>CM028129.1:1210925000-1212125000 GCA_016271365.2 Neoceratodus forsteri | reverse complement strand
AAGAAAACAGCTAGAGCTTTTATTAATTATAGCATTGATGGTCTATGCAGTTTCTGTGCTTTTATGGTTGTGTATAGTTTATTTATTTATTTTATTTATTAAATTTTGGTGACCGGGTAGGCCCACTGAGCCCCGGAGGTCCCTTTTTCAAGGCCAACCCGGAATTACATGGTAAAATAGGACATACAGTGACAGTACAATAAATATGTCGGAGCAGCTGACACACATCGTAGCAGTAACATATTTTGTAACAGAGTTAAGATTTACAAACATTTAAACACAGGCAATGTTCAGACTTTGAGCAAAATGAACTGGCATAGGGCATTCAGCAATTAGAGAACCCTGGTGAGCATAAAAGGTGCATTAAGTAGGTGAGACCAGCTTATTGTAGGTTGAGGCATATACTTGGATAGGAGAGAAATGGGAGTGAGGTTTCAGGTACCATGGCAGTGGCAAGTAGTGGCAGCGAGCAAGTGGGCCTTGAGCCTAGTGTGGAAGGTTTCATTGAGGGGCATCTTGCACCCGAGGTGGAAGTTTGTTCCACAGGGACGGGGAAGTGTAGGAAAAGGACTTGCCCCTGCCTTGGTCCTAACTCTGGGAACCTCAAGAAGAGTTTTGCCTGAGGTCCAGAGGTTACAGGGGTTTAGCTTGGTGGTAATGAGTCCAGACAGACTAGGTGGGGCGGTGAAGCCAATTAGCTTGTATGCTAGGCAAAGTAGAGGGTACTGGAGGTGAGCTTCAAAAGAAGGCCAGTTGATAAGTGCTAGAGTGTCGAAGTGGTGACTCCTGGACTGGGACTGTGTGACAAAGCAAACCACCTTGTTATATAAGACCTGCAGTCTATTGAACTCAAGCTTCACCATGCCCTGAATGACAGGGGCTGCATAGGTCAGTGTGGGGAGGAGGACTCTGGAGGCAATAGCAATCCTAGTTTTGGGAATCAACTGATCCTTGAGGTGGTAGAGGGTGCCAAGTTTCCCATGTATGGTTTTGGTAACTTGGTCGACATGGTCCTTTAGTGTGAACCCTTGGTCCAGGGTGAGGCCTAAGTATTTTAGGGAGGCTACCACCTCTATGTGGTACCTGGCCCTATAGGTGAGTTGTAGGAGTGTGTCTGTCTTGCCAAGGGATCTAGGTCTGAACAGCATGGCCTTGGTTTTAGTGGTATTCAGAACCATTCTATTCTCTGTTAACCAGTTCTCCAGTGACAGGAGGTCTTCTTGGAGGAGGGGGCAGAGGGAAGCCAGGTTGTCTGAAGATCAGTAGATGACGGCATCATCAGTGTACTGAACAACAGTGCTGTTCCTGCAGTGGCTATTCAAGTCATTTGTAAATAGGGAGAAGAGGAGGGGACCAAGAACGGACCCTTGTGGTACTCCCTCACTTAGCTGAAGTGGATCCGATATCTCATCCTTCCATTTAACCCTCTGAGTACGAACAGTTAGATAGCTTTCAAATCACTTGAGAGCATGGGGTTCGCGGCCTATGTTACACAGCTTGTGTAACAGAAGATTGTGGTCGACAAGGTCGAAAGCCTTGGAGAGGTTGATGAAGACTGCCCCAGTATGGATCCCTTTGTCTGTATCTCTAAGCACATCAGTTGAGAACTTGGTCAGGGCAGTGTCAGTTCTGTGTTTTGCTCTGAAACCATGCTGGGATGGGGCAATAAGCTGGTGCACCTCTAAATAGTCATGAAGCTGCCCATAGAGCAACTTTTCCTGGATTTTTGCCAGGATACAGAGCAGGGAAGTTGGCCTGTAGTTGCCAATGGGTTTCTGATGGCCCCCCCCTTGTGAATAAGGACTACATTGGCCTGTTTCCACTGGTTTGGGATGGTACCCACCTGTAAGGACCGGTTTATGAGCCAGGTCAGAGGCCTTGAGAGGGCTAGCGCTCCATCCTTCAGCATCCTGGGGAGGATCCTGTCAGGTCTTCCAGAGCCCCTAGTTTGCAGGGACTTTAGGAGGGCGAGGACCTCTTTCACCCTAACCAGTCTCAGATGAAAATTTGGATGGTCAAGGTTGGGGGACCCTTGTGTACTGGCCCCCATATTTGAAGCAGGGGAGTCCAGCCTTGACAGAATCTAGGTTAGTGAAGTGGTGGTTGAAGGCCAAGGCAATAAGGGGTCTATCATTCAGTAGCTGTCCATTGACCTCTATTGGGCCATGTATGGACTTGCTTTTTCCCTTTAGCAGCTCATTAATATGAGACCAGAATAGCTTTGGGTTGCCTAGATTGATTTTCTGAAAGTGGGTGATGTATGCCCTTTTGCGGGTTTGATGGCACGCTTGCATTGGTTTCTAAGGGCTTTAAGCATCACTATGTCAGCAGGAGAAAGGAGCACATGAACTTTTCCAAGCTTTGTCTTGGCTGATCATCATGGCCTTTAGGGAGGAGTGATCCACTTATGGCAGCTGCCTTTTGCTCAAAATGTCTTCGTTGGTGCAAAGGTTTGCCGCCTTCATCAGAGATTTCTGGAAGAAGGCAACAGCATCATCAGAGTAGGAGATGCCTTAGCGGACTCAGTCTATGTTACTAAGAAAGGTATTGTATTGATCAGCTGAGAAATTTGAGTAATCATGTGTTGTGATGATTCTGGGTTGAGTCCTGGGCACCCTGTTCTTCCATACACAGAAGATCGGTGAGTGGTCTCTCAGGGCATCGGCCATGGTTCCTGCTATCTGAATGTTAGAGAGGTTTGACACCAGAGCTCAATCTAGTACAGTGTGATTTCCTGTTTTGTGATTCATTCTAGTAGGTTCAGTGATAACCTGAACAAGATTAGCCTCTTGGACCAGGACTTTAAGGGCCGTGCTTGAGTCCTGGGACCAGTTTAGTTTGAAGTCCCCTAGGATGAGGAGTTCAGTCGAAACATCTTTGGCTAGGGCTTTAGTGATTTCCTCCAGAGATTGGAGAGCATTCTTAGGGGGGTTGTATATGCACACAATGGTGAGGTGCTTAGCATTGCCCAGGGTGAGACGTATAAAGATAGATTCCTTCTGAGAGCTGGTGCTATACTGCTTGCAGATCTGTGAGGAGCTTAGTGTGTCCTTCACATAGATGAGCACCCCACCCCCTCTTTTGGTTACCCGATCTTTGCGATAGTAATCGTACCCTGAGGCGGCTACCTCATGTCCAAGGACATGGGGTTTAAGCAGGTCTCAGAGACAGTAAGGACATCTGGTTTGTAGAGGGCTAGCCATGCTTGTACTTCATGGATCTTTGGTCAGAGACTGCAAATATTCATATGGGTGATCCTCAGCCCCTTCAAGGACAGCCAGGAAGGTCCTGGGGTGAGGATATCAAGAGATTGGCAGCTGGGGGCCTGGGTTGGGTTGAATATCTCCAGCTAGGAGCAATAAGGCAGTTACCAGGCATAGTATGATTGAGTTTAGGGAAGGAGTAGATCTTTCTGAGTATCCTTCTGGTATAGCTAAGTGTTCTGTAACACAAGCCTTTCTTTGTGAATTCATAGGCAATATGAGGAGTTGGTCCTAAGGGGATGGGGCAGTAGTAGTGATAGGTGGTATGGGTGCCAGGTCCCGTGGTCCTTAGAGTCAGGTCTTGTTCACAAGAGAGCCAGTTCACTCAGAGGAGGGACAAAATATAAATACTGGTAAGGAGGAAACCTCTATTCGGATTGTAAAGGTAAGGTTTACCTGGTCTGGTGGATAGCTGGAAAGGGGGGCATTGGACAGGGTGCCGACCTCGTGATGACATGATGGAAGGCAACCTCAAGAGGTGAGGGGCCAATGAGCCAGTCAGAGCAGGGAAAATGTTCAGCCCAAATGGACTAGTTGATATAGGCTGGAGAATAGTGGAGGGCTACCTAGTGCCCTATTGGCCCAGGCAGTACCTAGCTACTAGTTCCGTTGACAGAACAGAACACCAAGAGAAAGCAAACAAGTAAAAGCTATCCTTTCTGCCAGTGATGCATTCAGATAGTCCGGGTTGTTCCTAACTCGAGGCAGCTGCCAGCATTAGGCTTCTTTCTGGTCCATCAGTACAAATGAGACTTTCTGCTAGGGTTTACCTTAACTAGAGGCAGCTGCCAGCATCAGGCTTCTATCTGACCCATCAGTACAAGAATGATACTTTCTGCTAGTTATAACACAAATCATAGGAGTAAGCATGAAGAACTTATGGCAGGCAGTGTCTAAGTAGAGCAGACATTGCATCTGGCGTCTGTCTAAGCCAACAGTTCATTGATGGCACTTGCTGCAAAGGTGTAATACAGAATAGCAAAAGCTATGTATAAAGACCTTATAACAGACTAGCATTGAGGTAGGACAGTATAATACAAGTCAGCTCTGTGGCAAGCTGCATGGTGGAGACAGTAAATTCATTCAGAAAATCAATGCATATATACATCACATAGGAAGAATAAGTTTCTGTGAGGGACAGCTCAACAGACTTTATTTTGTTGCACATAGATTGTAAGGGTAATCCGTTTCAAGCAGGGTAGCACCTTGTTGATAGTTAAGCTGATATCCAGCCCATGGCCCTCGCAACTGGTCCCTATGTTGCAGTGGGAGGGAGAAGCACGCATTTAATGGGAGGAGAGAAGCGGTGGGTGGGAAATTAAGTCCCGTAGTCTAACAAGTTCAGTCCCGCAGTAAGCTCTTTCATTTCGGGAGGTCCGACCGGCACAGAGCAGCTCGATCCGCTTTACGTGAGGGGTTACCCACTTCAGGAGGTTGCCCTCACCACCCTGGATGATGAAAAGAGTGTCCAAATGGAAGCACTCCTCTGGTGCTCGGTGCAGCCTTTGACCAAGGCTAACCTGCGTCACTGCTTGTCTGGACCAATAAGCTGCT
This sequence comes from Neoceratodus forsteri, assembly GCA_016271365.2. NCBI lineage: Eukaryota > Metazoa > Chordata > Ceratodontiformes > Ceratodontidae > Neoceratodus > Neoceratodus forsteri. Next base: position 1,212,120,183 of record CM028129.1, on the reverse strand, counting down.
TCTGCCTTTTTAAAATTTGGCGCCAATGAAACAGCAAAAGGCACCGTCGCAAGGACTGTATGCACAGCCCGGAGAGTTTAAGTGGCCGAGGGGAAAATCCAGGTAACGCTGAGCTCCAGCCCTAGTGCAGTGTGTGGTAAACAGCTGTGCACCACTTTTCAATCAGGTTTAGTCCCGTAGTCTAACAAGTTCAGTCCCGCAGTCAGCTCTTTCAGCAGGGGAGATCCACCTGGCACGGAGCAGCTAGCCAGCACCTCACCCCGAGGTACGATCCACTTTACATGTGGAGGAGGGAGAACCACTTCAGGAGGTTGCCCTCACCACCCTGGATGATCCCAAAAGTGTCCAAATGGGAGCACTCCTCTGGTGCTCGGTGCAGCCTTTTGACCAAGGCTAACCTGCGTCACTGCTTGTCTGGACCAATAAGGCGCTTCTGCTTTATTTGAAATTTGGTACCCAAAGAAACAGCAAAAGGCACCATCACAAGGACTGTATGCACAGCCCGAGAGTTTAAATGGCCGTAGGGGAAAATCCAGGTAACACTGAGCTCCAGCCCTAGTGCAGTGTGCGGTAAACAGCTGTGTGCCACTTTTCAATCAGGTTTAGTCCCGTAGTCCAACAAGTTTAGTCCTGCAGTCAGCTTTTTTCATCGGGGAGGTCCACCTGGCATGGAGCAGCTAGCCAGCGCCCACCCTGAGGTTTAATCTGCTTTACATGTGGGAGGAGCGGGGGAGACCCACTTCAGGAGGTCGCCCTTGCTGCCCTGGATGATCCAAAAGTGTCCAAACAGGAGTTTGATAAAATTAAAAGTTTTAAAATAAAACACTCCTGCTAGCTAGACCTGATGCTCAGAAAACAAAAATAGTGAATTTGAGCTATTTAGTAACTGTTGTCTTATAGAAACCCAGTTAGCTTGCTCTCAGGTGTCTGCTAAACTGTAATTGATGCCATGTGTTCTCCTTGATAAGAATAGTTATAAAGCTCTTCTGTTGTGAAGTGATTTTAAACTGATTTAAAGCAGTGCACATGCTAAATCTAAGGCATGGCTACATCACTGTCACATGAGACAGGGTGCATCATAGGAAAAGAAAGTCAATAAACCTGTTTGTGATGGAGAGCCCCAGGGTTGTAAAACTACCATACAGTTATCAGGCTAATTTAGAAAACTCTTAATAGCATACAGAGGGAAGGACACACTAGGACTTAACATACATATCTAAACACTCTGCATAACATATGTTTTTGCAAATTCTGAGTGGACTACTCCTTTAACTGTTTCCACCTCGCTAACTGAAAACAAGATGGCAGAATCTGGACTGAACAGAATAGCAAATGGCTATCTCTTGTTCGAACAGTGAAGTTCAAACAGTAAATGGTATTTATCGTCTCAACGGTAAATACTGTTTACTGTTCAAACAGTAATGTTCAAACAGTTAATGGCCATTTACCATTCGAACAATACAGTTTGAACAGTAAATAGTATTTACCATTCAAACAACCTGTCTTGCATCTATCACAAAAATCATAATTCAAAATGGTAATATATTTTTACCAAATCATCCAAAGGCACACCCTTCGCACACACACCATCATCCTAAAACCTTCAGAGAAAATTTAATTCTGGGTGTACTGTAGATGAGGGCAAAAATCCCATGTTATCCTATGGGAAAAACTTAAATATTTGGCTTTTGGACCGCTTTAGGCAAAGGCAAGGCAAGGCAAAATTTATTTAAAAGACGCCAATCCCAGAGGCTCTGGGCCTGTACAAAACATTAAAACAGGCATTTACCATAATAAATATATAAATTTACACATAAATACAAATCATTACAGAGCTAAACATTAACTATAAATCTTTGTCTAAGCATTAAATTAAATTAAATGCCTTAGAGAAGAAAAAGGCCTTTAGCTGGGCCTTGAAAACATCCACCAATGAAGCCTCTCTGACCATAGTTGGTAAGAAGTTCCACAGAACAGGGGCTGCGCACTAAATGCCCTGTCGCCGGTTGATTTCAGCCTAGTTCTGGGAATGGTCAGGAGCATTCCCAGAACTTTATATCTCAAAACCGTAAAGTTGCTAATACAAAACTTTCCACATCTTGCGACACTGACAAAATGACAGCACAAGCCAATTTTGGGGCATTTATCGAACATGCCAAAGTTATTAAAGTGGAAAAATTGAGATTTAACATTGAAGTGTTGTACCATTAGGGTAGAGCAGAGAGCTCTATGTTAAACCCCAATCTTTGCACCATAATAACTTTGGTGGTGTTCAACAAATTTTGCCCAAAGTTGGGCATGCATTATCCAGGTGGCAGGTTCTCAAGATGTGGAAAATTTCGTGAAAAGTGCTTATCCAGATTCTGAGATCTGGATGCTTTGCAAATACAGTTAATGCTTCAATTTTGGCCCTTTTCTTTTTTTTTTTTTTCTCACCTACAGTCTAGATGGTATAGAATTTTGTTCTGAAACATTTCAGGGCTGATGGGGCTCATGAAAAGGGTGTGCCTTTCAAAGATTTCATGAAAAAATATTAATTGGTTTTCCAAAATTATAAGGTTTTGAAGTTTGGCCTCAGAGCAAAAGGGGCAGACTAGGTGGGCCACACGGTCCTTATGTGCAGTCACCTTCTATGTTTCTATGAGCATGCTCAGTAGGGTTTAAGATAACCCTCTGATACACCACCAAAATGTTGCTTTCGGAAGCCATTTTACTTCTGCAAAATTAATGTTTTTCATGTCACAAGAAAAACAATTTTGAGTAGTGACAGTCGCCATCTTGTTTTTTTACTGGCTAAAAAAAATTGGAAAATACATAAACTGCATGGTGATAGTCACCCTGAATGCATTCAGGGCCAGACATGAGTAAAACATATGGGCACGTGAGGCCTAGGTCTCCACAGTTCCCACAGGCTTTAATTTTTGGGGTTATGAAATAGCTAGTTTTAATTTTCTAGGCATACTTTGCCACTTTGTGAATGTGGAAGTTTTGAAAGAACCTCCAGATCCTGAGCCACTGTTTTTGAGTAAAAGTGAATATCACCTCCTGCTCGCATTTAGTAGTAAAGTATGCAACCACAGTTTTCTGATTCTGTATTATATTAATACATTCAAGTGATTGTCCCTCTTTGGTCTGCTGCCATACATAACTGCCCAAAGTTGCGATCCTCTGGGGTATCAGTAACTGCCTCCCGTCAGTCTGAGATGTTTCTAAATGTAATTTTTATTTGGAAATAGCAGAAACTGTCCCTATTCAACCAACCACATTCCACCTTATATTCTTCATTTTTAATAATGTCCCCTGTCTCACCTGTCCAATGTACTATGGGTCTAGAACATTGGGTAGGAAGGCCTCATCCCATGCAAACCACCAATATCTCCAAAGTTGTTCTGGAGGTATGGGAGAAATCTTTCCCAAGCCTTAAATGTGACTTCAGTGGCCTCATATATGGATTTCTCTCTGCTGGTTAGGGCCATCGGGTAATATAAGAGTGAGATTAGGGGTCGCTACTCTGAAACCTCTGCCTCAGTCTCTTTTTCCCATGGGCCTTGTAGTGTGGACTGTCCCACAGAAATGTCATCTAGAGTTGTGTTGCTATCCAGTAGTCCCCTAGAGCAGGCGCTGCCCACCTCCCCAGTCTTTTTTGGCCATGAACAGGGTACTTCTGACCCTTGGTCTGGCATTGGCCCAGATAAATGTAAAGGTCTGTCGCTTCATTTCTGCAAACCATTTTTGGTTAGCATGACTGGGGTGCACTGGAAGGCATATAGGTATCTAAGTAGAACATTCATCTTTATGGCATGTGCTCTGCAGACAATAGTAAGGGAGTAAGGACCATCTCTAGATGTCCTTGTTCAGTTGGATAAGGAGAGATAACTGTCCTTGATACAGGTAAGTGTTCAAGTTATGAAGCATTATTCCCAGGTATTTTAACTTTGGTTAAGGCCCATTTCATGGGGAAGTGGGTTTGTAAGTGTCTCTGTAGGTGGTTAGACTCGCTGTTCTCTTGTATAGTCAAAAAGTTGCAGGTAGTCCCTAGGTACAAACAGCAAATCTGCACTCAGGAACCACAACCAAAGTTAGTGCTGAAGTAGCATTTTATTGTAACAAATGAAACAATCCATGGACATTACCTCAGTATTGTTGTAATCTCGGAACCCCTCTTCTTCACTTTCTAATTTCAATTCCCTCTCCCCCATCACAGTACCTTCCCTAGCATATCCATTATCTCTTGCATACTTTCTCCTTTCTATAGGGACCTGTTTTTTTCTATTTTGTAATAACTATGTTGTTAAAAAGTGATTTAATGCTTTGAAACATTAATATTTTTGCCATATTAGTATGGATGTAACTAAACTGACTTAACTGGTACTGTGCCTTTAAGGTTCAGCATATTTTAGGGTGAGGGACCTGTGAGCTGACACATACCCCTGACAAAGGCCTAATTGTTTGGCTGAAGCACAGGAAACGCAGGTCCTCAAGGTCATGTCCTTGGATTGTTTGTTACAATAAAATACTACTTAGGCATTAACTTTGGTCACGGTTCCTGAGTACAGGCTTGCTGTTTGTTTTGCAATTTTGAGTTGGCCAGCTGTTCCTGCACCACAGTGAATTCCATGTTTTGCTGTTCCTTTCTGCATGTACAAGTAACCATATAGTGAAGAGAAGTCTTCTCTTGGCATAGTCCCTTAGGTACACCCTTAAGTGGGTTGTTGGTGTCTAACTTGTTGTGGGGCCTTCTGCTGGACCTGTTGCTGTATTGATCATATCTTGGCCATGGTGAGTATCACTGTTCCATGCCCGAAGCTCTAATATTCTGTCTGCAAATTTATGATCATCTTCCTGTTCCTGGATATGCTGTTTTTTTTCTGGTTGTGGTTTTTTTTCACTGCTGCAGGGATATGTTGTGGTCCTTTAGTGCTGCACTGGCCTCCGTGGGGGTGTCGTGCAGTCTGACTCTGTCCTCCCAGAAGATGCACGTACAAGAGGCATACGCGGTTTTACGTTTTAGTTGCTTTACATGTAGGGCCTTCATGACATCTGAATATTGCAGCCGCTTTAATAAAACATCTGGTAGTAGTCCTGGTCTAAACAGACACAAGCCCCATTGTACTTGATTCCCAATTCTGCCGAATGAGCTTCAGGATCTCTTTATTTGAGCGATAGCCAGCTAACTTAAATTAAAATCAGTCTCGACCTGGCACTGGTGTTGGGTAGTCTGGGAAGGCATACTCTGAAGGCATGTTCGGTCCTGAATTCTAGGGTAGCTAGCTGCTCCAGTACGTCTCGCAGCAGATCATAGAGGAAGTCGCACATGTGCCCAGTTTCAGCTCCCTCTGGCAGACCGTGGAGGCTGAGGTTGCCTCTTCTGAAGCACTTTGAGGTCGATACATTCTTCTTGGAGCACTTCTGTATATTGTAGGAGGGAATTGAAGGCTATTCCAAGTTGCAGGTCCCCTCCTCTACTATCACCACCTGGTCTTCTGCTTCACATAGCTACTTTTCCATATCAGTTAGTCTTTCATTTAATTTCATGAATTCTGCTTAATTTTCCTGGCAGGATACATTAATCTCACAGAGAAGAAGTTTGAATCTGTTCCATGTGAGGTGCTCATCCTCCCTACTCATATCACAGGAAGGTGCTTGCATGCTAGCTGGAGAAGCGCCAGTTGCTGATCTGAACACAGAACATTGTATCTGCTTGAGTCTATCACCTGTTTCACTTTGACAGACCAGCATCTGATGCCTCTGCATTCTTCATCATCCTGAACTGGCATTCTGATAGGTTTTGTGAGGTTTAAGTTTTTGGAGAGGATTGTTTTACTAGAGTGGGGAGAGAGATACTCCGAGTCTCTTAGGCTGTCTTCCTGGCCATAACATCACCGGGAGTCCTTGTGCCACATATTTAAGTAAACACTAAAATTGTCCATTCGACTAAAAAGAGAATGCTTGGGTTGCAATTAAATGTGCGACCCAGGAATCCCATTTTTGGCGTGCATGAAAACTTCTTGTATCACACTTATGCATACTTTTATTTTTACTTTTCATTTATTAGTTCTCGGATTACAATACCTTTGAGCAAAAAATAGCTCATTTACAAAGGTTCCACATCGAAGGGAGAGTGGCAGACAAAGGTTGTTGTTACATAACATTGTGACAGGCATTACAAAATGACATTATGTGAGGCAGAACAATAAAATAAACAATGGTTGGTATTATATTGAGATACAATAGGTAGTAGGTTAAAAGATCTAGGCAATGCAACTAGTATTAACAGCGGCTAGATGGAAGTAATATAAGAACTTCCTAAGAGAAAATAAAAGGCAGTTCAGAGGCTTTGTCAAGACAGAGAGTTAGATAAGGGTGAAAACAAGTTAAGGCAGCACAAGATTTGGAGGATAAGGTGGGGGAAGGGAGGAGGCAATTGGTGGTAGTGGAACAATGGTGGGGAGGGGCTGAGGGTGGCTACCCAAGAGGTTGACAGCACTGTAGCAGACCAATTGTCAGCGAACGCAGTCGCAGGAACTGACCATTGAGAGATGTTGACGGAGAGTGCCTTTGAACGGATCCAGTTTATGAAGGGCTGTGATATCATCTGGCAGTGCTTTAAACCAGAGGGGTGCTCTATACACAAACAAGCATTGTCCATGGGTGGTCCGGCATCTTGGAATGGAGAGGAGTAGGTTGACAGAGCTCTGAATGTGCTGGGTGCTGCGGTAAGGGTTGAGAATGTTTTTTTGTTCCAGGAGGAAGGAGCTCGAGAATAGGTTTTGAGTGAGCAGGCCGGTTTGATATTGATCCTGCCAGTTAGCTAAAGCCAACTTGTTTGCTTACAGAGTTTACACCTGTGGGTATGGTCAGTTGCTCCAGTGAGAAGATGTCCAGCTGTATTATGCACCATAGCTATTCTGTGGAGGGAGGTGTTGGTGGTTGAGCCATTAATGACCAATCCATAATCTACAGTGGAAAGAATGGAGCTGTGGATTGCTAGTTGAAGAGCTTCTGGCATTAGATTATTATGTGTATGTCTGTGTAATAACCCAATTCTGATATTTACAGAACTGGCAATGTTATTGATGTGCTGAGTGAATGACAGACAGCTATCCAGGGTTACCCCTAGGTACTTAAAATGCTGAATTTGTTCAAGTGGGATGCCTGACGAGTTCCTGCTGGTAAGGGCTCTGGCTCTGTGTTTGCTATGAGCACCAATGAACAACATGACTTTTTTTTTTTTTATAATTCAGTACCAGTTTGTGGTTCCTGAACCAGTCCTCCACCTCCTTGAAGCCAAGTTGAAGTTGATGTTCTAGTGGCCAAGGGTCAGTGTCACTAGCGAAGATCACCACATCATCCACATAGAGAAGAGTGTGCTGTTGACAGCACTTGGGAGATGTTAAGGAAGATGCTGAAAGAAGTGGCCCCAGCATGGAGCCCTGTGAAACTCCAGATCAGACAGGTTGATAGGTGTGAGGTAACATTAGCTATTTTCACCTGCTGAGTGCGTTCGGATAGATAGCTTCTGAACCAGGACACAGTGTCAGTAGAGAGTCCTAAGGAGGATAGCTGCTTGAGGAGGAGGAGGGTGTGGTTAACTGTATCAAAGGCCTTAGTGAGGTCGATGAAGGCTGCGCCCACTAAGCTACCTTGATCCAGGGACTTGTGAATGAAACCAGTGAACTCAATCAAAGCTGTGGTGGTGCTGAGCACCTTTCTAAATCCATGCTGCTGGGGGCACTGGATCAAGTATTTGTCCAGATAATCAACCAGCTGGTCGGCAGGTATACGCTCAAGCACCTTGGAAAGGGGTGGGAGGCTGGAGATAGGCCTGTAGTTAGTGTGTAGTGAACGGTCTCCACTTTTGTGAATAGGTGTAACAAGGGCTGACTTCCAGAGTGAAGAGAATTGTGCCAGTCTGAGTGAGAGATTCATAATCTTTGTGATGGGACCCAATGTAACATCAAGGGTAAGTGCGATTAGTTTGAGATCTAGTGAGTATACATAATATATTAGTCCTGAATTTTGAGTACACTGTTTACATGACCCTACCTCATGAACAAAGTAGTGGGAATTTTCAAGTAAAGGTGAAAGGTGATTTTGCAGTCACTCTGCAAAACCACCTTTTAGGTGGGATTTAATACATTCCAGCAACCAAGTTCATGACTTGGGGTGAAAATGTCAAACAAAAAAGTTATAAAGAAACTTTGTGTCCAGGGAAATCCTTTGGCCCAGAGGGTAGTGGACTGTGATCATGTGCCAGTAAGCTGAGTTCAAAAACCAGCTCAGTGAGCCAGCTGGATGGGCTGAGGCTGGAGGATCACCGCCCAGACTGCAAAAGGATGGTGTGATGTTGGCCACACAGGCAACAAGTAACCATATAGTGAAGAGACATCTTCTCTTGGCACAGGGCCCAGAGGACCCTGTACCTCTGCACCTGCAGCTGCACAAGCATGGGACCAGGGGCCCTGCACTTCCACAGCCAGATGGAATCTTGGCCATGCACATCTGCATCTGTAGCCACATGGATCCACAGGGCCCAGAGGGACATGCACTTCTGCACCCCAGGCAGCCGCAATTCTTTTGTGCCCCATAGGGGCCTGTGCTTCTGCAGTCAGAAATGGCCCAACCATGACATCTGAGGCAAGGCCAAGGAGATGACAGGAGTAAGGATTACAGGAGCAGGTGGGTGGGTTGCAGTTAACTAGTGCCTGAGGGACAGGAGAGAGGAGGTGGAAGGAGAGGAGTTTGTTCAGACTGAAGGAAATCATTAGAGAAGGGTTTTCCAGCTGTGGGGAGGAGGAGAAAGCAATGATTCTGAACAAATGGAAAGGTGGTGGCTGAGAGTTGGGAGGAGAAAGAAGAGTAGAGGGTTGGGGGAAATGATCCAAACCATTATTGGATATGATGAGGCAGGAGCCTAGTCATGAAGGCACAGGAGGATGAAAGGAGGAATAGAGGAGCAGTGATAAGTATGAGGAGAGAGTTTGTAGCAGCATAAGACATTATAGATGTGTCCAGTATAAGAGAAGTGAAGGTGCCATTGACTACATCTGCATAGTCACAGACAGGAAGTACCATTTTGCAAGTTTCTGCAGCTGTAGATATAGTATTGTTGTGGTACAGGGCACCAAGTTGAGATAGAGTTTGGCATGGATAGTACAAAGTGGACTGAGAACAGCTTGCTGTTAAGCCACACACTAATTTGATGGAGTGCACTGCTTCAAGGTTGTCCGTGTGGTGAAAACTGGGAAGAGGTGCATCTGGCTAGTTTCGATTGGTTCCAAATGTCATTGATACCTTTTTAGTTCTGACCACGTGATTTGATTAATCATGCAGGCTGGAAGTCCTGCTGGAGTAGATCTTCCACCAGCTGTGGTAGAGGACTGAGGAAGATGACTATGCCATCAGCATACATGTGACTATATGAATGGTTATGGCAGAGACTTTCGGGAAGATTGAGAAGAGGATGGGACTGGATGGAGTTCAGGGACCCAGCCTGATAGGCAGTGGAGGTGCAGGATGCCCTACCTGTACCAACTGTTGATGGCCCATGAGGAATGAACAAATCAAGAGAGGAAGCTGAGGACAGAGCTCCAGTGCCACAGGTCATTGACTGCTGGGCTGCTATTGTCACACCTTCTGGTAAGGCAGGCTGAAAGGGCATCTCTTGAACAAGGCATCACATCCCAGGCTCAAGAGACAAAAAAGAAACCCCAATAGTAGAACCAGAAACCTACAGCCCCAACACAGGAGTCACAATAGCCAGGCAGCACCTGTGCACCAGTACCAGCTGTGAGGAGTGCCAGCAGCAGGGCATGCCTCAGCACCCAGAACTCTACGCTGTTTGAGGCTGCCACACCAGCTCCTGGCAACACAGGGTTTGAAAGGTGGTGGAGCATCGTGGCCACCAGGGCCCAGACACCAAGGACACCACTGCAACTAATGGTGGCACGCATCCGCAAAGCGCAATATTTATTTTTGGGACTTTGTCAATTACTGCCATGGACATCTGTGTTGTGAAGCCAAGGTCTGCCCATCACTGGGCGGTACCCATTGGGGGTGGCGGTGTATGCAGAAAATTCACATACTCAACATAGCTGCGCACTGCAAACAGGTAACACAAGCCGGTATTCACAACTGACGATCTGTCCAAGGCTTCCATCACACAGGACATCACAGGGCAGCTGGGAGTTAGATCAGGTGGTCCAATTGATGCCCATCCTAGGTCCAGGAGTGGATCCTTGTGCCCATAGGGTCTGTCAGAATACCTGTGTGTGGGCACCCAGACCCACGGCTGCCTCGAGCATGGTCAGCCCAGGACTGACTCACCCTGGTGCAGTTCTGTCCAGAAATTAAGTCAGTATACCCCACCCCATGGCACCGGCAATCAATCCCTCATACATGCTACAGTGCCGAGCCCTACCCACCCAGCTGCCCCTGCCCTTCCATCTGCCTAGTGGGCCTGGGCAGCACTAAGGGTCTACTCCTGTCCTTCATGACCGTGGTGATGTCCGTAAGGCGCAGGTTATGGCAGAGTCTGCCCGGTGTAGCCTGCACCCTTCTGTACCCGACATGCAGCAAACACAGTCATGTATGCAGCTTAGTTGGAGACCCCTGGCACCTCCCAGGTGTGGTGTTGTCCACATGGCTGGGAGGATCAGGTATAACCACTGTGCTCCTCCTCAGTGAATGCTCTATTGTGATCCTCTGCAGCATTCATTGCCAGATGATGGCAACGACGTTTGCAGAATGCGATAGTGCCCTACTGTCTGTTGCTATTTTTGCTCTGTTCTGTTATTTGATACAGCCTTGTTGAGCTGTTTCTTACTTGTACTTCATTTGTTCCTGTTTCCCCAACCACCATTGTGTCCCTCCTAATATTTCCCATGTTGGTTTGCTAGTAAATGTCTCCTGTTCATTACCCTGGTGTGTGTGTCTGCTAGTTGTTGTCCACTGTGCTATTTCGTATCTTGTACTGCCAGACTGTATTACAGTTCATCTCTGGGAGACAGGTGCAGTCGGGGTGGCATCCGATTGTGCTGGACTGTTGCCCAGCAGATTGCATCTGAGACTGAGTCAAATACTGACACTTCCAGAAAAGTGGGTTGTGTGTGCCCCTTGTATGCTGCTGTCATGCCCCGATATGCAGATGTGGTAACCATACCTATGCAGGCTGTGGGATGTTTTGTGCCATGCAGGTGGTCTTCACAGGTACTTGAATGGGCACCACTGTACCAACAGTGACCCACATGATAGCCAGGGCCCCATGTGCTGCTGCTTTCATCAGTGTTTGCATGGTAACCTGGGGTGTATGGGACACTCAACAGTGGTGTGGTAGTTCCAGTGCCCCATTCCTTTAACACAGTAGGATGGATATGGCAGTGGTCATGCCCATGCCCCATGTCTGCTGTACCTACCATCCCTGCACTGATGGCCTCGTATATGGGCAGGTCCCAACCACCATCCTTTCACCTGCGTTGCTGGCGTCTGTGTGCATGACATGTATGGCACAGGTCTGCCATGGCTGCATAGGGTAGCTGGGAAGTCACCATGACCTTCCATGGGCCTGGACTCTACATCCGTCATACCCCCTGAATGGTGTTCATGACATACGCTGCCCCAAACAGCCTGACTCTTTCTGCTGGATGCTACTGTGTGGGCCAAGGCCGGTTGTAGTCCACCTGCACAGAACCTGAGAGAGACACACACACACACACACACACACCCATGTTTGACACTTTATTTATACACACACCTACGCATCATGACATGCAATAACCCCCGCCACCACTACAGTGCTGGTATGGACTCAGTGGTACAGGGTACTACAAGTGTCCCCGTCACAACCACATCCTGCACTGTCACAGCCTCCTCCCTACAGCCCTGTCTTCGTGCAGATGTTCCGCTTCTTGTTGTTAGGTGTCATGTCAGTGACATGTCCAGTACACACCACTGTCTGTCGCACTTGGTGTATTGCAATACAGTCCATGGGTCATATGTTTTTCTGCAGTTGAGGGACAAGGGCGTGAATGGTTTGGTGGGTAAGGACTTAAGGGTACCTTTCCCTACAACATATCACCATGATAGCAAAAAGTGATAGGCTTATGAAACTGTTAGGCTATGGCCCTTGTTCCCCCGTTCTGGCACCTGTGTCTGGGACCACACCTCTGTTTGCAGGGCATCTCTGTTCATCCATGTCTTTGTGTTTGTTTGCACTTGGTTTGTACACCTCTCAGTCTGTCTGGATCATAGTTTGCTGAGATTGTCTGTTCCATGACTTGTTTCATTGCTTTGGGATGCCTCCTGTCCTGTAAGCCAATGTAGTACCCAGCCCATGGTAAGACAACATCATTTTATTATCCAGGAGTAATGTTATGGTTGGATCTCTTTGAGGCCCCTTCCTTCTTGTACATCAGAGCCCTAGACAAATGGGAAGGTGGGTCTACATTCAGTCTGTGTGTGTGTGTTCTCTCTTTATAGTCATTGAACAGCACAGTCCCGAGTCTGAGAGAGAGCTACAGTGTACTGCAAACAGGAGAGACAATCGGATGCAGCTCTGTGACAGCAGCAGATGTCTGAAAGTTTCGTGTCCTGTGTGGTGATTCTGTGGTCAGTGAACACACCATACACTGGAGAAGACAGATAGAAAGTAGTGTTTCATGTTGAGAGAGAGTCTGACACACTGTGTCATCAACAGTTGCCCAGCATTCTCTGTCTGTGTGTCTTGGTGTCCTCTTTTTGAGTTGTGTCTGGCTGTGTCTGTCATAATGCCACTACTGCCCACCCACCTGCCCCAGATGCTGTAGTTATCCTGCACCCCTATCTGTCTCCTGTCCTCAAGACCACTACAGGGCTCCCACCCACCCACCTCAGACTCCAGTGGCGGAGCAACAAGTGAATCCTGCACTATTTGTCCTCAGCTGCTCACATGCAGGATTAAAGTGTGTAAAGTCACAATTATAAAGGCCGCACTGCTTGTCCCCGCCCGGCATGCAGACATTATGGCTCATCCATTGGTGGTAGTAAAGAGAGAGGTAAACCCAGATGTCCCATCTCATGCCCCCCCTGCAGGCAGTGATAGACAGTCCATTAGTCAGGAACATCCGCGGTTGTATTTGTAGACTGCACCAGGCTGGCTTGACAGGTATGTGTTTGGGCAAGCCACAAATCTGTTTAAAAAATGTGTGGGTTCAGGTGAACAAACAATGCTTTGCAATCATGGAGAAAATCAGTGTGTGGACTGCTGCACCTCCCTACAGTTGCCATCATCAGACTAGGGAGAGAGTAAGAGTGAGTGGGCTGTCACCTGATGTGGAGCTGCATGGTGGATGGACAAGAAATATCATGATCGTCAGTAGGTATTGTGATATTTCTCCTCGAAGTACTGTCACTTGGTATTTGAAAGGCCTTTAGACTGCATAATTTATTTCTTTTCTGAATGCTATGTGTTGTAGTGATAGCAGTTTGAGTTTGAACTACTGGTCGGGTGCGCCTCATGCCTATAATGTACCTGGTGTACAATCCCCATCATACAATGGATCCAAAATGGCAGCTCTGATTGGTCATTCACCTCTTGCCTGTTGTAGATCCAACAGTACTAATGGGAAGAGGTGCCAGCCATTGCAGCAGAAATTCTCAAAATCACTCCGACTTGGTGATTGATAGCGGATTGATCCCAAACCAGCAGACCAACTCACTACGTACTAAAAATAGCCCAAAGCTACCCCTAAGAAAAAAAGTATATTTCAATTTTTAAACAAAACCTTACCTCTTCTCCCCATATTAAAATCTCTTCACCCTCTGAGAAGTTCAAAGACGAACTGAAACAGTCACAGCAGGATCCAGATTTCAATACCAGCTATCACCAGCACCCTGACCCTAACTGTCCATTGTTCCAGAGGTCGAGGCAGATGGTAACTTGTTGTTCAAAGATTTATAGGAACCTGTTCCAGATTGATAATTTTGTATTAATTTGTACTAGGCCTATGAGTCGCATCTGTAAATGGTACTATGTTCAGGTGCATTCATTAAGCAACAATAAACAAAAAGGCAAAAGAAAAATAAACAGCTGCACGTTTTTTTCGTCGGGCCAGCAACTAAAGAGGACTGGGGTAACAACACTTGGAACCACTGCTATATGTACACAATACGGTAAAAAAAAATGAACTTACTGAACTGTGTCTGACTCTTACAACAAAACAGAGTTGGACAATAGCCAAGAGGTGACATGGGGTACAATTTAAAAGTTTTCCTGGCAATAAAACACTTGCTGCATCTCAAACACCCAACCAAACGGTACCATGCTAACTCAGACTGCATCCCTAGCAACCCAGGATTATATTTTATTAGCAGCAATAAATATAATACACCATTTTAAAAGTGAAACAAAAATGTATTTTCTACATTTATTTTTCTCCTAGTGTCAGGGGCACGTATACCGCATATACACTCAGGGTGTAGGAGTTGTTTACCATCACTGATGTTTTTGTTCACCAGCTCAGCCTCGTGATCAAACAACAACCAGGTATTATAAATCCTAGTTTCACCTACACCCTGTCTGGCATATGTTAAATAACATACCCCGTCATGGATTATTGTTTACTTCACTTTCAGTTTGCTTATTGTTAGTTAATCTGTGAGGTGTTAGTTCTTTTAGGAAAATACATGAAAACTATATTTTCACCATTTATAAGCTTTTAAATTCTATTTTATTCCCTTCATGATGGTGTTATTAATAGTAATTAATTAATTTGTGATCTTTCACCTATTTTTTGTTATATACTCTTCCTCTTTCCATCTCTTTTCTGTCCCATTTTTCTCTCTCTCTCTCTTTTCATGCTATGGAGTCTGTGTAAAGTAAGGACTCTGGAGGCATATGCCTATGGTATACTGTATTTGGTAGAATTCAGCAGCCCCCACAGCAACCCTAACTGCAGCACTGCAGCAGCCACCCAGCCTCTAGCTCCCCAGCTGTGCAGCCTGAACTACTCAACCCAGTTCTGCAGCAGGCCTCATTATTCCCCTGTTCCAGTAGCCTGAACCCTCATGCCCTTTGGGTACCACCAGCTACTGCTCATCTCAGTCCCCCAGAGCTTGCTGAGCCTCCTGTCTCCTCAGTGTCACCCAGATCCAACACACTAACTGGTGAGTTCTTTATCATGACCCCGTGGCAGTATTGTTTCTGCAGAATCTATATGCACTGTGAACTGGGATTGTGGAGCATTCTCGGACTGTGACCAGCACACACACATTTGGAAATAAGGCACTACGCCTGTGAGACCAGGCAGCACAGACAAGTGTGGTGTAGTGGCAGCCCATTCAGGTACCTAGAGGAACGCCCAGCACAAAGACACTTAAAATTAGAAGCACCAGCATGAGGATGTAGGCACCCACACTGACCCCTGTACTGTACTTGCACCGTCCACTCACTGTTCTGCACCACCACAAGTACCATGGAGGAGTCGCCGTTGCAGGAGGAGATGATGCCCGCTGTCTTGGCTTCATGAGCAGATGATGAGCATGACATACCTGCAGGTGCTGATTGTCGGCATGAAGAGTGGCGTAGGTGTTGCTCCATCTGCCAGTGGCTAAGAAACAAAATGATATGGTATGCAGCTTCCATCCTTCTTTTTCTGTCTTTTATTCTTTCTTCCTCCTCTTTTATCCCACCCAAAATACAACTTTAAAAGTACAAACTTTTAAGTATTTTCCTATGCAGCCACTCCCTTCCTTGCACTCTAGGGGCAAACACAATTTGCTGGGGAAGGGGGGCCACAGCATAGTTAAATTCATAAGCACCAACCAACCGCCCAAGTGCACTGATAACATTTTGGTTACTCCAGGATGTTTCACTAATGGCTGGAACCCGGTTTTCACTGCTGCTGAAACAAGGAGCACCCTGATTTCAAGGAGGACCCCAACACCAACTGCTTTCAACTGAAAGTCCCACAATACCTGGACATGTGAGGCGCAAGGATTTTAACTTATTAGGCCTCTCACTGGAAAAAGTTCAAATCTTATGGATTTACAGTTCACCTATATCCTTAGTTACAAACTGAGATGAACCCTGGATTACTTTTCTAAACATAATCACTTTATTTCTCCTGAGTCCAAATGATTGATCAGGGCTGTGGGTCCAGATTTTTAAAGATAATGCTACAGCTCCATGGTGCTAAACTTGTACATACACATTTTGGCAGTAATTAAGGCAGAGCAAGGTCTGTAACAGCTCATTATACAGACCCGATTTCCCAGGAACACAGCAACCTCTTATCCTGGACCATGAAGCTCCAAGATTCCTACTAGCATTGTTAGTACCTACAGAGCTCTCTTATCAAAATTGGGCTTCTGTCTTTTGCTCTCTAGAAGCATATATTTTCCCTCACCCATTCCCTGGCTCTACTTCCAGCTCCAAGGGACACGGCTTGATGCAGTAACAGCAAAACCTCCTGCACCATACCCCATTAGCCTCATGGCAAGCCACCTCCTGTTCTGCCTGGTCTCCCAGAGTTCATGACTCTCTCCAGCATCCTGACTTAAGGTAACAGGGCCCACATTTAACTGCTGCCAGACGCTGTACCTCTCACTCACCCAACTGCTGCCCGATATGTGCGACCAGCACAAGGGATACCGAAGGGCATTCATGGCCCACTCGGCAAAGTCCAGCAGCTTCGAGGCCTGTCCCTCCAACAGGCCCTTTATTGTGGTAAAGGTTCCCCTGGCCCCTCACCAGTGTATCTGGACCGCCTTGCCACCCAAACTGCAGAGGCTCTTGCCACAACCTGCTGTAGCCCTGTGACTCAGGCACATAAACAACGTACTACCAAGGCTCTACCCAGGCCTCGGAGTCTACCTATTCTGCACCTGCTTCCTGATGGTCAACCATTCTCCTACAGCCCTCCAGAGCCCAGGTCCTCAAACCATACGGCCACAGGTGCCTCTCTTGGTGTCTCCCATGGATGCTCCCCAGGGACTGGACGCTGCTACTGCTATAGTAGCCAGCTGCCTAATGTGGGGGTGCTCACTGTATCTTTTCCACCTGAAGACCAACCAGCCCTGAAAACTTCCTGTTCCTCCCTTTTACTGCCCAAACAAACTGTTCTCTGCTACCACATGACATTGAGCGAAACTGCACCTCAGAGCACTAAGAATTCCTAAACTCTGGGGACAAATAAGATAGGGGGGCTTTAAAGGAGCATAAACCTCTTTTTCAAGAGAGAGGGTTTACACCTATTTTTCTTTTTACTGTTTCATCCCATTCTTTCATCTTGATTTCTATCTTAGCTTTCTATCTTCTTAAAACACAACAAAAAATGTACATTTGTTGTCTATTTTCTTTTATGGTACTGTTTATGTGCCATATCATTCTTTCTCTCTACTTTACTGTTTTGTTGCAAAGTACTAATGTTTACATATATAGTATATTTGAAAAGCACAGTATCAAAAGTGTCTGGTCTCTGAATATTTATTTCAGTTCAATAGCTGATGCACTAAATCACTACCGGTCACACTGTCAGTTTGTTCTCACCAAGACAGTAATAGATTCATTAAAATAGTTACTAGACTGACAGCCGCGCCCACCATAAATCTCTGTCAATCAGGTGCGGCAAGAAGCATGCATCTAAATCAGGAAATTTTGTGACTTGCCTCGATTTTCTAGAAAATGATGCAAGCCGCAAACTGCACCATAAAAGGCAGAACAACCAGTGACGTTAATTAAAGTTACGGCAAAAGATGGCAGTCTAGAAATGGCAGTCAGGAAAGGGGAAGGTCAACACAGGGCTGGGCAAGCTAGACAGCGCAAGAAAACCCTACCTCTGAGGACAGACATTCTCATTGATGAAGTAGCCCAGGCTGACCTCCTATTATCCCAAGTTGGGGATGAGGACCTCTAGGCCCAACGCAAATGAGCCTGGGATGAGGTTGCCACCAAGGTTAACACTGTAGTCCTATTAGATACTCCATCATGGAACTGCAGAAGCAGTGCCATGACATCAGGCAGAGTCAAAGAGTGAAGACCATAAAAGGCAGTGCACAGCAGCAACTGGTGGTGGCCCAATCAAGAGATCCTGTTGAGTAGCCATGTCTCAGAGATCTCAGTTAAGGAGAGGGACCTGACAGGTATATAGCAGCACACCTGAGCAGCCATACCCTCTATGATGACAGTGACCTGTTTGGCTATGGAGCTCCAGGTATGTAACGAGGCACAGTTCTGCAACTGGGGATGCCACAACATCATAAGTACAGTACAGTAGAGGCACACAGTAGGGGCAGTCCTTGAGCTGTGCAAAAGCACAGGATAACCTGAGGGTTTGTTGTGCCAGCATTGGTGCAATGTCACGTGGCTGCTACAATATAAGGCTGGTACTTCTGTAAAGGACAGTAGATGTCCCACATATCATGTGGTCATGTATGAGTCCCACAGCTGGTATGTATGTCCATTGCTCATGATCACAACAGTGACAAGGTCCGACCCTTGTGTACAGTGCTGGACCCTGCAGGTGTGAGAGGAAGGCCATCACAGGAAAATGTTTGCCATGGCATCCAAGTTATTATGGATATCATCAGAGACAGAATAGAGGCAGATGAGTATCCTGCCATGGCATCTGTTACTCAAATGGTGGAATACATGCAGGCCGTCAGTGTAGCTTCATGCTTGTGTCACACCTTACACAAGACAGTAGGGCTGGCAGTGGTGGGGGAAAGGGTTCAACAGTGCTTGCCACAGCCTGCTCACTGTCTAGGTGGTTTAGGACTCCTTTTAGGCAGTGATATGCAGCACACAAGATACAGGTACACAGTGACATGCCTGTACAAGCAGCATCTAACAGTGGTGATGATTCATCCACAGAAACTACCCGGAACAGACAAACTCTGCAACACCTGGCCAAAGCAGTGTCACTGCACTACCATGATCAGAGACAATAAAGAACCAGAGACTGAAGAACATAGACACCCGGGCCCTTGGAAGTGAGAATGGATACTAGAGTGCCCCATTCAGGTGGACAAGGCAGACATGACAGAGGCCCATAGTGAGACAGATGGTGCAATGCAGGTGCGTGTCCCACATAGAGGGTTTGAGACAGACATAGCAGAACCCTTCCGGAGAATATTGCACTGGACCTCAGTCCCATGAATATCAGAAGAGCAGAGCCACTGGTGCAGGTTGCACAGGACTCACCTACTGAACCCCTGGTGGATGAGCATTTTGGATGTTACTGTCAGAATGTCCTTGACACCCAGGAGGCACAAACAGCAGAGCTCAGCACTTTGAGAGCCAGTATGGTTTGTACACTACAGACACATGGTTGAGGCACTGGCAGAGATACTGGATGCCATGCAGACAGGGTAATGCAAACAGTACTGCAAGGCATGCAGATACCATGGTGGTACTAGTACAGGTTATTGCAGAGCATCACACAGCTGCAGAGAAAGATGATGATAAGGAGAGAAGTATCATGATCTACCAGCAGCAGAGTGTTGCCCAACAGCCAGTGTACAACATACTGTTGAGGCACCTTTGAACAGACAACATTGCTGTGCAATGGGGACACACCACCAGCACAGACTGTCGGTGATTTAGGAGACCAGTGCATCAGGCAGCCAGATATAGCCTGCACACCAACACAGTGACACATTCCCCAGGTATCTACAGCTCTGTTGCACAGTGCTGTCTGCAGCATTGAGAACCAGGTCAATACCCCGAGACAGAGCCTGCTGAACGATTGTGCAAAGTGCATCAGTCCCAGGGACACTGTGTACAGTGTAGATAGACACGGGATACCACCATGTACCGCCCAGCTTGGTCAGTAATAGGCAGCACAGCACACACAGCCACAACACTCACACCGAATCAAAGGCTTTGGCCAGATCACTGAAATTAGCAGCCATAAGAGCCCCATAGCCATCATGGAGAAGATGGAACTGAGTGAGATTAGCAGGGAAGATAGTGGAATGGTGCTTTGTGTCAAACTGAAAGGAGAACAGGAAATTGAGGATGAGAGATAGACAAGGAGTCTGAATGAACCAGTTTTCTTGCAGTTTTGAGAGGAAGAGGAGGAGGAGGAGGTGATAGGGATGAGGTTGCTAGGGAGATAATACACTTTTAAGAAGTGCAAATAAATTTGGCTAACTCTGTGACTGTGAAACAACACAGAGGGAGTAAGAAGCAAAGGAGTAGGTGAGTAGTGGAACTGCAAGTGGTATGAACTGAGAAATGGAGGAGCTTGGGGTCCAGGGCTGTCAGGACTGGACTTGATGGGTTGAGGGAGGAGGCGGAAGCAGGGGCTTCAAGTGGTGGTGACAGGAGAAGTGGAAACAGAGGAGAGATAGGTAAGAGAGGAACTAGTAACAGGAAGGATAGTTTTCTTCCAGTTTGTGCATAGTGTTGTTCTGTTGGTATTCAGCGCCAGAGCATTCCTGACAGGTTTCCAGTGGTTTCTATTTCTGCATCAGTACCCTCCTTTTCAAAAGAGCTGCCATCTTCTGCTACTTTTGTCTTTGTTGGGATTGAACTGAAGTAGTAGGTGGTACCATGAGTTCTGCTCTGAGAGCTGTTAACCCTGCTCTTTAAATCCAGGCCCCAAACCCACTCACTAGTCTGTGACAAAAATTTCTGAAATTAGTTGACACTGTATTCTATCATGAAATGATTAACCTTTCATTATGGACAAGAAGTAATTGAACTTTGAAACAAGCAGTGGTTGTTCCAGTGTGTAGGGGTGTGTGTGGGGAGGGGGTTGGGGGGTAATGCAGTGTTACAAGCAGTTATAGACCAATCTCAGTTCTGTCCCCATCGTCCAAGGTATTGGAAAGTAATACTACAAATCAACTAATGAGTTATGTTAAAAGTTTGATATCCTGATAGAAATACAACATAGTTCAGGAAAAGGTAGTTTCACAAGTGCCTGCTAGAGTACACAGATTTTTGCGTGGATGCTTGACAATGGGAAATATGGCTAGGGTATATATTGATTTATCAAGGCATCCTATTTAGTAAACCTCAAGATGCCTGTAAAAAAAACTGTCTAAATAATAGAAGACAGAAGATAAAACTGGGCAGTATAAAAATAAATTGAGTGCTCCTTCAGTGTGCTGTGTTGGAGAACTGACTTGAGGGATTATTCCCTTTTTATGTTTTCTTGCACGCATGTGCAAGAAACATAGTGCCATCATTTGAGTTTTTGTAGGTGTAGCACCCTGTCTTCCAATTCAGTCAGTGTGTTTGCAGGTGCGGCCCCAGTTCACCAATGAATGCTGCAACTGTCTATGACAGCAGTTGAAAATGCAGCTACAGCTGAAAGTGAGATCACTTCATGAGCAGTGGTGAGATAGTGTTGATTAGCATATTGCCGCCAATCCTGTTTGTATACATCTTGCTTTCTCTTCCTGGAACATAAATTCAGTTTGAAGGAGCTTTTCCCTTTAATTCATCTTCTGGGAGGAGGCAAGGACTAAATGACATCCTTGGAATGTTTCCAAAAAGATCTAATTGCCATCCTTGGAATGTTGAGTCGGAGTTCAGGGTAGGAGCTGCATTGACAAAAAGCAGGAAACAGGATCACAAAGAGACTGAAAAGTTAGACGATGTTTCATCTGTTGGCACACCTGATCATTATTGTAATAATATTCCCCAACCCTGAGTGTCTCTGAATAGTGCTCCTCCACCCGCCACACACAGTATGGCTAACAGGGTTGCCCAGTCCTCGACGGCTTCCACTCCCCTCGAGTTCTAGGTGCTATGCTGGGCTCCACCCAGCTGCAGCACAAGTGAGAATGGCAACGGTTGCCCAACTTCGTTGGCTCAATTAAACCCCCTCAAGAAACAGATTTCCAGTTGCCATGCTGGAAGCCCAACCTAGTGTGGTACACATCTGGTAGCTGACGGGTGCACAATCCTCCGTCGGCTCCACTGACCCCCCCAAAAAAATCTTTCAGCTACCATGTTTGGAGCCCACCCGCATGTATGCTGCACAAGTCCTGCATCGCCTTCCTAAAAGAAAACAAACCACTGAAAAGAAAAAAAAGGTCCTCGTTGATTGTCTTGCCCCAAACCATGCCTTGCCTCTGTGCATCCACCTTACCACACCCCACCTCACCCCATACTTACCTCTGAAGCCAGAGCAACGATCTTCGTGGACCGGTAACACGTCTGCGCTGTTCAAAGCTGACTGCGAACTGAAGAAATGCTGGTAAGCTGTATAATGGAATAAATAGGGTTTTTTTTCAATGTTGATGCATATCTCAGGCATTGTATGGAATTTTGGCACCAAATTTTCAACATGGGGTTTTTGAGACCCTTTCTCCTGAATTCTGGCACTGTCATGGCATTAATCGACCGCAAAAGGTGATTTCACGGTCACTGCACTGAACCACCTTGGGACAGATTTACAAAATGACAGTGTCACAGTTCATGAGGTAGGCCCCCCAAAACCCTATGTTGAACATTTGGTGAAAAAATTCCCAAAAATGACTGATTTACGAGCGTGCGTTGCACAGTTTCTATGCATGCTCGTAAGTTTGCGATTTTTTTATATTTTTACTTCAGATTTTCAACATTGTCATTTTACCACACCTCCTTATGAGCAGTAAAGCTGTCATTTTTCATATCTCACCCAAATGTGTTTCCACGCATGTAGCGCATAATGGTGCAGTTGATGCAAATCAATGTTCAGGACAGATTAAGAAAATCAGTGACACTGTTCATGAGCAGAGGTTTTAAAATGTATATGTTAAAATTTGTGACAAAAGTCCATAAAATGACTGTGTTACATGCTTGTGCATTGCAGTTTCCGCACTTCGTAAGTTCAAGGAATTTGTAATATTTTCAGCAAAGATTTTCACCACTGCCATTTTCAACACTTTCCTTAAGAAATGCACAGCTGTCATTTTTCACACCATGGCCAAATGTTGCATCGACAAAGAACTGGGCGTGGTCATTGTGGGAATCACTGTTGGGACAGATTAAGAAAATCACAGTGACACTGTTCATGAGCCGGAGGTCCTAAATGCCTGTGTTGACAATCTGATGTAAAAAACTCTCAACCAATTACATTACGGTGTGCATTGGACAGTTTTCTGTACACTGTGACTTCATTGGTTTTTTAAATATTTTCATTGCATATATTCAACATTGCCATTTTTACACTCCCCATGAATAGCATTGCTATATTATTTTTCACATCCCGTTCAAATGTAAGCTTTCACATCTAGAAAAGCTAAATGGCGAGTTACTGTGCAAAATCAGCCAGTTAACAAACTGATATTGCCACCGTTCGTGAGGTGGGGGTCACAAAAACAATGTTGAAAATTTGGAGTGAAAATATCACGAATGCCTGAGGTGTTAGGGTTTCTCAACATAACGCCTACCCTGTAAAGACTGACAGTATCAGGGTGCACTTGTGATTGTCACCTGTATCACCCATACATTTCACCCCATGCACACCTGCAGCCAGTGAGAGGCATTGATGTGCCTTGACCCCTTCAGCCCCAAAGCCTAATTCCCCATTCTCCATACAGCACTCATCCTGCTCATATATTTCTGGTGAATGGGGAATATATGGGCCAAAGACCCCAAGGCACACAATGACACTTGTTGGTTCTGCATGGTAGGTGTGTGAAATGGTATGTCGTTACGCCTGATGACCCAAAGGCACACCCCAATGCCTGTCAGTCCATGCAGGTGGTAGGTTGGGTTGGTTTCAATTACTTCACCACCATTCCTATTATAGCTCTGTAACTCTTACACTACCAGTGCCATCGCAGTAAGCAAACATTTGGCATTGACAAATGCTGTTAAAACAGCAGCCGTCTAAATGTACAATGTTTGGTGTTAATGGTGGGGGCAAATTTGTATGCAATGATGGTTTGTATCATTTTATGATGCTAGATGGTATGGGTGGGTCTGGTTTTTTTTGTAATGTATATTTATACTGTATAATGCATATTATTATTGTATTATGTTACTGTGTAACTGTAGTCACTTACTAATGTATAAGGACCTCCTTTGAAATGAGCTTTGCTCAGTGGCGTATGTAACAGCTATCCTAATCATGCAATCTGAATAAAATGTTATACTACTACTACTACTACTACATTTCAAGGTTTGTTAGTATAGGGGTCCTGCAAGGGTCTATACTGGGACCATTACTTTTTAGCCTTTTGCTTAGTGGACTTCCTCTGTTTCCAGGATGGCAGAGTCATCCTTTATGCTAATGATGCAGTCCCGGAAACAGAGGTAACATTATTCCTGCTCTGAAAAGTCACCCAAGGAGGTTATAGAGTTCACAGATGGTTTATAGAAAATAAATTAGCAATAAATGTTGGAAAATAAAAGAAATCAATGATCTTTTGCAGTAAAAAAATTGGACATTGTAAACATTTGGACATAAGACTGAATCTGGAGAGATTTTGGAGCAGGTGCAGTTTTTAAATATCTTGGTGCCTTTCTGATAGCATTTTGTTATGCCAAGTATGTAGATTATATTGTTAGGAAATAAATACAAGTTTTGGGATTGCTATATAGAAATAAAGGAATTTTGATCAGTATAGATGTAGATTGCTGCCCAGAGTCTAATATTCTTGATTATTGACTATGGCTTTATCTGTGCTACAGCCGCGGGCACCATGCTATTCAGATTGAGAGAGTAATAGAGCATGTGATTTGTTTTGAAGTTAAAGGAATGTTCACCATTGTACGCTTTTATGATTGGTTTGCTGGTTGCTCGAGTCTAGATGCCTGGATCAAATATTTTGATGGTGTCCATTGCTGGAAACTTACAAATAATCAGGCAACAGGGACTGAATATGATGTCAAATGTTCAAATTGATGCAATACAAGATCGACAATGATCATGCAAGTGGAAATGCCTAGCTGTAGAACAAATGTGGACAAACTTTTTAAATTGAACAATTCAGACATGGAATTCATATCCTTTGAGTGTGAACAATCAGTAATTAGGTGTTTTAAAAGTGGTTTAAAATGCATTTGAATGATCTTGCAATATGTAATTGTTTTCAATAACTAGTATTGTCACTGATTGATAATCTTATTGTACAATATGACAAATTATTTAATTGTATTCTGTACATTGTATGTTGTAGTTTTGTGTTTAAATTGTTGTACTAGTGAGTTACCTTTGAAAATAGGAACTTTTTTATAAAAGTTATTCCCAAACTATAAAATCTAAAAGTTCTTAAAGAGATTTTGCTTTCTCTGCAAAGGTGGGTATGAATTTTTCCAGTTGGTTGACCATTCCCAGGAAACCACTAACGCCGGACACATTTGTTGGACTTGACACCTCTACATGGCTGCCAACATCTGTGTGTCAGGCTGAACAATTTTGTTTGAGATGATATGTTCCACTAACCAAACTTTGGTCTTTGACATTCAGTGTGAACCTGTGTTTGGGACCTTTAGTATCGCTGCATAGACTCTCTGGTCATGCCCCTGACTTGTGCAACCAAAGATGAGGATGTCATCCACGTGGCACACAGCCCAATCCAAGCCTTTCAGAACTCTGTGTTGGAAATGCTCAGGGGAGGACAAGATGCCAGAGATTAGTCTTTGAAAGCAATAGTGTCCAAAGGGTGTAATCAAGGAGGCCAATTTCTCTGATGCTTTTGACAGATGTAGCTTCCAAAATCCTGCAGTAGTAATAAGCCTGGTGAAGAGAGTGGCTTGTCTTAGCATTCCAGCATCTGATCCACTGAGCGGAGGATGAATTCTCACACCTTGCTGGAGTAGTTCAGCTTGCTTAGCCAACACAGATTCTTAGCACCATCCAGCTTCGAGACCACTACCATTCCAGCACATGAATCAGTGGGTCCTTCAGTCTTGGTGATCACTCTCAGGTTCTCCATTTGAAAAGTTCTTCCTTGACTTTGGACATCAGTGGTGTACTGGTACCTTCTGGTTGCTGTGGGTGAGACTGGTATGGCTCTTTGTATAACCTGATCAGTACTCTGCATTGAGTTCTTCTAGGCTATTTTAAGTGTTGGAACTCTCACTGCATCATCTTTATTTCATACTGTCCAGTCTACCAAGAGGATGAAGTTTCTCAATTGCTTGTCTGCCTTGCAATGAGGTCTGACAGTTCTTTACAAGGCAATGTCCACTTAACTTTCATTTCTTCCTTGGTTACAGGGGAGTGAACTCTGCACACATTGGTAGTGGTAATGCCTAGTGCTTATGTGTGACAGACAAGTGCATGGGAGTCACACTGGGAGTGGCAGTGTCAGCAGCATGTACTCCTTAGCCCCCTTCTCTAGCAGTGTCTGAGAAAAAATCACTAAAAATCTCTTCATTCTCCTGCCTGAATTTGCAGCACCTGAACTGGAACAGCTAGGGTGGACCAGACCTCTATTCTGCCTGCTGACAAGCCACAGAGCTCATGTTATTGCAGCTTTGCATAGCAAGGTACAAAAACTTTATGCTGTTTAAATCACAGACTGCAATACTCTCAGCCCTGCACTGAAGGTTCTCTCCCTCCCCAAGACACTAACTGCCCACATTTCCACACTCCACAACAATGGCAGGGCTTGGGAGTGGGGCCTGGCCCTGCTTAAAACCAAGGGAGTTCAAGGAGTGGTAAAGTGCAGGGAACAAGTGGTGGTAGTTGTCAGGAATCTCTTGACAGAGATCCAACAATGAGCCCACCAGCTCTGCTTGATTTTTAATGCACATTTAGCTAATATAGCTGTTGAGCTACAGAGGGACTTTATAATTAACTCAAGAAACCTTAACTAACACTGCCATCAAGAAAAGAGTTTGTGTCTGTATTAACCATTTGTCTGACTTGAAGCACTCATTTTTATGCCTATGGGTGGAGCCTACATCCATTTTGCTATCTGTAGCTTGAAAATGGAGTTTCATGGAATGCTTGATTTGGACATTTCAATGTATCCTTCCATGCCAACTAAAATAAAATATTCCCATCTTTTTGTTAAGAATGTAGGAGATATAACTCTAAGCTGCTTAGCAGATGCTATTTGGAAATGGAAACAGCTTGTTAAATATTTGTTAAATATTGGTTGCCTATGAAACTGGAGATTTGCACATTTAAATACTAAACATTTAAACAGCTTATTGATACTAGCTTAACTTGAGAATGTATTGTCTTTCAAGAAAGATCCATACCTCATAAATGTCGCCCTTTCCCCAGCAAATCTATGATTTACACTGTTTTTCTAACCTCTACACAGACATTATTTAATGAGCAGTCTCAGACATATGCCAGGTCTTCAGTGTACTGCTTAGACTAAATATGTAGCAATAAGAAGCCATTTTTACTATGTTTTTTGGGGAAAAAATATATTGAGCTACAACAACACACACACACACTCTCTCTCTCTATATACATATACATATACATATACATATACATATACATATACACACACACACACCATCCTCATGGCCACAACATTCAAAATAAATATTGCATTCTAATATGTTATAAACAAACATTGTTTATATCAGTGAACACAGTGAAGTTCAGTTTAGAGTAGATTTCCTTTAAATATGTCTCATCTTATATTTTGTACACACACATACTCTACACACCATCCTCATGGCCACAATATTGCCAGGAGGCGTGGTGAAGTCCTAGCTGAGGCACTTATTCTTTCTCACCTCTGTTTGCATGTGTTCCATAAAATATGCACACCACACTCCTTTGTGATTGTTACGAGTAAATATCTGTGTTGCCATTTGGTTGTGCATTTGAGAAACAGTAATGTGTTCAAGGACAGCCCAGGTTCCAGTTGTCTCAGTGGCGCAACTGGTTAGCTCAATCAAAATGGTATTCTGGACAGCCTGGATTCAAGTTCCAGCTGAGGCACTTATTCTTTCTCACCTCTGTTTGTATGTGTTCTATAAAATATGCACACCACACTCCTGTGTGATTGTTTCAAATAAATATTTGTGTTGCCATTGGTTTGTGCATTTGAGAAAGAGTAATGTGCTCGGGGATGGCCCAGGTTCCAGTTGTCTCAGTGGCACAGCTGGTTAGCACCATCGGAATGGCAGTCCGGGTAGCCTGGGTTCAAGTCCCAGCTGAGACACTTATTCTTTCTCACCTCTGTTTGTATGTGTCCCATAAAATATGCACACCGTACTCCTGTGTGACTGTTACAATAAAGAAACTGTTTGTTTATGTCAGTGACCACAGTGAAGTTCAGTTTAGAGTAGATTTCCTTTAAATATTTCTTATCCTATATTGTGTGTCCTGGATAGCGCAGGGGAGATGCTACATCTCATTGTCATAAAGATCTTCATTTACACATTTCTGCACTGTATGTACTCAAGCTGTCCCAGATTAGATGCAGTATCTTGTTTTTAGTGGTGTCATGATTTTCCCATTGTGGTGATGTATTTCTTCAGAGTAGCTAAGTCCAGGGGCCCCATATTCAAAGCAGACGTGCAACGATCCAGTAGAAATGTGAGAGACAGCTGCAACCCAACAGTGTGCCAGCATGATATTCAAATGTGCAGGATGCACTTGCCACAAAGGAATGGGCCAGCATGCACACAAATAGTATGCCGTGCAAGTCGAGGGTGTGTTCCCATGCATATGCCATGCTGCGGCATACTCAGTGGGAAATTTACCCCTCACAGCCCAGAGCAGCGTGGCCCACAGCTAGGCCATGAATAGCTGGCCTAACCTGACCAACCACCCACAGGCAGCCTGCAGAAGTGCACCCAGGTGCACAGCAGCTGGGCTGCCCTGGTGGCCTAAAGATACCCCCCTTCAATCCCCAATCAATCCAACTCCATCCTCCAAGATCTCCATAGTGTAGGGCCCCCCTGGACCCAATCGCACCAGAGGAAGCCATGTTCCATATCCATAGCATAGAGGACCCCAACCCACACACTGCCTTGGTACATAGACAACCCTGCTCCCCCCATACCCAACCAGTTGCAGAGACTGGCACTGCCCTCTATGTTCTGCCACAGCCAGCTGCTGACTGCACTGGATCTGGGCGGGACCTTCACCCAGAATGACTCCAAGTGGATATACCATACACTGGTGCACTACAGAAGCTGTGGACCCACAGTTTATATAACTCACGCATGTCCCTGGCAAACTATAAGAGGGATTGACATACCTCCAATGTATGCCTTGTTGATGCTGTATCTTTCTTGCTGTCATACACTCTTCCCATTCCTGTGTAACATGCCTCCGTGCGACTGGGTTGGGTATCCTGGGTCCCATGGGTGTGGTATCCTGCAGTGGCATTTGTGGTGTATGCTCCAGGCTGGTGATAATGCATTTGTGGTTTCCCAATTGTACAAATAAATGGGAGGTCAGCTGTAACATGCCTGTTCTGGGACCTGTGTGAGTGAGTACAGCATTGGCTTTCACCCACACTGAGTCATGCAATGCCACCGGGATTATGGATTCACATGCGAGTGCCTGAGGTGTATGGCCACTGGGCGTTATTGCCCACACACATCTTGCACGTAAGTAAGAGACATT
Organism: Neoceratodus forsteri; assembly: GCA_016271365.2. Taxonomy (NCBI): domain Eukaryota; kingdom Metazoa; phylum Chordata; order Ceratodontiformes; family Ceratodontidae; genus Neoceratodus; species Neoceratodus forsteri. The sequence goes on along the minus strand of CM028129.1, from coordinate 1,212,090,709 downwards.
CCAGTGCCCTAATGCTAGTGCTTCCCCACCCGAAAATAAGATGCCATTTCTCTTGTGAACTATTCAGGCTAAAAATATAGCAATCAGGAGGCATATTTCTAGGAAAGTACATTGTAAAATGTAAAATGAAAACCACATTGAAACTGTTCTCATAGATCTGCATTGTGCAAATCTATTAGAAATAATGGGTAAAAGCATCCCAAAAGCTCTCCACAGCCATATCTGCTCTGACCAGAGTTTGTTTGTATGAGTGAACTAAAAATATCTTATTATTTGCCATAACTAAGAGAATTTTTTAGAAGACAAGGAACAATACTCAATATTTTACTGGAATGGTGATCCCATTTTCAGTATATTGTTTGTTTACTGATCTGAGGGATTTAACCAAAACTATTAATTTTAAAGTTTTAAAATTGGAAAGTGGTTGAAGACCAAATGATTAAGAAAAAACTTAAACTGGCTCAGAGGTGCAGTCAAAAAAAAAAAAAAAACAACACAGTCTGGAAAATTATCTCACACTACCCATTTCTGCAGAATATAAAAGACTGCTAACAATGGCCAAGATGGAGCTCTTACCTACTAATTGATTGGAGAGAGTCCAGGCTTAAAAAAAGGGAAAAGAATACTTTGAATAACATCTGCCTATGTAAGAACGGACATGTAGAAACTCTACAACATATTACACTTACTGCAATTGCCCTATCTATACAAAATGGAGGAGAAAGTATACAGAAAATATATTATTATATACACATATGGGTTCTATGCATGAAGGTGTGTGGGTGAGTAGCACACCATAATGCTGGCATGTAGCCCACTTACCCTGCCCAAGCTCACTGTCCCCTTGTGGCATTCCCCATTGCACCTATGCCTTCCCTATGCACTGGATCCCTGGCACAGTGTGGACCTATATGTGGGGGGGCAGACCAGGGAAGGTGCAGGGGATATGCTGGCACTCCACGGGATGCATGACCGTGCAGAGTTGCCAGGTGCAGGTGTCGGCACCTCCACCACATTGACACATCTGTAAAGGCAGGGGGCCAGTTTCACAGCCCCCTGGGAGTTATAGCTGTAGGCTACAGTGGTAAAGTGGGGTCATGTGCACCCCCCAAGGAAGCCCTGGCATGTGAAGCACACCAGGTGGCCTGTGAGTGGTTGATCGGGCACCCGACCCCTACACTGCATGTGGTGCTTTATGCACCGGCATCCATCCTAGTGCCCACTGATGCAAGTGATCCACTGTGGGATCTGGGTCAGGCAGCTGACTGTCCACCTGCCCAGATCCACAGCTACACAGCTGACTGCCCCACAGGCCTGCACACCAGGGGTGGGGCCATACGAGGAGTCACATGAGGCCACTGTTCATACATGTGGCCCCCAAGAGATCTCCTGTGAGTGCATAGCTTGCATGGGTGGGTTAGTGCCTCAGGCACATATTACCCACCCTTTGAGTATAGGGAACAACATTTGGAAGATGCACTATACATGTTGCCATGCCCTTTGATGCAAGTCATGTCATAAAGTGGCACAATTCTCATAAGGAGGTAATAAGACATAGGAAACGCATTAGAAATACTTGAAAATGTACTTTATATTTCATGAAAGGATTAGATTGCTGCTTGAAAGTCTCAAAACAACCAAGAAGGCAACCTTCAGACTTCCTTAAATACATTATTAAACACTGTAATATTTTTCTTGTCTCAAATACTGAGGTAAATGCACTTTAATATGGGAAGCTCATTGTAACATCATTTGAAAAGTGTAATAATGAAAATCCGGGTCACTTCCTAGGTATAGACATGTTGGTTATTTAACAATTGTAAACAAACAAATGATCTGCATTGGATAAGAAAGTATTATTTACACCTGTAGATCTTAGGCATGTTGGCCATTCAAATGTAATAATAAAGCTGCCCTTCATAGGGTTTTAATGTATAGAAATCTATCAACTATGTGAAATAAAGTACTGTTTTTAATTGTTTAATTACATTATCAGGTTGAACAAATAAACACTGAAACTGAAAATTGTAAAGTTTGCAGATTGATTTAAATACAAACCTTGTGTTTGCTTCATTGAAACATTTACATCCATACTGTATTTTTAAGTATAAATTACTTGCTTATAGAGATACTGTGCACCCTCTATTATCTGGCCGTCTATTATCCACCATCTTCTCTATCTGCCAACTGTCAGCACTTTCTCATATACAGGCCACATCTTTCTCATGTTATTCTCCTTATGTCATTTATCACATCACTGACACTGAAGCAGTGCATTATGGTCCCTATTTTGTGGTTCTTGTAAATGTCTTAATTAGAAATATTTTATAATGCACTGCTAAGGACTATGCTACCTCTGAGGAAGGTTGTGATGTTTTTAACATCTTTTATAAAGAGATTACTGAAGAAAAGGAAGAGTTCATATTAGAAGCAAGGGTGAGTTTAACATGGTTTAACTGTCAGGGGATCAGCGGAGCAGTGTAAATTAACTCAGACTTGTTCAACTAAACCTCTATTTATCCATCTTGACTAGTGCGCATCTTACATGGTTGCCAATGAATTCTTTACTTTAGCATGCTCAAGACCCCATGCTTATCTCCCTCATTGTTTCAGATGGCCAGTTATAACCAAAAGCTCTTTAAAAGCTGCAGTTACCTGGCACTTGACAGTGCAAGGTGGGGACCCCACAAAACAGTCAGTGTGAGTTGTTTTCACCCCATTGTTAGGGTTTTGACCTAGTGTCCAAGCTGTGATCAGGTGTGGAATTCAAAGTCACTCACTTCCAGTGTTCTGAGTTTGTCTTCACATGTGTGTGTGAGTGTGTATGTGTGTGTTAATGTGCCAGACATTATTAAGGTCAATGTCTCTTATTTTCCTACATTTTAAGTATCATTACCCAACATTTCAGTGACAAAGAGGTATATAGTGTCTGCCATGTAGGTGCTGGGTTTTATCCCAGCCTCCCCAGTGACCTCTCCCTTCTCAAACCTCAACTCTGTACTTCCTGGACATCACTGCAGGCTGAGGAGAAAGGAGGACTTGGATGTGGAAATGATAAATTAATAATGACAAAGCCAAACAGATATCCATCACTGATTACTTTAAAGGTGATTGATGATAAATGCAAAATGAAATAAACTAGATTTATTGGTCATACTGTGTTTTAACTATTTTGTTACCAAACTGTACACAAATAAACTGAATAGTTAATGCCGAAATGTAGTCCAGTGCTAATTGTCCAATATTTTACCAATGCAGCATAACACATCTCTATTATCCTCAACCCTCCATTGTCCACCAAAATGGTGGTGCACAGAAGCTGGTGGATAACAGAGGGTGCACTATAATAAAAATGAATTTAAATGAATTAATTAAAACAATTAGTTAATTTAACAATCCTGTTCAAGAATATGCTACACAGCACTCAGCATTTGACCAATTCCAGGAAGTTAAATACTTTTTGATACTAATATAATCAGCTTTGTAATAATTTTTGAATTTTGTTATTCCTTTATTATAATTTACTTCTTTTAAGATATTACATGTGAACATGTTATGATCACCGTTGCCAAGAGGAGGTAATATAACAAGAGATGAAAATAAGTCAGTGTTATTTGTAAAAATAAGATCAAGAATGTTATTGTTCCTAGTAGGGTGAAACAGCAATTGTTCCAGACCAAGTTTGAAAGTGGTTTCCATAAATTGCCTCTCAAGGGGACCATTTGTCTTAAATGTTTCCCAGTTCATATGTGGGAAATTAAAGTCACCAAGTAATATTAAGATTATCGTGTACTGCCTTGTTTATAAGCTGATTAAAGAAAACTAGGATGTCTGCATGATTTAAACTGGGGGACCAATAGCACAATCCGATTCTTAAGGTTTCTGATCCTAGTTCAGTTTTGGCCCATAATATTTCTGCATGATTGTCATCAAGATTTGTCTCATGGCAGTTAAATTTATTAGATATATATAATGCCAAACCCCTTCCTCTGTTATTCTGCCTATTTTTTAGTAACTTTGTGAAACCAGAAATGTCTGTATTCCAGTCATCTGAAAAAGAAGTTTCTGTGATACAACAAATGTCAATTTCTTTACTGATAAGAACTTGTCTTAGTTCATCCAGTTTGTTTGTTACGCTTCATGCATTGGTTAATAGGATTTTAATTTCCTTAAAGTTTTCCAGGGAAGTAACATCTTCATTGAAAACATTGTTAACGACATCAGATACAATGTTAAGCTTATTCGGTCCTGGTTTAGTTTTTCTTTTCCTTTTCCTTAAATTTGTATTTTTCCTGTTTTCTTTTATACTCCATATTATTCTGTTTATTCAAATAATTGTTTAATAAGAGTAAGGGTTTCAGTTTGAATATAACCCTGACCCCCCATCATTTAGTTTAAATTTTCATCAATATAGTTATTTAACTGCTGGCTGAGAAGTAGAGACCCTGCTTTAGTTAAATGTAGCCCATCTTTACTGTACAAGTCAGTTTTACCAGTATATTCTTCCCAGTGGGTTATACAATTGATGTTTTGCTTCAGGCACCATTGTCTGAGCCAACTGTTTACCTCTCTCAAAATGCAGTTCTATTGGTATGTAGCTCTTGGGATGGAAAGTATTTCAGAAAAGACAAAATTGCAACCTATGTTTACGAGTTTGTTAATTAAATTGACTATTTATTGCTTAATCTGTTTAGAGTGTTGATTAAAAGTATTATTAGCCTCTGCATATATAATTACCAATTGTTTAGCATCATTAGGGCAAAGTATGTCATTAATAATTTTCATAATATCTGATATTTTGGCACCCCTGAAACATGACAGAGTTCTGTGAGCTTTATTTTTGTCACAGATTGCTCTATCCAGTCCTTTTGTGATAGAATCCCTAAGAACAAATATTTCAGTATCTCTTTGTTGAGCAACCTCGAATTCCGGATTTAGTTTGGTTTGCCCTGGAACATCAGGTATACTATCTAGATTTATTAATGGTATCTCAGTAATGTAATCATTTTGCTTTTTGCCCATATTTTGAGGCACAATATTTGTTACTGTATTGTAGCTGCATCTTGTGTTATTTCGTCCTCTAAGACTAAAGATAAACTCACTAGTTCCTCTTGGGTGGTGTCTCAAATTAAGGGGTCAAATATATTTGAAATCTCTAGAATAAAGTGATTGGATTTTCTTCCCCTCTATTTTGGGTATGTTTCAGGTGCTGTACCTGGTACCGAGCATCCTCTGAATTGTTGATTTCTTCTTCTTCTTCCCTTACCCTTTTATCATTTGTTGGAGTATTTATAGAAGTAGGAGGATTATTACATGTTATACTGTTAACTATAGGTGTGGATGTACAGACAAGATTTGTTGTATTTTGCACTGTATGTGCTTGTAGACGAACCTGAAAATGGTCAGCCATGTCTAATTGGCTTTATTCTAGTTCTCCTAGCCTTTTATTAAACTGAACTAACATTGATGACAAATCAGCATTCTCAGTGCATTTGGAACAAGTAAATGGGGTATTTAAAGGAATGACAGAAACTATCAAGTACGTATTGCAGGTCAAACATAATACACCCTTTGAAAATGTGTTTAGGGAGTTATTTGCTGGTCAAGGCATGCTGGCTCCCTTGCAGTACAGAAGATTTCTGAAGAACTGTTTAGGTTCCAGAAACAGCAGCGCCTGAGGCCTAGTCAAGGCACACTGGTTCCCCTGCAGTGCAGTCCAGAGGATTTCTGAAGAACTGTTTGGGTTCCAGAAATAGAGGGGTCCATGGCCTGGTCACAGTATGCTGAATCCCTTGCAGTACAGAGGATTCCTGAAAAGCTTTTAGGTTCCAGAAATCGAGCGGTCCATGGCTGGCCAAGGCATGCTGGATCCCTTGTGGTACAGAGGACTTCTGAAAAGCTGTTTAGGTTCCAGAACTCGAGAGTCCTTGGCCTGGTCAGGTATGCTGGATCCTTGCAGTACAGAGAATTTCTGAAAAGCTGTTTAGGTTACATAAATCATGGGGTCCATTGCCTGGTCAAGGCACACTTGATCCCTTGCAGTACAGATGATTTCTGAAAAGCTGTTTAGGTTCCAGAAATCACTGGGTCCATGGCCTAGTCAAGGCACACTGGATCCCTTGCAGTACATAGGATTTCTGAAATGCAGTTTAGGTTCCAGAAATCGTGGGGTCCGTGACCTGGCCAAGGCACACTGGATCCTTTGCGGTACAGAGGATTTCTGAAGAAATGTTTAGGTTCTGGAAATCATGGGGTCTGTGGCCTGGTCATGGTATGCTGGATCCCTTGCAGTACAGAGGATTTCAGAAAAGCTGTTTAGGTTCCAGAAATCGAGAGGTCCAAGGCCTGGTCAAGGCACACTGGATTCCATGCAGTACAGGGGATTCCTAAAAAACTATTTAGGTTCCATAAATCGAGGGGTCTGTGGCCTGGTCATGGAGACTGGATGCCTTGCAGTACAGAGGATTTCTGAAAAGCTTTTTAGGTTCCAAAAATTGAGGGGTCCATGGCCTGGCCAAGGCATGCTGGGTCCCATGTGGTACAGAGGATTTTTGAAAAGCTGTTTAGGTTCCAGAACTCATGGGGTCCATGGCCAGGTCAAGGCATGCTGGATCCATTGGGGTACAGAGGATTTCTGAAAAACTGATTAGGTTCCATAAATCAAGGGATCCATGGACTGGTCAAGGCACACAGGATACCTTGCAGAACAGCAGATTTCTGAAGAACTATTTAGGTTCCAGAAATTGTGGGGTCTGTGGCCAGGTCTAGGCATACTGGATCACTTGCAGAACAGTGGATTTCTGAAGAACTGTTTAGGTTCCAGAAATGGAAGTGTCTGTGGCCTGGTCAAGGCAGGCTGGATCCCTTGCAGTACAGAAGATTTCTGAAGAACTGTTTAGGTTCCAGAAACAGCAGCGCCTGAGGCCTAGTCAAGGCACACTGGTTCCCCTGCAGTGCAGTCCAGAGGATTTCTGAAGAACTGTTTGGGTTCCAGAAATAGAGGGGTCCATGGCCTGGTCACAGTATGCTGAATCCCTTGCAGTACAGAGGATTCCTGAAAAGCTTTTAGGTTCCAGAAATCGAGCGGTCCATGGCTGGCCAAGGCATGCTGGATCCCTTGTGGTACAGAGGACTTCTGAAAAGCTGTTTAGGTTCCAGAACTCGAGAGTCCTTGGCCTGGTCAAGGCATGCTGGATCCCTTGCAGTACAGAGAATTTCTGAAAAGCTGTTTAGGTTACATAAATCATGGGGTCCATTGCCTGGTCAAGGCACACTTGATCCCTTGCAGTACAGATGATTTCTGAAAAGCTGTTTAGGTTCCAGAAATCACTGGGTCCATGGCCTAGTCAAGGCACACTGGATCCCTTGCAGTACATAGGATTTCTGAAATGCAGTTTAGGTTCCAGAAATCGTGGGGTCCGTGACCTGGCCAAGGCACACTGGATCCTTTGCGGTACAGAGGATTTCTGAAGAACTGTTTAGGTTCTGGAAATCATGGGGTCTGTGGCCTGGTCATGGTATGCTGGATCCCTTGCAGTACAGAGGATTTTAGAAAGCTGTTTAGGTTCCAGAAATCGAGAGGTCCAAGGCCTGGTCAAGGCAACTGGATTCCATGCAGTACAGGGATTCCTAAAAACTATTTAGGTTCCATAAATCGAGGGGTCTGTGGCCTGGTCATGGAGACTGGATGCCTATGGTGACAGAGGATTTCTGAAAAGCTTTTTAGGTTCCAAAATTGAGGGTCCATGGCCTGGCCAAGGCATGCTGGATCCCATGTGGTACAGAGGATTTTTGAAAAGCTGTTTAGGTTCCAGAACTCATGGGGTCCATGGCCAGGTCAAGGCATGCTGGATCCATTGGGGTACAGAGGATTTCTGAAAACTGATTAGGTTCCATAAATCAAGGATCCATGGACTGGTCAAGGCACACAGGATACCTTGCAGAACAGCAGATTTCTGAAGAACTATTTAGGTTCCAGAAATTGTGGGGTCTGTGGCCAGGTCTAGGCATACTGGATCACTTGTAGAACAGTGGATTTCTGAAGAACTGTTTAGGTTCCAGAAATGGAAGTGTCTGTGGCCTGGTCAAGGCAGGCTGGATCCCTTGCAGTACAGAGTGTTTCTGAAGAACTGCTTAGGTTTCAGAAACTGCGGTGTCCATGGCCTGGTGAAGGCATGCTGGATCCCTTGCAATAGAGTGAATTTCTGAAGAACTGTTTAGGTTCCAGGAACCACAGTGTCTGTGGCCTGGTAAATGCATGCTGGCTCCATAGAAGTACAGAGGATTTGGGAAGTACTGTTTAGGTTCCGAAACCACTGGGTCCATGGGCTGGTGAAGGCACACTGGATCCCTTGCAGTACAGAAGATTTCTGAAGAACTGTTTTACATTCCAGAAATCATGGAGTCCATGGCCTGGTCAAGGCACACTGCATCCCATGCAGTACAAAGGATTTCTGAAGAACTGTTTAGGTTCCAGAAATTGAGAGGTCCGTGGCCTGCTCAAGGCATGCTGGATTCATTGTGGTACAGAAGATTTCTGAAAAGCTGTTTAGGTTCCAGAAATTGAGGGGTCCATGGCCTGGTCAAGGCACACTGGATCCCTTGCAGTACAGAGGATTTCTGAAAAGCTGTTTAGGTTCCAGAAAATGCGGTGTCCATGGCCTAGTCAAAGCATGCTGGATCCATTGCAGTACAGATGATTTCTGAAAAGCTGTTTAGGTTCCAGAAATCATGGGTTCCATGGCCTGGTCAAGGCACGTTGGATCCCTTGTGGTACAGAGGATTTCTGAAAAGCTGTTTCGGTTCCAGAAATTGAGGGGCCCATGGCCTGGTCAAGGCACGCAGGATGCCTTGTGGTACAGAAGATTCCTGAAAAACTGTTTTGATTCCAGAAATTGAGGGGTCCATGGCCTGTTCAAGACACACTGGATGCCTTGTGGTTCAGAGGATTTCTGAAAAACTGTTTAGGTTCCAGAAATTGAGGGGTCCTTATCCTGGTCAAGGCATGCTGGATCCCTTGCAGTACAATGGATTTCTGAAGAACTGTTTAGGTTCCAGAAATTGCAAGGTTCATAGCCTGATCAAGGCATGCTGGATCCCTTGCATTACAGTGGATTTCTGAAAAACTGTTTAGGTTCCAGAAACGGTGGTGTCAGTGGCCAGGTGAAGGCACGTTGGATCCCATGCAGTACAGAGGATTTCTGAAGAACTGTTTAGGTTCAACAAACTGTGGGGTCTGTGGCCTGGTGAAGGCTCACTGGATGCCTTGCAGTACAGAGGTTTTCTGAAGAACTGTTCAGATTCCCAGAAGCCACGGGGTCAGTGGCAAGGTGAAGGCACACTGGATCCCTGGCAGTATGGAAGATTTGTGAAGAACGGTTTAGGTTCCAGAAACCACGGGGCCCATGGCATAGTCAAGGCATGCTGGGTCCCTTGCAGAACAGAAGATTTCTGAAGAACTCTTTAGGTTCCAGAAACCACAGGGCCCATGGCATAGTCAAGGCATGCTGGATCCCTTGCAGAACAGAAGATTTCTGAAGAACTCTTTAGGTTCCAGAAACCACAGGGTCCATGGCCTGGTCAAGGTATGCTGGATCAGTTGCAATACAGAGGATTTCTGATGAACTGTTTAGGTTCCAGAAATTGTGGGGTCCATGGCCTGGTCAAGGCACACTTGATCCCTTGCAGTACAGAGGATTTCTGAAGAACTGTTTCGGTTCCAGAAATCATGAAGTCCATGGCCTGATCAAGGCATGCTGGATCCCTTGCAGTACAGTGGATTTCTGAAGAACTGTTTAGGTTCCAGAAATTGAGAGGTCCATGGCCTGCTCAAGGCACACTGGATCCATTGTGGTACAGAGGATTTCTGAAAAGCTATTTAGGTTCCAGAAAACATGGTGTCTGTGGCATGGTCAAGGCACACTAGAGTCCTTGCAGTACAGATGATTTCTGAAAAGCTATTGAGGCTCCAGAAATCATGGGGTCCATGGCCTGGTCAAGCCACACTGGATCCCTTGCACTGCAGAGGATTTCTGAAAAGCTGTTTAGGTTCCAGAAATCATGGTGTCCATGACCTGGCCAAGGCACACTGGATCTCTTGCAGTACAGAGGATTTCTGAAGAACTGTTTATTTTCTGGAAATCACAGGGTCTGTGGCCTGGTGAAGGCACACTGGATCCCTTGCAGTACAGAAGATTTCTGAAGAACTGTTTACGTTCCAGTAATTGTGGGGTCCATGGTCTGGTGAAGGCACACTGGATCCCTTGCAGTACAGAAGATTTCTGAAGAACTGTTTACGTACCAGAAATTGTGGGGTCCATGGCCTGCTGAAGGCACACTGGATCCCTTGCAGTACAGAAGATTTCTGAAGAACTGTTTAGGTTCCAGAAATTGAGAGGTCCATGGCCTGGCCAAGGCACGCTGGATCCCATGTGGTACAGAGGATTTCTGAAAAGCTGTTTAGGTTCCAGAACTCTTGGGATCCATGCCCAGGTCAAGGCATGCTGGATCCATTGTGGTAAAGAGGATTTCTGAAAAATTGATTAGGTTCCATAAATCAAGGGGTCCATGGACTGGTCAAGGCACACTGGATACCTTGCAGTACAACAGATTTCTGAAGAACTATTTAGGTTCCAGAAATTATGGGGTCTGTGGCCAGGTCTAGGCACACTGGATCACTTGCAGAACAGCGGATTTCTGAAGAACTGTTTAAGTTCCAGAAATGGAAGGGTCCATGGCCTGGTCAAAGCATGCTGGATCCCTTGCAGTACAGATGATTTCTGAAAAGCTGTTTAGGTTCCAGAAATCATGGGGTCTGTAGCCTGGTCAAGCCACACTGGATCCCTTGCACCGAAGAGGATTTCTGAAAAGCTGTTTAGGCTCCAAAAATCAAAGGATCCATGGCCTGGTCAAGGCATGTTGGATCCCTTGTGGTACAGAGGATTTCTGAAAAGCTGTTTAGGTTACAGAAATCTAGGGGCCCAGGGCCTGGTCAATGCACACTGGATGCCTTGCAGAACAGAAGATTCCTGAAAAACTGTTTAGGTTCCAGAAACCGTGGTGTCCATGGCCTGGTGAAGGCATGCTAGATCCCCTGCAGTAGAACAAATTTCTGAAGAACTGTTTAGGTTCCAGAAACAGTGGTGTCTGTGGTCTGGTGAACACATGCTGGATCCCTTTGAAGTACAAAGGATTTTGGAAGAACTGTTTAGGTTCCAAAACCACTGGGTCCATGGGCTGGTGAAGGCACGCTGGATTGGTTGCAGTACAAAAGATTTCTGAAGAATTGTTTACGTTCCAGAAATTGTGGGATCCATGGCCTGGTGAAGGCACACTGGATCCCTTGCAGTATAGAAGATTTCTGAAGAACTGCTTAGGTTCCAGGAACCGTGGGGTCCATGGCCTGGTCAAGTTACGCTGCATCCCTTACAGTACAGAGGATTTCTAAAGAACTGTTTAGGTTCCAGGAACCATGGGGTCCATGGCCTGGTCAAGTCATGCTGCATCCCTTGCAGCACTGAGGATTTCTGAAGAACTCTTTAGGTTCCAGAAACCACGGGGTTCATAGTGAGGTTAAGGCACACTAGATCCCTTGCAGTACAGAGGATTTCTGAAGAACTGTTGAGGTTCAGGAAACCGCAGGGTCCATGGCCTGATCAAGGTACACTGGATCCCTTTCAGTACAGAGGATTCCTGAAAAACTGTTTAGGTTCCAGAAATCAAGGAGTCTGTGGCCTGGTCAAGGCATGCTGTATCCCTTGCAGTACATCTGTGTGCCTACACCAAGACACAGACCCTCAGGGGTCAGATCCATGGCCTGGTCAAGGCACGCTGGATCCCTTGCAGTACAGAGGATTTCTAAAGAAGTGTTTAGGTTCCAGGAACCATGGGGTCCATAGCCTGGTCAAGTCATGCTGCATCCCTTGCAGTACTGAGGATTTCTGAAGAACTGTTAAGGTTCAGGAAACCTCAGGGTCCGTGGCCTGATCAAGGCACTCTGGATCCCTTTCAGTACAGAGCATTCCTGAAAAAACATTTAGGTTCCAGAAATCAAGGAGTCTGTGGCCTGGTCAAGACATGCTGTATCCCTTGCAGGACAGTTGATTTCAGAAAATCTGTTTAGGTTCAAGAAACAGAGGGGTTCGTGGCCTGGTCAAGGCACGCTGGATTCCTTGTGCTACAGTGGATTTCTGAAAAATTGGTTAGGTTCAGGAAACTGAGAGGTCCATGCCCAGGTTAAGGCATGCAGAATCTCTTGCGGTACATAAGATTTCTAAAGAACTGTTTAGATTGCAGAATTCAAGGGGCCCATGGCCTGGTCAAGGCACGCTGGATCCCTTGCAGTACAGCGGATTTCTGAAGAATTGCTTAGGTTCCAGAAATTGTGAGGTCCATGGCCTGGTCAAGGCACACTGGATCCCTTGCAGTACAGAGGATTTCTGACGATCTGTTAAGGTTCCAGTAGCCGCGGTGTCCATTGCATGGTGAAGGCACATTGGATCCCTTGCAGTACAGAGGATTTCTGAAGTGCTTAGGTTCCAGAAACCGTGGGGTCCATGGCTAGGTCATGGCCCACTGGATCCCTTGCAGTACAGAGGATTTCTGAAGAACTGTTTAGGTTTCAGAAACCATAGAGTCTTTGCTCTGTTGAAGGCACAGTGGATCCCTTGAAGTACAGAGGATTTCTAAAGAACTGTTTAGGTTCCAGAAACAGCATTGTCCGTCGCCTGGTGAAGGCACACTGGATCTCTTGCAATACAGAGGATTTCTGAAGAAGTGTTTAGGCTCAAGAAATTGAGGTGTCCATGGCCTGGTCAAGGCACACTGGATCCCTTGCAGTACAGAGGATTTCTAAAGAACTGTTTAGGTTCCAGGAACCGTGGGGTCCATGGTCTGGTCAAGTCACGCTGCATCCCTTGCAGTACTGAGGATTTTTGAAGAACTCTTTAGGTTCCAGAAACTGAGGGTCTGTGCCCTGGTGAAGGCACACTAGATCCCTTGCAGTACAGAGGATTTTTCCAAAACTATTTGGGTTCCAGAAATCGAGAGGTCCGTGACTTGATGAAGGCATGCTGGATCCCTTGGAGTACAGAGGATTTCTGAAAAACTGTTTGGGTTCCAGAAATCGAGGGTTCCATGACCTAGTGAAGGCATGCTAGATCCTTTGCATACTAACATACTAAAATGCCAGCAGAATAGGCCCAACGGTCTCTCATGTCTGCTCGTTCGGTCAGCCCCCACCCTGGGTGCTGACCTTGCTGTCCCCCTCGCCTTCTCTGGCTTCTCCCTTCCCAGTTCTGGATATTCTTGCTGCATTGGATTTTGCTTCCAGAACCCTTCCCCTGTACCTGTCCCACCCTCCTCCTGAACCCCTCCACTGTCTCTGCCTCCACCAGCCCCCTAGACAGTGCATTCCATGGCTCCACCACCCTCTCAGTGAAGTAGCACCTCCTCCTTTCTCCCCTGAATCTTCCCCCTCCAGCTTCCACCCATGCCCTCTAGTGGCCCTTCCTCCTTCCTTTGAAGCACCCTGACTGTTCCTCCCTATTTACCTCTTCATGTACCTGAGAGCCTCTATCATGTTCCCCGGTCCTTCTCTCTTCCAATGTGTACATATTTAGCTCTTCAAGCCTCTCCTCATAGGTCCTGTCCCCAAGCCCCAAATCATTTGGTTGCCCTCCTCTGGACCCTCTCAGGAGGTTAATGTCCCTCTTTAAGTGTGGCCTCCAAAACTGCACCAGTATTCAAGGTGCAGCCTCACCAAGCAGTTATACAGAGGGAGTATCACTTTCCTCCTTCTGGAGGTGATCCCCTAGCGATGCATCCCAGCATCCTGTTGGCCTTGGCTGCTGCCCTCCTACAGGTCTCAGAGTTGTTCATCTTGACATCCACCACCACCCCCAGGTCCCTCTCAGCCATTGAGACTTGTAGCATTCCCCCCCCAGTACAGAGGATTTCTGAATAACTGTTTATGTTCCAGAAATCTAGGGTTCCATGGTCTGGTCAAGGCATGCTGGATCCCTTGCAGTACAGAGGATTTCTGAAAAGCTGTTTAGGTTTCAGAAATCGAGGGGTCCATGTCCTGGTCAAGGCACGCTGGATCCCCTGCAGTACAGAGGATTTCTGAATAACTGTTTAGGTTCCAGAAATCTAGGGTTCCATGGCCTGGTCAAGGCATGCTGGATCCCTTGCAGTACAGAGGATTTCTGTAGAACTGTTTAGGTTCCAGAAACTGCGGGATCCATGGGCTCATCAAGGCACTCTGGATACCTTGCAGTACAAAGTATTCCTGAAAAACTGTTTAGGTTCCAGAAATCGAGGGATTCAGGCCTGGTCAAGGCAAGCTGGATCCCTTGCATTACAGAGAATTCCTGAAAAACTGTTTTGGTTCCAGAAATCAAGGGGTCAGTGGCTTGGTCAAGGCACGCTGTATCCCTTGCAGTGCAGAGGATTTCTGAAGAACCCTTTAGGTTCCAGAAAGCCCGGAGTCCATGGCCTGGTGAAGGCATGCTTTTTCCCTTGCAGTACAGAGGATTTCTGAAGAACTGTTTAGGTTCCAGAAACAGCAGGGTCTGTGCCCTGATGAATTCACACTGGATCCCTTTCAGGACAAAGGATTTCTGAAGAACTGTTTAGGTTCCAGAAACCACAGTATCTGTGGCCTGGAGAAGGCATGGTGAATCCCTTGCAGTACAGAGGATTTCTAGAGAACTGTTTAGGGTGCAGAAACTACAGGGTCCATGGCCTGCTCAAGGCACTCTGGATCCCCTCTAGTTCAGAGGATTTCTGAAGAACTGTTTAGGTTCCAGAAACCATGGGGTCTGTGCTCTGGTGATGGCACACTGGATCTCTTGCAGGACAGAGGATTTCTGAATAACTGTTTAGTTACCAGAAATTGAGGGGTCCATGGCCTGCTCAAGGCATGCTGGATCCCTAGCAGTACAGAGGATTTCTGAAAAACTGTTTGGGTTCCTGAAATTGAGGGGTCCATGCCCTGGTGAAGGCATGCTAGTTCTCTTACAGTACAGAGGATTTCTGAAAAGCTGTTTAGGTTTCAGAAATCGAGGGATCTGTGGCCAGGTCAAGGCACGCTGGATCCCTTGCAGTACAGCGGATTTCTGAAAAGCTGTTTAGGTTTCAGAAATCGAGGGGTTCATGTCCTGGTCAAGGCATGCTGGATCCCATGCAGTACAGAGGATTTCTAAAAAACTGTTTAGGTTCCAGAAACAGTGGGGTGTGTGCCCAGGAGAAGGCACACTGTATCCGTTGCAGTGAAGAGGATTTCTGAAAAACTGTATAGGTTCCAGAAATCGAGGGGTCCATGACCACGTGAAGGCTTGTTGAATCCCTTGCAGTACAGAGGATGTCTGAAAAGCTGTTTACATTCCAGAAATCTTGGGGTCTGTGTCCTGGTCAAGGCACATTGGATCCCTTGCAGTACAGAGGATTTCTAAATAACTGTTTAGGTTCCAGAAATCGCAGGTTCTGTGATCTGGTCAAAGCACACTGGATCCCTTGTGGTACAGATGATTTCTGAAGAACTGTTTAGGTTCCAGAAAATACAGGGTCCGTGGCCTGATCTAGGCACACTAGATCCCTTGCAGTACAGAGGATTCCTGAAAAAATGTTTAGGTTCCAGAAATCATGGAGTCTGTGGCCTGGTCAAGGCACGCTGTGTCCCTTGCAGTAGAGAGGATTCCTGAAAAACAGTTCAGGTTCCAGAAATTGAGGGGTCTGTGGCCTGGTCAAGGCACGCTGGATCCCGTGCGGTTCCGAGCATTTCTGAAAAATTGGTTAGGGTCAAGAAATGAACTCGTCCATGCTCTGGTCAAGACATGCAGGATCCCTTGTGGTACATAAGATTTCTGAAGAACTGTTTAGGTTCAGGAAACTGTGGGGTTCGAGGCCTGATCAAGGCACACTGGATGCCTTTCAGTACAGAGGATTCCTGAAAAACAGTTTCGGTTCCAGAAGTCAAGGAGTCTGTGGCATGATCAAGGCATGCAGTATCCCTTGCAGTATGGAGGATTCCTGAAAAACTGTTTAGGTTCCAGAAACAGAGGGGTCCGTGGCCTGGTCAAGGCATGATGGATCCCTTCCAGTACAGAGGATTTCTGAAAAATTGGTTAGGTACTAAAAATTGAGTGGTCCATGCCCAGGTCAAGACATGCAGGATCCCTTGCAGTACAGAGTATTTCTGAAGAACTATTTAGGTTCCAGAAACTGCAGGGTCTGTGCCCTGATGAAGGCACATGGGTTCCCTTGCCAGACAGAGGATTTCGGAAGAACTGTTTAGGTTCCAGAAACCATGATGTCCATTGCTGGTGAAGGCATGCTAGATCCCTTGCAGAACAGAGGATTTATGAAGAACTGTTTAGGGTGAAGAAACTACAGGGTCCATGGCCTGGTCAAGGCACTGTGGATCCCTTCTAGTATGGAGGATTTCTGAAGAACTTTTTAGGTTCCAGAAACCATAGGGTCTGTGCTCTGGTGAAGGCACGCTGGATCTCTTGCAGTACAGAAGATTTCTGAAAAACTGTTTGGGTTCCAGAAATCGAGGGGTCCGTGACCTAGTGAAGACATGCTAGATCCTTTGCAGTACAGAGGATTTCTGAAAAGCTCTTTAGGTTTCAGAAATTGAGGGGTCCATGTCCTAGTCATGGCATGCTGGATCCCTTGCAGTACAGAGGATTTCTGAAGAACTGTTTTGGTTCCAGAAACTGTGGGGTCTGTGCCCTGGTGGAGGCATGCTGAATCCCTTGCAGTAGAGAAGATTTCTGAAAAACTGTTTCAGTTCCAGAAATCGAGGGGTCCATGGTCTGGTCAAGGCATGCTGAGTCCCTTGCAGAACAGAGGATTTCTGAAGAACTGTTAAGGTTCCATAAACTGCGGAGTCTGTGCCTGGTGAAGGCATACTGGTTCCCTTGCATTAAAGAGGATTTCGGGTAAACTGTTTAGGATCCAGAAATGACGGTGTCCATGGCCTGGTCAAGGCACGCTGGATGCCATGCAGTACAGAGGATTTCTGATGAACTGTTTAGGTTCCAGAAATCACTGGGTCCATGGCCTGGTCAAGGCATTCTGGATCCCTTCTAGTACAGAGGATTTCTGAAGAACTGTTTAGGTTCCAGAAACTGTGGGATCTGTGCTCTGGTGAAGGAACACTGCATCCCTTGCAGTAGAGTAGATTTCTGAAAAACTGTTTAGGTTCCAGAAATTGAGGGGCCTGTGGCCTGCTCAAGGCTTGCTGGATCCTGTGCAGTACAGAGTATTTCTGAAAAACTCTTAAGGTTCCAGAAACAGCGGGGTCAGTGGCCTGGTCAAGGCATGGTGGATCCCTTGCAGAACAGAGGATTTCTGAAGAACTGTTAAGGTTCCATAAATTGCAGAGTCAGTGCCCTGGTGAAGGCACACTGGTTCCCTTGCAATACAGAGGATTTCTGATGAACTGTTTAGGTTTCAGAAACCACGGTGTCCATGGACTGGTGAAGGCAAGCTGGATGCCTTGCAGTACAGAGGATTTCTGAGGTACTGCTTTGGTTCCAGAAACCACGGGGTCCATGGCCTGGTCAAGTCATTCTGGATCCATTGTAGTACACAGGATTTCTGAAGAACGGTTTAGGTTGTAGAAACTGTGGGGTCTGTGCTCTGGTGAAGGCATGCTGGCTCCCTTGCAGTAGAGAGGATTTCTGAAAAACTGTTTAGATTCTGGAAATCGAGGGGTCCATGGCCTGGTCAAGGCATGCTGGATCCCTTGCAGAACAGAGGATTTCTGAAGAACTGTTAAGGTTCCATAAACTGCGGGGTCTGTGCCCTGGTGAAGGCACACTGGATCCCTTGCAGTAAAGAGGATTTCTGATGAACTGTTTAGGTTCCAGAAATGGTGGGGTCCATGGCCCGGTGAAGGCACACTGGATGCCTTGCAGTACAGAGGATTTCTGATGAACTGTTTAGGTTCCAGAAACCATGGGGTCCATGGCCTGGTCAAGGCATTCTGGATTCCTTGAAGTACAGAGGATTTCTGAAGAACTGTTTTGGTTCCAGAAAACGTGGGGTCTGTGCTCTGGTGAAGGAACACTGCATCCCTTGCAGTAGAGTGGATTTCTGAAAAACTGTTTAGGTTCCAGAAATTGAGGGGTCTGTGGCCTGCTCAAGGCATGCTGGATCTCGTGCGGTACAGAGTATTTCTGAAAAACTCTTTAGGTTCCAGAAACAGTGGGATCCAAGCCTGATCAAGGCATGCTGGATTCCTTGCAGTACAGAGAATTTCACAAGAACTGTTTATGTTCCAGAAATCACAGTGTCTGTGGCCTGGTGAAGGCACACTAGATTCCTTGCAGCACGGAGAATTTCTGATGAACTGTTTAGGTTACTGAAATCGCGTGATCTGTGGCCTGGTCAAGACACGCTGGATCCCTAGCAGTAAAGCTGATGTCTGAAGAACTGTTTAGGTTCCAGAAATCGTGGGGTCTGAGGTCTTGTCAAGGCAGTTTTGATCCCTTGCAGCAAAGATGACTTCTGATGTACTGTTTAGGTCCAGAAACCACGGTGTGCATGATCTGGTGAAGCCAAGCTGGATGCCTTGCAGTACAGAGGATTTCTGATGAACTGTTTAGGTTCCAGAAACCACTGGGTCCATGGCCTGGTAAAGGCATTCCGGATCCCTTCTAGTACAGAGGATTTCTGAAGAACTGTTTAGGTTCCAGAAACTGTGGGATCTGTGCTCTGGTGAAGGAACACTGCATCCCTTGCAGTAAGTAGTTTCGAAAAACTGTTTAGGTTCCAGAAATTGAGGGGCCTGTGGCCTGCTCAAGGCTTGCTGGATCCTGTGAGGTACAGAGTATTTCTGAAAAACTCTTAAGGTTCCAGAAATAGCAGGGTCAGTGGCCTGGTCAAGGCATGGTGGATCCCTTGCAGAACAGAGGATTTCTGAAGAACTGTTAAGGTTCCATAAATTGCAGAGTCCGTGCCCTGGTGAAGGCACACTGGTTCTCTTGCAATACAGAGGATTTCTGAAGAACTGTTTAGGTTTCAGATGAACTGTTTAGGTTTCAGAAACCACGGTGTCCATGGCCTGGTGAAGGCAAGCTGGATGCCTTGCAGTACAGAGGATTTCTGAGGTACTGCTTTGGTTCCAGAAACCACGGGGTCCATGGCCTGGTCAAGTCATTCTGGATCCATTGTAGTACACAGGATTTCTGAAGAACGGTTTAGGTTGCAGAAACTGTGGGGTCTGTGCTCTGGTGAAGGCACGCTGCATCCAATGCAGTAGAGTAGATTTCTGAAAACTTTTTAGGTTCCAGAAATCGAGGGGTTTGTGGCCTGCTCAAGGCATGCTAGATCCCGTGCAGTGCAGCGGATTTCTGAAAAACTCTTTAGGTTCCAGAAACAGCGGAATCCATGGCCTGATCAAGGCACGCTGGATCCCTCGCAGTACAGAGGATTTTGGAAGATCTGTTTATGTTCCAGAAATCGCGGTGTCTGTGGCCTGGTGAAGGCACAATGGATCACTTGCAGTACGGAGGATTTCTGAAGAACTGTTTAGGTTACAGAAATCGTGAGATCTGTGGCCTGGTCTAGGCACACTGGAACCCTAGCAGTAAAGCTGATGACTGAAGAACTGTTTAGGTTCCAGAAATCGTGGGATCTGAGGTCTAGTCGAGGCACTCTTGATCTCTTGCAGTAAAGATGATTTCTGAAGAACTGTTTAGGATCCAGAAACTGTGGTGTACATGATCTGGTGAAGGCAAGCTGGATGCCATGCAGTACAGAGGTTTTCTGATGAACTGCTTATGTTCCAGAAACCTCAGGGTCCATGGCTTGTTCAAGGTGTTCTGGATCCCTTGCAGTACAGAGGATTTCTGAAGAACAGTTTAGGTTCCAGAAACCATGGAATCTGTGCCCTGGTAAAGACACTTTGGATCCCTTGCAGTACAGAGGACTTCTGAAGAACTGTTTATGTTCCAGAAACTAAGGCGTCCATGGCCTGGTCAAGGCACGCTGGATCCCTTGCAGGACAGAGGATTTCTGAAGAACTGTTTAGGTTCCAGAAACCATGGGGTCTGTGCTCTGGTGAAGGCACACTGGATCCCTTGCAGTAGAAAGGATTTCTGAAAACCTTTTTAGGTTCCAGAAATTGAGGGGTCCATTGCCTGGTCTTGGCATGGTGGATCCCTTGCTGTACAGAGGATTTCTCAAAAGCTGTTTAGGTTTCAGAAATCATGTAGTCCGTAGCCTGGTGAAGGCACACTGGATCCCTTGCAGTACAGAATATTTCTGAAGAACTATATATCTTCCAGAAATTGTGTGGTCTGAGGCCTGGTCTAGGCACACTTGATCCCTTGCAGTACAGAGGATTTCTAAAGAACTGTTTAGGTTCCTGAAACTGCAGGGTCTGTGTCCTGGTGAAGACACTCTGGATTCCTAGCAGTACAGAGGATTTCTGAAGAACTGTTTAGGTTCAAGAAATTGCGGGGTTCATGGCCTGGGCAAGTTACGCTGGATCCCTTGCAGAACACAGGATTTCTAAAGAATGGTTAAGGTTCCAGATACTGAGGCTTCCATGGCCTGGTCAAGGTACACTGGATCCTTTGCAGGACAGAGGATTTCTGAAGAACTGTTTAGGTTCTAGAAACTGTGGGGTCTGTGCTCTGGTGAAGGCACACTGGATCCCTCGCAGTAGAGAGGATTTCTGAAAAACTGTTTAGGTTCTGGAAATCAAGGGGTCCATGGCCTGGTCAATGCATGCTGGATCCCTTGCAGAACAGAGGATTTCTGAAGAACTGTTAAGGTTCCATAAACTGCGGGGTCTGTGCCCTGGTGAAGGCACACTGGATCCCTTGCAGTAAAGAGGATTTCTGATGAACTGTTTAGGATCCAGAAACCGTGGGGTCTGTGCTCTGGTGAAGGCACACTGGATCCCTTGCAGTAGAAAGGATTTCTGAAAAACTTTTTAGGTTCCAGAAATTGAGGGGTCCATTGCCTGGTCTTGGCATGGTGGATCCCTTGCTGTACAGAGGATTTCTCAAAAGCTGTTTAGGTTTCAGAAATCATGTAGTCCATAGCCCGGTGAAGGCACACTGGATCCCTTGCAGTCAGAATATTTCTGAAGAACTATATATCTTCCAGAAATTGTGTGGTCTGAGGCCTGGTCTAGGCACACTTGATCCCTACGCAGTAGAGGATTTCTAAGAACTGTTTGGGTTCCTGAAACTGCAGGGTCTGTGTCCTAGTGAAGACACTCTGGATTCCTAACAGTACAGAGAGTTTCTGAAGAACTGTTTAGGTTCAAGAAATTAGGGGTTCATGGCCTGGGCAAGGTACGCTGGATCCCTTGCAGAACACAGGATTTCTGAAGAATGGTTAAGGTTCCAGATACTGAGGCTTCCATGGCCTGGTCAAGGTACACTGGATCCTTTGCAGGACAGAGGATTTCTGAAGAACTGTTTAGGTTCTAGAAACTGTGGGGTCTGTGCTCTGGTGAAGGCACACTGGATCCCTCGCAGTAGAGAGGATTTCTGAAAACTGTTTAGGGTTCTGGAAATCATGGGTCCATGGCCCGGTCAATGCATGCTGGATCCCTGCAGAACAGAGGATTTCTGAAGAACTGTTATGGTTCCATAAACTGCGGGGTCTGTGCCTGGTGAAGGCACACTGATCCCTTGCAGTAAAGAGTGACTTGATGAACTGTTTAGGTTCCAGAAATGGTGGGGTCCATGGCCTGGTGAGGCACACTGGATGCCTTGCAGTGCGGAGTTTCTGATGAACTGTTTAGGTTCCAGAAATCATGGGGTCCATGGCCTGGTCAAGGCATTCTGGATCCCTTGTAGTACAGAGGATTTCTGAAGAACTGTTTTGGTTCCAGAAAATGGGGTCTGTGCTCTGGTGAAGGAACACTGCATCCCTTGCAGTAGAGTGGATTTCTGAAAAACTGTTTAGGTTCCAGAAATCGAGGGGTCTGTGGCCTGCTCAAGGCATGCTGGATCTCGTGCAGTACAGAGTATTTCTGAAAAACTCTTTAGGTTCCAGAAACAGTGGGATCCAAGCCTGATCAAGGCATGCTGGATTCCTTGCAGTACAGAGAATTTCACAAGAACTGTTTATGTTCCAGAAATCACAGTGTCCGTGGCCTGGTGAAGGCACACTAGATTACTTGCAGCACGGAGAATTTCTGATGAACTGTTTAGGTTACTGAAATCGTGTGATCTGTGGCCTGGTCAAGACACACTAAATCCCTAGCAGTAAAGCTGATGTCTGAAGAACTGTTTAGGTTCCAGAAATCGCGGGGTCTGAGGTCTTGTCAAGGCAGACTTGATCCTTTGCAGTAAAGATGATTTCTGATGTACTGTTTAGGTTCCAGAAACCGCGGTGTGCATGATCTGGTGAAGCCAAGCTGGATGCCTTGCAGTACAGAGGTTTTCTGATGAGCTGCTTAGGTTCCAGAAGCCACGGGGTCCATGACTTGTTCAAGGATTTCTGGATCCCTTGCAGTACAAAGGATTTCTGAACAACTGTTTATGTTACAGAAATCATGGGGTCTGAGGCCTGATCAAGGCACACTTGATCCCATGCAATACAGAGGATTTCTGAAGAGCTGTTTAGGTTCTAGAAACCACGAGATCTGTGCCCTGGTAAATACACTCTGGATCCCTTGCAGTACAGAGGATTTCAGAAGAACTGTTTAGGTTCCAGAAACTAAGGCGTCCATGGCCTGGTCAAGGCACGCTGGATCCTTAGCAGTAGACTGGATTTCTGAAGAACTGTTTAGGTTCCAGAAACTGAGGCTTCCATGGCCTGGCCAAGGCACACTGGATCCCTTGCTGGACTGAGGAATTCTGAAGAACTGTTAAGGTTCCATAAACTCTGGGGCCTGTGCCCTGGTGAAGGCACACTGGATCCCATGCAGTAAGGATTTCTGATGAACTGTTTAGGATCCAGAAATGGGGGGGGTCCATGGATTGGTGAAGGCATGCTGGATGCCTTTCAGTACAGAGGATTTCTGATGAACTGTTTATTTTTCATAAACCACAGGGTCCATGGCCTGGTCAAGGCATTCTGGATCCGTTGTAGTACAGAGGATTTCTGAAGAACTGTTTTGGTTCCAGAAACCGTGGGGTCTGTGCTCTGGTGAAGGAACACTGCATCCCTTGCAGTAGAGTAGACTTCTGAAAAACTGTTTATGTTCCAGAAATCGCGGTGTCTGTGGCCTGGTGAAGGCACACTGGATCACTTGCAGTACGGAGGATTTCTGAAGAACTGTTAAGGTTACAGAAACCGCGAGATCTGTGGCCTGGTCTAGGCACGCTGGAACCCTAGCAGTAAAGCTGATGTCTGAAGAAGTGTTTAGGTTCCAGAAATCACGAGGTCTGAGGTCTAGTCAAGGCACTCTTGATCCCTTGCAGTAAAGATAATTTCTGAAGAACTGTTTATGTTCCAGAAACTAAGGTGTCCATGGCCTGGTCAAGGCACACTGGATGCCTTGCAGTACGGAGGTTTTCTGATGAACTGCTTAGGTTCCAGAAACCTCTGGGTCCATGGCTTGTTCAAGGTTTTCTGGATCCCATGCAGAACAGAGGTTTTCTTAAGAACTGTTTATGTTCCAGAAATCGTGGGGTCGGACACCTTGTCAAGGCACACTTGATCCCATGCAGTACAGAGGATTTCTGAAGAACAGTTTAGGTTCTAGAAACCATGGAATCCATGCCCTGGTAAAGACACTTTGGATCCCTTGCAGTACAGAGGATTTCTGAAGAACTGTTTATGTTCCAGAAACTAAGGCGTCCATGGCCTGGTCAAGGCACGCTGGATCCCTTGCAGGACAGAGGATTTCTGAAGAACTGTTTAGGTTCCTGAAACCATGGGGTCTGTGCTCTGGTGAAGGCACACTGGATCCCTTGCAGTAGAGAGGATTTCTGAAAAACTATTTAGGTTCCAGAAATTGAGGGGTCCATTGCCTGGTCTTGGCACGGTGGATCCCTTGCTGTACAGAGGATTTCTCAAAAACTGTTTAGGTTTCAGAAATCATGGAGTCAGTGGCCTGGTGAAGGCACATTGGATGCCTTGCAGGAAAGAGGTTTTCTGATTAACTGTTTAGGTTCCAGAAACCGCGGTGTCCATGGCCTGGTGAAGTCACGCTGGATGCCTTGCAGCACAGAGGATTTCTGAAGAACTATATATGTTCCAGAAATCATGGGGTATGAGGCCTGGTCAAGGCACACTTGAGCCCTTGCAGTACAGAGGATTTCAAAAGAACTGTTTAGGTTCCAGAAACTGCAGGGTCTGTGCCCTGGTGGAGACACTCTGGATCCCTTGCAGTACAAAGGATTTCTGAAGAACTGTTTAGGTTCAAGAAATAGCGGGGTCCATGACCTGGTCAAGGCACACTGGATCCCTTGCAGGACAGAGGATTTCTGAAGAACTGTTTAGGTTAAAGAAACCGCGGGGTCCATCACCTGGTCAAGGCATGCTGTACCCCTTGTTGTACACAGGATTTCTGAAGAACTGTTTAGGTTGCAGAAACTGTGGGGTCTGTGCTCTGGTGAAGGTACGCTGGATCCCTTGCCATAGAGAGGATTTCTGAAAAACTGTTTAGGTTCCGGCAAGCGAGGGGTTCATGGCCTCATCAATGAATGCTGGACCCCTTACAGAACAGAGGATTTCTGAAGAACTGTTAAGGTTCCATAAACTGCGGGGTCAGTGCCCAGGTGAAGGCACACTGGATCCCTTGCAGTAAAGAGGATATCTGATGAACTGTTTAGGATCCAGAAACCGTGGTGTCCTTGGGCCGGTGAAGTCACGCTGGATGCCTTGCAGTACAGAGGATTTCTGATGAACTGTTTAGGTTCCTGAAACCACGGGGTCCATAGCCTGGTCAAGGTATTCTGGATCCCTTGTAGAAGAGAGGATTTCTGAAGAACTGTTTTGGTTCCAGAAACCATGGGGTCTGTGCTCTGGTAAAGGAACACTGCAACCCTTGCAGTAGAGTAGATTTCTCTGAAAAACTGTTTAGGTTCCAGAAATCAAGGGGTCTGTGGCCTGCTCAAGGCATGCTGGATCCTGTGCAGTACAGAGTATTTCAGAAAAACTCTTTAGGTTCCAGAAACAGCAGGTTCCAAGCCTGGTCAAGGTATGCTGGATTCCTTGCAGTACAGAGAATTTCTGAAGAATTGTTTATGTTCCAGAAATCGCAGTGTCCGTGGCCTGGTGAAGGTGCACTAGGTCCCTTGCAGCACGGAGGATTTCTGAAGAACTGTTTAGGTTACAGAAATTGCCGTGATCTGTGGCCTGGTCAAGGCACACTGGATCCCTAGCAGTAAAGCAGATGTCTGAAGAACTGTTTAGGTTCCAGAAATCGCGGGGTCTGAGGTCTAGTCAAGGCAGTCTTGATCCCTTGCAGTAAAGATGATTTCTAATGTACTGTTTAGGTTCCAGAAACCACGATGTGCATGGTCTGGTGAAGCCACGCTGGATGCCTTGCAGTTCAGAGGTTTTCTGATGAGCTGCTTAGGTTCCAGTAACTACGGGGTCCATGGCTTGTTCAAGGATTTCTGGATCACTTGCAGTACAAAGGATTTCTGAAGAACTGTTTATATTCCAGAAATCATGGGGTCTGAGGCCTATTCAAGGCACACTTGATCCCATGCAGTACAGAGGATTTCTGAAAAACTGTTTAGGTTCCAGAAACCACAGGATCTGTGCCCTGGTAAAGACAATCTAGATCCCCTTGCAGTACAGAGGATTTCTGAAGAACTGTTTAGGTTCCAGAAACTAAGGCGTCCATGGCCTGGTCAAGGCACACTGGATCCCTTGCAGTACACAGGATTTCTGAAGAACTGTTTAGATTCCAGAAACTGAGGCTTCCATGGCCTGGTCAAAGCACACTGGATCCCTTGCAGAACAGAGGAATTCTGATGAACTGTTAAAGTTCAATAAACTGCGTGGCCTGTGCCCTGGTGAAGGCACACTGGATCCCGTGCAGTAAGGAGGATTTCTGACTAACTGTTTAGGTTCCAGAAACCACGGGGTCCATGGCCTGTTCAAGGCATTCTGGATCCATTGTAGTACAGAGGATTTCTGAAAAACTGTTTTGGTTCCAGAAACTGTGGGGTCTGTGCTCTGGTGAAGTAACACTGCATCCCTTGCAGTAGAGTAGATTTCTGAAAAACTGTTTATGTTCCAGAAAACGCGGTGTCTGTGGCCTGGTGAAGGCACACTGGTTCACTTGCAGTTCGGAGGATTTCTTAAGAACTGTTTAGGTTACAGAAATCACAAGATCTGTGGCCTGGTCTAGGCACGCTGGAACCCTAGCAGTAAAGCTGATGTCTGAAGAACTGTTTAGGTTCCAGAAATCACGAGGTCTGAGGTCTAGTCAAGGCACTCTTGATCCCTTGCAGTAAAAGATGATTTCTGAAGAACTGTTTAGGATCCAGAAACCGTGGTGTGCATGGTCTGGTGAAGGCACGCTGGATGCCTTGCAGTTCAAAGGTTTTCTGATGAACTGCTTAGGTTCCAGAAACCTCGGGGTCCATGGCATGTTCAAAGTTTTCTGGATCCCTTGCAGAACAGAGGATTTCTGAAGAACAGTTTATGTTCCAGAATTGTGGGGTTGGACGCCTAGTCACACTTGATCCCATGCAGTAAAGAGGATTTCTGAAGAACAGTTTAGGTTCCAGAAACCACGGAATCTGTGCCCTGGTAAGACACTTTGGATCCTTTGCAGTACAAAGGATTTCTGAAGAACTGTTTATGTTCCCGAAACTAAGGCATCCATGGCCTGGTCAAGGCACGCTGGATCCCTTGCAGGACAGAGGATTTCTGAAGAACTGTTTAGGTTCCAGAAACTATGGGGTCTGTGCTCTGGTGAAGGCACACTGGATCCCTTGCAGTAGAAAGGATTTCTGAAAAGCTTTTTAGCTTCCAGAAATTGAGGGGTCGATTGCCTGGTCTTGGCATGGTGGATCCCTTGCTGTACAGAGGATTTCTCAAAAGCTGTAGAGAGGATTTCTGAAGAACTGTTTAGGTTACTTAAATCACGAGATCTGAGGCCTGGTCAAGGCACACTGGATCCCTAGCAGTAAAGCTGACATCGGAAGAACTGTTTAGGTTCCAGAAACTAGGCTTCCATGGCCTGGTCAAGGCATGCTGGATACCTTGCAGGACAGAGGATTGCTGAAAAATGTTTAGGTTAAAGAAACCGCAGGGTCCATCACCTGGTCAAGGCATGCTGGATCCCTTGTTGTAAACAGGATTTCTGAAGAACTGTTTAGGTTGTAGAAACTGTGGGGTCTGTGCTCTGGTGAAGGCACGCTGGATACCTTGCAGTACAGAGGATTGCTGAAGAACTGTTTGGTTTTCTGAAATCACGGGGTCCGAGGCCTGGTCAAATCACACTTCATTCCATGCAGTACAGAGGATGTCTGAAGAACTGTTTAGGTTCCAGAAACCACGGGGTCTGTGCCCTGGTAAAGACACTCTGGATCCTGTACACCAGAGAGGATTTCTGAAGAACTGTTTAGGTTCCAGAAACTGAGGCATCTATGGCCTGGTGAAGGCAAGCTGGATGCCTTGCAGTTCAGAGGATTTCTGATGTACTGTTTAGGCTCCAGAAACCACGGGGTCCCTGACCTTGTCAAGTCACTTTGAATCCCTTGTAGTACACGGGATTTCTGAAGAACTGTTTAGGTTCCAGAAACTGTGGGGTCTGTGCTCTGATGAAGGCACGTTGCATCCATTGCAGTAGAGTAGATTTCTGAAAAACTGTTTAGGTTCCAGAAATCGAGGGGTCTGTGGGCTGCTCAAGGCATGCTGGATCCCGTGTGGTACAGTGGATTTCAGAAAAACTCTTTAGGTTCCAGGAACAGCGGGATCCATGGCCTGGTCAAGGCACACTGGATCCCTTGCAGTAAAGAGGATTTTGGAAGAACTGTTTATGTTCCAGATATCACTGTGTCTGTGGCCTGGTGAAGGCACACTGGATCCCTTGCAATACGGAGGATTTCTGAAGAACTGTTTAGGTTACAGAAATCGCGAGATCTGTGGCCTGGTCAAGGCATGCTGGATCCCTTGCAGTACACAGGCTTTCTGAAGAACTGTTTAGGTTCCAGAAACCACAGTGAGCATGGTCTGGTGAAGGCACGCTGGATGCCTTCTTGTACAGAGGTCTTCTGATTAGCTGCTTTGGTTCCAGAAACCAAGGGGTCCATGGCTTGTTCAAGGATTTCTGGATCCCTTGCAGTACAAAGGATTTCTGACGAACTGTTTAGGTTAAAGAAACCGCGTGGCCCATGGCGTGGTCAAGGCATGCTGGATCCCTTGCAGTACACAGGCTTTCTGAAGAAGTGTTTAGGTTCCAGAAACCACAGAATGCATGGTCTGGTGAAGGCACGCTGGATGCCTTCTTGTGCAGAGGTCTTCTGATGAGCTGCTTCAGTTCCAGAAACCAAGGGGTCCATGGCTTGTTCAAGGATTTCTGGATCCCTTGCAGTACAAAGGATTTCTGACGAACTGTTTAGGTTCAAGAAACCACGTGGCCCATGGCGTGGTCAAGGCATGCTGGATCCCTTGCAGTACACAGGCTTTCTGAAGAAGTGTTTAGGTTCCAGAAACCACAGAATGCATGGTCTAGTGAAGGCACGCTGGATGCCTTCTTGTGCAGAGGTCTTCTGATGAGCTGCTTCAGTTCCAGAAACCAAGGGGTCCATGGCTTGTTCAAGGGTTTCTGGATCCCTTGCAGTACAAAGGATTTCTGAAGAACTGTTTATGTTCCAGAAATCACGGGGTCTGAGACCTGGTCAAGGCACACTTGATCCCATGCAGTGCAGAGGATTTCTGAAGAACTGTTTAGGTTCCAGAAACTAAGGCATCCATGGCCTGGTCAAGGCATGCTGGATCCCTTGCTGTATGGAAGATTTCTGAAGAACTGTTTAGGTTACAGAAATCGCGAGATCTGTGGCCTGGTCAAGGCACGCTGGATCCCTAGCAGTAAAGGTGATGTCGGAAGAACTATTTAGGTTCCAGAAATTGCGGGGTCTGAGGTCTAGTCAAGGCAGTCTTGATCCCTTGCAGTAAAGATGATTTCGGAAATACTGTTTAGGTTCCAGAAACCGCAGTGTGCATGGTCTGGTGAAGGCACGCTGGATGCCTTCTAGTACACAGGTCTTCTAATGAGCTGCTTCGGTTCCAGAAACCAAGGGGTCCATGGCTTGTTCAAGGATTTCTGGATCCCTTGCAGTACAAAGGATTTCTGAAGAACCGTTTATGTTCCAGAAATCACGGGGTCTGAGGCCTGGTCAAGGCACACTTGATCCCATGCAGTACAGAGGATTTCTGAAGAACTGTTTAGGTTCCAGAAACCACGGGATCTGTGCCCTGGAAAAGATACTCTGGATCCCTTGCAGTACAGAGGATTTCTGAAGAACTGTTTAGGTTCCAGAAACTAAGGTGTCCATGGCCTGGTCAAGGCACGCTGGATCCCTTGCAGTACACAGGATTTCTGAAGAACTGTTTAGGTTCCAGAAACTGAGGCTTCCATGGCCTGGTCAAGGCACACTGGATCCCTTGCTGGACAGAGGATTTCTGAAGAACTGTTTAGGTTCAAGAAACCGCGGTGTGCATGGTCTGGTGAAAGCACGCTGGATGCCTTCTTGTACAGAGGTCTTCTGATGAGCTGCTTCGGTTCCAGAAACCAAGGGGTCCATGGCTTGTTCAAGGATTTCTGGATCCCTTGCAGTACAAAGGATTTCTGAAGAACTGTTTATGTTCCAGAAATCACGGGGTCTGAGACTTGCTCAAGGCACACTTGATCCCATGCAGTACAGAGGATTTCTGAAGAACTGTTTAGGTTCCAGAAACTTAGGCATCCATGGCCTGGTCAAGGCACGCTGGATCCCTTGCTGTATGTAGGATTTCTGAAGAACTGTTTAGTTACAGAAATGTGAGATCTAATGGCCTGGTCAAGGCCGCTGGATCCTAACCAGTAAAAGGTGATGTCGGAAGAACTATTTAGGTTCCAGATGCGGGGTCTGAGGTCTAGTCAAGGCAGTCTTGATCCCTTGCAGTAAAGATGATTTCGGAAGTACTGTTTAGGTTCCAGAAACCGCGGTGTGCATGGTCCGGTAAAGGCACGCTGGATGCCTTCTAGTACAGAGGTCTTCTAATGAGCTGCTTCGGTTCCAGAAACCAAGGGGTCCATGGCTTGTTCAAGGATTTCTGGATCCCTTGCAGTACAAAGGATTTCTGAAGAACTGTTTATGTTCCAGAAATCACGGGGTCTAAGCCAGTTCAAGGCACACTTGATCCCATGCAGTACAGAGGATATCTGAAGAACTGTTTAGGTTCCAGAAACCACGGGATCTGTGCCCTGGAAAAGACACTCTGGATCCCTTGCAGTACAGAAATTTCTGAAGAACTGTTTAGGTTCCAGAAACTAAGGCGTCCATGGCCTGGTCAAGGCACGCTGGATCCCTTGCAGTACACAGGATTTCTGAAGAACTGCTTAGGTTCCAGAAACCGAGGCTTCCTTGGCCTGGTCAAGGCACACTGGATCCCTTGCTGGACAGAGGATTTCTGAAGAACTGTTTAGGTTCAAGAAACCGCGGTGTGCATGGTCTGGTGAAGGCACGCTGGATGCATTCTTGTACAGAGGTCTTCTGATGAGCTGCTTCGGTTCCAGAAACCAAGGGGTCCATGGCTTGTTCAAGGATTTCTGGATCCCTTGCAGTACAAAGGAATTCTGAAGAATTGTTTATTTTCCAGAAATCACGGGGTCTGAGACCTGGTCAAGGCACACTTGATCCCATGCAGTACAGAGGATTTCTGAAGAACTGTTTAAGTTCCAGAAACTAAGGCATCCATGGCCTGGTCAAGGCACGCTGGATCCCTTGCTGTATGGAGGATTTCTGAAGAACTGTTTAGGTTACAGAAATCGCAAGATCTGTGGCCTGGTCAAGGCACGCTGGATCCCTAGCAGTAAAGGTGATGTCGGAAGAACTATTTAGGTTCCAGAAATTGCGGGGTCTGAGGTCTAGTCAAGGCAGTCTTGATCCCTTGCAGTAAAGAGGATTTCTGAAGAACTGTTTAGGTTCCAGAAACTAAGGCATCCATGGCCTGGTTAAGGCACGCTGGATCCCTTGCAGTACACAGGATTTCTGAAGAACTGCTTAGGTTCCAGAAACTGAGGCTTCCATGGCCTGGTCAAGTCACACTGGATCCCTTGCAGTACACAGGCTTTCTGAAGAACTGTTTAGGTTCCAGAAACCGCGGTGTGCATGGTCTGGTGAAGGCACGCTGGATGCCTTCTTGTACAGAGGTCTTCTGATGAGCTGCTTTAGTTCCAGAAACCAAGGGGTCCATGGCATGTTCAAGGATTTCTGGATCCCTTGCAGTACAAAGGATTTCTGAAGAACTGTTTATGTTCCAGAATCACGGGGTCTGAGACCTGGTCAAGGCACACTTGATCCCATGCTGTACAGAGGATTTCTGAAGAACTGTTTAGGTTCCAGAAACTAAGGCATCCATGGCCTGGTCAAGGCATGCTGGATCCCTTGCAGTACGGAGGATTTCTGAAGAACTGTTTAGGTTACAGAAATCGTGAAATCTGTGGCCTGGTCAAGGTACGCTGGATCCCTAGCAGTAAAGGTGATGTCTGATGAACTGTTTAGGTTCCAGAAATTGCGGGGTCTGAGGTCTAGTCAAGGCAGTCTTGATCCCTTGCAGTAAAGATGATTTCTGAAGTACTGTTTAGGTTCCAGAAACCGTGGTGTGCATGGTCTGGTGAAGGCACGCTGGATGCCTTCTAGTAGAGAGGTCTTCTAATGAGCTGCTTCGGTTCCAGAAACCAAGGGGTCCATGGCTTGTTCAAGGATTTCTGGATCCCTTGCAGTACAAAGGATTTCTGAAGAACTGTTTATGTTCCAGAAATCACGGGGTCGCAAAAAGACATATTGTGCATTATTTTGTTTTTCATAAATATACCTCCACATGCAAAAATACAGCAGAAAATAAACCTTTTTTTAGTTTTCTGTAATATTTAGAAAAATTAGCTATTATACCATAGCAATAATGCACTCCATGGTGTGTGTGGTGCTTGGATAGTGTCACTTTCTGGGTGTTGGATGCACTTGATCTGTGACCTAATGCCCAACCACCCAAAGTGTGATGTTATCCAAGCACAACACACACCCTGACATACAATATTGCTTAATTATCAGATAATCAATGTATACAATTTATTCAAATGCATGATGTCATAATGCTTCAAGAAATATGGTGGACCTCGTATATATTACCAAACAGGGTTACGGTATCTATATAAATAAAGCACAGATGAAGTCAAGACATGGTAGACTGCAAATGGGTTTCTTAACTGCAATACAATTGAGAGATTATATAAATATACAGAAGATAGAAATCAAATTTGAATGTAATCTGCCAATTAAAATTAAAAATGACAGTAGTGATTGACAATATTTGTCAATGTGTGTATTCCCCCGAAAATCATAAGACAGAAATATTTAGAAACTTGGGAACATTTTGCAAGCACTATGTTAGAAATAATAGAATGATATCCTGACTCAGATATTTTATCTTGGAGGAGATTTCAATGCCAGGTTTTCACCTTTGGTTGCCTAAAACCAGGAACTAGATAGTTACAGTACATAAATATGTTTAATCCTAATTTGGCAACCACGAGAAACTCAACAGACCTAAAACATAATTGCACTGGATTATTACTTAACTTAGAGGAATTAAGTTACATGGTGATAAATGGGAGAACACAAAGTGATAAAGAAGGTCAATGTACATATTATTTATTTAATAGAACTTTTTTGATTGATCTGTTTATATGTAATATACTGTAAATGCCTTAGACAAAATCCTAGATCTTCAAATAATTAAATGTTCTGAGTCACTGCTCTTTCCTTTGCAACTAACACTAAAACATGAGTCACTAATTGAAATTCGCAATAATTTTCCAATAAATGTAATTTCCTCAAAAAAATTAAATGGAGTTCTAGTGGTATAGATGCTGTAGATCAGATGCTGAAATTTTCAGATGTAAATACAGTTAAACATGAATTGTTCAAATCTTCTGATATTAACATGTTCCATACATTTTAGAACAGAATAATTACATATATAGCCCCATTAATTGCCATAAATTGAATGGGAATAATCATATGAGGTCTGGTTTAATAAAAGATGTAAACAGGAAAAATAAATCTTGACTAAGATAATAAGGAAAGTTAAAAGAAATAAGACCAAAGAAACATTAAGACTTCTGAATCAGAAAAGGAAAGAATATAATCAAATACTTAAACAAGAAAAAAACAAAATATTAATCTAAATTATGATTACAACTTCATCATTCTGTAATTAGTAAGAACATCAAATAATTTTGGACAATGGTGTCTAAAGATACAAATTCCTTTGTGGTTTCTGCAGATTCTTATATTCAGCCCAAATCTTGAGAAGTCCATTTTTAGGTGCCTATTAATAGTGATTCTGAGGAGAACTTTCTGGCAGTAGCAGGACTATTAAAGGCCAGATTACAATCATATGGTTGTCCAATACCTATTATTATCACTAGAGAGGAAATATCAATTGTGATTAATAACACTAACCCCAACAAAGCAACTGGCCTGGATAGAGTTACAAGTGATATTTTTAAACACTTCCTTAATTGATGGATATCTTTATATACCATGCTTATAACTACATGGTACACCACAAAACCTTTCCAAATTCTTGGCAAGGTAATATAATATACCCAGTACACAAGAAGGGTCAGTTAACAGACCCCTATCTGTATTGTCCAATTAGTTTGATTGGCACCTCTCAGAAAATCTTTACTAGAATATTGTTGAGTAGACTTGAAACGTGGATTGAAAACAATAACATTCTTGATGGAGCCCAGAGTTGGTTTAGGAAAACTCGCTGTACAGTTCAACACTGTTTGGTTTTGCAACACTTAATTTGTAAGTATGTTACAGTAAAGAAGGCAAAATAATTCTGTTTTATAGATCTTAAGATGGTATTTAATAGTATCAGCAGAGATACACTTTGGTTAACATTAATTCATTATGAATTAGATGATGATTTATTGAATATCTTAACAAAACTTCATGAAGATACTTGGTCCAAGGTCCAATATAATCTCCAGGGCAGTCTTACAAATCCAATAAAAACAAACCTAGATGTCAGACGGGGCTGTATATTACCTCCCTTACTCTTTAACTTATACATTAACAGTATTTTAGAAAACCTATACAATCAAGATTTTCATTCACCATGAGTCTTTAGTAAATCAGTTTCTTTTTTAGCATACACAGATGATACAGTCTTATTATCAACATCATTATTGGGTCTACAAAGGAAATTGTGTACTTTTTCATAGCTTTGTGATACCAAATATTTATGGATAAACAGGAAAAAAACTCAAATAGTCTTTAGCTCAAATACATTCCAAAAATATAAGCTAACACTAAATAGATCACCAATTGAAACAGTAAACAGATTACTTTGGTGAATGTTTTGCTATGAACACTAAATGGAATCTACACCTAGAATATATAAAACAGAAGTTACAGACTTCAGTTAATGGAATTAAAAGATTCATGCAAACCTATGTGGGGTTTCAGTGCAAGGAGCACTGACTGTAATAAATGCTAGAATTACAAATGCAATACTTTATGCAGCTGAAGTCTTGGGCATCTCTGACTGTACCGCCCTTGAAATAATTATGAATAAACTATATGGCTACTTGTTAAAACTCACCCAAGACACCCCTGTACACTTTCTATGAGCAGAATTAGGACAGTACACAATTGATGCTCATGTCTTAGCTAAAATAATAATATAATAATATTTCTAACAGGCTTTCAGATGATATCTAATGAACATCTTCCTAAACTGAGTTTTGAAGAACAAATTGTGTATTTTTAAAGGACATCTCCATCCCTCATATGACATTTATAAGATCTAAGTTACACCCAACAGAACTTGTTTCTGTATTATATGAGACATACAGAATGCCACGTATTGTTTTGGTAGATTATATTACATCCAGATATAAAAATGTCACAACACAACACAATATGGCAAACATCAGTACTTCTAAAATTCATATCTCATGTAAGTATCTTAAACATGTTTTTGGTATGTAAACATACCTAATTAAGATTTTAGATAAGGAAAAGAGATATCTTATTACACGATTCCAATTTGAAACTTATAAATCTAAACAACTAATGTTTAAACAAAAATATGAAGGAGTTCTCGCTCCATTCTGTGATTGTGCTCAGGGTGAACTTGATAACCTTGAACACATATTATTAAGATGCTCAAGGTTTGAAAGGGAAAGGATGATTATATTTTGAAAAATAATACCTCAAATAATTAACTATTGTACAACTCCATGGCAACTCCATAGCTCACAGGGTAGGAAGATTAAAATAGGGGTCATGTATAGGCCTCCAGCTCAAGGTGAGAGTGAAAAGGAGCTGGGGTAGCAAATAAGGAGGCTTAGTGGCAGAAGTAGTACTGTGGTGGTTGGGGACTTCAACCTGCCGGGGTAGACTGGAACATCCCAGCTACCTCATGTACCAGGGAGCAGATTCTCCTGGAGGCCTCCCAGGATGGCTTCCTGATGCAGA
This sequence comes from Neoceratodus forsteri, assembly GCA_016271365.2. Lineage (NCBI taxonomy): Eukaryota > Metazoa > Chordata > Ceratodontiformes > Ceratodontidae > Neoceratodus > Neoceratodus forsteri. The sequence goes on along the minus strand of CM028129.1, from coordinate 1,212,055,061 downwards.
AGGTAACAGAACCAACTAGGGAGGGGAACATTCTTGACCTGGTGCTGAGAGATGGTGAAGAAGTCCAGGAAGTTAAGGTGGAGGACCCCTTGGCGGGAAGTAACCACCGCACAGTGTGGTTCTCTCTCAATCTAGGAAAGGAGATAGTCACAACAAAGTCTAAGATTCTGAACTTCAAAAGAGCAGACTTTGGCAGGATGGGAAGTATACTGGAAAGACACCTAGCTAACATCTGCCCCCACATGGATGCTGGGCAAAAAATGGGCAGTCATCAAGCTGGGACTGGCTGAGGCCACTAGCACATGTGCAAAGAGCTAGAGTAAAAAAAAACTAGGATCAAAAAGCTGAGCTGGATGAACAGGGTGGTTGTGGAGAGGGTGAGGGAAAAGAGGGCTACCTTTAGGAACCATAAAAGATCCAGCTGTGAGAAGGGCAGGGGGGAATATGTAAGGAAATCCAGACAGGTGAGTAAAATAGTAAGGGACGCCAAGGCATCGAGAGCACTGAGGCTAGCACAGGGGATCAGAGAAGGAGAAAAGGATTTCATCAAGTATATAAGAGAGAAGAGAAAGAGTAAGGATGAGATTATTATGATTAAGAATGGTGGAGAATGGGCAGAAAAGGGGTTGGAGCAGGCAGAAGTACTCAACAAGTACTTCTGTTCAGTGTTTACTAGGGAGAGAGAAGGGCCCATGTCTAAGGGGAAGGGTGGGGTGTCTGTGTGTGTGGGGGGTTATGAATGGGGAGATCCTAGTAGGCAGGATGATGGGGGGACTTAAGTCCCTGAGAGTGGATAAGGCACCAGGGCCAGACAGAGTGCATTTAAGAGTCCTGAGAGAGTTGGCAGAAGTCCTGGTGGGTCCTTTGGCAGACTTATTCAACACCTCCCTGGGTACTGGGTGCATGACCAGGGTCTAGAGGATGGCACATGTGGTGCCTCTGCATAAGAGTGTGCCCAGAATGAACCAAGGAACTACAGACTGATGAGCCTTACCACCATTGTAGGAAAGCTAATGGAGACTATCCACAAGGAGAGACTGGTGAAATTTCTGGAGGAGAATGGTCTCCAGGACAGCAGGCAGAATGGGTTTGTCTTGGGCAGATCCTGTCAGACAAACCTGATTAACTTTTTTGATTGGGTGATGCGGGTGCTGGATAAAGGCTATGTGGTGGATGTGCTTTACCTGGACTTCAGCAAGGCCTTTGACTCAGTCCCTCATGGAAGGCTGACCAGCAAGTTGTGTAATCTGGGGGCAGGGATGAAACTGGTTAGGTGGGTTAAGTGTTGGTTCCAGGATAGGCAGCAGAGGATAGTCATGGGAAGTGAGCTATTGGAGCTCAGAGCTGTAACAAGTGGGGTCTCACAGGGCTCGGTGCTAGGACCAGTACTGTTTAAAGAGCAGCTTCTGACTAGCCCCTTGCTGAAACATAAATGATAACTGACCTGGCTAGGAGTTGATATGTACACACCCTTCCTTTAGATATATCCATATAAAAAAGTTATGCCCCTCGTAATTTTATTCCTAGACTCACCAGCAAAAAACAAAGTCAGTTCCTTATCCTACACCCCCACACTGGCACATTCAGCCCTGTTTTGTGATGTTACTAAACGAAGCCTGCATGTGTGTTCCCCGTTGACTTGAATGGGGGTGATTTTTCTATAGGTTTTATACCTATTTAATATCAGGATTTTAACAAATCAAAGCAACTGCTTGACTAACAGGGACCCTGTTATCTGGGAGTACTAGTAACAGGGGAAATGAGCCACTCTGCACAGTGTAGGAGGGAAGCAGCAAAAGCAAATAGAATGCTGGGGTGCATCACAAGGGAGATCACCTCTAGGAGAGGGGAAATCATCCTGCCCTTTACAGGTCCCTGGTGAGGCTGCATTTGGAGCACTGTGTGCAGTATTGGCACCCCTACTTGAAGAAGGACATCAAGCTACTGGAGGGAGTACAGAGTAGGGCAAGGAAAATGATCCTTGGTTTGGGGGATAAACCATATGAGGAGAGACTGAGGGAGCATAATATGTTTTCCCTGGAAGATAGAAGGGAGAGAGAGGATATTATTGAGACCTTCAAGTGCCTAAAGGGCACAAACAGAGTTAACACCATGGGAATGTTTAGGTTAAAAGGTAGGAGGGAAACCAGGGTACACAGTCTGAAACTGGAAGGAGGAAGATTCAGGAGGGAAATGAGGAGGCATTATCTCACAGGGTGGAATGCTCTGCCAGGGAAGGTATCATTGAGGTTGGTGAGCAACTTTAAGTTGGGGATGGGACAGGACCAAAGGGAGGATCCAAGATGAGGGTGAACGGGGGGAAGAAGGGAAGTAGGAGGAGGAAACACAGCAGAAGGGGGAGTGGGGCAGGGGAGCAAGGGGGGGCAGCTGCCGTTTAAATGGCTGAAGTGCTACACACTTGAGCAGACTAGATAGACCATAAGGCCTGTATCTGCTGGCAATTTCCTATGTTCATATTTAACTTATTTTCCTTTCACGATGACTGCAAAATCAAATGTTTGTTATCTTTCCTATCTACTGTAAATTCAAGGATACTATGACAAATTTTATTATATTTTATGTTAATTTTCCTATTTGATGGTTTGTATTACATGTGGATGGAAGTTATTGGTTTCTCCTTTTTTTTGCCTGAAGAAGACACTTTTTCCTTTTAAGAATCAGAGATTATAAACTATAGTACACTACTTGGGGATGTAGATAACCAGACCCAAACCCAATAGTGTCTTATTTACATTCCAGATAAGTAAATATACTCTGAAATTAGCTAAAGGACAACCAATGCTAAGGAAATTTACCAAGACGTTTACATTAAAGGACAACTTAACTAGCTTTTTACACATTTTTTTTAAATGCTCCATGGGCTTGTAAAGGAGAGGCTGTTTACATTTATACTGAAGCTGCATTTATTAAAGTGGGAGAAATGCAGTTTCATACCATTTTTAAATATTAAATACAGCCTCTCCTGATTCAAAAATCCTGCTCTGAGAATCCTAAAATGGCTGCCTTGATGATGTCATAGGAGAGAGAGTGAGAGAGAGAGAGATATGCCAGCTGCGTAGATGTATTCTGGCTCCACTAACTATATTCAAATGTGAATAACTTTAAATGAAAAATGATAGCATGGTACTTTGAGCACAAAAGTTGTTCAGCACAAACATATCTACAAAATAAGTGGGTGTTTCATTTATAGATACTTTTTTTAAATTAGCAAAAAGTACAGCAGAAAACTCAATTTATTGTCACTTTGTCAACAAACAAATGCAAATACAAATGGCTTTAAAACAAAAAATGATAACATAGTACTGTGAGCACAAAAGTTGTTCAGCACAAACATATCTATGAAATGAGTGGTGTTTCATTTATATAGACCTTTTAGTTTTTTTTATATTTAGCAATAACCAGCAGAATATTCAGTTTTATTTTTCACTTTTTCAGCAAACAAATGCAAATAACTTTAAAACAAAAAATGAGAGCATGGTACTGTGAGAATGAAAGTTGTTTAGCACAAAAATATCTACAAAATACGTGGTGTTTTATTTATAGATACCTCTTAGTCATTTTATAATGATCAAAAAAGCAGTTGAAAATTTGGCTTTCTTTTTCACATTTTGCAACAATCAAATGCAAATAGCTTTTAAATGAAATATGATAGCATGGTACTTTGAGCACAATAGTTATTCAGCACACAAATATCTGCCAAATGAGTGGTGTTTCAGTTATAGATATGTTTTCGATTTTTTATCATCAGCAGACATGGCTGGAAAATCTATTTTTTCCCTTTTTTGGCAGTATGGCATACAGTAAATGGAATATGCTACCTCCTTACTGGAAATGCTGTAGCTATTTTATTGTTCTCATGCCCTTCCCAATTAACCAAACTGCAGTTTGCTTTTTAAATAGCTCTCACCTCCTGCCTTTCAAGTTGGGGCAGGGCAAAACTGTTGCACTCTTCAAGGGCCAGATTTTCAACAATATTTCTAGTAGGAAGGCATCATATTCCATTTATACCATACCTCCCAATAAGTAAAAAAAAATATTTTTGTGCCATTTTTTGCTAATTATAAAACATCTAAAAGGTATCTATAAAGAGAAAGGGGGAATTGTTTAACCAGGAAAGGCACACTAAGCCAAAGCTTGTTTCCAGGTGCAACCTGGAAGCACAAGGAAGTTAAGTGACTTGCTCAGGGTCACACAGTATGCAAGTGGGGCTATGGAATCAAACCCAGATCTCCAGGTTTGAAACACAGAGCCCTAGACCACTGCGCTATACTGCCTCTCTATAAAAGAAACACCACTCATGTGGCAGATATTTTTGTGCTGAACAACATTTGTGCTCAAAGTACCATGCTATCATATTACATTTTAAATCTATTTGCATTTGTTTGTTGTAAAAAGTGAAAAAGAAAATTGAGTTTTGTGCTGTTTTTGGCTAATTATAAAAAAACTAAAAGGTATCTATAAATAAAACACCACTCATTTTGTAGATATTTTTGTGCTGAACAGCTTTTATGCTTGCAGTACCATGCTATCATTTTTTGTTTTAAAGTTATTTGCATTGGTTTGTTGAAAAAGTGAAAAATAAAATTAAATTTTCTGCTGGGTTTTGCTAATTCTAACAAAAATTAAAGGTATATATATATAAATGAAACACCACTCATTTTGCAGATATGTTTGTGATGAACAAATTTATTGCTCACAGTACCATATCATTTTTTGTTTTAAAGTTATTTATATTTGTTTGCTGCCAAAGTGACAAAAACTGAATTTTGTTCTGTTTTTTTGCTAATTATAACAAGTTCTATCCGCAGCCAATATGGCTGTGGTGAGCTCCCAAAGCTTCAGAGAGCTAGCACCGCAGAGTGCCATCTGCAAGATGGCGGTGGTGATGCAACTGCGCATGCGCGGCTTTTGTGCATGCACAGCTGCAGTGAATGGCAATATGCCATTTGCACAATGGTGGCACCAGCAGAACTGTGCATGAGTGTGAGGCAAGCATGATCAGTTCTCGTAGAGGAATATAGGAAGTAACAGCCAAAATAGTGCGACTGTTACTCCGTAGCGGCCAATCGTGGCAGAGTGTTACAAGCTCTGTTGGACTTTTGGAAGGATACTTCCAAAAGTCCAATGGAAGGTGCCACAATCAGCCATTTTGAGCCACAGAAAGCAAATCATCTGTAGGCCCCGCGCATAGCCATAAAAAAAACTAAAAGTTATCTATAAATAAAACACCACTCATTTTGTACATATTTTATGCTGAACAACTTTTGTGCTCACAGTACCATGCTATCATTTTTTTGTTTTAAAGTTATTCATATCTGTTTGTTGCCAAAACAACAAAAAATTTTATTTTTTTGCTGCTTTGTTGACAATTTAAAGAAACTAAAAGGTATGTATAAATGAAGCACAACTCCTTTTGTAGATATTTTTGTGCTGAACAACTTTCATGCTCAAAGTATCATCCTATCATTTTAAAGTTATTCACATTTGAATACAATTAGTGGAGCTAGAATACATCTACAAAGCTGGCATCTCTCTCTTCTATGACATCATTAAGGCAGCCATTTTAGGATTCTCAGAGCAGGATTTTTGACTCAGGAGAGGCTGTATTTAAAATGTTCTAATGCTATGACACTACATTTCTCCTACTTTAATAAATGCAGTTTCAGTATAAATGTAAACAACTGCCTCTCCTTTATAAGCCTTTGGAGTTATTTAAAAAAAACCACAATGGGTGGGATATTCAGAAGGGTTCCCTATGGTGCAACACAGTTGCTCCATGCGCAACCCACTGATGCACCCCGGTGTGATATTCAAAAGGGGAAAGTGTGTGGCACAAATCCCGATGTGCCAGGGTGCATCAGTAATGTATGCGGTGATGAAGTAGGGCGTGCCCATACACTGCCACATCCCAATATTCAGCCTGGGATATGCGGAGTCCATCTGTAGTGCAACCCTACATGTGCTGCATACAGTTGTTCCAAAAAATAAAGGAACAACAGCCGGCCACCCACAGGTGAGCTGCTGTATTGCAGGGTGCAACATGGCAGCTGCCAGCTGTGGGTGGCCACCTGAGCTCAGACGGCACCCTCCGTCGGGTAGTGCCCCCCCATACCCGATCGTGGGCATATGTATAATAAATGAATTGTCCCATATCCCTGTTGTCCAGTGGACCGCTTGCAGCTCAGTCATGGGCATATATAATAAATCATTTGTCCCATATCCCTGGTGGTCCAGTGGACTGCTCGCAGCCTGATTGCGGGCATATGTATAATAAATGAATCATCCCATATCCCTGGTGGTTCAGTGGACTGCTTGCAGCCCGATCACGGGCATATGTACAAAATTTAAAATGTCCTATATCCCTGGTGGTCCAGTGGACCGATTGCAGCCTGATCACAGACAGAGGTCAAAGGAAGATTAAATGCCATAGCTGGTGGCCCAGCGGTACCCCCCTCCACCCTCCCACTGAGCCCCTCCCCCAGTCAGCAGCGGGTGACAGCTCCCCACCCACAAGCCACCGGCGCCCACCGACTGACTGCGACACAATCCGGCTGTATGCCCATTGGTCTGGCGTGGAGCCAATGGCCACCTGAACTAATGCTGTACTACACAGTCAGACTATGTAGATGAATCACATTCACATATCTGGACTATAACAATCTAGTATGATCTACATGCCCAATGGCTGCGCTTGTGGACCAATGGGCATACATTGTACTGTACACGGTCAGTGGGTGAACCTTTGAGGTAACTGCAGAATGACGCCGCCCGTCGCTGACTGGGAGGATAACGGGGCGCGGGGAGGGGGGAGGAGAGGCCCACTGAACCACCGGGGATGGATCATGATCTTTAGACTCTCTGCCCACAATCAGACTGCGGGTGGTCCACTGGACCACTAAGCTATGGGACATTTTAGAGCCCCAACCTGTACCCATGATCGAGCTGGTGAGCACCACTGGACCACAGGGAGAGACATTCAATTATACATGTACTGCCGATCAGGCTGCACCGAGACTATGGGGCATTTTAAACTTTTATACATATGCCCATGATTGAGCAGTGGGGCACTTTGCCGCTTGTGCAGGGGGTGTCGGTCACCGACAGCTGCAGCCTGGCAGGGCACCAGGTGCAAGTCGCCGGGGATGGGTGCACCTGCATACAAATGGGGCCATAATGACATGCAAATGGCCCCATTTGTGCCTTGCATGCATTATGGCCCCATTTGCATGTGCATCTTTGAATATCACGGTTGATGTGCCTAGCACAATGGTACTTGTGCTGGTGCATCCCCTTGCCCCTCTCTGGCCACTTGCACTGGTGCAGTGCCACTGCGCCATGCACAATGCGGGTGGTCACAGAGCGATATTCAACGGTGCTGAGCCATGGCGCAACACCATTGAATATCACACTGTCAGCACCCTGGCACATCCCAGTTGTGCTGCACCCAGGCTTGCGCCACAGCCTGGCGCAGTCTGAATATTCCACCCAATGTGTAAAAAGCTTGTTTAGTTGTCCTTTAACTGACTGTTATTTTTAACAATAAATAGAGAATAATGTATAGGCAGGTGGTTATTATGAGAATTTTACACACACCCCCGAGGTTTATAGGCATCCCACACTAAGGGTTTGTGTAAAATTCTCATAAATAACCACCTGCCTATTACTTTATTTTTTATAATTGCTGGTCAGCAATTTTTTCCCACATTGATGCTGCTTGTCTGTGATTCACTGACACACACACACACACACACACACACACACACACACTCTGTCACACTGTCACACACACACACACACACACACACACACACACACACAGCATCTTTATTAGGAAAACAGATTGTTGTTTGTTAGGCATCTTTTCCTTTTTTACAACTGTCTCTTAGTGCTTTGCTTGATTTTAGTTCCCTTGCTGCATGGCGCTTACCTCTGTTAAAGCTCTGAGCCGTTCTAGTCACGGTGCTCTGTTTTGGAGGCATTTCTCGGGCTGTACAGAGTTCGGACAGCAGGATCAACTCAGATAAGAGGTTTTGAAACAAAACAAGAGTTTGTAAAAGAAAAGAGGATGTCAGTGTGGCGACTGGTCTGTGGCAGCTCCTCGATCGGAGACGGAGCCGCCATGTTTGTTATGTGTTTAGCCCGCCATGAAGGCGGAGAGCCAATCAGGATGTGGCTCTAGTTTGATTGAAGTGGCGCATGTTTGCCGTTATAACCCACAGGTTATAACGGCAAATTATAACTGGTTCAGCCTATGGAAAAAATTGCTGACCAGTAATTATTACATAATTATCATAAGATGTAATGAAAATGAAGGTAAATCCACTTTTTTCTTTTGGCATACTATTTATAAGGCAAATGTGATTCTGATTTATGGGAAAGTTTATCTTGTTAAATATTTTTAACCAAGCTTCTTACCGTATTTACATATACAGTATGTGATCTGTATCTATGTTAACTTAATGCATGCTTTGTCATTTGACTAAGTGACTCTTTAACTTCACAATGGCAAATAGTTGAATAATAAAACTTTACATTGAATTGAAGGGAACAACATCACCAGTTAGTGACATGAAAGGACACAATGACCACTCAGTGACATAAGGTGACACAATTACGACTTATTGACACAAGGGAACACCATGACCACTTAGTGACATAATGGAATACAATAACCACTCAGTGACATAAGGGGATGCAGTGACCACTCTGTGAAATAAGGGGACGCAATAACCACTCTGTGACACAAAGTACACAATGACCACTCAGTGGCATAAGGGGACACAACACCCTTTAGTGACATAAGGGAACACATGACCACTCAGTGACATAAGGGTACTAAATGATCACTGAGAACAGAAGTGAGCACAATGAACACTTAGTGACAAGAGAGGTGCAATGACCACTCAGTGACATAAAAGGACACAACAAAGACATAGTGACATCAGGGGATGTAAAACCACTGAGTAACATAAAGGTGCAATGAACACATAGTAATATAAAGGGGTCAGAATGACCACACAGTGACATAGTGGGACACAACAACCATTCAGTGAGGTGAGGGGATGCTAAGACTACTCATGACCTAAGTAAGCAATAAGGTATAAGGGGGTGTGCTTTGGAGATTTCTAACATACGGCCAGGGGCATAGTAAGGCATAAGGCCACAGGCTGAGTGTCTTCAGCCCCTGGCCATGTGTTAAAAATCTATAATGCACACCTCTGGAGTGTCTCATTGCACTTTTAAAATGGGTCACTTTATTTTAATTGCATGAAAAAAATAAAAATTGTATGTTTAAATAATCTAATAGAAAAATACTTAAAATAGTTTGCTGTAAAATAGTTCCTCCACCTATATTACTTCCATGTTTTTTTTTTTTAACTTCTCATTTTTGTCCTACTGTGGCTTCCATATTTCTCCCTGTTACACTACTCCATACCCCGTGCCTAATTTTTTACCTCAGATTTATTGCAAAAATAAAATGAAATGCAGTCCATGCATTGTGGATTTAGTTTAAGTTTTGAGGTGGAGCCATTGACTTTTGTGGCAGGGAGAAAGTGATGCTGGTCCCTCCCAACAGGTGCAAGCATGTGGGTGGCAAGAAATATACAGATTAAATAGATATGCGATCTTGGCAGCAGTGCATAACGTCCAGTTTATATTGTGCTGACAAGTATTGGTTTACTTAACAGTCTTAATTAGGTTTGTGAAACTTGTGTTCTGGAAGTCAGCAGGTGGATAAGAGGAGAAGTCAAGAAGATGGAGTGGAGACAGAACCTGTTAGTAGTGGAAACACTGGATTTGCAGTCCAAGCAGAAAATCAGCAGTTTGACATGGATGTGCCAGCCACAACTCTTTGGGATAGAATTCAGCACATTTATAAGAAAAGAATCACTTTGAATGCCATTACAGAAGCAGAGTGCCCGATCTCGTGAAGGAAGTAGAAAGTGGGGAGTATGTGGAGTCTGCAAATCATATTGACTGCGAAAACATTTAAAAATGCTAATGGCAAAATAAAGAAAGTACAGTTAAACATACATAAAAATCAGTAGGTGTGTAGTGGGACTGTGCAGTTAGTGTCTGTCTATATGATTTCCTCACTAAAACTTTAAAAAAAGGCAGCATTTTAAAACATCAGCGTTCCAGTTGCGCATTGATTTATATTACACAGTACCTAGTTTCGACATATTTGTTTTTATGTTGCTTGCACACATGTGCAAGAAACATAGTGCCATCATCCGAGTTTTCGGAGGTGTGTCAGCCCATCTTCCAATGCAGTCAGTGTGTTTGCAGGCACGGCCCCAGTTCCCCAATCACTGCTGCAGCTGTCTATGACAAGCTGAAAATGCAGTGGCATACAGTTGAAAGGGAGGGCTCCGCTTGAGTGAGCAGAGCTGTCCCCTCACCCACACTGTGGCATGCCTTGCCTCGAACTCGTGTATGCGCCTTCCCCCTCACTGCACGGCTGACGGGTGCCCAATCCCCATCGGCTCCATGCCCCCAAGCATCCAGGTGCCACTCTAGGAGCCACCCCAGTGTGGCAAAATCATTTTATGGCCAAAGGGGTACCCAATCCCCATCGGCTCTACTGTCTCTCCCCATGCTGTCGCCCGGCAGGGTGCCCAATCCCTGTCAGCTCACTGTCTCCCCAATTACAGGGTTGCCACGCTGGGGCCCACCCAGCGTGGCAGCAGATACCATGGCCGACAGGGTGCCCAATCCCCTGTGGCTCCCACCTCAGCCATCCTTCAGCCACGGTGGGGAGCCCCCCAGAGTGGCAAACATCCTCGTCGTCATTTAAAAAAAAAACCTCAAGAAAAAAATGGTCCCACACAGTCTCCTGCCCCCCACAACCGCACACACCCACTCGCACCGCTCTCTCACACCCCTCACCCCATGCTTACCTCCGAGTCCGGGCGGACGATCTTCGGTGGACTGGAACACGCCTGCACTCTTCAAAGCCGCACTAACTGAGGAAATGCCGTAAGCTGTATAATGGGATAGATAGGGTTTTTCAACTTTGTTGCATATCTCAGGCATTTTTGGAATTTTGCACCAAATTTTCAACATGGGGTTTTGGGAACCCTCCTCATGAATTCTTGCACTGTCATGGCGTTACTTGGGCCGAGGGTGATTTTGCAGCCACTGCGAATCACCTTTCTGGAATGATTAATGAAATGACACTGCCAGTGTTCATAAGGTGGGCTCTCAAAAAGCCTATTTTTAAAATTTGGTGAAAACCTAAAATGACTGTTTTCTGGCGTCGTTGCACAGTTCCTCGCTGGTAAGTTTGCAATTTCAATATTTCCTCCAGATTTTCAACATACCATTTACCACACCTCCTTATGAGCAGTACAGCTGTAATTTTTCATTTCACTGAAAGTAATGTTTCCATTTCATGAAGCGCATAGCGGCACGGTCGGTGATGCGAAATCAATGTATGGGACATATTAAGAAAATCACAGTGACACTGTTCATGAGCAGAGGTCTTAAAATGGCTATGTTGAAAATTTGCAGAAAAATTCAAATTACTGAGCTATATTTACGAAAGCGTATCAGTGCGGTTCCCACACGTCAGAAGTTCGCAAATTTTCAAATTTGCACTCCAATGACTTCCAAATTCCTAAACAGCACATAGAAGCAAGCAACATTCGGCACTGACAAATGCTTGTTATCTGTGGATTAGACAGAGCTAATGTGCAGGTAACAACTAATGAGGACACAGGATTTCCTCTTCCCATTTTATAAGGGGAAATAATGTCCACTCTTTGACATAAGGGGAAGGAACGACCACTCTGTGATATAAGGGATATAACAGCCTCATAGTGACTTAAGGGGTTGCAGTGTTCACTCAGTGGTATGAGCGAATGCACTGACCACTTTGGGATGTAAGGGGATGCTATGACCACTCTGAGACATAAAGGGAAGCATTTACCACTTTGAGACATAAGCAGTCGCAATGACACTCTGTGACATAAGGGGTTGCAGTGACATTTGAAACAGAAACTGGGGGAATACACAACAACCATTGAGAATATAAACTAGAAGAGGGGAGTGGCAAGTGGGCAGGAGTCATGCAGGATCCACAGGAAGGGAAGCAGAGTGAGCTAATCCCCCATACGAGCAGCAAGGGGCATAGGGAAGGGTTAGGAGGGGATGTCAGAAAGGGAGAGCAAGTAGGGAGAGGGGGAAGGAAGCAGGGTGGAGGGTGGTTACCTTGAATGCTAGGAGCATGGGGAACAAAACAGCAGAGTTGCAGGCTCTCATGGCAGATGGGAAGGTGGACTTGGCAGCCATCACTGAGATATGGGCCTCCCATTACCATGACTGGGACCTAGCAGTACCAGGGTACAGGATAATTTGGAGGGACGGGGTAGAAGGGAAAGGAGGGTGGTGCTGTATGTTGGGAAGGACTGAAGTGTGTCAGGGGAGGAAGTGGAGGAGGGCAGCACAGAGTCTTTATGGATGCAGCTCCAGGAGTCCAAAAATAGGACTCACAGGGTGGAAGTGGTGTACAGACCACCCTCTAAGACTGAGAAGTTAGACAGGAAACTAGTGGGATAGATCAGCAGGACATGTGGGAAGGGCAACATGGTGATTGTTGGGGACTTCAACCTGCCAGGAGTGGATTGAGATATTAATTTTCTATTTATTGAAATGTTTCACCAGGAAGGGCATACTGAACAACAAGTTGCTCGTCTCATGGTGCATCCTGGGGGAGAGGGAGTACATTGCATGCATACATACATCCAGTAACATACAAGTAAACAATACAAAATTAAAGTGATATATGTGTGCACAGTACAGGCTGGTATGATGGAAACAAAATAAGTGCCAACATGAAATTAGATGATTACCAGCTTGAAGAGCATGAGTGTAGACAAATAAAGTACAGCCAAAGCAGCAATGAAGCAGCTTAGAGGAGCAGGGTGCTGGGAGAGTTAGCGAAGGGTGGAGATTAGTCACAGGTACAATTTACTGAAAGGAAGTTCTGCAGGGCTAGGGAGATGGAATGGGGTGGAAGAGTGACAAAACTGATGAGGAAGGGCATTCTAGAGTTTAGGGAGGCAATGTGAAAAGGCAGTCTGGCCTGTAGCGGTAGACTGCAGAGGACTTCCATTAAATGGGTGTCATGCAATCTAATGGAATGGGCAGGGGAGGAAGGGGATAGTAGGGAGGAGAGGTAAGGGCAGAGTTTTGAACCAAATTTTTGGCACAGATTTAGTGCAATGGAGGTGATGCAACTTTCTAACGAGGGAGAGCCAGAGAGTGGTAGAGATTGCAGTGATGGGTGTGGGGGGTCAAGAGTGAAACGACAGAAGGAGTTAAAAAGGATATTCAATCTGAGTAAGGAAGACTTGGGAGAGGTACTGTAGACTACATCACAGTAGTCAAATATAGGTAGAATCATCTTCTGTACATGTTCGCGTCTAGCCTGTAGTGGGAAACAGCTATGGTTCCTGTAAAGGGCTCCAAGTTTGGAGCGCAGTTTCTTCAGGATGGCATCCAGATGTCCAGAGAAGTTGAGGTTTTGGTCAAGCCAAACCCCCAGATACCTAAAGGATGTGTTTTCAAGTACTGGCCCATCAAGGGTGTGGAAGGAGGGCAAGGAGGAAAGCCTAGAGAGTTTCTGCCTAGTGCCGAAGGTCATTAAGACAGCCTTCTTGGTGTTGAAAGAGAGTTGATGGGAGGTAAACCAGTGCTGAACTTTAGTGAAGTCAAGCTGAAGTCTGGTTTCAACATCAACAGAGAACTGGCCAGAGGTAAAGAGAACCGTGTCATTGGTATACATGTGGATAGAGGTGGAGGAGCAGACTGAGGGGAGGTCATTTAAAAATATGGAGAACAGGATGGGGCCCAGAACGGATCTCTGAGGTATGCCAGTATTGATGTAAAGGAGGGGGGAAGTGAAGTCAGCTATTCTAACATACTAAAATGCCAGCAGAATAGGCCTAACAGTCTTTCACATCTGCTCGCTTGGTCAGCCCCCACCCTGGGAGCTGACCTTGCTACCCCCCTCGCCTTCTCTGGCTTCTCCCTTCCCAGTTCCAGATATTCTCACTGCATTGGATTTTGCTTCCAGAACCCTTCCCCTGTACCTGTCTCATCCCCTCTTGAACCCCTCCACTATCTCTGCCTCCACCAGCCCCCTAGGCAGTGCATTCCACGGCTCTACCACCCTCTCAGTGAAGTAGCACTTCCTCCTTTCTCCCCTGAATCTTCCCCCTCAGGCTTCCACCCTTGCCCTCTGTAGGCCCCTCTCCTTCCGCCAGAAGCACTGACTGTTCCTCCCCTATTTACCCCTTCATGTACCTGGAAGATCTCTATCATACCCCCGTCCTTCTGTCTTCCAATGTGTACATATTTAGCTCTTGAGCCTCTCCTCATAGGTCCTGTCCCCAAGCCCCAAATCATTTTGGTTGCCCTCCTCTGGACCCTCTCCAGGGAGTTTAATGTCCCTCTTTAAGTGTGGCCTCCAAAACTGCACGCAGTACTTGAGTTGGTGGCCTCACCAAGCAGTTATACAGAGGGAGTATCACTTCCTCCTTCTGAGGTGAACCCCCAGCGATGCATCCCAGCATCCTGTTGGCCTTGGCTGCTGCCCTCCCACAAGTGTCCAAGTTGTTCATCTTGACATCCACCACCACCCCAGGTCCCTCTCAGCCCTAGGACTTGTAGCATCCCCAGGGTGTACACCTTGGCCGAATTTCTGGCCCCCAGGTGCAGTACCTTGTATTTCCCTGCATTGAACCTCAGCTTCCACTTTCTAGACCATCTTTCCAGAGCCTCCAGGTCCCCTTGTAGGGCCACCCTCCCCTCCTCCCCATCCACCACTGCCCCCAGTTTTGAGTCATCCGCAAAGAGACTGATCTCACTCCTGATACCTGTCCTTATGTCAGAGATGTAGGTGTTGAACAGCAGAGGCCCAAGGACTGATCCCTGTGGGACCCCACTAATGACCCTCCTTGGGGTTGAGACTATCCCACCAACTATGACCCTCTGGGTCCAGTCCTGGAGCCAATTGCCTATCCATCTGATCATCTGGTTCCCCATCCATATTTCTCCCAGCTTATCTAACAGGCCCACATGATGAACAGAGTCAAATGCCTTGGTGAAGTCTAGAAAGAGGACATCCACTGGTCTACCCAGGTCCAAGGCACTCGTCACCCAGTCATAGAACTCCACAAGGTTTGTCTGACACGATTTCCACAGGATGAATCCATGCTGTCTATCATCCAGGCACCCTGACTTTTCAGGTCCCCCCTAGCTCTCTGACAATACCCCCATCACTGAATTCTACCTTCTAGGTAGGCACTGAACTATCTTGTGGCAGAGGTGGTTAATCCAGCTGAGGAGAGGATTTTAGTTGAAGGTGTGAGAGGCAGTGTCAAAAGCCTTAGCAAGGTCGACAAAGATATAGCTGATGTGATTTGTACTGTCCATCCCTGATAGGATAGAGTCAATGAGCCTAATCAGGGAGGTAGTGGTGGAAGGGTTCTTCCTAACCCAGATTGGAAAGGAGTGAAAAAGTTAGAATCAGAGATAGGAAGAGAGTTGAGCAGAATCAGATGTTATTGGCAAGCTTAGCAAGGATGGGAAGGAGTGATATGGGAAGTAGTTAGCAGGAGTGGTAGAATACCACCCTTGGGCTGTGGGAGGACAGTGACATGTTTCCATGCTGATGAAATGGTAGCTGTAGCGAAGGAGAGATTGAGAAGAACTGAAATAGGAGCAGCAATCGCAGGAGCTGATAGGTGAAGCAGCTTAGGGTCCAGTCCATCAGGAGCCACCTTTAAAAGGATTGAGGGCATAGAGTACACCCAAGGTGGCAGAGAGAGAGATTTCTGAGAAGTAGTAAGAGCTGGATGAAGAGGGCGGGCAGGGAGAGGAGGGGGAACAGTAGCTAGAGGAGGTGGTAAGGAAGATAGGAGAGCAGAGGCACAAGAGGTGAAATAGGAATTAAATTCAGTGGCCACACCAAGGTGATCAGCAACTTGAGTGTTGCTTATATGAAGGATGGGGGAAGGGGGGAGTGAATGACCTTCCAGAATTTGGAGGGATTATTAATGTTGGACTGGAAGGTAAAGCAGAAGTAGTCTGCTTTAGCTAGGCATGTGGCTATAGTACACCTATTGCGTAGGGAGCGGTAGGTTTCATAGTCTTGAAGGAGTTTAGATATCTTTTGGGGTTTACAGGCTAGATCATGAGCTTTTTGGCATGTCAAGTGTTCTGGGGTGATCCAGGAGAGATGATTACCCCTAACCCTGGATCAACGCAGTGGGGCATGGTTATTCCATATCTCCAAGAATTTGTTGCAGAAATAGCCATACACGTCATCAATAGTATTAGCAGAGGCAATTGGATCCCAGTCTTGGAGAAGCGGAGCAAGGTTTAGGGATTATATGGAGTGGAAAAAGTATGGTTTAGGTGATTTGGGTCTGTGAACTTTGCGTACCAAAAATGTCATTTGGTGGTCATTCAAGGCATCTGGTAAAATGCCAGATTTTACTTCTCTGTGGGGGTGGGATGTGAGAGCCCAATAAATTAGAGAATGGTTGCCAGTTTTATGGCTTAGGCGGGTTGGCTCCAGTACCAGTTGAGTTAAGTTAAGGGCAATGATATGGTTACAAGCTTTCTTGAGGGAAGGAGAGAGCCAATTTTGATTGAAGTCACCCATTATATATTTTTCACCTGAAAAGGTAAAAGAAGTCATGTTATTAATGAGCTCAGTGATGGTGGAGGAGGGAGGCTAGGCCACAATAGGCACCTGCAACACAAATGGGGATTGAAAATGGGAGGATTTCAGGATGAGTGCCTCATATGCTTTTGGGACCAAAGTGGCAAGGATTTTTAGTGAATTGTATGGCTGAGGAGATGTATATTGCTACTCCACCACCTGGTGGGGTGGTCTTGCCTGGACAAGGTATAACCAGGATGGAGAGAAAGGGTCTCTATTTTGTTATTGAGCCAAGTTTCAGAAAGGAAGATTACATCTGGAGAAAGGGAGACAGCTAGGACTAGAGTAGGTCTATTTTTGGGAGAAGGCTGCAGATTTTTAGGTGCAAAATTTTTAAGCCTCATGGTAGGGCGATGGGGCTGCTTGGGTGGGCCCAGAGTCACAGACACTGAAGCAGGGCAACAGGAGGGCATGGCTCAGGGTCAGGGTTCATATCACCAGCTGGTAAAAGCAGGAGAGTTATAATCATGAGATGAATTTTAGCATTCTTATACCTGGGGAGAACCATACTAGATGTTACATGGGGGGCGGAAGTGGATCATGAGGTGACAGTTTTAATAGGGTGAAGCAAGGTGAAGTAGGAGGGTGTGAATAGGAGGGTTGCACAGGGGCAACAAAGGGAGTGCATCCAGTTAGGAGGGGTGGAGGAGAGGGTAGTAGCATAGTTCCAGTCAGGAGGAAGGGAGGGACAGGATCTGATAGGTGGGGACATACAAGGTATGTGCAGGAATCGGAAAGTCAGTGAGGAAAGGTAGACAGAGTGCAAGGAGGGAAGTAGTGAGAAGACTTAGGATAGTTAGAGCCATCATAAATGCTGACTAGTACTAGGTAGATCAACAAAGAGCAATAGAGTGCAGAAAGGGAAGAGTAGTTGGAAACAAGGAGGCGAGTCTGTACTATACTGTAGGTAAAGGCTGTTGCCAGATGGCCAAAAATACCTTTGGTGCAGCCTCCAGGCAGTATATTTATACAAGGGAATTTAGTCTGGTAAATAGGCACAATGAAGTATGGGCTGGTATTTAGTAGGAGGAGACAGCTGAACAATGACTGGACAAATCAGTGCTGAAGGGTGGAGGCCAGCTGCAGAAGCGCATTTAAAGAGTGATGTGGCAGGTGAGGATGGCTTGGACAAATTGGCAATAAGCAAAATTTCCCAGGGCAAGGCATGCCTCTCAACCTCCTGCCTCATAAATTAGGGATAAGGCTTAAAAATCAGGGACAAAGGACCAAAATCAGAGACACATCTTCAAAATTGGAGATATCAACTCAGGAAGCTGGTAGAATAAGGGCTTAGTGTAAAATGCATTTTCTAAGGAGGAACAAGTCTGCAACTTTAATGTCTGACATTATTTTGTGCTTACAAATTCCACTGTTTGGTCACAGAAACACAATTTTTAGGAAGGACAGAGTAAAATTTTGAGGCAAAATCAGGGACGTCCCTGAAAATCAGTGACAGTTGAGAGGTATGAGGCAAGGCCTCAGCTGAAATGGGCTGAGCTAGCAGGGAAGAGAGGGAAAATTAAGGCAGAGAGAAAGTAACCAATCAGGAGTGCCCAACAATGGATGCAACCAACTGGAGTACCAGAGGAGTGAGGGTGCTTCGAATTTGAAATGACGGCTCCCCGTGATCTAGTGCTGATATACCTGTGGTGGTTGCTTCCTAAGGTGGTTGGCAGCAGATTGTGAGTGCCACACCATGGAGGGACGAGACACCCGATCAGGGGCATGGAAGCTGTGGTGGAGAGAGAGAGAGAGAGAGAGATATTAAGCTGAATAGTGCAAGGATGGGGGGGCAGAGATACAGGACTTATTTTTTATACTTGTAAATCAGATGAGCAAATTGCCCGCTGTCACAGGTGACAAGTTTTCACACAAAACATAACAATATGAAAAACAATTAAGGAACACACAACTTCAATCCAATCAAGTGCAAGTACATTCATTTTGGTTAAAAAAAACCTGTTTTAAACGAGTTTTAAAACATTTGATAGAATTGCTTCAATAATTTCTGTCTGAATCATATTAAAGGTGGTGCCCTAAGCAATAGTAATCTTTGCCCAAATATTTTTTTAAATAAAGGCAGTTTAAAAGTGAATCTGAACTGGGATCTAGTGGAAAAGTATTAAGGGACCTAGGGAACAATAAGACAATGGAATAAAGATAAAGCCCTGTCATCACTTTATAGAGGAAAATGCCCATTTTATGTAAAACCCTATTATCAAATGATAATGTGGGAGATTGTTCATATAAGTCACAACAGTGAGAGCGATTGGGAAGATTTAACCAAAATCTAAGTGCAGAATTATATGTAACCCTTAGACAATTTAGGGCACTACTACTAGAGTACTAGACTCTGGAAAGATGGTCTAGAAAGTGGAAGCTGAGGTTCAATGTAGGGAAATGCAAGGTACTGCACCTGGGGGCCAGAAACCCGGGCCAAGTGTACACCCTTGGGGGAGGGGTGAATGCTACAAGTATCGAAGGCTGAGAGGGACCTGGAGGTGGTGGTGGTGGATATCAAGATGAACAACTCGGAGACTTGTAGGAGAGCAGCAGCCAAGGCCAACAGGATGCTGGGATGCATCGCTAGGGGGATCGCCTCCAGAAGGATGGAAGTGATACTCCCTCTGTATAACTGCTTGGTGAGGCCACACTTCAAGTACTGCGTACAGTTTTGGAGGCCACACTTAAAGAGGGACATTAAACTCCTGGAGAGGGTCCAGAGGGGGGCAACCAAAATGATTTGGGGGCTTGGGGACAGGACCTATAGGGAGAGGCTCAAGAGCTAAATATGTATACATTGTAAGAGAGAAGGGACCAGGGGACAAGATAGAGGTCTTCAGATACATAAAGGGGTAAATAGGGAGGAGCAGTCAGAGTGCTTCAAAGGAAGGAGGAGGGGCAACTAGAGGGCATGGGTGGAAGCTGGAGGGGAAGATTCAGGGAGAAAGGAGGAGGTGCTACTTCACTGAGAGGGTGGTGGAGCCATGGAATGCGCTGCCCAGGGGGCTGGTGGAGGCAGAGACAGTGGAGGGGTTCAAGAGGGGTGGGACAGGTACAGGGAAGGGTTCTGGAAGCAAAATCCAGTGCAGCGAGAATATCCAGAACTGGGAAGGGAGAAGCCAGAGAAGGCGAGGGAGCAAGGTCAGCTCCCAGGGTGGGGCTGACCAAACGAAAGAGACATGAAAGACCGTTAGGCCTATTCTGCTGGCATTTTACTATGTTAACATCTTAGTATGTTAGAGGAGGAATAAATTAGTAGACCATAGTCCAGGATACAAAAACATAAAACTCTGTGTTAAGAGTTTTCTGGACTCAACAGCTAAGAAAGACTTTATCTGATATAATAATCCCAACCCTTGATGTAAAGTCTTTCTTAAAAATTATATATGGGGTTCAAAAGTGAACTGACTGTCAAGTAGAATTCCCAAATACTTGAAGACCAGAACAAACTCTATTACAGTGCCTTTCTTATCGGTGATAGGTGGAAACTCAGTAATTATGTACTTTTTACGAGAAAACACCATCACCTTTGTTTCTTTTTCCAAGTTAAGAATCATTTGGTTAGAGAATAAGCAAACCTGAAAAGACCAAAGTCAATCTGAAGATTTTGAAGAGCAGTTTCAGGATCGGACTGAGACTGTATAAGACGGCCATCTGCATAGTCATTCTGGTCTGTGTACAAGTATTAGGAGCCGAATCCATGTATAAAGAAAAGATTAGTGGCCTCAGGATTAAAACCTGGAGAACACCACAGTTTGAAGGTATGGGCTGAGAAACAGAAATACCAATAATGGTTCTATGGTACCTATTACACAAGTATTTTTGGTACCATCCGGTAACCTCCTTGGAAAAGTAAAATCTACGGAGGACACTTGGGAGAAGGCCATGTTCGACCAAATCGAAGGCCTTGGTGAGGTCCACAAACAAAGCCTCACCAGAGTGGCCTTTGTCAAGGGCACCCTGGATGCTGCTCATGAACCCTGCCAAGGCCATCTCAGTATTATGTTTGGCTTAAAGCCATGTTGATGATTAGGCGAGAGAGTATTTTCCAAGGAAATCCAAGGTTTGGTCCAAAACAATTTTCTCAATAATTTTTGAGATGTGTGAAAGAAGAGAAATAGGTCGATTAATTTAAAATAGAAGAGGGGTTACCATTTTTAACACTGGTTTTATAGTAGCAAGTTTCCAACTATTTGGAAAAGCAATATGGCTAAGACAGAATTTGAAGATGTATGACAAAGGGCAAACAAAGCAATTAATACCCAATTTAATAATCTTATAATCCACTCCATAATGATCTTGAAGAGGTTTGGGGTCATTTTTTAAGATATGTTTTTTGCCAGATCAGGTGTAATGTGTTTAAAATAGAATTTTGGGTTAATATAAGTGGATTCCTCCTTTGGTGCAGTGATTCTTTCCATGTCAAGGGAGATTCTATAAGAATTGAGATTCCCAAAATGTCTATTGAAAACATCTGAGACCTGAGAGGGATCACAAATACATTGTCCATTGTGAAGAATGGTAGGGGTTAGATATTTTTTTCCCCTTCTCATAAGTTTATTAAGGGTATGCCACGTTTTTTTGGAGTTACCCTTAGAACTCCTTTGTTCAGGTAAACAGTAATCAACCTTAGATTTCCTAATCTCAGATTTACACTTATTTCTAAGTGTTTTATATTCCTGGAGAAGGACAGGATCTTGGGTTGCTCTGTATCACTTCCAGCTCTAATCTCGTTTTTCATTAACTGAAATAAGTCCCAGTAACCCATTTTGTGTATGGGCTCTTATTCTAATTCTTTTTAGAGGGACTACCTTATCTATTACTGTATAGTATTGTGGACAGAGCAAAAAAGTCCCACAGTGAATCTATATGGGTACAGGAAAAAAGGGAGGACCAGTCAAATTCCCTACCTAAACTTTCAACAATTTCAGGGGATAATTTAGCAAAACTCTTACAGTAGCAGCCACAGACACTGCCAGCTATTTCTGTGATATTTCCAGAAATATCTCATGCTTTCTCCATTTCCACAGTAGGGGCAGCAGAGAGAAACTCTTTAGAAATTTCCCGAAATAGCTGGCAATGTCTGTGGCTACTACTGTACTTTCAATATAGCTAGGGGGGCCTCTTGAGATCTTAACCGATCATTCACATTTGATTGGATGGTGATCACTGATAATGTCAGGCATTATCCCCCAGTTGACAGTCCTCTCAGCATGGGTGACACAATCCAATCAAGAATTGTCCCTCCACCTGATTTATAGTTGGGCCTAGTGACTTCCTCAATTAATTGACTAACACCCAAATTAAATAAGGTTTCTCTAACTTCACATTTAAGATTCAAGTCCCAGTTACAGTTAAAATCTCCTAATAAAATCCACTCTCTGTTAGTTGGGAAAACCTTACGCACAGTAGTTATTAATTCTAAACCCTGCAGTATTCTACCCAGGGGAATATAAATTGTGCTGATTGTTAGATGTTTGTTTTGTCCAAAAAGAAGATCAATTGATATCATATCACATCCAGAATTTCCTAGTGGGTGGTTTCTAACTATATAGTTATATTTTTGTGAACATATGTTATTGTCCTGCCCCTCTTTTTCTAATGTGTCTTGTCTAACATAGTTATATCATGGAAGATAAATCTCAGAGTCAATTACTCTGTCACTTAACCAAGTTTCTGCTAGAGTAATACACAAAACAATGAAGCTCAGACCAGGCTACAAATTAAGTTCATTTAGCCAACAGACTTAGTGTGGCAAAGATGAAACGGGAGGCAGGGGCAGACTGAGGTGAAAATAGGGGAATCAGCCCCCCATGAATAGGAGGGAGCAGGTACTTCTGGATGGCTTCCAGGACAGCTTCCCACTGCAGATGATCAATGAGCCAACCAGGTTAGGGAACACCCTAAACCTCATACTGGCTAATGGTGAGTTTGTGAGGGGGTTTGAGGTGGAGGAATTGCTGGCAAGAAGTGACCCCCACTTGGTGTGGTTCATGATTACATGTGGAAAAAGAGGGAGTTGGAACAGGCGCAAGGGTGTTAGACTACAGGAGGGATGATTTCGGGAGGATGGGTGAAACAGTCCAGGGGTATCTGGCCAGAATCCATCCAAATATGGACACTAACCAGAAGTGGGAGGTCATTAAACTGGGAATTGAAGAGGCAACCAAAACAAGTACAAGGGTCCAGAGTAAGAGGGCTAGGGTCCAGAGTAAGAGGGCTAGGGTCAAGAAACCTAGCTGGGTGAATAAGGGGGTCATGGAATATACGTAAGGAAGAAAAGAGCCACCTTTAGAAGATACAAAACATCAGGGAGAGGGGAGGACAGACAAGAATACCTGAAGGAGTCAAGGGAAGTGACAAGGGCAGTTAGGGCAGCCAAAGGTGTCCAGGGAACTCAGGCTAGCACAAGGCATTAAGGAGGGAGAGAAGGACTTCTTCAGATACATCAGGAGAAAAAGAGTTGTAAGGACCAAATAGTAAGGATTAAGAAGGATGGGGGCTGGGTGAAACAGGGCAGAACAGGCAGAAGTATTAAATAAATACTTCTGCTCAGTATTTACTAAAGAGAAAGGGGGGCTGTACCCAAGGGTGTGGGAGGGTAGGCATGGGGGGGAGGAGGTGCAAGATGAGGAAATCCCATGGGCAGAGTACTGGAGGGCTTGAGGGCACTGAGGGTGGACAAGGCACCTGGGCCAGATGAAATTCACTCCAGGGTGCTGAAGGAGCTGGCAGAAGTCCTGGCAGAGCCCTTGGCAGACCTGTTCAATACCTCCCTGGACTCTGGGAGTGTATCTCAGGACTGGAGGATGGCACACGTGGTACTCCTCCATGAGAGTGGCCCCAAGGATGATCCACAGAACTATACACCAGTAAGCCTCACATCCATTGTGGAAAGCTGATGGAAAGAATCCTGGAAGGAGAGGCTGGTTTCTCCAGAGGCTAATGGGCTGCAGGATTGTAGACAGCATGGGTTTGTCTCAGGCAGATCCTGTCAGACCAACCTGGTGGATTACTATGACTGGGTAGCCAGGCATTAGACAGGAGCCATGCAGTGAATGTCCTGTACCTGGACTTCAGCAAGGCATTCAATTCAGTGCTGCATGGGAGGCTAGGAAGTAAGCTGGAAGGCACAAGGGTGGGGAGAAAGTTGGTGGGATGTGTAGTGAACTGGCTGCAGGGGAGACAGCAGAGGGTGGTGGTGGGTGGGGAGCTCTCAACTGCCAGGGTGGTGACAAGTGGGATGCCACAGGGTTCTGTACTGGGTCCGGTGTTATTTGGATCTTCATAGCAGACATCTCAATAGGCATCACGAGAAAGATCAGACTGTTTGCAGATGACATCAAGAGGGGAGCAGTAGTGGATGACTTAGGAGGCTGGCAGGGGTTGCAAGATGATCTGGTATAATTGGAGACCTGGTCAGACACTTGGCAACTGTGGTTCAATGCCAAAAAGTGCAAGGTGCTACATTTCAGTGCAAAAAAAACAAGGAGGAACTACCAGCTTGGGGGATTCAACTAGCCAAGATGGAGGAGAAGAAGAATCTGGGGGTGATCATAATGGGTGCAATGAACAACTCAGCACAGTGTAAAAAGGCAGCTGCAAAGGCCAACAGGATGCTGAGTTGTATTGCTAGGGTCATATCCTCCAGGAGGGGAAAGGTGATACTGCCGCTATATAGGTCACTGGTTAGACCACACCTGAAGTACTGCATGTAGTTCTGGTGACCATGCCTGAAGAAGGATGTTAGGTTACTGGAGGGGGTGCAGTGCAGGGCAACAAAGATGATCCAGGGGCTAGGGGACTTACCCTATGAGAGCAGGCTGAGGGATATGAACATGTACTCCCTGGAGGAGAGAAGGGATGGGGGGGAACATGATTAAAGCCTTCAAGTACGTGGAAGGAATAAATAAGACAGGCATGGTGGGACTCTTCAGATCAGAGGGGGAGGGGCACTCAAGGGCATGAGCTGAAATTGGAAGGCAGAAGGTTCAGGAGGGAAATGAGAAGACACTTCTTTACGGAGATGGTGGTGTCTGGGTGGAGCCTTTTGCCAGAGAAGTGGTATCCTGCAGAACAGTGGGCTGCTTCAAACAGGGATGGGACAGGGTAAAGGGAGGGTCAAGGGAGGGGGAGGGAGGGGCAGCTGCAGAATAAAGGCTGCTAGCTGCACAATCAAGCAGACTTGATAGACCATAAGGCCTTTATCTGCTGGCAGTTTCGCATGTTCGTATGACACTCTGTGAAATAAAAAACACAGCAGCCACTTAGTGACATAAGAGGTCAAAATTACCACTCAGTGATAAAGGGATGCAATGACCACTCAGTGACAGAAGGGGACACAATGATCACTCAGGGAAATAAGGGGACACAACAGCTACAAAGTGATATAATTGGTCTCAGTGACCACTGTGTGACATAAGAGGTTACATAGACCACTTAGTGACATAAGGGGACACAGTGACTACTCAGTGACATAAGGGGATGCAATGATCCCTCAAACTGGACACAATGACCACTTAGTGAGTTAAGATAACATAGTAACACAATGACCACTCAGTGACATAAGGGGACACACTGACCACTAAGTGACAAAAGGGGACACAGTGACCGCTTAGTGATGTAAGTGGATATAATGAACACTTTGTGACATAAGGAGACACAATGACCACTCAGTGACATAAGGGGACACCATGATTACTTAGTGACATGGGGGACATAATGACAACCCAGTGATATAAGAAGATGCAATGACCACTTAGTGGCATAAGGAGAAACCATGACCACTTAGTGACATAAGGGTACACAGTGACCACTCAGTGACATAAGGGGACACCATGACCACTTAGTGACATAAGGGACAAATCAATGACCACTCAGTGACATAGGGGACACAATGACCACTCAGTGACATAAGGGATGCAGTGACCACTTAGTGGCATCATAGGACACCATGACCACTCAGACATAAGGAAACCATGACCAGTAGTGACATAATGGGCTTGTGACCACTCAGTGACATGTTTGTTTTATTTTGATGACTGGGTGGGAATACTGTACACTGGCACCAAAGACACCTTTTATGGGTATGCCAGGTATGTAATACAGGTATTACAGACATAAATAGATGCAATGAATGTGAGGGGACACAATAACCACTCAGTGACATAAGGGGAAGCAGTGACCACTTCGTGACATAAGGGGACACAATGAACACTTAGTAACACAAGGGGATGCTTTGACCACTTTGTGGCATAAGAGGACACCATGACCAGTTAGTGACATGAGGAGACACCATGACCACTTAGTGACATAAGGAGACACCATGACTACTTAGTGACATAAGGGGACACAATGACCACTCAGTGACATAAGGGGACATCATGACCACTTGGTGACATAAGGGGACACAGTTACCACTTAGTGACAGATGAGAACACAATGACTGTTTAGTGACATAAAGGGACACAGTGGCCATTCATTTACATAAGGGGATGCAGTGGCCACTTTGTGACATAAGGGAATACAATGACCACTCAGTGACATAAGTGGACACAGTGACCACTTAGTGACATTAAGAGGACACCATGACCAGTTAGTGACATGAGGAGACACCATGACTACTTAGTGACATAAGGAGACACAATGACCAATTAGTGACATAAGGGGACATCATGACCACTGGGTGACATAAGGGGACACAGTTACCACTTAGTGACAGATGAGAACACGATGACTGTTTAGTGACATAAAGGGACACAGTGGCCAATCATTGACATAAGGGGATGCAGTGACCACTTTGTGACATAAGGGAAGACAATGACCACTCAGTGACATAAGTGGACACGGTGACCACTTAGTGACATTAAGGGGACACAATGATCACGTTAACATACTAACATACTATTTGCCAGCAGATTAGGCCTTATGGTCTATCAAGTCTGCTCGAACCTAGATCCTTAGTTGGGTGCAGAGATCCTCCCATCCCTTGTGCTCCAGAAACCCCTATCATCCATCCCCACCCCCCGGGACAGGCCATCATCTGATACATCCACTTTCTGTGTCTGTCCCACCCTCTCTTAAAGCCCTCCACTGTGGATCTCTGAACCAGCTCACCAGGCAGAGCATTCCAAGGGTCCACCACCCTCTCAGTGAAAAACCTCCTCCTTTCCCCTCACCCTTCCACCTTCCAACTTCAAACCATGCCCTCTGGTGATGCCTCCCTGCTTTAGTCTAAAGATCCCATCCATGTTTACCCTATTTATTCCCTTGAGGTACTTGAAGACCTCAATCATGTCCCCCCTGTCTCTCCTCTCCTCCAATGAAAACAGGCAGAGCTCCTCAAGTCTGTCCTCATAAGTCAAATCCTAGCCCTCGTATCATCTTTGTTGCCCTCCTCTGTACCCTCTCCAGGAGCTGTATGTCCCTCTTCAAGTGTGGTCTCCAGTACTGTACACAGTACTCAGGTGTGGTCTAACCAGTCCATTGTACAGCGGCAGAATCACTTCCTTGCTCCTTGAGGTGATCCCCTCATGGCATCCCAACATCCTGTTTGCCTTGCTAGCTGCTCTCCTGCACTGCTCAGAGTTATTCATACATGTATCCACCATGACCCCTAGGTCTTTTCCCTGTTGAGGCTTCCAGCACCTACCCTCCCAGGGTGTACCTGTGTTTAGGGTTTCCCCGACCAAGATGCAACACCTTGCACTTGGTGATATTGAAATTTAATTTCCATGTGTGAGCCCAGCTTTCCAGGGTGTCCAGGTCCCCTTGCAGGGCCAACCTCCCCTCTTCTCCCCAACTACTGCTCCCATCTTGGAGTCATCCGCGAAGAGACTCATTTCACACCCTATACCATCCCTGATGTCTGATGTATGCATTAAACAGGATTGGACCCAGGACCGAGCCCTGTGGTACCCACTACCAACCTCTGTAGGGTTCGAGAGCTCCCACAGACCACTACTCTCTGAGTGCATCCAGCTATCCAGTTTTCAATCCATCTGACCATCAAAGGCCTACTCCTAACCCCATCAGTTTCTCCACCAGACCATTGTGGGGGACAGAGTCAAACGCCTTGCTGAAGTCCAAGAATAATACATCCACAGGCTTACCCCTGTCCAGTTCTGATGTTACCCATTCATAGAACTCCACAAGGTTGGTTTGACATGATCTACCTGGCACAAACCCATGCTGCCGACTATCCAGACCTCCCACCTCCCCAAGTAAACCCCAATCGTTCTTTAGTATACTTCCATTAATTTTCCCACCACCGAGGTTAAACTGATGGGTCTATAGTTTTCTGTACTTCCTTCGACCCCTTTATGGATTGGTACCACATGTGCCTCTTGCCAATCCCTAGGTACCCTCCCTGTCTCAAGTGACCTGTTAGCTCCACCAGGGGTGCAGCCAGTATGTCCCAATTCCCATAGTACTCTCGGATGAATGCCATCCGGCCCAGGAGATTTGTCTTTTAGGCCTTGAGGGCAAACCACACCCTTTTGGTGGGGATGGCATCATCTGTCCCTCCACCTTACTGGTCTTTTATCCTTATCCAGATGTGACACCCCTGGGGTACCTTTCCTCCCTTTTGCTCCATTTCTGTTGCTCCTTGATCCCACTCCCGCCGCTATCCCTTTGTGCCTTGCTTTGCAGATATCCCATCCCTCCCTAGTGAACACAGAGGCAAAGTACTTCAAATACCTCTGCCTGGTCCCCGCCTCTTCCACCCACCCTTCTTCTGATCTCAATCTGCTGAGATGGCCCTTGTTTTGTCTATATCACTAAGATCATAATGTCCTCTTATGTCACATTGTGACATAAGAGGACATTATGACTGCTTAGTGATATAAGGGACACAATGACTACTTTGATGACATAAGGGACACCGTGACCACTTTAGTGACTTAAAAGGATACCATGACCAGTCAGTGACTTAAGGAGACACAATGACCAGTCAGTGACATAAGGAGGCATAATGAGACACTCTGTGACTTAAGGGGACACAATGACCACTTAATGGCATAAGGGGGTGTAATGACCTCTCAGTGACAAAAGGGGACAAAATGACCACATAATGATGCAAGGATATGCAACAACCACTTAATGACATAAGAGGTTGCAGTGCACTCTTAGTGACATACAGTGGTGTTTGCCAGGATGTAATGCAATGTCTCAGGTAACTGCATGACAAAAAAGATTAATTGCCCTTGAAACTACCTTGTTTCCTGCAGTAACTCTGCTGCAGAATGCTGCAGTATTGTGCTGCATCCTGGCAGGTTCCAAGAAACTACCACTTATTGACATAAGGGGATGCAATGACCACTAAGTGACAAAAGCAGACATTATTAGCACTCAGTGACATAAGGGACACAATGACCACTTAGAGACATAAGGGACGAGTGACCACTTAGTGACATAAGGGGACACAACACACACTTTGTGACATAAAGAGACACAACACACTTAGTGACATAAGGGTACACAGTGACCACTTAGTGAGCACTTAGTAAATATAAAGGACACAATGACCACTTAGAGACATAAGGGACACAGTGACCACGTGACATAAGGGAACACAGTGACCACTTAGTGACATAATGGGACACAACACACACTTTGTGACATAAGGAGACACAACACACTTAGTGACATGAGGGTACACAGTGACCACTTAGTGAGCACTTAGTGACATAAAGGGACACAAT
The DNA here is from genome assembly GCA_016271365.2 of Neoceratodus forsteri. Classification (NCBI taxonomy): domain Eukaryota; kingdom Metazoa; phylum Chordata; order Ceratodontiformes; family Ceratodontidae; genus Neoceratodus; species Neoceratodus forsteri. The sequence continues at coordinate 1,212,025,598 of CM028129.1, read as the reverse complement.
GCACAATTAGTAATATAAGGGGACACAATGACTACTTAGTGATAGTCCCTTACTTGCAGCTTCATTTTGTTGTGCTGAGACAGGCCCACAGCCCTTCTCTGCACAGTCACAAAACACATTACAGCTGTATGTCAAAGGGGTTGGGATCTCCATGCAGATTGCCCTCAGGGATTTGTACAATGCCTGAGGACCGTTGCAAACCTCAGTGTAGAGTTTTATGATAACCTCTGCCCACAGGACTGTTATAGGCAAGACACAGAGGTGTTGCAAGTCAGTGATGGGACTCAGAGAGCCACTGGGAATGCTGTTCTTCTGGATACCAGGGATGGCTTTGGGCCCTTCTGGCCATCTGTGCACCAGCGGCAGTGTGCCCGTCAATAGGGTGCCACGATGATAGATTCGCCACCCCACTCCCAGAAGTCTGCCCCCAAAGTTAGAATATTTAGAAAGGTGGGATGGGAACAGGGATTGCAGCTCTCACAAAGAGGAGACGGCAACATTGGGACGGTGCACTAACAACTTCATGCACTGCTGCGGTGCCCTACTTAGGTTGAACCGATTTCAGGACCATGTTGGCGGAGCACTGAACCACCAGGATAAATCCCTGATAAAGCGGCACTTAATGTTTACTTCGGACAAGAAGTTTACCTAATGCACTGTATGGGGGTGGGTGGGTAGACTATGGTGGTAGTGCAAATCCCCATGAGTGCTGTGCATGGCATAGTGCCATGTGGCCAGTACTTTGGCATGCACAGCACTCTGTGGTGTCACTATCCAGCATATTACAGGGTGCATGCAAACACCATTTTGGCTTCATCTGGGGGCCCCATCTGCACTGTGACAGTGTCAGAAGGGGAGACTCCTCCTCCAGCAGATCTGACCCTCATATGTGCATAGCAGAAATGGATGGTGGTACAATGAAAAGCTTGTCTGAACCCTGTTTTACACCACTGTTTATTGCAACTGGGAATGTGCCCCTGCAGTTTGCCATTTAGTTGTTTAATGCCCTAACTCAAAAGCCATAGTTCCTTCATTGAGAGTGAGATGTTTTAACTGCTGCAAAATCTGAATCAAACTAGGGATGAACTAGGGATGAGAACAGGTTTGGATAAGTTCAAAACAACTAGAATCTGTGCCCTTATCCATAAAAGGACCTTATCAGAACCTTTTTTCGGGTCATGATAAGGTCCTAATAATTTTTAAAGATGTTGATTTTTGGGGCTTAATGTACTTCCCCAGCAGGTCTTTATCTAGTGTGAAGGCTGTTGGTAGTTGAAGAAGGACCCAAAAGGTTGCTGTAGGTATTTTATTACCACTCCAAGTAGCTTTCAGATTCCATCCTTTACTGACAATAGCTAAAGGGTAGACAATGATGGTTAAAACAATTGTACTTTATGGTTTATCAGAACCTTGTAGAAGCTCAGAACCTTTTGAGGTTCTCCTATCCTGAACTCAACAATGTCAGAGGCTCAGTACAGTAGGTTGCCCACTTGCCTCAGGGGCCAGAAGACTGGAAGTTAATGGGTTCTAGTCTCACACAGGAACTTGTGCTAATGCCCAATGTGAACACAACACTAGGGATTGATGCGCTGTTGCACTGATGAGGGACTGTTGCTCAGATGAGACATTAAACTGAGCTGGCCCAGTGGCACACAGGGCTCACAATGCCAGTGACCCAAGTTTGGCAATGAGCTCAAGTTGCTGTGGTTGCTGGTGGGAGTAGTGGATACAGTGGCCACCTGGCAACTCTCCTCTCCTGCACTGGGGTAGCGAGTCGACTCGGTCCTTCTCTGCCACCAGTTGGAGGCCTGGTGGCAGCACTGATGCTCGAGTAGCTGACTTTGGTTGGGGTGGGGGGAAGCTGTGGTCCCTGGATGCATGTGCACCTCCACACACATGCATATTCTATTCTGCTGCCACTTAAGGAGAACAAAAGTTGGAATATGGTGGTTGAGGGGCTAAATGAAGCCCTGCCTACTGGTCCCAAAGTCCGCACCACCACACTGTGCTTGCTGAGGTCCACTGTGGATTGTATGTGCTGGAGGAGAAAGGATGGCCTTCCCCTTTCTGGCCCCACCGTGAGCGGAAATGTGTGGGAGAACTGTAAGACCAGCTGAGTGCTAGTGAGGCAGATGCCAGCTTGGCTTAGTGGGGACAGGACTGATAGCCACTCCTCGGATGGAAGAGGCACAAAAACCGTGATTTAAAAAAAAAAAAATGAGACATTAAACTGAAGTCCCTTCTGCCCCATCTCTGGTGACTGTCCAAGTGAAAGTTAAAGATTCCATGTCACTTACTGAACAAGAGGAGAGGATTCCTCTGCCTTGATTAACACTCCCTATCAATAAAACAGGTCCACGACCTGCCTGGTAGCAGAGTGATAGCGCAGTGGTAACACTAGTGCTCACTATGCTGAAACCTGCATTCAGATATGGACATGAGTCACTTAAGGGCTAGCCAGGAAGAGAGGATTAAGTGTCCTATGGCAGGTCTCCTCTCAGGGGTGGGGGAGTACTGCATCATGCTGCTTGCCTGCCCCTTAGTAGAAACCAGTGTGGCAGCACAGTGGGAATGCACACACTAAAGGTAGGGCCCACACTCAGATGCCAATAGCATGTGTGTGTGACTCTCTGCAGACATGCCTGCATCATGGATGACCCCCCTCTGGCTAGCAAGATGCAACTGGTAACCTCCTGACCCCACACCACTGTCTGTGGTGCACTCACCCACCAGAAGCTGATCCAGTGCAGATAGTAAGGTAAGTCCCAGATAAGGCAAGCAGAAGGGCTGGAGGGTGCTGGGAGATAGAGATAGGCAGAGTATGGAGGACGTAATATGGGAAAAAAGAACAGGTCCATGTGACTTCTCGAACGGCCTGGACACAATCTGTGAATGCCTACTGTGCCTTTTATTATCAACATTTTCCTATAAATAAATAAAATAAATATACTAAAGATAGCTACTGTACTAGAAAATTATACTCATTTGAGAGTTTCTAATTATGTGTGCACCTTGGTTCATTAAAACCTGTAAAATACGGATGATGGACAGTAGTTACAAGCAACACTTTAGAGGCACTCTGATGCAGAGAACTAAACAGTAACATCTGTGTTTACAATTTCCATTTAAAATACAGGTTCTAGGGTCTTACAACAGAAGAGGAATAAATCCTGAAGCATTTTTAAATGAAATAAAGTTTATAGCAAGTGATCCAGATGAAAAGCATTTCTTTAAAGTCACAGATGAAGCAGCTCTTAAGGACATTGTCGATGCTCTGGGAGAAAGGATATTTAGTTTGGAAGGTGAGTGATGGTCATTTATCATATTTTGAAATATTGCATAAATTGTGAGAATCCACACTCTTAACAAAGCCATGAGTGATTGATGTTGGCATGTTGAGAATCTGCAAGTGAGATTGCTAATGCTTGGCAGAAAAAGAGGAGGTTTCACAACACAGTAACTTCATGAGTGTCAACTTCTTTAGCTGATGCTTTACTGTTGTTTGAAAGGACCACTTCTACTCTACTGTCTAAAATTAATATTAATGGAAAATGGCACAAAAGGCCATTATTGTGCATAATGCTGTAAAAAAACTCCTATTAGGGATTTTAAGCATAACTGGATTTGTTTCATTACCTTTTTCATAGCTATAAATCCATATGAGAGTCGGACCACCATAACTTCCTATATCCAGGGATGGTTGTGGCCATTCCACATGTATTAGCTGGCTTCCTGTGCACTCTATCAGTTCAGCAGCACTCTTTAGCATATTGAGTGCACAGGAAGCCTGCTGGTGCTTGTGGGATGGCCTCGGCCATCCCAGGATGTAGCAAGTTGCAATGGTCTTCTATTAACAGATATATATGTATGAAAAAGGTAATGAAAAATTTCAGTTATGCTTAAGTTTTACAGGAGAATGCACAATGTCCATTTTCCTTTCACTTTTAAAAGCAGTGAACTTTTATTGCTTATATCTGAAGTTTTTGTTTTGCCTTTTCATGTTTGCTAATTAGAAAAGTTTTCTACCTGACAGTACTAGGTGTGATATGTGGAACAGTAGCCTAGCTGGCAGCTGCTAGCTGGCAGCTGACATAATTAGTTCTTTTCCTCCTCAAACATCATCAGCATGGTGACCTCAATAACCTCACTGACTGTGACATCACAACCAACCAGGAAGAGCCAATCGCCTGCTGGCACACCAGTAGGGCTACTACTCATGACACTGCCGCCAACTCACTCTCTTCTTCTGGGGAGGGAGGGAGGATAGCTGCTGCTACTACAACACTGCCACCCGGATGGTCATATATGGGAGTGCAGTGATGGCACATTGAGGGCAGGGGGAAGTCAACCGGGCTCCATTCAGGCACTGCCTGCATGAGCAAGCATAGAGCCCCAAGCATGCTGGCATCCCAGTGGTGGGGAACCACGAAACAAAGAAAATAGCCTGACTCATGTAGTATGACAGATCCAGGGTGAAGAGAGTGCTTCAGTAGTACAGGATCAGGTGTGCCTATGGGCTTAGCAGGCCCCTGCAGTACAGTACAGTACAGCACAGGAAGTAGGTGCACAATAGCTGAGAGACACCATTTAGGCAAAAATGCAAACAGAAGCTTCCAAATAGTATGCAGAAAAAAATTTACTGAAAAAAAAATCCATACAATAGATGCAACTAACACAGCCAACACAGTGTACGATGGGAGACCCACTATGGTTCAGGTACCCCAGCTGTTCACTCATATCGAGCTACATCAGGGGTGGGCTCCTGGAGTGTACCTTCCCTTAAAATACTACAAGAACAGCTCACAAGAAATTACAGACAAAGGGAACCTAGTTGGGGAGGGGGGATTCGAACCCAGACACCAGTGCACAACACAGATATGAACAAATTCTACAAGTATAGGAAATGGCATTTAATCAAAGGTTATCTAGAGAAAAGAAATAGAAATAAAGCAGGCAAACTGCAAAGAAATTCATTACATGGCAACCTGCTTTGTGAATTAAGACAGCTTAATGTTTATATGGGCAAATAGGAACAAATCAGTAAAATACAGCTGCACTACAAATATACATACTGTACAAATGTAAACAGAACAAAACTAATAATAAACATAGGAAAGGGCCCTTTCAAGACTATAACAAGCCCATCCTTAACAGAGATGGAAAATGTTGGACAAAGCACAACAAAAGCTGTGAAATGCAATACTGTTATAACAACATGGCAGATATGAATACAGTACAAATATACTGTAAATACAATACTGATATAAATACAGTAATGACATAAATAGAATCCTTTTATAAATACTGTACAGATATAATGCAAATGCAATACTGATCTAAATACATTGCTGATATAAATATAGTACAGATATTCTGTAATTACAAGTCTTCTTAGAGGATATCTTTTTAATCAGGCCACACCTATAGAAATATAAGCTGCCAGGCTCTAGGACCACACAGAAACTTTTGCAAGCAATCTACCAAGGGTCACCCATGACAACGTCAGATGTTGGGTCTCATATAACCATGGGCAACCCCTCTGCTCCTCACTTCTTTTCCTGCCATTGACCATACTCGTCGGACCACTGAGGGAAACGCCACTGCAATAGCCACGGTTTTATTCTTCTTTGTAGGAAAGTAATCACTTTACAGTGATTTCCAATTACCTATATGTCATTGAAGGGACCCGTTTAAATTATTCCGACACTGTAACTGAGGTGAGAAGATTCACACTGGCAACTCCCACGATGTCTGTGTCTGCTGCATAGGCTCAGACCACAACGTGAAAGCCTGCTAGATTTGCTGGGATTTTAATTCTGCAACCAGGCAATGCTGAAAAGGGCCCTAGAAAACACCTTTTCAAACAGCTGGTGGCACATGTAGAGAAGGAGCTCCAGTAGAAGCATGCCACCGTGTCCACCGCCCAGTCTACTAGGTCCAGTTCCTCTAAATCCTTGAACAAGTCATCAGGGAGTAAAACATAAGCACTGGGACAAGGAGAAAGAGAATACCTCCCTGGTGCATTCCAGGTTGCCTCTCTACACAGCAGATATGACCTCCTCTGTGCCATCACCCACTACCACGGTAAAGCAGTCCCCCCCCCAACCATCGACATAACAGCAAAGTCAGGGCATGGTGCAGGCACTACCAGGCCTAGTATGGCAGGTATGTCACCATTGATGTTGGGACTCAGCCTTCCCTGTTAACTACAGCACTACCAGCACACCCGTTGACCACATGGGTGCCAACATTCAGGTGGTTCTGTCTTCTTTTACAGACATGCTCAGATGCCTGCTGCCTTCTCCCCCTGTTTCAGGGGGTCTGTTGACTGGGATTCCTACCAGTCCCACCTTGATGATGCAAGGTAGACCTTGCCTCAGCTCCTCCTAGGGCGCTGACAACATCGCCGGCACATTCTCCATTGCCCATTGACCCACTCAATGACAATTATGAGTATAATCCTGACTTAATAATGCAGGATGAGAAAGAAGATTCTGAGGATTATGCTGTGAGCCACTGTGAGAGGGGCACCAGCTCCATAGAGTCCACTTGCGGTGAGGACTCAGGGGTCCTTACTCCAAGGTCCCCACCAGACGACCCAACTTCCCTCACCATGATGCAGAAGTTACAAGCTGCCATGGGCTTTGACCTAGAGGAGCAGAACACTACCAAGAAAAATTTAATAGACTTTCTGGAGTTGCCTGACTCTCCTCCTGTTGGGGTGCCACCTCTCCCTGCTCTGGAGGATGCCACCTTTGCTGCCTGGTATAGGTCAAATGATATTCCAGCCATACCAAGGAAGGCAGATAAAATGTACATGGCCCCTTCTAGGAAGCCATTTTTTGCCACCCAGCCTGAGGCAGACTCTGTGGTCATTATTGCTACCCACGATAGGTCAAGAGCACCTAAGCACCTCAGTTCCTTCCCTCCTGATAAATAGCCCAGGAGTTTGATGTGTTAGGAAAAAGGACCTTTTCCGCCTCTTCTTTGGGCTTTAGTATTGCTAACTACCAGGCCCATATGATAAAGTACCGGAATGCCCTCTGAAGAAAGGCCAAGGCAGCTGGACAGGCCTTACCAGAGGGCACCCCCAAACAAGAGCTTCTTAAGGCTCTTACTGCTGGGGCTAATGTGGACAAGCATTTGCTTCACACAGGCTATGATTTCTCAGATGGTTCTGCCACGGCTGATGCCTCTAGCATCTGCCTCAGGAATACTCATGGCTCAAGATAGCAGGGTTTGTGAATGATGAGCAACTGTCTAGTCTCAGTGCCCTTTCAGAGGACATGAGCTGTTTGGTTCTGATGTCCAAGACATTCTGTCTACACATCAGGCGTCAGGCAAGACCCTGAAGTCAGTGCATTCCCTCTATACGCAACCAAGGGGTAGGCACAGGTACCATTTTATCCAGCTGGTGCCAGGCACCACCCAGCAACCAGACAGCAGAATAGGGGCAAGGGAGCAGGAGCCTTGCCCACCCTGGCACCACCCCAGGTACCCATTCAAAAGCTTCTAGAGGAAGTGGCACAGGTGGAGCCACACCAACCAGCTTTACCTGACTCCTTATACACCCCCCAACCACCATTACCTCCAGGGGTGGTTGTAGGGGGTTGTCTCTGCCACAACATAACTCAGTGGAAGGAGGTGACCATAGATGCCTGGGCTCTAGAAGTAACAGAACAAGGCTATGCTCTGGAACTTTTGGAAACACCTCCAAATCATCCACCAGTGCCAACCCACTATCCTCCAGAACACCTTCCACTGCTCCTGGAAGAAATTCAGACTTTGCTCCAAAAGAAGGCCATAGAGTTTGTGCCTTTCGAGCAAAGACACACGGGGTTCTACTCTCGGTACTTCCTAGTCCCAAAGTGGACAGGAGACCTACAGCCTATTCTGGATCTCAGGGAACTAAACTTCTTCACGGAGTCAAAAAAGTTCAGAATGGTCACACCAGAAAGGCCTACTCCCACTGCTGTAGGCAGGTGATTGGATCTGTTCCCTAGACATGAAGGATGCTTTTCTTCATATCAAAATTCAGAAGCCTTACAGAAAATACTTGAGGTTCCTGTTCCAAGTAGAACATCACCAATTCAGAGTGTTGACCTTTGGCTTGTCTTCTGTGCTGCAGGTCTTTACCAAATGCTTGGCAGTAGTGGTAGCAGCCTTTCGCAGGGAAGGTCTTTATGTCTCCCCTACCTGGATGATTGGATCTTGAAAGTCCACACTACGGGTCAGCTCCTGCACACATTGGCTCAAACCAGGCAGATGTTTGGCACTCTAGGACTTACTGTGGACATACCCAAATCAGTGCTGACCCTTTGTCAATGACTGCAATATATAGGAGCAGTCTTGGACACCATTCAGGGCTCCGCCTTCCTGCCCTGGACAGGGCCCAATGCCTGATTGCCTAGGCATAGCTGGTATGTCTCAGCCAGGACATTCCTATGGCTCCTGGGCCTCATGGCTGAGACCATTATCACAGTCCCATTGGACAGATTGCACATGAGGATACCTCAATGGACCCCAGTGGACCCTAAGAGTCCAGTGGGATCAGCTCTGAACAATCAGGAACAAAGGTTCTAGACATTTCTCCTGTGTGTAAAGTGCTCAAGTGGTGGATGGAACCCAGCAATCTGCTAAAAGGGGTTCCCTTCCTCATTTCTTCCCCTCTCCAGATTCTCACAACAGATGCCTTGGTATTGGGATCGGGTGCACACTTGAGTCCCCCTCATACACAGGATACATGGACCCCACTGGAGAGCTATTTGCACATAAATGTTCTAAAAATGAGAGCTATTCTGTATGGACTAAAGGCCTTTCAGACTTATCTATCCCAGGGGCCTCTGCTAGTGCAGATAGACAATGTCAGTGTGATGCACTACAAACAAGCAAGGGGGACTCACTCCTACCCCCTATGCAGAGAAGCAATGAGAGTTTGGTATTGGGCTCTGGAACATGGTCTAGAACTGTCTGCAGTACATGTTTCAGGTGTCCAAAACATTTATTTATTTATTTATTTAGCTTTTGTTTACCGGGTAAGTACACTAGACAAGTATTATGCCTATTTTCAGGAACGACCCGGGAGAGTACAACATGAGGAACAACAGTCAAGGAGACATGGCAAAGAGAGTACAGTTTTTGTCACAGTAAACAAGCGTGTGGGAAATACATAATTTGATGCTAGAAACATACAGTAGTAAGCACATTTCAGATTATACACTCTAGACTAGCTAGTTCAACTGATATATAGCTGCATAGGTCACTGTCCAGGATATGTGAACAGGAACTGCTGACCTCAGTCATCAACAATCTGTTTGACAGATGGTTGCTCACTCCAGGGCCTGGAGTTTTCTTCCAAGACATATTTTCCTTTTCTTGGAAAATGAAGTTCCTGTGCTTCCTCCTTCCTCTAATTCAGAGGTGATACTCACACAATAGATGGAGGGAACTCTGATACTCATTGCTCCCCTATGGCCTTGACAGATCTGGTTCCTCCTACTACAACATCTAGCAGTGGAACCACCAGTGCCTGTGCTGCTGTGCAAGGGTCTACTGTCACAGGAACACAGAATGCTGGTCCATTCAGACCTCAGATCTCTTCATCTCCATGCATGGATCCTAAAAACATAGCCATTGCCAGGTTTGGGGTTTCCCAAAATGTTGCTGATGTCCTGGTGGCTGCCAGAAAGCCTTCCACCAGATTCACTTATTCCATGAAGTGGGAGTGGTTTGCTCTATGGGTTGCTTCTCATCACCAGGATCCATTTACCGGTCCAGTTATTCATGTTCTGGACTATCTGCTGTCCTTATCGGATGCAGGCATGCACTGTTCCTTTGTCAAGGTGCACTTGGCTGCTGTTTCAGCTTTCCATTTGCCTATTAAGGGTCCTACGGTTGCCGAGCTGGAGGTGGCCAGTACATTCTTGAGAGGCATTCTACATCTGAAGCCTCCCATACATAATCCAGTTCCAGTTTGGGACCTGAATTTTGTTTTGGAAAAGCTTACTTTGGCTCCTTTTTGAGTCAGCTTCGACTTGTGGCTTACGCTTTCTTTCTTGGAAAGCATTATTTTTAGTAGCAATCACTTCTGCTCGAAGGATTTCAGAGTTTCAGGCTCTAATGTGTGAGTATCCTTATTTGATTTTTCACAAAGACGGGGTGTCTTTGTGTACCAATCTTAAGTTTCTATCAAAAATGGTGTCTGAGTTTACTTTAAATTAAACCATCCACCTGTCAGTTTATTATCTTGAGCATGCCAATCCTAGGGAAGCATTGCTCCATACTCTAGATGTACATGGAATACTCAGGTACTATATACACTGCACAAAGGACTTCAAAAGTCCTGGCAGCTTTTGTTTCGTTCGCTCCTGGATAAGAGGGCACCCCAGTTGCTAAATAGTGCTTGTCCAAATGGCTAGTAAACTGTTTGTGTTACAGGAAGTACAGTAAGGAACTTCCTGGGGTGATCATGGCCATACCACAAGAGCAGGGCTCGAATTTAATGGTATTCCACCCTGTTTTGCATACCAGTTTTCAAGGCAGAATACCATTTTCATCAAGCTGGTACTCCGAATGGAATCCCGCTGCTCCATGCAGTCACTCTACAGTTTAATCTGTAGCACATAAGATTCTGCAGGAGATAAAGCTGACAGTAAAATGCCATCAACACAGATGTGCAGAAAATCAGTTTATTTCTCCCTAGTAATAGCACAAAAGACAGAAGTATAAGAAAAATCTTACCAACTGGAACACTGACAGTCATACACCAGGTGTGGAAGCTGGGTGCTTCTGGGGATCCCAAAGGGATTTATCTGTGTACTAGGATTATATACTGCAGATAAGAATGTCCCATTACCAGAGCAATGAGCTTATAGACGTCAGTGTGTCTCTGTACTCGATGTATCATTGGACAATATATGGGTGTCTAGCACCCAGGACTGATGCTTTTGTAGCAGTTAGTTATTTGCTGACTAACTAACTTAGAAGAACAATATGATTCTTCTCATATAATGTGCTAGGCTAAGCATACTGACTTTGGAACATAGGTGGTGCTTCAGACCACAGAATATTATATCATTATATAATGATATCATGTTAGGCTGCTAATCTCACAGCTGTCATTACAAGTCCTTCTAGGACAATAATACACATTTCTGTCTAACTCATTAGACATTTGGCTGAACAGGAGATTCCTGACTAGGACATAATGTAGAACAAAATATCAGTATGTTAGTAATCAGTAGTACATAATACATTCTTCTTTGTCTGTCATGATATCAGTGAGTATCCTCATATGGGACAGCAGGGCAGGCTGGCCTACAAGCATGCTTCTTTTGGATAGGTGGAATACAAGACTTTGAGATGGAATACCAAATTTAGGTTTTTGGTATTTCGCTTCCCACACCAGCTTATTTTCTTAATTATAACCACTGAGGAGGCATGGCTGCCTCCGTTGCTTGTTTCAAGAATGTGTCTGCTGCTGACATCTATGCAGCTGCTTTCTCGATTACCGTCCACAAGTTCACTAAACACTACAGTCTGGACACTGTCTCTCAAAAAAGGGTGGGCTTTGGCCTAGCTGTGCTTCAAGGCCTACTTTCTTAGGCCTGTAGGCTCCAGCCACCCAGACTGTTCATGGTCAGTACTGCTTAGTACTTATTCCTTAGGTATGGCCTGATGGAAGAGATGTCCTCGAAGAAGATAGAACAGTTACATATTTACCGTAACAATAGATCTTCAAGAAAATCTTTCTTCAGGCCATGCCATCCCACCACCTTACCCTGAGACTCTAATTTGTGCTGTCTCCATTTCCATGATGGTCTACCTATAGTTCTCTGCCTCACCTGGTTCACAGAGTACTAGGTTCTCTCCTGGTTCCCTACAGAGAGGTCCTTCGAGCATAATCTCCAGTGGGGAACTGAGGAGAGGAGGGAGCCGCCAATGGTCATATAAGAGCCGACATCTGACATTGTCATAGGCAGCCTCTGGTGGACTGCTTGCAAATGTTTCTGTGTGATTCGAGCACCTGGTGGCTTATAGTTCAATAGATGTGACTTGATGAGAGAGATTCTCTCGAAGATCTACTGTTACAGTAATTATACATAACATTACTGATACTGTATTACTACAGTCCAGATATACTGTTAATACATTACTGATATAAGTACACTGCAGACATAAATACAGTACTGATATACCGTAAATAGAATACTGATATAAATACAATGCAGACAGAAATATAGTACTGACATAAATACGTCACAGTACTTATGTAAATACAGTAGTGACATTAATACAATACTAATATAAACACAGTACTGATATACTTTAAATACAATATTACTCCTTTATGGAGATGGTGAAGGACGGGTGGAGCCATCTACCCCGGGGAGGTGGTTCACGTGGAGACAGCGACAGGTTTTAAAAGAAGGTGGGATAGCTATATGGGTATGGTGAAAATGATGGAGGGGGAAGATGGGTTGAGTTGGATCACTCGACTAATAAAACAAAGCTAAAAGCTGGGAGCACTGCATAGAACGAGATCACCAGACCTCGCACTAGCCTCCCTCACAGGCTGAATAAACTCAAATACAAAAAAATGCTCAAAAGATAGAAAAAGTTTATACTTACGATGTGCATAGTGTGCAGGGCATATTGCTTGAAAAAGCACCTACAGGGGTGTGAAATGCCATCAGGAGGTGTTTGGTTTTTGGCAGCTACTGGATGACTGTAAGCCCTGCACACAATGCACATTGTAAGTTATAAATAAACCTTTTCTAGCTTTTGCACCATCTTTAGTATGTTTGAGTTTACTCAGCCTGTGAGGATGGCTAGGAGCGAGGTCTGTTGGTTTAGTTCACTTATATTTCTGACCTCTTGCACAGCACTAGCTCGGGGCAGTTTCATTTCTTGTTTGTTTAGCACTGCATAGACCCTAGCAGTGCTAGACTGGTGGGGACTTAGGTGGGGACCAGGCAGACCCGATGGAATGAGTCTTTTTCTCTCTATAACATTCTTTCTAGATATTGTAGAGTCTCTTAAAGCAGCAGTGCAAAAAAAATTGGACAAAATATTTAACCCCTAACTTTCTTCACTATAAAAGATTCCAAGCATCTTCCAGCTTTATTTGGTAGTAATATTTTCTAGTTCCACCAAAATTTGAGTATTTTATAAATGTTTTCATGATGTATTTCTCAAGAAAAAGAGATGGCCATCACATTTGGCTTAGAAATACCATTATAAACCTGGTAAAGCTTATGACTGAAAAATAAATAAAACTTATGGTGCATAGCATAGGAGGTACCTCGAAAAGAAGCTTTGAGGTATGTTAATATTTTAATAATTGTAGCTGAAACTAGGTTTTCTGGAAAAACATTTTTCATTGCACTGCTGCTTTAAGACTGTAGGGTTCAGTCAAATGACTAGGAATCGCCTTTGAGCTAGCCAGTGGCCATGCAGAACAGCGCTTGGAGCTGTGTGACAGGCCACCAGTGAACTACCCTTGGACAGGGTAGGAGAAGTAGAGGACAAAGGTTATAACTGGTGGAGAAGATGGCAAGAAATTCAATTTAAAATGAAGGTTTTCTTAATGTCAGTCATGTAAGTATCGTTTACATACCATCAGCCTAAGTATGATCTTAATTTGTACAGATGTCCAGATACTGTACAAGTCTTACATCCACTAAAGTACTGGTTCCTAGAGAGATACACTGACACTACAAGTCAGTTTGCAGTCAAGGGGCACCATATTGAAAGCACTCAAAAACCCACACACAAATTTAATTTTATGTTAAAAACAGTAAGTGGGTGTGATAGTAGGTCTATTCAAGCAATCAATGTCTGCAAGTTCAGAGGTTAAATATACCCAGTGTGTGAACAATAGAAATCAAGGAACAAACTCACGTTCACTTGCAAAACACACCATGTGGCCATGCAGTCACAACCAACCTTTTAGAGTCCCTCTTGTGAGTGAGCTGGGAACACCCTCATCTATCGTCCAAAGTGGTTTTTACCACTTAAGGAATGTCACATGGATGAAACCCCTAGTTCCACCCAAGGACCTGCCCTCACTGGTACATGCCTTTGTTACATCCAAGTTAGAGTACTGTAAGGCTCTTTACTTTGAGGTCAGTGGAAGGAACCTCCACTGACTGCAGCTAGTGCAGAAAGCAGCGCCCAGGTTGCTTACGGGCCTGCCCAGATTTTGTGATGTGACCTCGGTCCTGAGAAACCTGCATTGGCAGTTTGTCAGGTGGAGGATTATCTTCAAGGTGGGCTTGCTCACCTATAAGGCCCTATATCACTCAGGCCCTAGCTACTAATTGACCTCCTTACACCTGCCATCCCAGTCCACTCCTTTGTTCCTCCACCGAGGGCCTCCTAGAGGTTCTGAGGGCCAGGCTAAAAACTCAGGTGACCGCTCGATGGAGGTGGCGGCCCGATCCTCTAGAACTCAATCCCCAGATCACTGAGGAGGCACCCACAGTGGAGGTATTTAAAATGGGTGTAAAACACATCTCTTTAAAGAGACATTCCCAGTCCAAATGGAGCCTATTTGAATGGTTTATTTTTATTATTTATTAGCACCTATTTATTGTTGCATTTAGGCGTTTGATATATAAAACCCTTGTGCAGCTTCATTCATATGTTGATGTTCTACTCTGCTTGTTCTGACCTTGTAAGGCCCCCAGAGCTTCTGGGATTGGGTGCCATATAAATAGTTTACCTACCCTACCAGTATTCATTTGCACATTTGCAAGAACAAAACACCTCTTTGTGAGTCAAAGCATTTGTGCCTGAATACAAAAAGGCTATGATATTGGACACTGTTATGCAAATGAATCCACTTTTCATTCAGCTCTCTAAAGCCACATTACCTTATATATTGGACTACAGTTTGCGCAAATAATTATAAAGGCACCATCCTATTCACAGAGCATGAAGTTAAGTTTATTGCTGGAAAATCTCCATTGAGCAGGTTCATTCACAAAGAGGTCCTGATTACATAAAAACAGGAGCACATGCATATAGACAACAAAAATAGATGCGATACATAAAAGCATAAATACAGAAAAATTACAGGTGGTGCAAAATGTTGAAACAATTGTATGACAGCAACAGAAAACAAAAATAGAGTATGATACACAAAACAAAAAAAACAGGGAAGCCATGTCATAATCATACAATGCAGTAATAAAGTGCATGGTAATGTATTGACTAAATACCGAGTGTAAAGATGAGTACAGTGCAAACAAAAAGACTTAACAACAGTCAAAGGGTGGTTACTAGAACCTGTTTGTGTAGAAACTGGAATAGGGTTGAAAGTGAAAAGGAAGGGTAAAGTATCAGGATAAGCCAGAGATAGGGAGAACAAAAGCGGGACATGCAAACTAAGGAGTCATTGGGAAAAGGTAGAAAGAGGTAGATAAGAGTAGAGTAAAGTTAAGTGCGTGAGTGTCTGCGGATGAGGTGGAGGTGGAGCACAGAGACATCCCTAAAAGGGATAAGGGTTCAGAGGGGTTGGAGCAGGAGGGAGATGGGGGAAAGGAAGGGCAATGGACAACAGGGACAGGGGAGAGAATTTGGTGGGGGGATGAGGCAGGTGGGAGGGAGGAAGGGAAGGTGGGGGTTATAGGAAGGTGAGAAGTGGGAGGAGAAAGGTGTAAGCAGGGGATGGGTAGAGAGGAGGTGCCAGTAAGGGATGGAGGGACAAAAGCAATGACAAAGGGAGCTGAGCCCTCTGGAAATTACATACAACCTTGAGTTGTTTTATGGCCAAAGACTTGAAGAAGTTAACTGAGACCAGGCTAGTGAACTTGAACACCACCTGTATGCTATTCCATGCCGTGGAGAGGGCATAGGAGATAGTGCCCTTTTCAAGGGAAGTGCAAGTCCTAAGTATGTCCAGAAGAATGAAAGCCAACTTTCCTAGGGAGTATGTACAGTGAGAAATGTGAATGAGAGAGGAGATGTAGTCCAGAAGTTTATTTAGCAGTAATTTGAGCATCCATGGCCGAGATGGGCCAGGTGTCTGGTGGCAAGAGACGTCCGGCCAGGATCTGCATGTAACCTCTCTGCAAATGGGGGTTCCCAAAAGACTTCCAGGAGCTTGCTTGAATGCTCCAAGCCTGAATGGTGTTTGGCATTTAAGCCATTTATCAGTGAGTGTTTTTAGAGCCTCTGGTACTGTCTCTTTAAGAGCTGTCTGCTTGCAGACATAATTAGTTATATGGGGGACTGTGTGTTTCTCTGTTTGAGTACCACTCGAACTGCTGCCAATTCACTCCATTTTGCAGTCACTAGGAGTACAAAGGAACCTATCTGAAAGATGTAACTGTTTGCCAGAAATAATTTAGAGTAATAATGAAAATACAGTTTGTCTAACTTGCTTTCTTTGCAGTCAGAACTGTGTTTGCCTAGTTCCCCATTCTGGTTTTGAACTGCTGAACTGGACCAATCAGTGTGGGGTAAGCTAGCTCTAAAATGGTGCCTTGGACGAATCAGAACTTGGACTCATAATCTGAGCCAGCCACAAGAGGATTGTATGGGCAGTGACTCTGGGAGATGTAGTTTAGACTTGGTGCCTTTTGGACCAACAGCAGCAGTCTATTGTGAGTGACAGCCAATCCAGTCAAGAACTGGGAGGAACTCAAAGGAAGTGCCGGTTTTGTCTGTTGGAGTTTCAGTTTGAGATCTGGAAGTGAAAGGAAAGAAACCCTGTGCTCCTTCAGTGCACAGTTTCAGTCAAAATCGTGTGCAAGGCCCAGAGTTCGGTCTGCAGCTTGTGTAACTGCTTGTTAGGACTGAATCCGTCCTGTGAAAAGAATCAAAGGATCTCTGAAGAGTGAAACCAGGCTCACCCTGTAGAAGACTGGAGAAATTGTTGGATTGCACTCGGTCTGTCAGGAACTGAATCTGCTGTGTGTTCTCCCGGGTATTGTGCAGTAATGCGATCGGGATAGAAGAAGCAGCCTGCCTGGTATAGTACTTTCTTTTTTACCATATAAATGTGTGAGGAGTCTCTTGGAGCTCAAGAGTAGCCCTGCTGACACTGAAGGACCCTATCTTGTTTGGAGGTCGTGAGTACTAATTGAGTCGCTCCCTGTTGAATTGCCACATTAAATCCAAATGGAATTACTGTACTGCTGACTGTTTAATTTTCCTTTTCTCTGTATGAAAGGGCCCCTACCAGCTGCCACGGTTTGGACTAGCTACTAGGGCTTGGGTACCCAGGGACAGTAACTGGTAGGGATAGGCCTGTGCACAGAGCCATAGGTAGATAGTAAAGTGATAAGCTAATTAACCTGATTTCCCCCTGTCCTTGTTATATCCCCCTAAATAAATCAGAGCTGCTTGTTTTGGCAAAGTTATGCTGCCTGAGGTATTTGTCTATGTTAAAGTACTGTACTGTGATTGTTGCACTATATCTTATTCCACAGGAGGTCCAGTGCCGAACTAGTCCTGGGGTAAGTGTATATGGTGAAGGTAATTCTGATATATTGTGTGGGCCACTAGTGGGAAGAAAGGGGGTTGCAGTGTCCCAGAGGGCTGTGACCAAGTAAGTTTAACTATTGCAAACCCTGACCTCTGGGTGGAGGCGCCGCCATTGGATCAGGCCCCTCAACCTGTTAGTGGCAAATCAGGCAGGGGTAGTAGCCCCTGGGATAGCGCCAAATAGGGGTTACATGCATACAGGTTGTAGTGGTGCATCCTAAAAGGTGTCTTGGTGATAAAACACAGGGCACGGTGGAACAAAAACATCAAGTTTGTGTAGGCTGGTTGCGGAGGTGCAATTATATATTATGTCGCCATAATCAAGAAGTAGGAGAAACGTGGTCTGAACTAGTCTAAGTCTGACCTCATGTGAAAAGAGCACCCTATTTCTAAAGAAGAAGAAGAAGTCTGTGTGCTGCTTAATAAAACAGGTAGAGCAATCCAGAGACTTAAAGCACCAGAAATGGAGACATGAGGAGTCTGCACTTGAGGAGGGACAGGGATAGGTTAGACGTTGTGCAGAAGAGGTCCACTGGAATGATTCAGGGTTAATGAGGGAAGCTCTATGAGGCAAAGCTAAACAGCCTGGCCATATACACACTGGAGGCTAGGAGGAGGAGGAGGAGGGGTGACATGATAGAGAAACTTTCTACATGGGATAAACATGGTGGACATTAGGAATTTATTCACAATGAGTACAGACACAAGTACCAAGGGAAACTCTATAAAACTGGCAGGAAGGAGGTTCAAAAACTATTTCTGAAAGTGATTTCTTTACAGAGAGTGTGACAGAGGGAGGTGGAAGAAGCTGCCAAGAGTATGATGTGCACCAAAACAATGTGAGTTGTGAATGAAGGCACGATGGACAGAACTGCAAGAAACCACCGGGGTAATCGCAGTGTACAGTAATTAGAATGGGAAAGACTGGATGGGTCATGAGTCATTATTCTGTCATCAGGAGGAAATGAGGAACACTATTTCATGGAGAGGTGGTAGCAAATGGAATGCACTACCAGAATGGGTGGTATCATGTAAATCTGTAAACAGCTTTAAAGGCATGGGACAGGGAGCAAGTGAGAGTGAGGGTGGGGGTGGGGGAGGTGGGGGCAGCAATGGGATGACAAAGGAGAGGGAAGCTGCAAACTAGGGTGCTAACTGCACACTCGAGCAGACATAGAGTGACCTGGTGATCTGTTTCTGCTGGCACATTTGTATGTTCATATGTATCAGTATCCAAGTCTCTATGTGGAAATGTGTTTAGTGGTGATGTTTTGCAATCTTTGTACCCACAGAAAAGATGAGCAATGTTTTGTTGTTCTTATGGTTTGTATATTATGCCCTGGGGTAGCTATAAATTATATTGAAAGTATTTGGTAATTGCAAGGTATTTTAAAGCATATCATGGTAGTGTATCTTCAACACAAACTTTCATAACAGGATAAATATTTTAAACTGGTGTACATTAAAGCTTATCTCTACGTTCCTGCCAGTTAAACAAGATCAAGAGGCCAAGTGACCTAGTGGTTGAAGCACCTGCTGGGGAACTGAGGAATCACAGGTTGAGTTACAGTATTTCTTTATTTCACATCTTTTTGACCCAGGATAGTCCAGCTGAAATGCAACATACAGAATAATGTATGGGTAACCATACACAAGGCTATGTTTCCAACAAGAGGTGGAAGGACAAGTACAGAACAAGGGCAACAAGGATATGTTTATATCAAGGATTCTGATGACATCACAGACCTGAGAATGAAGCTCAAGATGGAAACACATATCGAGTGGTGTTTTGGTTGCTCATTTAATTCTTTTTTCATACTATATGAGTAAATAAAATGGCGTGGACTGTAGTACTTCTGTTCTTGGTAAAAACAAGGAAAATGTACTTTTAAAATCTAAAAGGTAAAATATGAAAGGCAGATTTGTGCTTGAGGTGAGGGTGGAGGCAGGGAGCACCACAAGGGAGGCTGTTGAGACAAACTTCAAAGTGACTACTTATTGTAGTATAGTACTACTGTCATACTACAACTTTTGGTGACCTTTGAACTTTCCTACAGCAAAATAATTCTGCATAGAAATCTATATACAATATGGACTTACTATATGCTGTATGTCTTTCCCAATAAGGTCCTGCTTCTACTCATTTCCTTAGCTGGGTAGATTGGAGCACTGCAAGGTTCAATGGCTTGCCAAAGGTCATACAGTGAGGGTTTGGCTATAGTTGGAACCTTATAATTTCCTGCTTCCCAATCTGGTGGTCTAACTGCTTATATTACACTGTAGCCTTCACCAAAGCCAACATACTCACTTTGTGACCTGGGCACATCACCTACTCTCCCAGTGTTCAGGTCTTTCCAGCTGCAGAAATGGATCCAAGCAAGGCCCCACTGAAAGCCAGATGTTGCATATCAGATGGACAATCCAGGGCAAATAAGTTGTAAAAATAATACCTAACAACCACAGAATGATTGACATATTTATGCTTTTAAAAATACACATTCCCCCTTACAAATAGCTGACTTTCCTACTTGAGCATGCAGTAAAATCATTCTTCTTAGTGCTTTTCTAGGACACAGAAAGTGCTTGCTAGGGTCCTGCAGGCATTTGTGAGTTGATGAAACATGCTTTTAGCACTTTGAGAGTACACGGAGGTATATAGTGAGCACCCTGGAGCTTCCAATGTGCTGTTTGGTCTTGGATTCATGAATGACTCCAACTCTCATTATCATGTGCTCTTGGCCTGCTTTTGTAAGTACTCATAAACTGTGTTGTGTATTGTACAGGGCCCCTTCCAGCATGGCTCTGGCAAAACAAGTGGATGACTTAGCACTCATTAACTCCATTTTCAGGTTTCGTTTGAGACTCGCTAACCATTCTAGTAAGCTGCCTTAGATGTTTTTTTCCTGTAGTCAAAACAGGGCACCAGCAATAAAAATAAATAACATGTTTACAGATCCCTTCATACATTCTCCATTTATGAGACACGCTTTTCTTACAACATAGTACCACTTTATGATGTACAGTATTTCATACAGAAAGCTTTTTTCATGATTCTTCATTCAATACTTTGAAGAACCCCCTTATGCCATTGTAACAACTTAAAAAAAATTATATTTAGAGACAATTCTGCTTATATTAAAAAAATGTTTTGTAATTATCACTATTATGTCTTTATTGTTAAGGGCATTGGCTTGAAAACTGGATCCCTATCATATCTGCTCTGACTGCTTCTCTACACCTGGCATCACAATTCTATTTATGACATCACAATCTGTTACTGTAGAAATAATGGTGTGGTCATAAACAGGGATTATGTTGTCAGGTCGCAGACAAGCAGATCAAATAAAATCTGTGGAACAGTGGACTTGTTTCCATGACACTGTCCTCAGTTATATAGAAAAAGGGGGACAAATTGCAGAAGATATATTAAATCTGAACTCAATTCCATGTAAGTGTTACATTTTTCAAAGTTATCCCATTGATGTCAGAGGGCTCCTAAGGTGTTCAGTAGGATGAGTTAAAGCTGAGTGTCTTACATTGTTGGTCATGTGGAATCTGTTTTCTATAAGCACAGTTTTGGGTTGCTATTTACAGGAGAGGAAAGCATCAAATATTTGCAAAGTTAAATTAGGGGAGTGCGTGCTGAACTATTTTTATAGGATTATCTAGAAGATTTATTGTTGGGTGTTCTTCAAGCCAGAGTTTTACATGATGTCCTTATATAGCCAGATCCTCTTTTAAAGTACAGTCCGCTCCACTTATAGTGACCACAGATAATTTGGGTGGCCACTTATGTCAGGCAAAATCACAAAACTGTTTGCCATCTCCATAGAGCCCAATGTTATTTCCTATATTTATAATGTGCCTGTAGTGCATGCTATATTGAGCAAATTTCATCTAATTTAGAGGCTTGGTGACCTGGTTCATTGTGAACAATTTCACTGATTCACTGACACCCAGCCACAGTTAATTAGTGCCTTTCAGCACTTTTGACAGGTGCTAATTAACTTCTTACAATCAGCTAACCTGATTCCAGTTCCACTAATTACACTAACTTTTAACTTAGGAGCGTCTTGTCATCATAGTTGTTTGTTGCACTGTGTGCTTACCTGTGCTTTGCTGTGCTTGGCTGTTTACTCCTGCACTCTACTGACTATTTGGTCACCATGGCTGGGAAGTGGAAAGCAATATCCTTAAGCCAGAAGATCGAGATCCTAAACAAGATCTGTGAGCTCCCCAAAATGAACCTGCGTAACCTGGCTCAATATTTTAGCCTCTCCAAGTCCATGGTAGCTGACCTTCTCAAGCAGCATGAGCAGCTGCTGGATGAGTGGGAAAAGAACTCAAATCCTGATAGAAAACACAAGCAAGAAGGGAAAGACGGTGAGGTGGAGGAAGCACTGCTGCACTGGTTTGTGAATGCCTGCAGCAGGGATGCCTTAATTAGTAGCCCACTCTTTGCACAAAATGCAAAACAACTTGCTACAGGGATGGGAGGAGGAGGGAGGATTTTAACCCCTCAGATGGATGGCTGCAGTGGTGGAAGCGAGAAATAACATTGGCTTTTGCCATGCACATGGCGAGAAGCTAACTGCTGATTCCTTAAGTGCTGATCAGTGGCTGCAAAATGTACTCCCCAGGATTCTGCAAGGGTATGAGGCAAAAACATCTTTAATTGTGACAAGACAGGGCTATTCTATAGATGTGAGATACAGGACTCTAGTGTTCAAAAGTGACCAGCTAATGGGAAAAAAAAGGAGAAAGAAAGAAAGAATTTCGGTGCTGTTATGCTGTAATATGGATGGCTCCGAAAAACTCGAACCATTGGTGGTCAGAAAAGGCCAAAACCCATGATACTTTCGTGGGGTGCATCACCTCCCAGTGTGCTATAGGGCTAACTGCTCGGCATGGATGACTGGTGACATACTTTCAGAGTGGCTGAAGGCATGGGATAGAAAACTAAAGGGGAGAAAAATTGTCTTAATTCTCGATAACTTTTCTGGACATCCCAATGTCACAGGACTAAAACATCCACTTAGTTTTCTTTCTGGCAAACATCACCGGTCTTATCCAACCCTTAGACATGGGGATCATTTACTGTTTAAAGCAACATTATGTCAAGGCAATGCGTGAGAGGATCATAGAAGAACTAGACTCCAATCATGTTGCCAGTGCCACTGACCGTGTAAAGAAAATTAATGTGCTGGACGCTGTTCGTCTACTTAAACAGTCTTGGGACATGTTAGGACAACAAACAATACAGAGATGATTTCGAAAGGCTGTTTTTTTTGGGCAATGGGGGAGAGGGTACCTCACTCTCACAGGCTGAGCTGGACCATAAAGAGCCAGAAGGAGTCCACACCACAGGGTTTGGCAGCTGAGAAATTTGAATCAATCTGTCACCTAGGCGACAAGTACACCCCTCAGATACAGAGGAGGATGACATCAAGGCAGTCATTGATGCTATGAAGCTGGCAAATGAGGATCGGGATCAGATGACCCAGAGGAGACCACAGAGGAGGAGCCCAAAATTGTTTCTCCATCCACGTCAGCGCTGTGATTTTAACACTATGACGAGCAATGGAGCAGAGTGAGAGTATACATCCTGACTGGCAAATGCTGCATAAAGTAAAAACAACCTGGCATCCGTATTGACAGAGGGTGGCAGTGCAAAACAAGATGACGGATTTCTTCACTGGACCAAAGTAAGAGTGCTATCTCGGTGCCAGAACTTTTGATTGTTTACTGTTCTGACTGCCTAATACAGTCATTTTTGTTTAAGCACTAAGATGAATTAAATAAAGTTGATGACTTAGAGCACAGTACTGTACTGTTATGAAAAAATAAAATATTTACCTTTCACAAGATGCAATCGTGTGTTGATGATGTGTTGTGGCCCATTTAAGTACAAATGGTTGGAACAGTTACAGCGACCATTGCATATAGTGGGTGAATTCTTCAAACTCAAATGTACCCGATATATGCAGAGTGTTCTGTATTTGTAAGCTTGAGGTATCTATGTGCTCCAAGAAAAAAAATGTTTAATTTAAGGAACTCAGGGATAGTAGTAAAGCCACATAGAACTATGGATGTTCCTAGGTAAGAGTTACTATCTTGTACCTGTTTTCATAGTCCATTTCTGGTGAAATCATAGCTTTTGGCCTCCCAGTCTACTTCAGCATATTTTGCCAGTTTTCAGATATCTGAGGCAAGTTTCCTGACCTGCTCACTTCTAGTCTAACCACTCATGTTTTAATCCTTGACAGGAACCAATAAGAATGAAACATCCTTTGGGCTAGAAATGTCACAGGCAGATTCTCATCTCACATTGTGGAGGTAAGGCATTAATACTTGATTGATTGACAGATTGATTTTCTGTGCAGAGTGAAACGGGATATTACTCAATGAGAGCTGGGGATGGAATTTTCAAAGCCCCTGATGCAGACACTGGTGCAAGATCCTGCATCAAGAAGAGTACATCCATGAGAGCCACAGCTATTTTCAAAGGCTATATGTTGTTTACAGCAGTGAAACGTACTCTGTGGCACCGTGCATCTATAAATGGTGCCACGAAGCAGGAGTGGGGCATCTTACTAAGTGGCATCTGAGTGTCATGAAGCAGGAGTGTAATCTCTAAATGGTACCCAAGTGCCACAAAGCAGGAGTGTGAAATCTTACTAGATGTAATCTTTTTATTTTTATTTTTTTTAATTAAAAAAATATATTTTGGCAATATGATGCAGACTCGGTAACAGCTCTTTAAAAGGAAATCACATGTTATCACATTCAACCATAAATGGCTATATTTTATCTAACGCTGAACGTTCTCTTTAGATGCATGCATTAATAATGAGGAAATTCACAGTGAGTGGATGAATTCAATGTTTTGATACGTTGCTTGAGTAATGCTGGTATTATAGTTATGGTTATTGTTATGTTCCTAATTTAATATATCCAATACTTGAGTGGTGTTAGTAAATCATTCCCAAATCTTGTCTATTTATTTAAAATGTTTAATACCACATATTGTGCTTTCTCTATCCCGTGGATAGACAATAAAATTCATCCACATACTAAATTAAGGTGGTTTAGAATCCTTCTATTTAAGAAGAATGCATTTATACGCATTAAGTATTCCCAACATTGCCAAGGTTCTATTGTAAATGAGCTTTTGGCAGAGAACAGCATGAGGAAGGAGGTGCTGTAAGAACTTTACTACTCTACTGGGACTTAAGAACTAGAACTCTACTACTGGGACCTTCAATTTGGGGTAAAAACAAACAAACATAAAAAAAAGTGTTAGTGTGTTTGTCTGAGTTGGGTGAAGTGAATTGTTATCTGTGCAGTTAGCTAGGAGAAGAAGGAACTCTAAATTGGGGGGTGTCTTAGGTAGCAGGAAGCCAGGTGTTTGCATTTAAATCTGCCCTAGATAGCTTTTGGCGAAGAGCGACAAGAGGAAGGAGGTGCTGTTAGAACATTTCTGCTCTACTGGGACTATATAGCCCTCCCTCCACCCCCACATTCTTAGCCATTTCTACTTTTATAGGCAGGATTTGATTGACAACAGAAACTTCCTGTTTGGGAGCAGGAAGGGAGTGATCACAGAGGTATAAAAGACTCGCCATCCTAGAAGGAAAAGAGTAGCTCTCCATTCCTCCCTTGCTGCTAGAGGTCTGACTCTGAGCATGTAAGAAGGAGACTACTGAGGAATACAGGAACTTCCTGTCCCAGAACAGGAAGAGCAAGAGCTGGAAAAGCATGGAGGTTGCAGGAAAGTAGGGAGAAAAAAAAATGATATAAAATGAAAAATAAATAAATAAACAGAGAGAGGAAAGAGTAAGCATACAAAACAACAGTTGAGGGGCCACAAATAAGACATGATGGGAGTGGTGCAGTGCAGTGCAGTGCAGTGCAGTGGCTGTGGAGTGGCAGTCTTCTGGGAAACATTCCGGAGGATGCTGTATTGTCCCATCTGCAGGCACCTCTCTGAGCTCAGGGAAGAGGTTGCTCATCTTCAGGCTGAGTTGGCCAGGATTTTGGGGACCACCAAGGCCACCACTGCTGCCTCAGAGGTTGCCAAGAAAGAGGAGTGGTTGGACCACAGTGGGCTCAGGGAGGGTGAGTGTGGTGGAACAGAGGCGCATCCTTCCAGTTGCACCTCTCCACAATTCATACACCATTCTGGCAGAGTGTGGTTCCTCTATGGAGGCACCCACAGTGGAGACCAAGAAGGATGCTGGGAACCTCCACAAAGAAGACCCACAGGAGGGTAGCATGGGACCCCACAGGGGAAAGATACGACTCCTGGTGGGGGACTCTATTGTTAGGAGGGTAGAACTTGGGGAGAAGGGGGAGAGGGCGGTAAGGTGCCTGCCTGGCACCATGGCTTGGAGGGACAGGGAGCGAATCCTCAGGATTGCTGGAGCAGCTGCACGGGGGAGGGAGCTGGATGTCATTGTCAACCTAGGGACAAATGACCTGGCTGGGAAAGAGATCAGAGCAGTGCAGGAGGAGTTTGTGGAGTTGGGGAGGGGCATTAGACAAGTAGCATGCACAGTAACCTTCTCGGAGGTGCTGCCTGTCTATGGCATGGGTGAGGCTCAGGTGCTCTGCACCAGGGGATTCAATCAATGGTTGAAAAACTGGTGCAGAGGTCAGGGTTTTGGCTTCATTGGAGACTGGCGGTCCACGTGGAGGGATGCAGGCCTATACTGACGCGATGGTCTGCATTTGTCCCGGAGGGAAACCAGGATCCTAGGTGACAGATTTAAATGCTTCATTGGCAAACATTTAAACTGGCCAAGGGGGGGGAGGCACTGAAAAGGAGCAGGGAAATCCTAGCCTTCCCCCCAAAAAATCAGGGTAGTTAGTGAGGTAAACACCAAGATTAAGAATTCGATAGGGAGAAGGGCAGGGGTAAATGGAGAAAAAGGCAGTAAGGACAGGGATAGGGCAAAAAGGGGCAAGGCCATCAGAAAATGGAGGGTAATGAGTACCAATGCCCATAGTCTAGGTAACAAGCTCCCTGAACTGGTGGCCTTGAAGGAAGAGGGATGCCTGGATATTGTGGCAGTCACAGAAACATGGTACACAGAGAACCATGACTAGGATGTCAATATACTAGGGTACACAATCTACAGGAGGGACAGGGAGGGTAGAAGAGGAGGAGGAGTGGCTCTCTATGTAAGTGAAGGGATCAAAGCAATGGAACTAAAGGGTAAACAGGGAGGCAAGGAGGCACTGTGGGTCACCCTGGAAACCGGAAATAGCACCACAATCCACACGGGGTTATATACAGACCCCTGTCTCAGGGGGAGGAAATGGACAAAGCAATGATTGAAGAAATCCTTAGGATGGCAGAAAAAGGGGAGATAGTGTTGATGGGGTCTTCTGAATATGCCAGATGTTAACTGGAGCACCTTTGCTGCAGCCACATCCAAGAGCAGGGTTTTCTTGATGCCCAATAGGGGGCATGCCTCAAGCAGCTAGTGTTGGAACCCACTCAGGAGGGAGCAATCTTAGACCTGGTACTCTAAAATGGGGATGGAGAGAGGATCTCCGATCTTGAAGTGGGTAGCCACCTGGGAACAAGCAACCACCAAACAGTGTGGTTCATGATAAACTTAGCTGTAGAGACAAGGCATACAAAAGTGAGGGTACTGGACTTTAGGAGGGCTGACTTTGTCAAAATGGGAGAGTGCCTCAGAAAAGCACTAGCAAACAGGCAAGAAGGATGGGTGAAGGAACAATGGGGAAACATCAAAACTGCCATCACAGAGGCAACAAGCCTTTGTGTGAAGCAAATAAACAAATCAAAATGAAATAAAAAAACACTATGGTTCTTAAAAGAGATGGTGGGGAAGGTTAGGGAGAAAAAGACAGCATTCAGAAAGTATAAAGAAACACAGAAGGAGTAGGACAGAGAACTGTACCAGTTAAAGCAAATGAAAGCGGGAAGGCAGTCAGAACAGCAAAGGCCCAAACCAAAGAAAAGATAGCCAACTTGGTTAAGAAGGAATAAAATCTTTATAGGTACATTAGGGAGCGAAGAAAGACCAGGGAAGGATAGTGAGGCTTAATAAAGGGAGGGTGGGTGAGTAGGAGGGCAATGAAAAGCAGGGATACTGAATGAATACTTCTGCTCAGTATTCACAAAAGAGGAGGAGGAGGAGGTACCTAATCCAATCAATAGAAGCACTCTGAATAGAGGGGTCGATACCAGTCCTTTCACAGAAGAAGGGTTTCTGAAAGAACTCCTAAAACTGAAGGTGGACAAAGCAATGGGGCCTGACTGGATTCACACCAGAATTCTAAAAGAACTAAGGGGAGACCTAATAACACCACTGTCTACCCTTTTTAACAAATCATGGGAAAATGGTGTGGTACCTAAGGACTGGAGGAGGGCGGATGTGATTCTCCTTCATAAAAGTGGGAGCAAAGCAGAGGCAGGAAACTACAGACCTGTTAGCTTGACCTCAGTGGTAGGGAAAATGATGGAATCACTTCTGAAGGAATGAAAGAATTGTTGAGGGTTTTATGTGATGAAGAGCGAGTCTGAAAGCGTCTATCACATAAAGCGAACAAATATGAGCCCATGGTCAAAAGGGCGATGGATATTGTACCAACCATTGCAAACAGTGATGGTCACTATAATACTTTACCAAAGCACACAAAAAACATTTTTTTATGCAGGGGGGCTGTTTCCCCAGCAAGCCCCAATCTTAAATACCCAACTGTAAGGGGGGTGCGGACCACGGGGCAAGTTATTGCATTTAAAAAAAATAAAATTATTCTGCCTGTAGCCGGACCCAAACCTGCTCGCATCGCAAGCGGTGGTGTACACTACTACACTATGCAAGCAGCTCGGCAGAAATTTGCCACAAAGGATCCTATATCTTGTAGTAGTGAGTACAGCTCCTTGCTATACTCGATATACAGGATATAGTGACAAATTGTACCATTCGCTCTCTTGTAGAACGTTATTATTGAGTCACTCAAAAGTGCAGCTCTCAATAATCAGCACTCTTCATGGGTGTTACACAGGACACAGGACCCAAGGCAGCATAGATTCACAACAGGAAGGTCATGTCAGATGAATCTAATAGATTTCTTTGACTGGGTGACCAAAGTAGTAGACCAGGGAGGGGCTGTGGACATGGCCTACCTAAACTTTAGCAAGGCATTTGACACAGTCCCACACAAAATATTAATATATAAATTAGCCAGCCTTGGACTTTATCCAGGGTGGTTGCCTGGCAAACAATTGGCTGGACAACATGACACAGAGGATAATAGTAAACAGAGTCCACTCCGAGGAAAGGGGGGTTACTAGTGGGGTACCGCAGGGTTCAGTACTGGGTCCAGTCCTTTTTAATGTCTTTATAAGTGACATTGCAGAGGTACTGGAAGGAAAAGTATGCCTCTTTGCAGACGACACAAAGATCTGCAACAGGGTTGATACACAAGGGGGCGTGGAAAGGATGAGAAGGGACTTGGCAAGGTTGGAGGAATGGTCAAAAGTAAGTCAGCTTAGATTCAGTGCAAAGAAGTGCAAAGTAATGCACCTGGGAAACAAAATCCCAGGAAAGAGTACAGAATGGAGGGGGTATTAACAACAACAAAAATGTAAAGGGACCTAAGGGTAGTCAGATCAGATGACCTAAAGGTAAACAAGCAATGTGAGAAGGCAGTACAGATGACTGGGGGAATACTGGGATGTATAGGAGAGGCATAACCAGTAGAAAACAAAGTTGTTATCCCTCTGTACACACAGCTGGTGAGACCCCATCTGAGTACAGCGTGCAGTTCTGGAGACCCCATTTCTGCAAGGACATAGGATGGAGGCAGTCCAGAGAAGGGCAACTAAAATGGTGCAGGGTCTGCAACAAAAGCCATACGAAGAAAGACTAAAAGAGCTTAATATGTATACCCTTGAGGAAAGGAGGGAGAGATGGGACATGATAGAAACTTTCAAGTACTTCAAAGGAATCAACAAAGTCCAAGAGGGTAGCATCTTTCAGAAAAAGAGATGTGCAAGAACAAGGGGACACAATCTGAAGATAGAGGTGGCGGCTCAGGGCAATGTAATGAAATATTTTTCACAGAGAGTGTGGAGTGCATGAAACAGCCTTCCTGAGGAGGTCGTGGGGTCAAAAGCAGTGGGGGAATTCAAGAATGCATTGGACAGACATAAGACACTTCTGGTGGGGGTAGGAAGAAGTAGACTGTTGGTTAACTAGGATCTGCTGCGTATCCAATAAGTAGGGAAATGGGCAGACTAGGTGGGCCAAGTGGTCCTTATCTGCCATCAAAGTCTATGTTTCTATGTTTCTAAATATTGCTTTTACGATACAAGGGACCTATACCCAACAAGACACACTTAATGGTCTTTATTAAATTCAAGTTCATGGATAAGTTTAAAGTCTCTATCATTTTTACCAAGAATGTTTCCAAAATTGGATACAATAACAACATGTGTTCCAACATTCTACAAGTTTTACTTTATACAGGTTACTAAGCTGTGGATTCTATGTTCAGACAGTGAGGAGTATAATAATTCCTATGAAGTACACTGAAATAAATTTGCTGTAGTTTAGTGGATAATATCCCCCTCCTGGTATAATTCATAATTTTTCGCCAGTCCTGAGTTGAAATAATTAAATGTGCCTTATTTTCCACTTGGTTTTTAAATCGGAGAAAGCATGAGTAAGGTTGGATGCTAGACGTTCATAGACCCTGGATAGAATCATACAGTAAGTATCAGTCATTAACATTTGCTCCAGGGGATTTTGTTTACGGCTTGCCAGTTACTTGCTTTTTGTACAGTAAAGTTTCTTATTTGTGAAACTGAAAAAATCTGTTTGAGGTGGTGAATATTTATTTTTTAGTATCTGCAAGTCCATAAGTTCTTTAAAATCAAACAGATTACCTATTTCAACTAGCCCTTTATTGTGCAATGTTTTAAAGTACCAGTCATCTATAGAGGGGCCGAAATGGCCATTCAAATATATTGGGAGGAAAAATAGATATGTGGTGATTTGTTTTTTTTAGTCTTTGGTAACCGGTTAAGGCCTACTAGGCACAAGTGCCTGTTTGCAGGGGTGACTTGGGAGCACTGGGCGGTTAAGTGTCTTGCTCAGAGTCATACAGTAAGCTAGTGGAAGTTGTAAAATCAAACCCAGGTCTGGTCTGCTGGATGTATCAAGCTCATTCACAGCACGTTACTCTAACCTCTAGGCTACACATACATGATTTAATCAGTTGTGTATTTTTTCCCATATTACACAGGCAGTTATAGTGTTTGACTTAATGATTGTATTGTTTTCTATATAGGCCTCATATAGGACATGTTTTATGTTATCATAAGGACATGAAGCATTTTTGATTTGGCATGGAGGTCCATGATCATCTTGATGAAAGCAAGGGTAAAGAGGGGGAACATTAGCTACCAAATAATATCAGCAGAAGTTGGGCAATGACAGTCCCCCCAATTGTTTGGCTATACATAGATTACAGAGCTAGTGGAGCCAAACCAGGCAGACAGGAAAATAATACAAATTTAAAGAAGCAGGCAGTTGTAACTTTTAATTTTTTAAGTATTTTCATTTCCTTTTGCTCATTAGAGATTCTCTGTATGATAATATTGTGCTGAATGTGTAGACAGCACTCTGCCTGGCAGCTGACATATCTACTCCATAGCCCCCACTACATCATCAGCATTGTAATTTCACTGACAGTGACATCACAGATGAATGACCTGGCAGTCATTGAGTGGCTGTTCCTAAGCAGCAGTGATGTCATAGATGGTGAGGTCGCAATGCTGATGATGTAGTGGGGACTATAGATCTAGGAATGTCAGCTGCCAGGCAGAGTGCTGTTCCACACACCACACCTACTAACATGGTGGAACAAAAGGAAAAGAAAAAGTACCTCAGATATAAAAGTTAATGGTTGGCTGCTTTTAAAATGTAATATTAATTTTAGGCAGTACACTAGCTCTTTAGCTGTTTTCATTCTAGGTTTTCTGCTGTTCCATACACATTGTCTGATAATTGTCTCAATTTGCTTGTCGAAGATATTACTAATGATTATGGGTACAGTTTGAAAGAGAAATAAGAACTTTGGTAGGATGTTCATCTTTATAACATTTGTACATCCTATTAAAGAAAGAGGTAGGGTTGTCATTGCTCAAGTTCTTAGTTCTTAATAACAAGGGATCAAAATTTGTCTTGAAAATTTAGCATTCTCCTGATTGATGCGAATTCCCAAATACTTTAGCAGTTCCACTTTTTTAATTGGAAATGTTATAGGGGTCTGAAAGGGGTCAGTGTGACCTCTAGCCTCCATTATCTCTGACATCTCCCAATTTATTTTGTATCCAGATATGTTTCCAAAAGTAATTAGAGTATTTAATAGTGGAAAAGTTTGATTCATATTTTGAGTATAAATCAGTGCATCATCAGCATATAAGCTAATTTTGTGTTCCACCCCATTTACCCTTAGTCCTACTATTTCTTTGCTTTTCTGATGGTTAAAGCTAGAGGTTCTATTACAAAGGTGAAAATAAGGGGAGAGAGGGGGCATCCTAGTCTTGTCCCTCTAAATATTCGTATTGGGTCTGAAATGTCTCTATTTGTCCTTATTTTGACATACAGAGTTAAATGTAAAATATCCATCTGAGATCTATATTTTGGACCAAAATCAAATCTTTCCAATACTTTTTTCAAATAGCTCCACTTGACCCTATCTGCCTTTTCAGTGTCTAATAATCGATAAAAATAGTTAGACGATTTAAACCTATCAAATTTAGAGTTTGCCTAATATTATTTCTCAAGAATCGGCCTTTATGAACCCGTTTTGATCATGGTGTATAATCTCAGGTAGAATCTTTTCATCTCTATTTGCCACTAATTTAGCTAGAATTTTAGCATCTGTGTTTATAAGTGATACTGGATGATAAGATCTGGGGTTTAAGAGTCTTTATCTTTTTAAGTATAGGCAGATAGTGGCCTCTCTGAATGATGGGGAGTGTTTGATGGGTGAATATACAATCAAATAATTTTTTATTATGAGTGATAATGATCTCTGAAAATGTTTTAAAGAAATCGATGGGGAGGCCATCAGGTGCTGGACATTTACCAGTGAATAGCATTTTTGTTGTATTTTCTATCTCTTCTTTAGTAATATCTTTGTCTACATGCAATATATGTTCCGGTGTCAGTCTGGGTAGGGTAATTTTGTCTAAAAAAGTCTCAGTATCTTTTATATCCTTACTGCATACTGATGAATAAAGCTTACTGTAAAATTGAGTAAATCCTTGATTAATTTCTTGTGGGTTATTGGCAATGGTTGCATTGTTTTACGTAACACTAGCTATGTTTCTTTCTTCTTGCATACTGAGTGATCCTGAGCAAGTCACTTAACTTCCTTATGCTTACAGGTCACACCTGGAAACAAGCTCTGGTTTAGTGTGCCTTTCCTGGTTAAACAATTTCCCCTTTCCTTTGTTTCTCCTTTTTCATCTGCCACTCAAGGATTTTGTCTGGCTTATCCCCTTTGGTGTAGTATTTGCTTTGAGTTAGCAAAATTTGTCTTTTCGCCTCCAGGGTGGCCAGGTTATTATATGTATTTCATAAGGTTAATAATTCCTATAGAATTTTTGGATCCGAGTTGAGTTTATGTGTATTATCTTTTTGTGAGATGTTCCTTTCTAATTTTTCCAATTGTTTTTTGCTCTTATCTTTTTATGTCTAACATTATAAGCAAGTGTAACCCCCCAATGTAAGATTTAAAAGCATCCCACACCCATATCGGTGAAGTATTCTGGTTATCATTATTTTGAAAAAATTCAGGTATAACCTGTTTTATTTTATCTATATATTGCTTGTCTTTTAATAGTGTGGGGGTCAAATCTAAACACATTTTGTTTTGTTGCTCTATAAATTTCTAATGTCAGTATAACCGGCGCGTGGTCTGAAATTAAAATATTTTTATATTCTGTTTCATTAGTCTCATGTAACATAATATCAGATATAAAAAAAAAAATTGATTCTAGAATAGTTTTGATAAACCAGGGAAAAAAAAGAAAATTGTCTGTCCACTGGATGTACCTTCCTCCATGAGTCAACCAATTTTATAATCATCTATAAATTCTAGAACCTGAAGTGCAGCAGATCTGGGTCTCCCTGGATTGATATATGAGTGATCCAGACTATTATTTAATGTTAAATTAAAATCACCCCTACTATCCAGGGGGCCACAAGTAGCCAAATCAGAAAATTATTGAAAAGTTGGGTGAGTTCTCATTTGGTCCATAGATGTTAGCTAAAGTATTATTTTGGCTGAGAATGGATATAACACAAACAATACATCTGCTTTAGTTATCTATAATTGTACGTAAGTGAGAAATGCCAGAATTAAAAAAAATATATTTCTACTCCTCTAGCTTTAGTCTTAAAGGGGGCATTAATCCCTGATCCCCATTTTTTGCTGAGATATGAGAATTCTTCCTTATTTAAGTGTGTTTCTTGCACCATTAGACAGTTTATCCTTTGCTTATCCACATAGTTGATTTTTTTTTTTACTTTTAACTCTTTCCCTCATACCTTTAACATTCCAGGACATAGTTTTTATGGTCTCATGCATTGCTGTAATGTAATTGGTTATGTACATATTGTAATCTATCTTAATAGCATCATGTGTCTCAGCATTACCTTTGATATTCTATCAGTTTTGCTGCTTCATTCTTTATTAAATGCTATATAAGTAGACTTGGCAGTATGCAATTTTTATTTTTTGTTATTTTCGATGGAAAAAATCAATTTTTTTAACCATAGTGCTGATTTTTTCTATGCAAAAAGTCACAGATATGCAAAATTCAGAATGCCAGCAACATTTTTAGATGGATCCTTCATGAATACTCAACTGGTATTTTCAAAGTGGGCTTTGTAGACCATCTATTCATTCACCATATGGTCCACTGGTGTCTGAAGTGCAGAAGCAGTTGCATCCAAAAAAGCCAACACTAACATGAACGATACAAGCTGCAGCAAATCTTGACTTTTTTCATAAATGCTTGCAGCCTTTTCAAAATAGCATGGACGACTCTAAATGTATTTGGCAGATATAGGCAGATCATACTGCGCATACAGGTCTGACACTTTGAACCCCCACCTCCCACAGGGAAATCCATGAAGGTGAGATATTGTGTCTCATAGGCTAGCCTCAGAGTATTTATGAGTTGTGTCCCCAGTTGCAAAAGCATTAGCAATTTTTTTCTTTCAGTGAGACACGCTCCATATTTGATTATGCTGTGGGCAGTGGACACATTGCCAAACCACAGAGTGTGCAATTAACTTCTAAGTTTGTTGTAATTGCAAAACAAAGACACAGCCAAAGTGTAGACTCAAAACACTTGTAGTGTCCAGTACGGTGCTAATAGCCACATAAGCGAGTGTCACGGGATACCGAAATAATCCCAAAACACTGCTATTGCACAGACCCAAGAGCACCAAGCTCAATAAACAATGTTTAACAGAGACAGCTTACCATATGCTGATATCATCTTTATTCAGTATCAAAAAAGGTGCTAAAACCTTAGCCATAAACAGCAGATGTAAAATAACAGGCAGTATTAAAACTTTAATAAAAAAATATGCAAACAAAACCATGCTGGCACCACATAAGTGCATCTGCAGCAGACCCTAGCAGCATGGACATCAACATGCACTAACATGCTATGTCGACAAATCAGCTGACATTTCACCAAACAGACTTTCTCAGAACTGACTGGCTCCCACATCTCATTCATTCTTATATCCAAAAACATACATATGCATTAAGTGGAGGTGCATGCAAACATGCCACACACAGGCTAAACACACACACACACACACACAAATCGGGTTAAAAACATAGTAATAAATAACAGATGTCTATACATATTTCATAAATAACACTGGAGAGGTATTTCCTCATTCAGTCCCTTGGGAGTCAGTGTATCTAAAGTAAAGATCCAATAGCATTCCCATTGTGAAAGTTTGGTATCACACCCCCCCCCCCCATTGTAATTGCAACCTGTAATAAACAAGATATTCTGTGATTGACAGCACCTCTTGTAGAAATGTCAGTCTGGTAGAAATGGCAGAATATCTTGTTTATTAGACCAATATGCAGTTGAGTTTGGTATATCGGGGTTCGTGTCTAAGTAAAAAAAAAATCAATCAATATCAATGTAAAATTTTTTTTGTCAGTTTCAGGAATTCATACAAAATTGACGTTTATTGCCTGTTACCAATTTATATTGAATACTGCCAAGTCTACATATAAGCTACTTCATCATATCCCCATAATAGAGGAGGAGGAGGAGGAGAAGCCTCCTTTCTTCAAATTGGTAAATAAACCATACCATCCCCTCCATCTCTAACCTACTTCCTCCAACCCCCCTTTCCCACTGAAACCCCTTCTTTAAAGAGACCCACCAAGTTGTACAAAAAAACACTTTACATCACATGGTGTGGTGCCTTACCTGAGCAGCACCCCGTCTGGCTATAATTTGCCAAAAAAATTCCATATTAAAGCATGGAAGGGATCATAAATTTGTGAACAGCTGATTCATTCCACTTCCTGGTTCTGGGAGCTGACTAAGGACCCACCCCTGTGCTCAGGCATGTAATGACATGTGGCCAGGGAGAGCATGGGGGCGCACTCTATTATTCTCTGTGGGGAAAATGTTTTAAAAGTTGGCCCCATAGAGAGACAATGGAGTGCACTCCCTGCACTCTCCCTAACCTACATCAGTACAGTGCCTGAGCATGGGGGTGGGTCTTTAGTCAGCTCCAGAACAAGGAAGTGAAATGGACCTCAGCTTATTCACAAATTTAATCACTCACTACTAAGAAATTTTGGGGAGCAAAAACTCGATAGCCAGATGAAGGAACCACCCGCTCAAATGAGCTCCTCTGCTTTTATTTTTGGGGGATCTCTTTATGCACTCTTTTGGACTGAGTGTTTCCAGATATCTTTCTTTTTTCCCTTGCTTAGTACATGTGCATAAAACATACCAGATCCTAGTAGTCGTAACTCCCTTACTACTGTATATGTATATAACAAACTATCAAACATACTGTATATATTTGTTCATGATTCCCCATCCCATATCCATCCACGAAGAGCCACTGCATAAAGGTGGGTGCCATTACCCACTGCAATGGAAAACTGCTTCCCACTTTGGGCATTTAAAGCAGTTATATTTTTAACCCATGCATTAATCTAAATTGCTGATACAGCCAGACAGTAATAGTTAAAGTTCATCCCATTTAGGGCATTGCTGGCATCCATTGTCATACCTGCAGAAAACTAAAATAATAAAAGAGAAACAAAAAAAAGGATTGCTCTCTTGCTTCAATGTTCCTGCAGGTCTTCTTAATTATTTAGTCCATCTCTAGGCAGGTCTCCAACCCATTCTTCCATTGTCTTTAACTTTTGTTTATTTAAACTATTTTCCACCAGCTAAGTTTCAAGTCGTTTAGAAAGTGGACCTCCAAGAAGGCAGAGTTAATGATCTGCTGTCTGCTTTGTCCCTTCTTGTTCCAGTGTTTCTATGCTTTCTTCCATCATGTTTCTCACCTTAAATTGGTTCTAAAGTCTAGAATCCCACTCATGCCTGCTCTACTCCTGTCTGTAAATTGTAGGCCTTGGTTTTCCTGTATATCCACACTGCTTTCTATATGCTTTGGTCAGAATAGTAAGAAACTGGATTCTGACAGGACTTGTTTGGATTTATATGTAAATTGATGAAATCTTATGCTTTCCTTGGATCATTAAAGTAGGGAGTCTTGCCATGCCAAAAAAAAAAAAAAAAAGTCATGCAGGAGGCAATAAGGCATACCTGCTGCCCATTTCTCACAGCATTGCCTTTGTTTTGTCAAAAGATGTTCTCACTTGTATGATTTCTATACTGAAGTCTGGGAAGACTGAGAACTTTATTCCTTCTGCACTTAGTCCTTTCTCTATCCGAGTTTTCCTTAAAATATTCTCCCTGCTGATTTAGTAGTGCAGTTTTACATAACTAGGTCTAGAGAATGTGGTAGTGGTTGAGCTAGCTTGAGAATCTCTTAGGCCCCCCCCCCATATGCTCGATCACTCCTGATTTTTTCCTCTGGGAACTTCAAACCCATAGCACTTGTTAGGAAGTTTTCAAAAAACGGAATGGGGTCTCCACTCCCTTCAATACCTTCTGGCACTCTAATTAGTTAAAAATTGTTCTGACAGGAGCGGTCTTCCTGCTCTGTAATCTGTCTCTACAAGAGTTTTAACTGTTCCATTTGAGATGTTACTGTTTTATTTGATGGAGAAAACTGATCCTCTATGTTACTGATATATTTTTCCATCTCATCCGTTCTCACAGAAAAAGTTGCCATTTTTTCCATTAAACTGTTAACCAAATTGTTAATCAGTTGTAGGGAGGAATTTATCATTTCAAAGACTTTTTGAATGTCTGTTTTCAGTTCATTTGTGAACTGTGCTAGCAAATGTGCAGTTGTATCAGTTAAGTTGCTTGGTAAATCTACCTTTTGTTGTATGTGGCAATCTACAACAATGTTACCAGCAGCCCCCTGTAAAGAATGTGCTGAGGAGATAATTGAAGCTGATTGCCTTGAAGGTCTGCTCTTTGAAGTTGATGAATTGTTGTTTAATACAATGTTTGGGGATAGATTTACAGGAAGGCTATTCTGCTTTTTTGTTGTTTGTTTAAAATGATCAACATGTTCATTCATCGTTTCATTAGAAATTTCTGGAGCACTAACCTCTTGAGAGTTTGACACCATGGTGAAATGGTGTCCCATGATAAACGTGAACACATAAGGGTGAAAGCAACAACGGCGAAACCAAAAGAGTGATGGCAATATGGGCACCCTTGACAAATATAGCATCATGTCAAATGAGCATCAGTGTCCTCCTCATGCCGTGTGTGCTGTGGTTGTTCCGGCCCAGGGAATGGTTATCTACAGTGCCTGTGGGTGCAGGGGGTGGAGCCCCCCACATATGTGATCGCTCCTGGCCATTTGTTTTTTCCCCCAACTTCACTCACCCTTTTCATGGGTCACCCTTTTGCCATCATGCATCAGCCATTTTCCATAGTGCTTGTTGCCCTTATTACTTTCACCATTCTGCGTTCGCTGTTTTGACATAGTACCGAAGAAACATTAGGGTGATTCTCCCCCTTGGTCTGTATTTCACCTGTTATTTCCTGGAAACTGGCAGGTGCAGTTCTTCATTGGTGTACCCCTGATTCTTCTAATGTGGTGTTTGGGTCTGAATTTTGTAATACTTGTCCTGTGGCATTGTTTTAAATGGGGGTCACCGGAACTGGAGACAGCAGTTTCATTACCGGTGAGCCAGGAAGCTTCCTTTCAATATTTCGTGCTAGCCTGTAATTGTAATTGTCTATGTGTATGGGTTCAAGCTGGTCTTTTATTATGGAGTTTTGGTGTCTGCTTCAGACTCAACTGAAGATTTAGACCTTTCTTTTTGGTTTGTTTTTTCAGCGGAAAGTGATCTGTAAAGTCCTGGGAATGTCTAACTGTTTTAGACATATTACTAATGGCAGAACTTTAGCTGACAACACTTTTACTTTTAAGCAATAGCAAGGCAGTTTAATTCTGGCTTAGTAACCAAGTTTGTCCCACAGTGCTAATATTCAGACTTCCACGTCTGCCGAAACGCCATAGAGTCAGGACCTGCAGTGTCCCAGCCATACCTCACACGGCCATTTTGATCCATTGCTCCTCCCATCCCCTTATTAAGTGGAGTCTGAGAGCTTCCACAGGGCAGCTGCCTAGAAGGGAACAGGTAAGGTGGTGAATCTAGCCTAGAAGGCTGAATGGAGTAGGCAAACAAAGAGGTGAAGAAGTGAATGGAAGGAATAGGGACAGGGTAAGCCTGTATGAGCAAGAGGACTAGGGGTTGAATAAATTAACAAAACAAAAAAACTACTCCCTGTCTGAAGTAGACCTCCAGAGGTACGGTATTAAGGGACTGTAGCTGCTGCCTATCTGGGGTAGGCCTGCAGGAGCAGAAACTAGGGGATTGTAACTACTCCTTATCTGGGGTAGACCTACAGAGGCAGGAGACTAGGGGGATTTAACTACTCCTAGCTGAGGAAGGCGTGTGGAGACAGGAAACTGGGGACTGTAATTACTCCTTATCTGGGGTAGGCCTGTGGAGCCAGGAAACCAGAGTTAACTACTCCCTAGCTAGAGTAGGCCTGCAGAGGCAGGAAACTAGAGGTTGTAACTTCTCCTTATCTGGGGTAGACCTGCAGAGGCAGGAAACTAGGGATTTAACTACTCCCCTAGCTGGGGTAGGCCTGTGGAGGCAGGAAACTAGGGACTGTAACTACTCCTTATCTGTGGTAGGCCTGTGGAAGCAGGAATCTAAGGGATTGTAACGTCTTCTTATCTGGGGTGAGGCCTGTGGATGCAGGAAACTAGGGATTTAACCACTGTCTAGCTGGGTGAGCCTATGGGCAGGGACACTGGGGATTGTAATTACTGTGCTCCCTATCTAGGATAGATAAGTAGGTGAACTAGAAGATTGTATCTACTCCCTATCTGGGGTCAGCTTGCAAAGACAGGAAACTAGGGATTTTAACTACTTCCTATCTGGGTAGGCCTGCAGAAGCAATTTAAAGGAGTGGGTGAGTTACTGTCTGGTTGGGAAGGTGGGTGAGGAGGGATATGGGACTTCTTACCTGGGGAAGGTAAAGGAAATCATAGTGGTTGTACAATACATATCAAGGGCTAGTCCCACAGGGCAGGGGAGCATTCCAAGATCACTGACCTAGCAGCATGTCTTTGAAGTGAGCTCTTGCCTTTAAAGCCTTCCCAATGCATTTTATTATCAAAATGTATTTGTAACAACTCAAGTGCTTTTGTTTTCCTACACATGAAATTCTGCTGAATTGAGAAGGATCCTTCTATACTGTATTGAAACAGAAAGGGATGAATAATTTTACTTATGGCTTGCTAAAGCATCTGAGGGGACTCCACATGTGTAGGATGCAGTGTTTCTTGCTATGGTGGAGGCTCGAGGTTTGCCTGAGCAGTTGGAGTTGTTGGACTTGGCATCAAAATTAAAAGAGCTAGTGTACGGCTTAAAACTAATAGTTTTTAAAAGCAGTCAACCATTATCTTTTAAATTTGAGATACTTTTTCCTTTCCCTTTGGTTAACTAGAAGATTGTTCATCTGATGTTAGTTGGTACAATTAGGTGTGATATGTGGGACAGCACTCTGCCTGGCAGCTGATGTATCTGCAGGGTATCTCTAGTCCCCCCACTACATCAGCACTGTGACCTCACTGGCCGTGAAATCACTGCTGCTGAGCAACAGGCTTCCAGTGACTGCCAGGTCAGTCACCTGTGATGTCACTGTCAGTGAGATTACAATGCTGATGATGTAGTGGGGGTGGATACAAATAGATATGTCACCTAGCTGCCAGGCTAAGAGCTGCTCCACACATCCAGCACAATATTATCACATGGAAGACTTTCTAATGAGCAAAAGGAAAAAGAAAAGTGCTTTAGAAATAAAAAGGTTACAAATGACTACTTGCATTATTTTCCTGTTTGCCTGTTTTGGCGCCACTAACTCTTTAACTGAAAAGCAAAGGAAGCAATAGCTGGAAAGGGAGCAGAAAGCTCAAAAAAAGATGAAGGATGCTGACTTTTCACCTATGGACATGGAGAATCTGGTAAGAAAATCCAATAGAAAAATACCTGGCTGGCCTCACAGGAAATCCTGCAGCTGTGGTTGGTAGGTTGGAGGGGGAAAACCCACCCTAAAAGCTGCTGGTGTCGCTAAAGAGGTATTAGCTTCCAAAGACTTGCTAGTGTCAGATTTGGAACTGCAAACTGAGTTATCCAAAATGAAAATAGGCTCCTTTCAGGATATTAATCATGCATTTAGCCTGCTGACACAAATCATTTTATCTTTCGCTTAAAGGTTTGAGCTCCATTTTACAAAAAAGTCACGGGTGTTATAGGAGAAAATGGATTCGTTTGAAAAAACTCAAAGGGAAACTTCTAAGGAGGTATCTGAAGGTAAACAAAATCTTGAGACCCAAAAATCCCTGGCTACATCTCTACTAAGAGACAACCTGGCACAAGCCCAAAAAATAGAGGCTTTGGAAAATATTGCACGACGTAATAACTTGCATTTCATTGGCATACCATACCTGGAAGCAGATAGGATTTCAGAACTCTGGGACATTATAAAGGAAATAATAATTTCTGAGATATTCAGTCTGATGCCAAGAATTGTGCATGCATTCCATATACCTACAAAGACAGATGAAAAAAATCAATGTCTCAGAAAACAGAATGCCCTGCTGTTTTAGTAACTTTTGAACTAGAGACAGTAAATAGTTTTAAAGCAGGCAAGAGTGAGGGATCAAGAATGTATAAAAATAACAAAATTTGCATTCACCCTGATGTCTTTCCACAAACTCACGCCAGGAGGAGAGGATACATGCAGTTTCTTGAGGAGGTGCAGGAGATTGTGGAAAATTTTTTGTTTTCTATCCTTGCAAAGCCTGTATAAATTTGAAAGATAGCAGGAGGGTATTTTTTGATGTAGATTAGATAAAATAATTTCTCCAGAGTCAATCTACAGAAGCTGCTGAACAGTCTGATAAAGAGGATATTGACTCAGTGATGGACTCTGATGAAAGGGACCTGTCTGTTATCACTACAGCGCCTAAACAATTTATTAACCTTGTGGTCTCCCCTGAGCGTGTTCAGTCCAATAAAGAGTCTGCGGATGATTTATTAAACTCAGAGGACCTCGTACTCAGAAGAGATGCACGGTGCATCCCTGGATGCGCTGCGCATCTGCGGACTTGTGCGGGCTGTCGGGGCGTGGTCATATTCAAAGGCCACCTATGCGCCATGCACCCCTGACTGCACCGCTGCGCACAATATTATGATATGCCTATGCAAATGAGGGCTCTCTCATGCATATGCCGCACATCACAATATTGAAAAGCCCCCAAGCATAACTATGGCAGGCTGTGCTGGCACATAGTAATGCTTTTCAAACCCTACTTTAACTATGCGAAGGGAGGGTTGGTGTCCCGTGCATAGTCTAGGGTCAGGTACACAGTCCCCCTCCTCAGCCCTAATCACTGGTACAACAAACACTACCAGATCCCCCCTTTGCCATAGTGTAGTGGCCCCCCTCCCCAGCCATGATCTCTGTTAATAAAAAACAGTACCCAATCCCCGTTTCCATAGTGTAGTGGCCCCTCCCAGCCCTGATCTCTGTTAATAAAAAAGTACCCAATCCCCCATTTCCATAGTGTAGTGGCCCCCTTCCCAGGTCTGAGCAGTGTTAAATTAAGTAAGACATCCCGATCCTCTTTCCATAGTGTAGTGGCCTCCCTCCCTGTCTGATTCCTGATATAAATGAATAATCCCTGATCATGTATTATGAATTAATACTTGTTCTATTTATTTGAAAAATTAGATGAAAAACTTAATCCTTAATATTATTTTATTTGTTTTAATTTATGCAGCCTACAACATGAATGGCATTTAAAACAACAGAATTTGATTAAGCAAATATTTAAGAAAGCAGAAGCTCATTGATTTGTCTGAGGAAGGAACAAGATTGTTCTGAAATGTCACAATGTGGAAATTTATTAGGGTACTGGAAAAATAAAATGAACTTAAAGGAAAACAGTAATTTTGCCAAATTACCCACCTCCACAAGCCTTGCCCCCAATTAGGGGGTTCGCAAATAGAGTGCCCTTTTCTTTCAATTTTAACTTACTTTATTTACTTTTCAAAAGTCGGAATTCAGCAAATGGCATAGCTTGTGACTCCATTTCATGATAAACTGCAGCGCGACATCGCTCCAGCCTGGACACTTGTATTGAGCCAGCAGTGCGGCATCACACTTTGTCAAGAAATGGAGCGACAGAGCATGCGCCATTTTGCGAACTGTCGACTTTTTGAAAATTAAATAAAGTAAGTTAAAATCGACAGCAAAGGGCGCTCTATTTGCAAAACCCCTAATTGGGGAGGGGGAGTAAGGCTTTATGGGGTGGGTAATTTGGCAAAATTACTGTTTTCCTTTAATTCTTGATTTTTGGGGTTAAGTGCTACCATTTGTGTGACTAGTGCTTGTGTTTCCAGTTGTGGTACACTTCCCCTGTCAACAAGTATTAAATAAAGAAAGAGATTACAAGGGAACTGTGGGAGACACAAGGTGGATGTTTTTACATGCTACTTCTACTAATAAAAGTGAAATTATGATACAAGCAAGGGAAGTTTTACCCACTCCTGCACCACAAGCAGACACATTGGACACATGCACTGGTGTGCCTATTTTGTCTGCAGCATATTTTTAAAACTCCATCTTATTCAAATAAAAATATGAAACAGAAATTGGTACAATATGGTTTTGTACTTATGCAAGTTCCTATGGCATCATTCGTAAAATGGTACAGATACTAAGTTTGGGTTGTGCTTACAATAGACAGTACTGCTTCAATCTACATCTGTTCATTAAAGGAAAGCAGCCCAAAATGTGGGCTCCCTCCCCCGGACAGCCTACCCTCCAGTTTAGCTCTGACCAGAAGCAGCGGATTTTTACACGCATCTTGCTGTATTTACATTTTAAACTGAACCCAGAAGTATGAAGGAGGCAGGGAACTCCCTTTGCTGAAACAGGTGCACGCCACACCGCTCGCTTCAATACTTTTGTACTGAAGCGAGCAGTGCGGCACCGCACCATTTCAGCAAATGGAGCCCCCCAGCCTACTCCATACTTCTGGGTTCCTGAGTTTTAAAAATGTAAATACAGCAAGTTGCAGTGCATGAAAATCCCGCTCTTGCTGGTCAGAGCTAAACCAGAGGGTAAGCTGTCCAGGGGAGGGAGCCCACGTTTTGGGCTCCTTTCCTTTAAAGGCCAGTTCATCTTCACAAGGAATTTTGCATGACTGGAATTAATAAAGTTAATAAACTAATGGACTTTTTGGGATGTATTGGTGTAACCCCTAGGTGGCACTATCCCAATGGCTACTACCCTTGTCTGCTTGGCTAGTAGCAGGTTAAGGGGCCTGAGTTCTGTAATGGGTGCCTCCACCTGCAGGTCAGGGTTGGTAGTGGTCAAGCTAACCTGGGCACAGCCCTCCGGGACACTGTAGCCACCCCTCTTTCCTTACTAGCAGCCAGAACAATACACAGTAATCACTTTCACAATACCCCTGATACACCACACAAGTACCCACACTGTTTGCACTTACCACCAGGGCTTTCCTCT
This sequence comes from Neoceratodus forsteri, assembly GCA_016271365.2. Lineage (NCBI taxonomy): Eukaryota > Metazoa > Chordata > Ceratodontiformes > Ceratodontidae > Neoceratodus > Neoceratodus forsteri. Next base: position 1,211,980,780 of record CM028129.1, on the reverse strand, counting down.
GGCTCAGCCCTGGGAACCCCCTGTAAAACAAGGTTAGACACAGCAAAAAACAGCAGTACAATACTCTTGCACAAACTGGAACCACAGTTAGGGTAAATGCAAAAAAGAGTTAGATCTAATTTATTTAAGGGGCCTGAACAAGGGAGGGGTGTAATCAGGTTAATTTGCTTAAAGGCTCTATCAATCAAACAGTTATGCATGCACTTCAGGGTCCATAAACAGTCACACACTCTGGGTACCCAGATGGAGAATGGTGGGCTAGCCAGGAGCGTTGCAGCTGGTCGGGGCCCTGTGATGGAAGAAAACAACATGCACAACACACACTATTTGTAATCTGGAGCCAGAGGGCTCAGTTCGTGAAAAGAAAACAACATGACAATCAGATGACACACTTTTAGATTAGGCTGTTGTTGCAGGGAGCTACCCTGATGATTACTCATGATACCCAAGACCGGACACAGGCTGGACAAAAATCAAGACAGCAGGTGGTTAATCTGGAGTGCCAGGAGAAGCAGGGCCCACACGAATCATTGAGGCGTCATTCCTGTTCAAGCGTGGAGCAGGGGGTTGATCCCCAGGCAGGACTCTCGTTGATGGCTTTCTCTGTGCAGCAGGTAGTCTGGCTGGGCCAGTGTGGCAAGGCCCAGGCTAAATGGAGACAAATTAGGATACAGTCTGTTTTGGGCTGGATACAGCTTTCAGCAAGCGGAACATGCTTACACAGTGGGGGACCAAATCACGAACCACTTTCAATACACAGCACATTTACATGTAAGGAAATTCTACCATACCAGGCAAACCACTCTCTGGTCACGATCACAAAGTCTCTGCACAAACCGAAGATTCAGAAGCAGCTGGAAATCCTGACAGGCCGATCGCATTCAGCAAAATCTTCGTCTTCGTTATGAACCTGGTAAAAATCAGTGGCTTACTTCATTCTCTCACAAACTTGGATTTAGTCCAAAATAATCTCTTCTCTCCTCTCAGGGCAGCAGGCAGACATGCAGGCCAAAACTCAGCCTTTTCACAGTTCTCCCATGCAAAACTACACAGAACTTTCAAAATTATACTTTCAAAAGAAAGTACAATTACTTACAGCGCTCAGTTTTCAAAATCAACCACTTCGCCATACTTGCAACACCGGTTTCTATCAGGGAAGCTGTTCAACTCACATGAGTTACTAAATAAACAATGCCCTACATGCATGAGCCCATATCACTATGCAGTGCATGCGCCGGATCCATGCTCTGCATCAAGGAGGCACAGGAAGTGGCGTGGTTACTGCGGGCGCAGACAGCCTACATTGCATTTTAAGCTGCTTGCTCCTCTCAGCTTCCTAGCTTGGCAGAGAGTCTGGGAGCACCATAATGAGCGGCTTACCCTGATCCAGTAAGTGTCTACACGACAGCCTCTGCACTGGAGCAATCAGAGCACTCAGGTTACTCCAGTGCAAATGTGACTGTGTATACAGGGCAATCATGCACTACTGTTTTAATTATACCAGGCAGAAAGAGGTATTTGTCTCAAGATAATACCTACATCAGCTATCATAATACACCCTGATAAGTGACACCTTCCCTTTAAAAGGACTTACCATGCTGAATTAGCAATTAATTATTTCAGTACAATAGGAAATGTTTAAAAGTAACTGTTAATGAATTTTCTATATATGTTATCCTTTTTCACCTCATGTATTAGCTTATGTACATGTAGCTTACTGATTTGTTCATTTAGTATGACATTTCTCTTTCATTGTTTATTACATATAAAATCAGTAAACATATTAAAAAGTTAGTCCTGCAAGGCAGGTTGGGGAGGAAGTAAAGAAAAAATGTTTGCACAGCAGGAGGAAGGGGCAGGGTTGTGTGCCATAGGAGTGGGGCAGCAGAATTCTTGGGGACAATGTGGGAGGCAGGGGTTGTCCAGTGTGCAGGAAGATAAGTTCTTGGAGTTGATGAAAAGATCAGGAAACACTTTATCTATACATGTCTTCACTTTATTAAGATAAAACTGCTGAGCAGAACAACAGGAAACATAGACTTCTCCCTCATGGACCAGCTCGAGCAGTTTTATGCATCTCGTACTTTTTCAAGCCATGCTGATTATATGCTTTGAACTGCCTCTTAGCTTGTAAGCACTGGATTTCAGCAGGAGCCACCCCTGAGTTGTGATTAGGAAGGTAAGTGTTCTTGATGGCTGAGGTACAGACGTTAAGGAAGGAGGTAGGAATACTAGTAGGGAGGCAGGAGAGCTAGACTGGGTGAGTGGGAGGAATAAGGTGTAGTGGGAAGACAGGGAAGGGGGGCTTTAGATGCAGTAGGAACCTCTATCCTAGAGGGAGAGAAAGCCTCAAGATGCAGGTTGGAGGAACGTGGGGGGAGGGGATGAGTTTGGCAGGGGGAGGTTAGCGTTGCTGCACCCCTGGAGCTTCCAGTGAAGAACTGATTACAGCCACTGAGTACAGTAGTGGATATAAGTGACCTAGGTGGGATACAGGTAAATGAGTGGCAGATGGTCTGTGGAGGGGGTTCAGAGGAGGATGCAGTGGAGATGGAGGGGAAGGATTGAGGTAAGAGAAACAAGAGTAGGATGTCTGGGGGTTCGAGGAGGAGAGGAGAGTAGAGTGGAGAGACAGGGAGGAAGTGGGAAGACTTCATCTGGAGCAGGGGATGCAGAGGAGGCAGTTGAGAAAGAGGGATGTTAAGCAGGCAGACGAGTAGCAACAAAGGAAGAGGGAGCTGGGGAAGGCAATAAGAGTGGAGCAGGAAGATGGCTGGAACAGGAAAGAGTAGTTCCAACAGTAGGGGTTCAGGGGAAGGGAAGTGTGGTGATAGGGTCATAGTACTGGGGGATTCAATTGTGAAGGGGGTGAGATGGGCTATGGGGGGGAGTACAGCAAGGCAGGAGAATGGTGTGCCTGCTTGGTATGATGGCAGAATACATATGCCTGATGGTAGGCCTACTCACCTAGGCCATGGGGGGAAGCCTCATGCGACAGTACACATAGTTACAAATGACCTAACAGGATGCGAGGTAAGAATGGTGCAGGAGAGGTCTGGGGCAGTGGGGTAGGTTTGTAGAGAGCTGCTAGGTCAGCAGACTTCTCAGAAGCACTGCTGGTATCTAGGGCCAGAATGGCGAGGAAATGTAGGATAGTGGATTTTAATAACTGGCTGAGGGAATGGTGCAGAAAAGAGGGATTTAGGTACAAAGGGACTGAGAAGGAACCTGGAATGATAAAATCCCCTACACACCTCATAATTAGAGGGGATCTAGGCTACTTGAGGAATGAATTGGGTAACATATTAGCAAGAGCTTTAATTTAAACTGAAGAGGGGATCAGAATGGGTTGCAGCACCTAGGGTTTCCTGGAGGAGGGGGCAGCAGTCCCCCAGCTTGAAGTCCTGGAGGGGTCAGGAAGGAGTGAGCAGCAAGAACAGAAGAAGCAGCAGGTGGGGAATTCTAAAGGATGGGGCATTCAGGTAACAAGCACTGGAGGGTTGGGAAAGGGAGAGAATGGGGTAGAATAAGGGAGGGCTAGGGGACAAGGAAAGCAGTGTTGAGGATCAATGGAAGAAGAAGAAGAAGAAGGAAGGATAGGGTAGGTAGGCAGAAGAGAGGAGAAGGGAGGCATCCGGTCCAATAAATAGGGAGTGAATCCGCAGTGGTGCAGAGTGGTGTCTCTCAATGCTAAAAGTCTTAGGAACAAAATGGATGACCTGAAGGCCATGGTGGCAAAGGGGAAAGGGGATCTGGTGACGGTCGCAGAGACATGGACTAACCCGAGCCATGACTGAAGACCTCTCTATTCCAGAGTATAATCTCTACAAATGGGATGAGGAGAAAGGGAAGAGGGGTGGAGGGCACTTACATTAGGGAGGGCATCACTGCCACCAGGAAGAAGACTGGGGAAAGGAAGTTAGAGGTGCTCTGGTTACAACTTCAAACAGAAATGGAAAGGGGATTGAAGCTGGTGTAGTTTAAAGGCCACCAATTCAGGACAAGGACAGGGAGTTGAGTACCCTGATCAGGATGGCAGTAGACATGGGTGAGGTGGTGGTAGTGGGGGACTTCAGTCTGTTTAGGTGGACTGGAGCATCCCATCCACTGCCTGAGCCAGGAACCAGTTGATCCAGGAAACAGTCAAGCATGGGTTCCTGGTTCAGGGGGCTGACCAAACCTACACAAGAGGGTGCTATCCTGGACTTGTTATTAACTAACGGGGAACACGTCTGATACACCAAGGTAGAGGAGCCCTTGGGGAGCAGTGACCACTGAATGGTGTGGTTCTAAGTGGATATGGATAAGGAAAGGGAAAGGGAGCATTTTCTAACCAGGAGTAGCACACTAAGCCGAAGCTTGTTTCCAGATGCGACCTGGGAGCACAAGGAAGTTAAGTGACTTGCTCAGGATCACACAGTATGCACCTAGGCGGCTGTGGGATTCAAACCCAGGTCTCCAGATCTGCAGCTCAGAGCCTTAACCCACTATGCTATACTGCTTCTAATCAACAAGTACTAAGACGAAGGTGTTAGACTTCCAGAAGGCCAATTATAGGATGATGGGAGGCATACTGAAGGGACACCTAGCTACCCTCAAGGATAGTATGGGAGTTGAACAAAAGTAGACAGTGATGAAGAAGGGGTAGAGGCTGCTATTAACACTTGTATTAGACAGAAAGGGAAAAACTCTGAAGCCAAGAGACCGAGTTGTTGCCATAAGGACGTGGGCCAGGCAGTGAGAAAAAAGGGCCGCATACAGGAAGTTTAGGAAGTCCCATAGAGATGAAGATGGGGGAGTACTTAGGGAAAGCTAAGGAGGTAAGTAGAATGGTCAAGTCAAGGCTAGAAAGGAGTTATCAATTGCAGAAGGGATCAAGGAGGGAGAAAAATCCTTCATCCAGTATATCAGCGAGAAGAGGGACAAAAAGGAATAGTTAAGCTAAAAAGAGGGGCGGGTGGTGGAAAGTAGTACAAAAGCAGAGGTATTAAAATGAATACTTCTGCTCTGTCTTTACTAAAGAGAAATATGGACCATTGCTGCAAGAGAGAATGGGGGGAGGAGGAGGGGAGTGTTATGACATGATTCTTTGAGTGACTGGAGTGAGGAAAGGCTCATAGCCCTGAAGGTAAACAAGTCCTCGGTCCAGATGGAATGCACACAAAGGCATTGAGGGAGCTGATGGTTGAATTGGCAGGTCCACTGGCAGATCTGTTCAACAGCTCACTAGATGGAGGGTGGCACCACAGGAGTGAGAATCACACACGTGGTGCCACACCACAAAAGTGGGTCCAGAGATGAACATGGAAACTACGGGCCAGTCACTGTGACTTTCAATGTTGGCAAACTAATGGAGGCCATTCTGAAGGAAAGACATGTCAGGTTACTGGAGGCAATTAGCCTCCAGGATGAGATACAGCAAGGGTTCATGTTAGGGAGATCCTGTCAAACCAACCTGATCAGCTTCTTTCACTGGGTAACAAAGGCAGTAGACAAGGGCCAAGTGGTTGACGTACTGTATTTGGATTTCAGCAAGGCCTTGGGATTGGTGCCCCACAAGAAGGTGATCAGGAAGTTGGTGGACCTAGGGGCAGGAAGTAAATTAACAAGGTGGGTAACAAATTGGCTTAGAGGTAGGACACAAAGGGTGAAGATGGGTGATCTCTCCAGTACGAGGAAAGCCACCAGTAGTGTCCCACAGGGGTCAGTGCTCAGCCCGGTGTTCTGAATTGTGTTCCTAAATCACACTGGATATGGCATTAAAGACAACATCTGCATCTTTGTGGATGACACCAAGCTCTGTGAGAGGGAGGACACAGATGAGGAGGAACAGGATCTGAAGGAAAACCTAGCGAGCTGGAAAGATGGTCTGGCATATGGCAGCTGTCCTGGACAGTATTCAGAATGACCTATTCCCTGGTGCTCGAGGTGGCATGTGTGCTCCATGCTACCTCTGGCAGATTGAAGTGCCCCACAATCATGGTGTCCTCCTTCCCACTGACCTACCTTATCTGCTGTGCTTGTTCCCTGTCAATGTTCTCCATCTGGCAGGGTGTCTGTGCACCACCCCCAATCTAACCTCCTCCCTTTGAGTCCTGTATCACCACAAAACTTCTGTCCTCCCTCCTCCCTCCTTCCTACTACACACTACTCCCTCCCTAACATAGATGGCTACCCCCCTCCCTTCCCTTTTCCATGTCCTTCCAGTACAGCCTGTATCCCGGGACTACCAAGTTCCAAACCTAATGTTGGGTTGCCCATGTTTCAGTAATGGCAGCTACTGTATGTCCACCTCACCCTCTGCCATCAGGGTCTGCAGCTTCACTGCTCTGTTCCCAAGGCTCCTTGCGCTCAAAGAGCTCACCTTCCAGAATGATCCCTGCCCTTCAGTCTCCGATTGCTCACTCTTAGAGTCAACCATATTTGGATGCTCCCCTGACCCTTCCCCACTGTGTTCCCTCCTTGCTCCATGTACTATCCTTGTTTGATTGCACTTAGTGCCCACTCTGAATGGAAATTCCTCTGACCCTTTATTGCTGCTCTGGGGTAAGTCTAACAGTCTCCTGGCTATGACCCCATGTTTAGTGCCCACCCTGCTGCCCCCATGCTCAGTTTAAAGTCACCCTGGTCATTATGTACTCTCCCAGCCTTTGCTTTAAAACTCCTGACCCTTCTCTACTCAAGTGTAGTCTGTCCCAGGCATAAAGGGACATGTTTGTGCATGTTCTGTCCCCCCCACTAGCCCATATCCTTTGGTGTGACACCATGCTCCCAACCATGTGTTAACCCCTGGAAATCTTCTGCTTCCTGACAGAACTTGCTCTGGGTATGGAAGTACCTCTGAGAAAGTAACAGAAGACCCCATCTCCTTGCACAGCTTGCCCAGCTCCTGGAATCTCTCCTGAACTTCCTCAACTGTGTCCCCCCAAAGTCGTTTGTGCCCAGGTGCACTATGATGTGTGGCGCCTGCCTTCTTCCTGCCCACTGCTAAATAAATGGCCCCACCCTTTCTGCTGTCATGCCTGACATACATTCCAATTCTTTATGCAGCTGTGCTTCCTCACCCCACATTTCACCCCCTTTTAAGTATGGAGTCCCCAGGACTAACATCCTTCCTCCATTGTCCTGCTCCATCCCTGGCCTTCTCCCACTTCTCTGCTGACTGTCCTGACCAGCCCCTTTGTCTTGCATGTGCCTGATATTCTCTGCCTCCCAGTGTCCTGCATTACCCCACCCCAGTCCTAACCCCACCCCCTTATGCTTATTATCTAACCTCTCCTCCTTTCTGGTATCTTCCTGCTCCCCCTCCTCCTCTTTAGTTCCCGACAATCTGTCCAGCATTCCAGCCCTATCTTTCTCCCTGCCTTCCACTGTTGTCCTGGCCCCCTCACTGGCTTCACTAATAACCCCAGTGTTGTTGCCACATCCCCCTTTCTTGCCCCCTCTTCAAGTCTCCCTCCTGCCTGATCATCCAGGGTGGCCAGCACTGAGAACCTATTATTTGAGACCACTTCCTCACCCCTGATAGTCCCCAGGCTTCTTATGAGACACTCTTTTACATCCTGTGCATGGTATAGTGCCACCCCTACCCCAATCTTTACCCAGTTACCTGCATTGGTACCAACAGACTCCTGTGGAGGTGGTGATTTAGCTACATTACTTACCCTGAGACTGTGTCTATGCACTCAGTGGTACATTTTCTATGGACCCCAAGTCCCAGGTATCCTTTTTCATGTGCCCCACCCCTTCCACATAGTTCCCTCTTAAGCCAACCAATCTCCCTCTTAGCTGCTCCATTTGTCTGCACACCAAGCACTCCCCAGCCCTCCAGGTGATCCCCAGGAAGACAGCTGCCCCACAGACATTGCAGCCTACACCCTACCCCTTGCCTCCTGAATATGCAGTGTGCATCCTCCCCACCCAAATGCTGTCTCCCACATCCCCAGGAATTCCACTTCTTCTAGGTATCTGCATTGTGTCCCTGCTTCCAATAGCCTCTCTTCCCCTTCCCAGTGTTCACCACACAGAACGTCAAGTACATTGCAATGGTTAGTATGTCTTTGCTATCCCCACTAGCGTTCTATAGCTAGCACCCCATAATAACCTCACCAATCACATCCCAGCACCCTCCCTATAAATCCAGAGTAGGCTGGGGGTGGGAGGGGTATAGTAGGTTCTCATTTAGTCTGAGCTCCTGCTCTCACACATAGACACACATAGCACATAGTCTCCTCTTCCTCTGGATATAATGGACACTGGATATAATGGACAAAAGATGTGTGCACAGATCCATCCATTATAACAGGCTTGCACAGTATTGAAATTTATAAAATGACATCCAAAATAAAGAAGTCTCATTGGTCAAAATATATCATATGACCATGCATGAAATCTGTTTCATGCACAGTTTGGTCCTAAAACAAATCACACAATGAGCAAATCAGTCCTCCTACAACCAGAACTATCTTCATCAGTCCCCCTTACAACCAGAATTGATCTTCCATCACAAACATGGCTGCTACCTTTACACTGTAAAAGAAACTTCAACCGAGCCCTAAAAATAAAACTACCTTCAAAAAAATAAGATAAATTAATTAATTGTTGTTTCCCTGATCATCGCATTTTCCTTACTTAATGTTTCTAGTTTGTTTCTATGTGTATTGTTTATAGTTTTCATTACAGCTGCTTCTTTGCTGACATCGAAAAATCCCCCTTCTATCTTTATGTGCTCATCAGGGAAATCTCTTCTGCTTACCCTGACAGTGAGATAATTGAGTCTCTTGCTGTAGAAGAGGCATTTGTTGTGTGTGTGTGCAGTGTGTTAGGAGAGGAACATTCTGCCATTGGAACTGAGCAGAATTTTGAATCCATATATTTTGTGATAAACATTCCATATCTTGAATCTTGATGCCAGCAAAGGACAAACTTTGCCAGCAAAGGACAAACTTTGCCAGCAAAGGACAAACTTTGTCCAGCAGTAATACAGTGACATCATTAATGACATCATTGCAGTGGGCAGAAGGACTATTTTATCATAAATGCACACAAGTAAATCTATTGTTTCTACATATAATGATGCTTTTCCCAACTGTAAAAAGTGTTAAAAAAGGAGCCCATTTTATAAGAGCAATAAGACACTCCGGGGGTGTACATGGAACAGATTTTACTGCACTTCCAGGGGCTGAAGGCACTCGGGCCTGTTGCCCCTGCCTCACTATGCCGAGCTTGTGGTAAAATCTGTTCCATGCACACCCCATTGTGTCTTACTGTTTACTTAATCTTGGCCTCAGTGCATGCTAAAGTGCAGAACTTTTTGTATCAAAATGAAACCTTATTACTTTTTTTTTTTTTATTTAGTTGTTTAACCAGGTATAGCACACTAAGCTGATAGATTTTTTACAGGAGTGACCTGGGAGCACAAGGAGATTAAGTGACTTGCTCAGGGTCACACAGTATGCAAGTGGAAGCTGTGGGATTCAAACCCAGGTCTGGTCTGCTGGATGTCACCAAATTTGCAGCTCAGGGCCTTAGACCACTGCCCTATACTGCCTCCTTACTGCCTACTTGTTGGTACATAAGATATAACTCACAATAATGCATGACAGGGTGTGGTATATCATGGAATATCATCACCCTTGGGTGGTTGGGCATGAGGCCACAGGCCAAGTGTATCCAACACCCGAGAAGTGACAATATCCCATGATATACCACACCCTGGAGTGCATTATTGCTATTATGAACTGGATCCACTTGCTAAGTAAATACAAAAAAAATGTTTAAAAGCAAAAGATTGTGTTATTTTTGAGGGTGTAGATGCACATGTAGAAAAAAAGTTCCTGCTGCTGTTTGTGGATGATGGTAGAGGTGGCCAGAAATAGCAGTCAGCAGTTGTGGCAGGTGAGATGATTTCTTTTAAATGAACCTGAGCTATGCTCTGATATGGTGAAGTTCGCATTAAGTAGATTAGGTCTGGGCATGGTGAGGTTGGTATTTCTTTCTTTTGCTACCAGGCTGATGTTTGGCTGAAAATTGAGTGAGTGGCCATTGCTTTATATGGATCATGGTGACGTAGAGAAGAGAGTGGTTTATGTATGCTGCAGTCGGGTAGCTGTTTTCTTGTTGCTTTGTGTGGACTGGGGTGATGGCAGTTTTCTTGGGAAAGAGAGGATAGTGGTGTGTATGCTGCAGTTTCTGTATTGGTGAACAGTACGGTGATTTTTCTGGATGCCATAGCTGGCGGTAGTTTCATTCTGGTAAGCAGGGCTGTGTTTCTGTTTTTGAACAGCCGTTTGAGTCACTGCTCCTTGCAGTACCCATTTTGCTGTACTGAGTGAGGGACATGGGAAGATTGTTGTTGGAGGAGTTCACTGCGAGTGAGGAGGCTAGGCGTTTTTGAAGCCATGAGTATATAGTGGATATAATCATGGTTTTAAATATTTCTCAGCCAATCAGCTTCCTCAATTACTTTTGTCTAGTTCATAATTAATTAATTACATAGATAGGAAAGCTTTAGAGATAGAGTGACAAAAAAAGAAAGGAAGGTTGTATAGAAGTATGTTAGGGTTAACAATTTTATGTTGATATATGTTCTACAATGACAATTATTGTTATATTGTATTGTCAAGATGATAAACAGTGTAGAATGGTACTCTATTACCCGGGGGCAAAATTAAAAGACATAAATCAGATTGCACCAAACATTATTAGAGCAAGTCACCCAAACCCGGTGGTTACATTACATTTAGGTACAGTAGAAACAACGCGGGTTATAGCCACAAGAAAGACATCTGCACAGAATTGTTGGACTGTGCAAGGGAACTAAAGCAATTAGGTGCTGAAGTGATGATTTCTAGCATGTTACCTGTCCCACGTGCCAGAAAGGAAAAAAAGAACACCATAATTAGAATTAACATTAGGTTAAAGAACTGGTCAAGGCAGGAAAACATCAGATTCATAGGCTCTTGGACCTGTTTTTACAATAAACACCATCTCTACTGCGGTGATGGTTTACATCTGAATGACAGGGGTGAACATCAGCTAGCAATGGTGATTAAAAAACACATGGATGGGACTCCTTTAAACTAAATACAGTGGGGGTTGATGGACTCCCACAAACTGAGTATAGGACAAAACAACAAGGAGATGGCATACAAGAAAAATGTAGATGTAACACCCAAAGGAGAAGTAGACATCAGGGTAATAGTGAGATAAAATGTTTCTCAAGTAATGCCAGAAGCCTCAACAACAAATTTGATGAATTGCAGGGGTACCTGGTTAATAAAAACATTGATATTATTTTAGTAACAGAAACATGGTGGAAAAATTATGATACCTGGAACAAGGACTTACTGGGCTATTAACCTACTCAGACTAGACAGGGAATCCTGTAAAGGTGGCAGAATCGCCATGTACATAAATACCATAAATGCTGTGGACATCACCACAAAAAAAACAAAAAAAAAACATAATGGTAATATGGAGACAGTATGGGTAGGTACTGCAGATTCCTTTGTCCTGGGGTTAGGGTACAGACCTCCATCCATTAATGAGTACACCCACAGCCTTTTGTTACAGGAAATAGCAACAGCTGCAGAACATGGACCATTAGTGCTGACAGGTGACTTTAACCTGGGTGACATTAACTGGAGTACAAGAAAGACTATCAATAAATTTGGAAACATTACGCATATGTGTGAGGAACGAACTTAATACAACATATTGGGAAACCAACCAAGGAAAGAACACCCTGGTCCTGGTACTAGGCTCAGAGAGTATGAATGTGGACAACTGTGTTTGTAACACCTCCACTTAACAATAGTGACCACATGAGTATATATTTTGACACAAGGGTGCTCCTAAGCATGTGCTTGGGTGCACGGAAGTATTCATATATAATACAAATTTGTAGAAGAAGGAAACCGCTGCACCTGGGACCTGGCGTACCTGGTCAGATATGAAATAGTTACAAAGTAAGTTCAAAATGTGGAGACCGGCACCAGACCAAAAGCCAAACAGCATATGCTGTTCGTGCAGAAAGTGTTTGCTTATAAAGGAAAACTGGATTCAGACACTCACCGAACCAAAATGTAATCAATCAAAAGGTTTTATCTCCATCCATAAATATCCATTAAAATCCAAGATCAGGTTCAGTGCAAAAGTTAGCAGCAATCCACAGTAAATCCACAGATAAATCCAGATTGAGATAAACAAAGCAAATGCCAGCCCACTCCCTCCCACTCCGTGTGCCAAACAGGAAGGACGTAGAATACAGCTAACAAAATAGCTATGAATCATGAAATTAATAATATGAACTGGGATAACTTACTTATGAACAAGACTGGAGAAGAGAGTTGGCAAATTATAAACAATGTTATACTACAGACAAGCAATAAATACACTAAGTGCAGGAAAAAGTATAATAAGAAAGGTATAAAACCAAAATAGTTAAATAAGAAGATCATTAAATTAATCAAACAAAATAACAAAGCATATGCAGTATACAAACACAATGAAATGGCACAGAATTGGGAAGCATTCAAACAAAAACAAAGGATATGTTAAAAAACAATAGAAATAAAATTGTTAGAATTAAAGTTAGCAACTAATGCAAAAAAGGTAATAGTAAGCAATTTATGGGGTTTATAAACACGCTAAACAAGTCCAACTCTGGTTTGACATCCATTATCAAAAATACACAAATTATATCGGAACCGACAATAATGGGCAACATTTTCAATAAATATTTTTGTTCAATCTATTCTGAACCTAGTGTGAGGAAGGTAACTTGCAATAACACCACTGAACTCCCATCCTGTACCAAAGATGAAATATATGCCAAAATTGGAAATTTAAAAAAGTATGGTGCCCCAGACCCTGACAATATAACTCCTCGGATGCACTTATTAATATAGGATAGCATTTCCTGACCTCTAGAAATACTATATAATAAACTCCTGAGTACTAGAGAGGTTCCCATCAATTGAAAATCAGCAAAGATTATCCCCCATACATAAACAAGCATTTGTCAATGCCGAATATTGTCTTGCTGACATTGGCATCAGTAGTGCAGGAGTTGAACAGATTCATAACAGGAATGGCAATGTAGTATGAAAGTGACGTCAAACCCCACATCACCCTATAGAGACTGACAGGCACTGAGGTGTGCCTTTGGGCATTGGCCATAATGTTCATGGCATTTCAGCTCATCCTACCCTGCAGTGCAACAAATATCGTGTTGTGCCTTGGGGTCCTCAGGCCTTACGCTCACCCCATTCAGCCATAACGCTCATGGTATTTTACCTCACCCTATCCTGCAGACACCAGCAATTGCTGAGATGTGCCTTGGGGTGTTCGGCTTAACAGTCACCCCATTTCATAAGGACATACACTTAAATGGGTGCAGCGTAGAAGAATGGGGTGAACTGTGGGGCCGAAGAGTCCAAGGCACACCTTGATGCCTGTCAGTGGCTTGAGGGTGGGGGGGGTGGTATGGCATGAGCATGACAGCCAGCAATGCAAACAAACACCCCTGACGCCTGTCAGTCTGTACAGGGTGGGATGTTATGGTTAGAAATCCTAATGCCCCGGCCGTTTGTTGGTATTTGCACTACGAATTTGCAACATGGCATTTTTGTGCCCCCCACCTCATGAAAGTGTTTGGGACCCTGCTCATGAATAGGGGCACTGTGATTTTGTTAATGTGTCCCGAACGTTGATTTCTCACAGTGACCCCGCCATTCTGCACCAGATGTGGGAAAACACCATTCAGCAGGATGAAAATGACAGCTATACCATTCATAGGTAGGTGTGAAGAGATGGCATTGTTGAAAATCTTGAGTGAAAATATTAAAAATGCTTGAGTTTATGAGCATACGTAGAAACTGCAATGCACACCGTAACACAGTCATTTAGTGGAATTATTTCACCAAATTTGCAACATAGGCATTTTGGGACCTCTGCTCATGAACACTGTCACTATGATTTTCTTCATCTGTCCTGATCATTGATTTCTACAGCGACTCACACCATAGTGTGCTAAAGCGAAAAACACATTTCGACAGGATCTGGAAAAATGACAGCTACTGCTCTTATAAGGACATGTGCAAAATTGACAATGTTGAAAATGTTGAGTGAAAATATTACAAATTGTTGAAGTTACAAGTGCATGTGGAAATTGCGCAACAAACGCTTGTAACATAGTCATTTTATGGACTTATGTCACCAAATTTTCAACATAGGCATTTTAGGACCTCTGCTCATGAACAGTGTTGCTGTGATTTTTGTAATCTGTCCCGAACACTGATTTCCCACAGCGACCATGCTATTCTGCACTGGTAGTGCGAAAACACATTTCAGCCAGGATGTGAAAAATGACAGCTGCACTGTTCATAAGGAGCTGTGAAAAAATGCCAATGTTGAAAATCTGGGTGAAAATATTACAAACTGGCGAGATTCACGGTGTGCGTGAAACTACTGGCGCACATATAACCGCGGTCATTTTGGAATTTTTTCATCAAATTTGCAACATAGGCTTTTGGGAGGCCACCTCATGAACAGCGACATTGTCATTTCGTTTTCCTCAGTCCTGAAAGGTGATTCCGCACAGTGACTGCAAAAATCACCTTTCGGGACCGAATAATGCCATGACAGTGACTGAACTCATGAGGAGGGGTCCCAAAAACCCCATGTTGAAAATTTGGTAGCAAAAGTCAAAAAAATGGCTGAGATATCCACATAAGTTGAAAAAACCCTATTTATGCCATTATACAGCTTACCAGCATTTCTTCAATTTGCGGTTGGCTTTGAAGAGTGCAGACGTGTTCCTGGTCCGCCGAAGATCGTCATGATAGGCTCCGGAGGTAAGTATGGGGTGAGGGTGTGTGTGTGGGGAGGCAGGATGAGCAGAGGGTGGGCGTGGGTTGGGGGAGGGACCACCGGACTCAACGAGGGACCGTTCTGTTTTACAGGTAAAAAAACAAAACATTGCGGGACAATTTTTCTTTCTTTACAGGGACATTTGGCAGCTGGGTGGGCTCAGCATGCCACCTGAGTGTTTTTAGGGGGCTGTGTCTGATGGGGATTGGGCACCCCGCCGGCCATACAGAGTTGGGGTCACATGAGCTAGGGATTGGGCACCGGCACCCAAGAAATAGGGAGAACATTATGCTGACAGGGATTGGGCACCCCTGTCAGCAAGTTAACGTAGAGAGGGCATGCCAACAGGGTGATTGGGCACCCCCATCGGCTTTCAGAGGGACTGTGTTGCTTGATAGGGACACAGGCGAGGCAAAGCAGTAATTGGCTGCTGCAATCAGGGACCACCCCGTGGCGCTCCCTGATTGCAGCAGCTAATTTCCTTCAAGGTGGTGGCACATTTCTCAACTCCTGTCATAGACAGCGTGCTATGCCATTGGCTCCACAGAGCCCAGCCACAAAAAGCATTGGTGCCATTGGCTGCAGCAGGACCGCACCTCCGAAACCCGCTTTTCCACTGAAGCAACCACAATATGTTGTCTGCACTGTGTGTGACAACATAAAAAGGACCAAAGAGTGATATTCAGAACTATAAACCAATTAGCTTGACCTCCATTCCAGGAAACATATTTTAATCAATCATTAAAGACAAAATATGTGTGCATATAGAGGAAATGAACTGTACAGATATATCTCAGCACAAGTTTATAGCAGGCCATTCATGCCTTACTGACCTTGTGTGTTTTTATGACACACATTCAGTAAGTTTTTGGACAAGGGCATTCCAGCGGATGTGATTTTGTTGGATTTCTCCAGAGCCTTTGACTCTGTGCCGCATTGGGCAATTATTCAAAAAAATCTGTCAACTTAAAATAAATGCACATATTGTGCAATGGATAAGTAACTGGTTGTCTAACCAAACACAATGAGTCAGTGTTAATGGTTTCTTGTCTGAAGAGGGACATGTCACTAGCAGTGTCCCGCAGGGTTCTGTATTTGGCCCTGTGCTTTTTCAGTTATTTATTTCTGATATGGGGAAAAATACAACTAGTAAACTAATAAAATATGTTGATGACACTAAACTTGGCAGCCCTGTGAGTCTAATGAATATGTACAAACGTTACAAAACAATCTTGACTGAATATCTGATCGGGCATACAAGTAGGGTATGACTTTTTAATACCGAAAAATTTTGTGTGTTGCACTTGGGGAAAAATAACAAACAAAACACATATATTCTCAGTAGTACTATTATAAAACAGGAAAGTATGGACCAGGACCTGGGAGCTCTTGTGGACAGAGAATTTAATTTTAGTCAACAATGCACTAATGTAATTTCTAAAGCTAATAGAGTAGCAGGTGCAATATATAGAAACATCAACAGCAGGAGTGCCACGGTGGTACTGCCCTTGTATAGGTCCTTATGAGGCCTCAACTAGACTATTGTAGTCAGTTGTGGAATCTCACAAAAATCAGATATTATATGGTTGGAAAGAACACAAAAGAATGACTGAACATATTTCAGAGGTAAAACACTTACCATACCATGATCAAATTAAAAAAATGGGATTATTCTCTATGGGGGAGAGAAGGAGACGTGTTGACCTACTACTATATTATAATTTCATAAAAAATGAAAACCCTGAGTAGCGAACTAGATATTACATTTAAAAATTTAAATTATGCCACGAGGGGCACTCCACTCACTGCAGGTCCAGGGTGGGCACTTTCAAACTAACAAGCGTAAATATTTTTTTTACTGAGAGAGTGGTCAACTCATGGAATAACTTGCCAGAGGATTTAGTAGAATGTGCAAATAGACAGGATTTTAAGAAAAACCTTGATAAACTAATACTTGAGGGAGGGGCTTAGAGAATACGTGATCCAAATAGGAGCACATATGGGCCTATGCCTTTCAAGCTCCTGCTACATTAGCAACATTAGTATTACTATGACCATTATTTAATAAAACTTTTATTGATAAAAAGTATCAATGTTCCACAGTGGCATTTTACCAAACTAGTGGTTCTACGGCAACTGGTGACAGATATGTAGATCTATACTGCTGGGTACCGAGCCACAACATTAAGATGAGAGAACATTATCAAGAGACTCCTCTTGTGAGGTTTGGGCAGCCAGATCTGCTTAGCTTTGTGGCCATCTAATCCAAAACTCATGCTTGTGGAGTCTCTTATTTCATAATAGATGTCCCTCAGAGGCCCTACTAACTTGTATCGCAGAATAGTGAATGAAGTTTTATGAGTGAAACGCTGGCATTCGATGAGCACTGCTATTTAACCTCCAACTCCCATGTTATTGACTGAAATGTTGTACAAATTATGTATCTTGACTAGTGTGCCATCCCAAGGAAATGTCACCTGTGAATTACAGTACATCCACAATTATGAACTGGAGATCGTAAATGGAGGAAGCTGATTGGCCGAGAGGTTTTTGAAGCTGTGATGATATCGGGCTACATCATCACGGCTTCAGAAAACCTCCGGCCACCAGCCTCCTCACTCCCACTGCAACGTTCTCTATGTCCCCACAGGCAAAGCAAGTCAGACCTCCACTGAGACGGTATTAAAAAAAAATAAACACATCCTCACAACTGTCCCCCCTTACATGTCTCCCAAAGCACATGCTCTGCAAACATAAAAAAAAATCTTCATCCTTTCATCACGGCAAGTGCTTCCTTTGAGAGCGCCAAGTACTGATCGCCCTCGCTGCCATGCTGCCTCATGCCAAACGGTAAAATCTACAACCCGCTCCTCAACAATACCAGGCTTGACCCTTACCTTCTCGCTTTCCTCAGAAGCATGGCACGACTCAAATACTGCCGACAAAACAAATTAGATCCAATGGATCTTAGGACACATCTTAAAAAAACTTCTCTCACCTTACTGAGCTGCGGTATACGTTGATATGCACTTTATTGTCCACCTGGCTATCTCCTTTTTCACATCGATTTTGGCATAAACAAACAAAACATCTTCACCTCCTCAAACAAAAAAGCCAAACAATATCAATGTGGTAGAGTAAACTAAACTTCCGGGTGGGAGGAAATGAATACCACAACAATTAAGACTGTAACAAAATCCTCATGCAACAGCACCACCTACTGGCCACAACATGACATACACAAACTTTATTTTTTAAATGTCTACCTACACTCATATAAAAATGCTATTAAAATATTTAAAACTTTCTTTTTTTACATTAAATGCATAAAATATCAATTGATCCAGTTCATAATAGCAACAAGGCACTCCAGAGTGTGGTATATCATGGGATATCGTCACTTCTCAGACGGTTGGATGCACTCGGCCTGCGGCCTCGTGCCCAACCACCCACGGCGTGATGATATCCCATGATATACCACACCCTGTCATGCCTTATTGCTTAATTATACAATGTGGTAAATCCAATGTCCCAAATACTGCATCCTGATTGGTTGGCTGGCACCTTCCCAGCGTGGTTAATCCTCCAGTGTACCCTTGGGAAAAGTGCCGCCAACCTATATCCGTGCCGTCCGGTCGCTTTCACTTTAATGGAAACTGACGCCATTTGTTCTGTCACCGCTTCGCTAAAACACCGCAGTAAATATTAAAAAAATGACATCCTCCTTACAACCGTACAGACCTCAGTTAGTTACAAAATATATTAAAAAAAAAAATAAAACAACATTTGCAATTGCTAATATCAATTTATCCCTCCAGGGTGTGGGTATACTAGAGGACCTAACATGACTGGTTGTGGTTCCAGTCCTCAGCTGCCTGTTGACAAATCACACCAGCCATGAGTAAATCTCAGTATACCCACACCCTGAGGATAAATTACAAATGACACACAGAACTAAATTTATAAAAGTCCGTGGTTTAATGTTTTACTAGATTCCTGTGTGTTGCCATGGCATCTAGAATTGTAGTTGTCTGAGTATCTTACCTCGCAACTACAGCTGCAGTTAATTAGTTGTTGGATAACCATATCGCAAGCTTAATTCCATGTGATGCTTCACAGAACCAACAAGAACTGTTTTGTCTGGCAGAGGTGAGGGAGGATGCCACTGACATTCTAAATACCAGTAACTGACAGCTAATAGTTTATTGCAAGAATACAAACTTTGCAGACCCCTAAGTTCTGAACAGCAGGCATGCTGTACAATCAAAGTTAAACCTGCTTTTATAAAAGCTAGATAAAATAAGGACTATCCCATGATGGAGCTCAAAATATGATTGTTATTTGGTGAGCAAAGTTGGTGTTTTTGTTCCTTGCATGAATGGCTGAATGAAGCTTTTTGGGGGTAGAGATATGTCCCTGATAGCAAGCTCTGTAGTGCAGATTGCACCTTGAAAAAAGGAAAGAACACACAAAGTAACAATTGTTTGAAGTATATGTATATACTGTATACAGTATATATATATATATATATATGTATATATGGGATACATGATGGGCAGGAGTGGAATATGGAAAATATTCTCACTCCCGCAGAGTGAAATATACAGTGCTGGCGATGCAGGAGTGAGAATATTTTCCATATTCCATGATCTGCCCATCATGTGTGCTATTTATACCATGGAGGTGAGACCAATTTCAGTGACAGGTATGTTTGTTGTTTTGAGGTTCATGGCACTTTAAATGATGCTGGTGCTGTGGTAGTGTGTGTTTGTGTGTGTGTGTGTGTGTGTGTGTGAAGTTTTATGAACGGGTTATTGTAGTGAGCTGTTGTTGGTTGGTGTGTGTGTGTGTGTGTGTGTCTTGATTGGGTGTGCTGTGTAATTGTTGCCTGAGGGAGGTTCTGTTCTGTAAGAAGCTGGATGTTTGTAATATACTGGTTATTTGTTGTTCGCTTTTGTAGGTCAATATGTGGCAATGCAGGATTCAGTAATGCACTAAACTCGGGTTTTGAAATGCAGCACAAGAGATTTGGAGATTGTTACATTTAGAAGGAGTGCTGCAGCTGACTGCCATTATCTATCTTAATTGAGTTAATTTCAGTGTAGGGCCTGTTTTAGAACTCAGCAAATTACAGGGTGTTTCTTAGTGTTTCAGATGCAGATGAGTGATGTCAGCAGAGTAGGTACAAATGGTATTTATTTTAACTCTGCTGATGTCATCAGGATTTATTTCACTCCAGTGAAAATAACATGGTTTATTTCACTGGAATTGATCTCACCCTATGGTATAAAATATGTGTGTGTGTGTATATGTGTGTGTGTGTATGTGTGTATATATATATATATATATATATATATATATATATCAAATGGTAGGAAATTGTTGCTCTTTTATTGGATGAGCACCACCACATGACCATGCATATATCAGGCGTGACGCACACCTGCACTTTTACCCCTCCAAAACAATTCTGACATTTTATAAGATAGATAAACCACTCCGAGGGTGTGCGGTCGGCGCTCTGATATCGCACGCCTTGGGTGGTTGACGCACTTAGCCTGCGTGCCGTATGTAACAACAACACACCAACCAAGTGCGCATATCAGAGCGCTACCACACACCTCAGAGTGAGTTTAACTATTGCATATATATATATATGCAAGTGTGTGTATGTGTAGATATATATATATATATATATATATGAGTGTGTGCGTGTATTCTCGTGCTCTTCTGTTTCTGTACTTTAAGGTATCCTCTGTTACTAGTCACCATCATGTCCTCCTAGTCAACATTGTGCCCATAATTAGTGATGGGCGGAAGTGGCTCCATTGTCCTGTGGAGTGATTCATGGAGAGTGAGGGTTTAATTTGTGGACTGCTCCAACGTGAAGCGGAGTACTTCCATTATTAATGAGTAACGCAAGTCCATTGAAAACAATGACTTCGCTTTACCCGCCTTCCCAAACCACTACTTCACCAAATCTTGTTTTTAAGCTCCAAAAGTGAATTTTGCAGTGTTTCATGGAATTTCAGATCACATGGGCTCTAGATTGTTCTGCACAGCCTCAGTTTGGGGTAGTGTGTGTAGGAAGCTGTAGGAGACAATCTGCTCTGAGAGCAACCTGCAATTCAAACCTTCAAAAAGCTGCTAAGAAAGCCTTTTTGAGTCATTTTTTTTGCTGAATCTTTAGTTCATTGATTATAGGAAACCCTCCTGTGCTCATATCATCGAGTGTTTATTGTTTGTGTATAGATTTTGAATGTCAGTGTGCAACATTCAGACTGTGTACTGAGAGACAGTGGAAGTGTGCTTTGGGGAAGGGGTGTATCTGTGGTGTAGGTTGATTAACTTGGAGAAAAAGACAGTGCTTTCTGTTTTGGTGATATTTTTCTTGTATAACTGTGTTAATGTACACACAGTAATATTTTCAGTATTTCTTGCCATTTTTTTTTGCTGATTGTTGTGGTGCGAGTGCATAACTTTAGTTTGTTTAAAATATGTGGTTATATTACTGAAGTTTTCAATTTGCATGCATTACTTAGTGTGTGTGTGAGTATGTGTGTGACGCGTGTCATCAAATCAGACACCTTTTATTGTGCCACATAATAATTTCAGCAATGTGAAGCTGCTGCCCACTGCAGCTGTGTGATTTTTTGTACTTGTTTGTGGTATCTTCACTGGTACTAGTACTAGTGACTGTTACTGCAGCAGTGCATTACACTGCCCCCCCCCCCGTGGCCCGTCCCAACCAGCAAAGGTATTCTTTTCCAGATATGAATTTCTGATGGTGATCACTGGTTCGGTGTTGTGCCTTTGTGTCTGCATCTCTTCAGTGCACAGTGCAATCTTAATCTGTCTGTGCATTTGCATCTCTTTAGGGCCCAATCCCCATCTGTAACCTAAGTCACAGTTGTTTCTTTGACTTCCCTTCAGAGTACTGGACAGGTGTGGTGCTTAATTCTGCATGAACATTGTACTCATTAATATACCTTTTTAAGTCAGGACCATCATCACGAGTCACTCATGTTACAAATCACGTTCTTCATCATCACGGTCACAAATGCAGACACAAATCACGATTCACGATCATTCACATTACGAATCACAACATTAATTTTTTTTCTAGTTACTTGGATGTATTGTAAGCCTGTTTTGTAGTATCTCTCCAGGCTTCACCACCCCACCATTGTACTCATTGATACGTGTTTTTAAGTCTGGGAGTTTTAAGCTACAGCTCATCGGGGAAGTATAGCCGTAGGCGGTAGGCATTCACGTTTCTTCATCATCACGGTCACAAATGCAGTCACAAATCATGATTCACGATCATGTCACAAATCACAACATTAATTTATTTTACTAGTTACTTGGATGTATTGAAAGCCTGTTTTGTAGTATCTCTCCATGCTTCACCACCCCACCATTGTATTCATTGTTTGTTTTTAAGTCAGGGAGTTGGACAGTGTCTGCAGTACATACACAGACTGGAAAGAAGACTGAATGCACACATGCTGTTTAGCACAGTATACTTGCACTGCTCAGAATACAAAGTGTCACGCATACGGAAGACAACAAAAAAGGGCATAATTACATACAAGGGTCGGGATGGTGGAGGAATACATTTTATAACACAGCAAGGAAGGTGTGGGGGGGCACATGGTGTGAGGGAAAAAAAAAATAATGTGGGATCCCATGGTGATTCAGCAGCAGTTCCAGCATGGCCATAATTTGCCACTGATGTTCCTCTATGTGATCCAGCCGCTGCTCCACAGCATTCACCTCTCCTCGTTATCCTCAATAGCACTCCAGAGAACTGCCAAGTCAGCCTGTGTTACATGCAGTTCTCTGGGGTCCACACATTCTACAGGCTGACCTGCTGGTGGTGGTGGTGGTGGGGGGGGGTGCTGGTGGAGCAGCAGGTGCTGCTGTGGCCCTCCTCTTCTTAGGGATGCCGCAATGCACAGCTGCACACTCTGCCACAGAATGGCCAGCAGGTGCAGGCATGTTCCATTCTGTGGCAGCCTGCCACTCCAACTGCTAGTGATTGAGCATATGGGTGCACTGGCCCTCAGTCCCCAGGTGAGTCCCCTGGGGGCCACGGCGCACCACCACCTCACATAGGCAGCACTTGACCACACTTCCCTGTCCCCCCACACAGTAAAAAACTGCCAAACAATGGAGGTGTGGGGAGGACCAGGCACAGGCAGGGATGGCCAGATGCACTGGCAGCCAGCTGGTCACAGTGCTGAACAGGGATGGATCCACACCTGGGCCTGGGGAATAGGCACATAATGCTCCATAGAACCTGGACTTGGTGGTGGTGGTGGCTCAACTGCCTCAGAGTCAGGACAGGAGGTGGTGATAGTTCTGCTTCCGGGGGGGCACTCACAAGTATCGAGCGGTCCAACAGGAATGGATGCCTATGCCCTCCACACATGCGCACGGTACAATGTTAACCACTGCCACGCTCTTCCAGAGCTGCCCCCGCCCCAGACATTCCCTCACCTTGGTCCATCTCTCCTACTGAGCTCCCTCAGTCCTAGCAATTACTACTCACACTGTCACACAACACACACACACACAGTCACACAAACAAACAACTAACTACTTATAAAGGTATGAAAAAATTTACAGAAAGAACAAATTAAGCAAAAAAGAGTACAGAAAATACAAAAAAATGTAGCATTTAAAAAAGCTGTTGGGTCTAAATCAAAGTTTAAATCTCCTCCTCGCTCTGATCTCAAAGTATCCGCAGTCACAAAACACACTACTCTCTCTCTCCGTCTGCACAGGAGAAAGTGAAAGTGTCTGCTTGTATGACTCACTTTCTTCCTGCCTAGCTAAAGAGCATGTGACTTACAGTACTACAAGCCATGTGATGTGTGGGGGGCTGCCAAATCTGAAACACCAAATGGATCACTTAGAATCATAATGAGGAATGCGAAGTCCATTAAAAACAGTGACATCACCTAACTTCGCATTGCCATTCCGCCTTAACGCGAAGTGGTAATGACAAGGCGGAGTGAGCACTTTGCATTGCCCACTCCACATAACGGATTGGCAACGCGAAGTGCCTACTTTGCGTTCACTTCCCCAGCGGAATTTGAATTCCCTGCATCTCTACCCTTAATGAGAGAACTGTGCCCCCCCATGCATCTCTGATTTGATTTCTGATGCTGTAGCAGTGCTTAGTATGTTTGATAGTGATTGGCCTGTTTCAACCTCATAAAGGTCGTTACTGAAGGTGATCTATAGGTGCTGCTCATGTGACCTGGTTAGTGTTGAAAGGAGAATTGAACATTCCAGGAGATGCTTTCCTACTTTGGGGAGGTACGGTTCCTGCAGTGCCTAACTTGCATGTGCATGCACTTGCTGCCACTCAGGTGCCCACATCCTGAGGGCTGGACAGAAGAGAAATGTGTGGAAAACCCTAGAGCGAATTGTATCAGGAGGAACATTCTCAGGCCCCACTGTAGTAACTACCTTCTTACCAGGGAGTCTCCCACCAGAAAAGGACAATGGTTCCAACAGGTCAACCACCTGGTTGGACCCCACTATGGAGGAAATCCATGGTGAACATGGGTAAGTGTTTGAAAAGCAACAGGTGGGGCTGCCCAGTGGACAAGGAGTGGCATTATAGCCTAGAAGTTAGAGTAATGTGCTGTAAATGAGCTTGGTATAGCCAGCAGATTTGGGTTTGATTGCCACAACTTCCAGTTGCATACTGTTTTGACCCTGAGCAAGTCTCTTAACCTCCCCAGTGTTCCCAGTTGTCCCTAAAAACAGGCCTTGGGCCTAATGGGCCTTACCTGGTTACTAAATACATTTTTATTTCTGCTCCGGTATCCAGGAGAAAAACCTTAAATAATAAAAACAACAACAAAAAAAGATTGTTACCGGGGTATTTATGGCACATGGTCAAATATACTACACACTGGTAGAGTTAGCTTTGAAGGATCCTTGGATTGTGTAGTCCTCATTTCTAGGAATTATTGGTTTGTTTTAATGTGGGTACTGGTTTTGTGTTTCTTTCTGGGCAGGGTTATGTCCCTGATTCTGTTCTCTGTAACTGGAAGCAAGCTCCGGGCAATAAGTTCTTTCCAGTGGTTGGGGTAAAACTTGTCTGAATACCAGGAGTTGAGTTTTGGAAAACTGCTCTCAGACTGGTGTTAACCTGGAACACAGATTACAAATGGGTATTATACAATGGCATCCTAGAATCACTCCATCTGACTGGCTGAATGGTACCCTCCAGCCGTGGTAAATCCTGATATTACCCATGGCAAAGGTGCCAGTCAACCATAACTAGAAATAAATCCATCTGACCCCGAACCAAAACTCACAAAACTTCCATACTGCCTCCCCCGCTAAGTGTGACGGTAAAGCGAGAGTTTCAAACGTGAAGGGGAAACTGCTCCCTCAAAAGAACCAGCCTGCAAAATAATAATGTGTGACATAAAGAAAACTTTTTTTCAGAAGCTCACACCTGCCTCACCATCCAGTTGCAGTCAGATACAAGAAAAAAAACTACACTTCAGCCAAAATTCAAAACATAGAACTGCCAGTAAACCCCAATCTGATCGCGGCCCCTGAACTGCATGCATGCCACCATGACAAACAGAAAGTAAACCGCCTCCAGAAACAACTAGCTGAAAAAAGAATGAAACACAATACAATACTTTAAAGTAATAATGGTTGCTCCTTCCTGCCTTGCTCCTGTCACACTCGCTCTCTCTCTTCAGCCTCTGTAGCGGTCACTCCACAATCTTCTGTCCCGCCTCCATAATGCTGCTGTTACCTCCCCGGTGTGCATGCCAGTCCTATGGTAACATCGTTATGTACAAATGAAATAAAAAAAAAAAATGCAAAAGATACAGCTCCAGTCCCAGTACAGTTTGCTGCTCACTCAACACACTGCTGCACATGCACAGAGTGTGCAAATAAGAGACAGTGCTCATGCTTGAAACAGGTCTGTGAACAAACTTCAAAACCTGCCCTGGCTCCTAAAACCAAAAACAGACCTGGGACACAATGAACTCGGTTCTGGGATTCAAACCCAGGTCTTTTAGATAAAGCTCATGTACAAGTTGTTACTCTAACCTCTAGCCTATACTGCCCTTTAACAGCATAGCACCATTTTTTCTGGCACATCAACAAAGTCACTAAAAATCAAATAAAATGAAAAAAAAAATTTTCTTGATTCTTTTTTTTTTTTTTTGGGTCACAAAAAAGGGGGCTATTATATAATCGCAATAAACTACTCCAGGATGTGGGTTATGCTGGGATTTACCCATGCCTGACCTGGTTTGGCCACTCGGCCTGCGTCTTGTGGCCGAACCACACCAGGTGTAGAAAATCCCTATTAACCTGCACCTTTTGTGGTTTATTGCTTAACTTACCATATTCAGACAAAGAAATACAATGGCAGGCAGACAAAAGTAGCAATATAACTAGATATATCCCAGCAAAAATCCTATTAGTTGAAATGGAATTTCACAGAATATAGGCATTTGTGGAGGGCTGCAGACCAGCATTACTAGTATAGCATAGTGACACACTACACTCTTTTCATTAATTTCTTTGAGTTAGGGAGCTCTGCCCCCTTTTAAAATAAAAAAACAGGGGTGTGGCAGCAGAGCCCCCTACTTAAACAAATTAAAAAAGAAACATTGTAACCATACTAGCTATCTATAACTAGCTCAAATAGAATAGTGTACAATGCTGCACTGTTAATGTGGTCCATACTTCACCACTGCCTACATAATAATAATAAGCTTGTTAATTAGAAAAATAAACAAGAAATGTTACAGCCTCTTTTTTCATCAGTATTTTATCCTGCTGCCGGATCTGCCCAATGGCACCCCACCGGCCCCTACGCCAACCTCCTCATGAACTTAACAGTTATCCACCACTTACACAGGATATGTTTGGTGGGTGGCCAGTCATGTCAGTCATGTAAGAGCCTGGGAAGAGTACTTGCATGTAGCAGCCCGGCATTTTCCTTCATTTTTCTTCCTCAGCTGGAGAGTCAGGATGTGTGCATCAGCACATCATACCCCAGTTCTGTCCTTACTGTGTGCCCTCCCGCCTCACTGCCACCCAGCCTCGACCAGGTGGTAGTGTCTACAACATGAGCTGGTTTCCCCCCTCCCCAAGAAAGGAGAGCTACCCTTGGGTGCTCAATCCTCCCTTACCCTGGCAGCCCACCAATCAACCCTGTCTGTTCCCGAACCAGAGTCATGTGGGGGATGGAAGCACAACCACTTCTCCACTGGGCCAGCTGATGTTACAGCGTCTTGAGCCAAAGGTTGACTCACAGTGGTGTCCTTAGGTGCAGGAGCAGGTGGTTTCTTTATATAGTTACATAATGACTTTAGATCCATTTAAAATGACATATAAAATTATATCATGCAAGCCAACTCCAGAGATAGGGGCTGTGTTCCACGGGTCTGTTGCTTCACATGCAGCTCTTAGGGCCCTGAGCAAACCAAGCTACAGGCCCAGGGCTGTACCTTACTGGTCTGCAGCTTCACATAGAACCCACAGGGCCCTGAACAAAGCCAGCTACAGGTCAGGGGTTGTGCCCCAGAGGTCTGCTGCTTCTCTTAAGGCCCAGAGGTTCGGGACCATGCACCACTGACTTGCTCCTTTGACCCTACAAAACCAGCTACAGGTCTGGGACCATGCCCAACAAGTCAGCTTTTTTTGCATGTGGGCTTACTTCAAATAAATACAAACTCACACATACCCTCATAATGCAAAGCATCATGGGACATATATCAAATCACCATGAACATTTCTGCTGGTTCTGCCTTCAACAGGAAGGCATGGTGCCAAAGGACCTCTCTCACAATCTGCAAAGGGTGAGACAAAAAAACACATATATTTCTTTGAAATCTATCTTCACTGCCAATGCCCATTTAGGCTAACACTTGCCTCAGTGCTTTTGCACAATGGTTCTTTGTCTTTTTAACCTACTTCAAATAAGACATCTATAGGACACACTTGGGATCGGACCCCAGATCTGTAACAGGCGA
Organism: Neoceratodus forsteri; assembly: GCA_016271365.2. Classification (NCBI taxonomy): domain Eukaryota; kingdom Metazoa; phylum Chordata; order Ceratodontiformes; family Ceratodontidae; genus Neoceratodus; species Neoceratodus forsteri. Next base: position 1,211,952,872 of record CM028129.1, on the reverse strand, counting down.
CAGATCCAAGAGGCATGTCTCCAGATGTAGTAGTAGTAGTAGCAGTATATCATTCATAAATTGCACATGAGCAAGGATTGCCCAGTTGAGCCAAAGCTCATTTTCAATGGGGTCCTTCCATCAGAAAAGGTTATACAATACACATCAAACAGTACAAATATCCAAAATACATTTAATCATAACTTATTGCAAAGTAGGGGTGTGTGAGGGATGAATAGTATTTCCTGAATGCCATGAATAATGTGATATTCGTTATTCAGCTATGAATAACGAATAGTGGCACTATTATTCGTATTCGGGAAATAATAATAAAAAAAAAGAAGCAAAAAGAGCCCCCCTCTCTCCTTCCTAGCCCAACTGTTTATAGATTCACTGCCCCGTCCCCCACCCTTCTTCCTCCCCCCCAGCACCCAGAATTTAATGTTTAAAAAAAAATCCCATGGTGGGTGACCAGCACAGCCCACCCGCCTCCAAGGCCAGCTGCCATCTCTTGTAGTACTCTTGCATTTTTTTTTAAGTAGGTCCTAAGAAAGAAATACATTTTAGATAGCTCCTAAGAAAGAAAGAATCACCCCACACACACCCCCATCCCGGCAGCAGCACCTCCCAACTCCCAGCCTCCCTCCAGCACCCACATTTCCTTATTGTGAAGTCCCCAGGCACAGAGAGGTGATCAACACAACCTGCCCTCCTCAACAGCTGGCCACCTTCTTGTGAATTAAAGTGCTACTGCACTTGCTCGCATAGTAAAACAGCAGCTGTTTTACCACGCATGCAAGCACGGGAGTGCTTTCATTCACAAGAAGGCAGTCGGCCATGCAGGAGGGTGTTTTGTATCAGTTTCTAACAACTGGGGGGCTTCTACAATAAGGAAATGTGGTGCTGGGGAAGGAGTTGGGTGCTGCTGCCAGGGAGGGGGCAGATTATTTATTTATTTCCTAGGACCTACTTTAAAAAAAAGCACAAAAGCACTACAAGAGATGATGGCTGGCTGTGGAGGTGGGCGGGTTGTGCCAGTCGTCCATTGTGGGAAAATTTTTTAAGCATTTAATTATGGGTGCTAGGGGGCAGAGAAGGGTGAGTGGGGAGATGGTGGTTGTAGATCTTTAAACAGTGGGGCTAGGGAGGAGGGTGGAAGCTGTTTTCAACTTTTTCCCCTCAGGAACATGAATAACAAATATAAATACCAAATTCTGAATATTTGTGGACCCAAATATGAATATTCAGCTGAATATTCAAAATAAAGTATTCTCACACCCTAGTGCAAATATGCATCATATATAAGTATACATAAATATAAACAGAATATATTCTATTCAGAACCTCCCAGACCTGTAGCTCAGCATTGGGTCACACGGGTCATGCATGGAGGAAGGGGTGGGCGTTAAGGTTGAAAACCTAATGCCATATTTCCTGTCTTTATATCCCTAACAGATGCATTAACTTATTTTTTTTTATCATTTAAAATAAGTTGCATATTTATTGCTAAAAATAAAATAAGAAATTGTATATCTTCTTGATTTGGAAGCTGAGGGACAGGGTCAACAGTTAGCCTGCAAAGGAACAGAGGGGATAAAGATTAACACCAGTCCTTTCACAGAGAAGAGGGTTCTGGAAGAGCTCACAAAGGTAAAGGTAGACAAAGCCTTGGGTCCAGATGGCATACACCCCAGGATCCTAAAGAAACTGAGTGTGGAGCTAGCAACCCCTCTAGCGGACCTGTTCAGTGAATCATTTGACACTGTGATGGTCCCAGAGGACTGGAGAAGGGCACATGTTGTCCCTCATCACAAGAGTGGCAGCAAGGAGGATGCGGGTGTAACCCCCCCTGCAAATGGGGGTTCCCAAAAGACTTCCAGGAGCTTGCTTGAATGCTCCAAGCCTGAATGGTGTTTGGCATTTAAGCCATTTATCAGTGAGTGTTTTTAGAGCCTCTGGTACTGTCTCTTTAAGAGCTGTCTGCTTGCAGACATAATTAGTTTGTATGGGGGGACTGTGTGCTTCTCTGTTTGAGTACCACTCGAGCTGCTGCCAATTCACTCCATTTTGCAGTCACTAGGAGTGCAAAGGAACCTATCTGAAAGATGTAACTGTTTGCCAGAAATCATTTAGAGTAATAATGAAATTACAGTTTGTCTAACCTGCTTTCTTTGCAGTCAGAGCTGTGTCTGCCTAGTTCCCCATTCTGGTTTTGAACTGCTGAACTGGACCAATCAGTGTGTGGGTAAGCTAGCTCTAAAATGGTGCCTTGGACGAATCAGAACTTGGACTCATAATCTGAGCCAGCCACAAGAGGATTGTATGGGCAGTGACTCTGGGAGATGTAGTTTAGACTTCGGCGCCTTTTTGGACCAACAGGAGCAGTCTATTGTGAGTGACAGCCAATCCAGTCAAGAACTGGGAGGAACTCAAAGGAAGTGCCCGGTTTTGTCTGTTGGAGTTTCAGTTGAGCTCTGGCAGTGGAGAAGGAAGGAGCCCTGTGCTTTTTCAGTGTGCAGTTTTAGTCGGGAAACGTGTGTAAGGCCCAGAGTTCCGGTCTGCAGCTTGTGTAACTGCTTGTTAGGACTGAATCCATCCTGTGAAGAGAATCAAAGGATATCTGAAGAGTATAAACCAGGCTCACCCTGTAGAAGACTGGAGAAATTGCTGAATTGCACTCGGTCTGTCAGAACTGAATCTGCTGTGTGTTCTCCCGGTATTGTGCAGTAATTGGATCGGATAGAGAAGGCAGCCTGCCTGGTATAGTACTTTCTGTTTTACCATATAAATGTGTGAAGAGGCTTGTACCTCAAGTGAATCCTGCTGCCATTAAAGGACTTTTGCCTGTTACTGTTCACCATATAAATGTGTGAGGAGGCTTGGTTAGCTCAAGTGAATCCTGCTGCCATTAAAGGACTTTTGCCTGTTGCAGTTTGCCATATAAATGTGTGAGGAGTCTCGTGGAGCTCAAGAGTAGCCCTGCTGACATTGAAGGACCCTATCTTGTTTGGAGGTCGTGAGTACTAATTCAGGGTCGCCTCCCTGTTGAATTGCCACATTGAATCCAAATGGAATCACTGTACTGCTGACTGTTTAAACTAATTTTCTTTTCTCTGTGGGAAGGGCCCCTACCAGCTGCCACGGTTTGACTGGCCACTAGGGCTTGGGTACCCAGGGACAGTAACTGGTAGGGATAGGCCTGCACAGAGCCATAGGTAGATGAGTAAAGTGACAAGCTAATTAACCTGATTTCCCTGTCCTTGTTATATTCCCCTAAATAAATCAGAGCTGCTTGTTTCAGCAAAGTTATACTGCCTGAGGTATTTGTCTATGTTAAAGTATTGTACTGTGATTGTTGCACTGTATCTTATTTTACAGGAGGTCCCAGTGCCTGAACCAACCCTGGGGGTAAGTGTATACTGTGAAGGTAATTCTGATATATTGTGTGGGCCACTAGTGGGAAGAAAGGGGGTTGCAGTGTCCCAGAGGGCTGTGACCAAGTAAGTTTAACTATTGCAAACCCTGACCTCTGGGTGGAGGCACCCGCCATTGGATCCAGGCCCTCAACCTGTTAGTGGCAAATCAGGCAGGGGTAGTAGCCCCTGGGATAGCGCCATCTAGGGGTTACATCTTGGAGGCTCACCGCTGGGATTGTGTGTCCTCTAGTGGCCATATTTACGAACCACTGTTAAGAAAAAAATGAGTACCCCGACAGAAGTGGCTGTGCACCGGCTGGTGGAGTGGTGTACTGGGAGGAGATTGACCCCCAAAATGCTATGCTTATCCTGGACATCCCTCTGGGTATCAATACGGACACTGTACAGGGAGTACTTTCCAAGGTGGAAGGTTTACAAAACCCTGTGGTGGTGGATCGGCATGCTAATCTGCTCACCCACACTTTCCTGGCCGTAGTAGAGTTTAAGGATCCCATAAATAGCTTCAAAGTGCCACAGACCATTACCCCAGAGGGAGCCCGCACTGCCTGGAGAGTGATAACTAAGTACAGTAAAGACCTGGGGGGGAATGAGCCCCCACCACTGTCTGAAACTTTTGAGGAGAAATTTGCTAAATGGTTGCTGGGGGAAGGGAAAACTGTGGAGGACTTGAAGAAACTATTCTTGCCACCGAGTGTTCTCCCCAACACCCTCTCCGCTCCAGTACCCGTAATGGTGGCTGAACCAATGCAGACTCCTATTTCTGCACCTGCCATTAGTCACGACTCTTACCGAAGGTTGAGGATCTTCTCTGGCACCCTCCCCACCCCCCAAGGGGAGGATGACTGGGAGACCTGGATAGACTATATTGCCCCCCAAGTGCTAGAATGGCAATGCTCGGAAGCCGAAAAGTGAAAGAGGGTTAGTGAGAGCCTCTGAGGTCCTGCCCTGGCTACCATCCATGCTAAACGGGCCAGTAACCCTGAAGTGACTGCACAGGCCTATCTTGATGCCTTGGAGAATGTGTATGGGAGCCCAGATTCTGATGAGGATCTATGGTGGAGAGTAAGAAATGCACAACAGTACCAAGGGGAGTTGTTGTCTGTGTATGTATCTCGGCTGGAAAAATTGTTGCAAGAATGCCTCAGAAAGGGTAGTTTGCCAGCGATTGAACTGGACCGAACCAGGCTGGACAGGATCCTTAAGTCTGCCCCCTTCTCAGAACTGCTGTTGCTTCAGTTACGCCTGGCAAATCGACTGGAATCCCCACCTCCTATGATGAGTTAATGAGAGAAATTGAGGAGTTGAGAAAAGGCGACCTCGGGAGGGACCTGCACCAATAGCTGCGGCTACGACCCGAGTGACTGAGGGTGACCCATCAAGTGAAGTTCAGGGGCACAGGTTGACAGTCAATGAGTGCTCTGACAAGGAAAAAGATATGCCACAATGGGGTGAACTGTTGAGAGAGATCCGGGAATTCAAAAACAGTCCCTTTATGAAGGCCACGCCTGCAAGTACAGGCCCTGACCTATATCCGACTGCATCTGCTATGGGAGTGGGGGTACCCACCCATGTACCTCCTGCTGATAACAGCTCCAAACTCAATTCCTTGACCATGGAAGTGGAGAAACTGACGAGATGTCTCCAAATGCTTATCACGCCGCAGACAGAGATGGCACCAAGGTTTCCAGTTAGTAGTACCCCGCCCTGGCTCCCAGTGTGGCGCCCGGCCAGCTCAAACTCCAGAAAGTATGTTTTGCTATAATTATGGAAGGATGGGCACATGAAGAAGGAATGCCGTCCCCAAAAGACACTGACAAAGTTGCATATAGGCTACAAGGAGAGCTTTGGAGAACAAATCAGTGGTTAAGAGGTGCACAAATGATCCCAGTGGGCACCAAAATGCTAACTCACGTCTTTTGTGGCAAGGTCAGTTGCCCAGGCCCCCACTACCGCCTCTCCAGACTGGTCCAGAATAGTGGGTCCCTCCATGGAGACCACTGTAAAGGTGAATGGAGTGTCTACAAGAGCTGTATTAGACAGTGGCTCTCAAGTGACAATTATGTTCCAAGATTGGTATCAGAAGCATTTGTCAGACGTAGCCTTACAACCATTAGAAGGACTGCATGTATGGGGGTTAAGTGAGAAGGCCCACCCCTATTCTGGGTACATCCGAATTTGGCTGTCTTTCCCCACCTCCGTGGCTGGAGTGGCCAAACAAGTAGAGACCCTAGCCTTAGTGTGTCCCCCCACTGGACTGTATGATGGTGTCCCTTTGTTGATTGGAACAAATGCTCATATGTTCGGAAGGTTGGCACAGTTATGTTATGAAAAACAGGGGTCAAAGACTAGTAGAGCTTTAAGAGTTCCGGCTTTAATTAAGAAGGCCTATGAGGCACAGAGAGATGCTGAAAAAATAGAACCAGAGGAACCGGTCGGAATTGTATGGAAGAAGGATCCTGAGTCTCTGATCCTGGCGCCAATGCCCAGTGTATCTTACAGGAGAGGTCCGTATCAGAAAGGATGTTAAGAATAAAATATTAATGTTGGATGCACCAGGCGATGGAAAATTGCCAGAGGGACTGCTGGTCAAGCTTAGTATTTTGCCCGCTAGAGCCCATGCTTATGCCAGAAGGGTAATGGTCCAAGTTCATAATGTGTCTGAAAGAGACATTCAAGTAAATAGAGGTTGCATCCTGGCTAATGTGCATTGTGCAGACACTGCAGTGCTACCCAGCAGCAAGAGTTCAAGGAAGAATGACAGAGTAACGCCTGACTTGTTTGATTTCGGCGACTCCCCATTGCCAGCTGAATGGAAAGTGACGATCAGTGAGAAGCTTGCCCAGAGAGACCAGGTGTTTTCTTTAAAGGAATGGGATGTAGGATGCATGCAAGGAGCTGAGCACAATATCCGGCTGCATGATGAAAGACCATTTCGTGAGAGGTCTCGACGCCTGGCACCTGCTGACATAGATGATGTGAGACGGCATCTGCAAGAGATGTTAGCTGCTGGTGTAATACAAGAATCCAGAAGCCCTTATGCTTCCCCATTGTGGTAGTGAGGAAAAGAATGGGACAGTAAGGATGTGTGGATTATCGCACTTAAACCGGCGGACTATCCCTGATCAGTACACAATGCCCCGATTCAGGGTGCTTTGACTACCTAAACGGGAGCAAGTGGTTCTCTGTGTTGGATCTCCGCAGTGGGTACTACCAGATCCCGATGGCCCCAGAGGACCGTGAGAAGACAGCCTTTATCTGTCCGCTTGGCTTCTATGAATTAGGAGGATGCCTCAGGATTTCAGGTGCCCCAGCCACTTTTCAACGATTGATGGAGCGTGCAGTGGGGACATGAACTTACTAGAGTGCCTGGTATACCTAGATGATGTTATTGTGTTTGGCAGCTCACTGGAGGAACATGAGAGCAGATTATTTAAGGTATTGGACCGACTGGAGGACTTTGGCCTTAAACTGTCCATTGATAAGTGTCAATTCTTCAAACATCAGTAAAGTATGTGGGACACATAGTATCCACCGAGGAATAGAGACCCACCCAAGTAAAGTTGAGGCCTTGACCACCTGGCCACAGCCCAAAATCTAAAAGAACTGCAAAGATTCCTGGGATTCTGTGGCTATTATCGGCGCTTCATCAAGGACTATTTAAGAGTGATCCGCCTTTACTTAACCTTACTCAAGGGTATCCCCAACCCACAAAAATACCAAAAGTCAGCGCCCTCAAGACTGAAAGAGTGTATTTTCATCCGAGTGAAGTATTTGGGGCCTGCTGGACTCCTGATTGTGAGATTGCTTTCATGAGATCATATATCAACTTACCCATGCTCCAGTGCTGGCCTATGCCGATCCAAGAAAACCTTACGTCCTGCACACTGATGCTAGCTTGCAAGGGTTGGGGCTGTGTTGTACCAAGAGCATGAGAATGGCCTGAGACCAGTGGCCTTTGCCAGTAGAAGCCTGACCCCATCCGAAAAGAACTATCCTGTACATAAGTTAGAGTTCCTAGCTTTGAAGTGGGCTATTGTTGACCAATTCCATGAGTACTTGTATGGGGCTAAAATACTAGTAAAAACTGACAATAATCCTTTGACCTATGTGCAGACCTCAGCTAAGTTGGATGCCACTGGCCACAGGTGGCTTTCTGCATTATCTACATATGACTATACTCTCGAATACCGAGCAGGTCTGAACCACATAGATGCTGATGCTCTCTCCCGAGGCCTGTTCCCCAGAATGATTGGGTCTGATTGGCAGAACCTGACATTCGGGCACTCTGCCGGAAGTTTGACAGGGAGGAACAATGTCCACGGACGCAGTGACTGCATGGTGGATTGCTTGGGACCTCTGAGAATTGCATACCTGCTGCTTATTGCCACTTTTCTGCAATAGACATTGGTGCACTGCCTCAGCTGGACAATGACAGTATTCGGCGGCTCAATCCTCACATCCTATGATTAAATCAGCTTTAGAACCCTCTATGCAGGAAAAGATGTGTCCAAATTAGCTCCACTGATTTGAGAACTGCACTGTTATACAAAGAAGGTCCTAAGTTGAAACTGATCAATAAACTGTTATACAGAGAAACAGTAGACAGAGAGGGACAAGTAGACAAACAACAACTGGTGCTGCCCACTGTCTTTCGAGACTCAGTATTGAGGTCCTTGCACAACCACATGGGGCACCTTGGTATAGACAGAACACTTGACTTGGTGAGATCCAGATTCTATTGGCCTAAGATGGGGGCTGATGTGGAGCAACACATTCGAACTTGTAGTCGCTGTTTACAGAGGAAAGCTTTGGTCTCAGAGGGCTGCCCCCTTGTTAACATAACCACCAGTGCACCCATGGAGCTGGTCTGTATTGATTTTCTGAGTTTGGAGTCAGATCAAAGAAATATCAGTAATGTGCTGGTGGTCACTGACCATTTCACGAGATATGCCTAAGCTTTCCCACCAAAGACCAGAAAGCATCCACTGTAGCCAAAGTACTTGTAGAAAACTTTTGTTCACTATGGGGCTCCACAAAGAATCCATTCTGATTAATGGAGAGACTTTGAGAGTCGCTCTGATCAAAGAGATGCTTTCTCTGTGGGGAGTGAGAAAGTCCAGAACCACTCTTACCACCCCAGGGGACCCACAGCCTGAACGTTTCAACCGCGACTTTGCTAGATATGCTAGGCACCCTGCACCCAAAGGACAAGACTAGATGGAGCCAACAAATTAGCACCCTGGTACATGCTTATAACTGCACCAAAAGTGATGCCACGTGCCTCCCCTACCGCCTGATGTTTGGAAGAGAAGCTCGACTACTGGTAGATGTGTGTTTTGGGGTCCTCCTGATGGGGTTCAAGCTGACAACTATTTACAGTACGCGCAAAGTTAAAGGCCCAGCTAACTCATGTGTACCAACTGGCTCAAACCATGGCTGCCAAAAGAAATCTGGCCAACAAGGAAAGGTATGATAAAAGGTGAAAGCACAGGAACTCCAGGAGGGAGATCGGGTATTGCTAAGAAATCTGGGACTGCATGGCAAGCACAAGATTGCTGACAGATGGCATCATCTCCCTCACATTGTAGTGGGCAAACTAGATGATCTGCCAGTGTACAAAGTAAGGCCTGAGAATAATTCAAAAGATGTAAAACAATGCATAGAAATAATTTACTGCCCATTGGACAAATCTTAATTGAGTCTGAGCCCTAGAAGATGCCCCTCTGGACCAGTGACTAGAGCTGCTGCTAAGAAAAGATCAAGAAAGTCTGCACCTACAGAAGCAAAGTTAAAGTGTTCCCTCCACAAGTCCCAGTTGAGCATGACTGTCAGTCCATATCGGAAGAAAGTGAGAGTGACTTTGAATACTATCCTTCTTCTGAACTGAGTCAATTGTTTGAGGGCAATCCCTAGTCAATACTGGAGATGAAGCTGGGCCCTCTGGACTGTCCAAGCCCCCAGCTTGTCCCTGGAGCCAATGCTCCCAGAAAGTGAAGTGCAAAGCATCAGATCAGATGAAATGGAATCATTGTGCATGGTTGAACTGTTTGAGCTTTCAGGGGAGGAAAATGATGGATTGGGTCAGACTGGTGATACACCAGAACAAGAAGAGTATTTTGAGTGCCCTGACAGTTCACTGCCAGTGTCTGAAAGCTCTCCATGTGAGCCAAATGTTGTGGACTCAGAAACTGTAACTCCTGGAGCTGAAAGTGCCCCAAGTTCTAGCCTCTCTACCCCCATGGAGACTCCCCTGACAAGTGAGGACAATGCTGAAAATGAGGCTCAGAGTGCAGAGACTGTAACAGTTCCCCTAGAAAGACTGGTCGAGCTGTAAAGCCTGTGGTGCACCTCAGTTATGATTCCTTGGGAGGCCTGTGGACTTGCCTCTCAATGTTGTCCATAAAGGAGTGTATGTCCCGAGCTCATTGCCCAAACTGACGTCAGTGCTAACTCCAAGTTACTTGTGTTGCTCTCATATGGTGCCTTGCCCCGTCCAGCCCCAGGTAACTGATAGGGAAGGGCCCTTCTTCAGGTTTCATGTACAAGAGGTAATAACTTGAGTTATGGTACAATGTGTATGTAATACTGTACAAAGAGTGACGTACTGCAATGTTTCAGAAATGTGTTCTTGGTAAAATGATATATTGACTGATGATTACATGTGCGAGCCTAATGCAAATGTATATGGTTGCAGTTGAAACTTATGGGGGTACTTGCTTGACGCGGACGTCAAGCTTTCCCAGGCCAGGAAGGGTGTAACCCCCCTGCAAATGGGGGTTCCCAAAAGACTTCCAGGAGCTTGCTTGAATGCTCCAAGCCTGACTGGTGTTTGGCATTTAAGCCATTTATCAGTGAGTGTTTTTAGAGCCTCTGGTACTGTCTCTTTAAGAGCTGTCTGCTTGCAGACATAATTAGTTTGTATGGGGGACTGTGTGCTTCTCTGTTTGAGTACCACTCGAGCTGCTGCCAATTCACTCCATTTTGCAGTCACTAGAGTGCAAAGGAACCATCTGAAAGATGTAACTGTTTGCCAGAAATCATTTAGAGTAATAATGAAATTACAGTTTGTCTAACCTGCTTTCTTTGCAGTCAGAACTGTGTCTGCCTAGTTCCCCATTCTGGTTTTGAACTGCTGAACTGGACCAATCAGTGTGGGTAAGCTAGCTCTAAAATGGTGCCTTGGACGAATCAGAACTTGACTCATAATCTGAGCCAGCCACAAGAGGATTGTATGGGCAGTGACTCTGGGAGATGTAGTTTAGACTTGGCCTTTTGGACCAACAGGAGCAGTCTATTGTGAGTGACAGCCAATCCAGTCAAGAACTGGGAGGAACTCAAAGGAAGTGCCCGGTTTTGTCTGTTGGAGTTTCAGTTGAGCTCTGGCAGTGGAGAAGGAAGGAGCCTGTACTTTTCAGTGTGCAGTTTTAGTCGGAAACATGTGTAAGGCCCAGAGTTCCGTCTGCAGCTTGTGTAACTGCTTGTTAGGACTGAATCCATCCTGTGAAGAGAATCAAAGGATATCTGAAGAGTAGAAACCAGGCTCACCCTGTAGAAGACTGGAGAAATTGCTGAATTGCACCGGTCTGTCAGGAACTGAATCTGCTGTGTGTTCTCCGGTATTGTGCAGTAATTGCGATCGGGATAGAGAAGCAGCCTGCCTGGTATAGTACTTTCTGTTTTACCATATAAATGTGTGAAGAGGCTTGTGTACCTCAAGTGAATCCTGTTTTCATTAAAGGACTTTTGCCTGTTGCAGTTTGCATATAAATGTGTGAGGAGTCTCGTGGAGCTCAAGAGTAGCCCTGCTGACATTGAAGGACCCTATCTTGTTTGGAGGTCGTGAGTACTAATTCAGGGTCGCTCCTGTTGAATTGCCACATTGAATCCAAATGGAATCACTGTACTGCTGACTGTTTAAACTAATTTTTCTTTTCTCTGTGGGAAAGGGCCCCTACCAGCTGCCACGGTTTGGACTGGCCACTAGGGCTTGGGTACCCAGGGACAGTAACTGGTAGGGATAGGCCTGTGCACAGAGCCATAGGTAGATGAGTAAAGGATAAGCTAATTAACCTGATTTCCCCCTGTCCTTGTTATATTCCCCCTAAATAAATCAGAGCTGCTTGTTTCAGCAAAGTTATACTGCCTGAGGTATTTGTCTATGTTAAAGTATTGTACTGTGATTGTTGCACTGTATCTTATTTTACAGGAGGTCCCAGTGCCTGAACCAGCCCTGGGGTAAGTGTATACTGTGAAGGTAATTCTGATATATTGTGTGGGCCACTAGTGGGAAGAAAGGGGTTGCAGTGTCCCAGAGGGCTGTGACAAGTAAGTTTAACTATTGCAAACCCTGACCTCTGGGTGGAGGCACCCACCATTGATCCAGGCCCTCAACCTGTTAGTGGCAAATCAGGCAGGGGAGTAGCCCCTGGGATAGCGCCATCTAGGGTTACACGGAACTACAGGCCGGTAAGTTTAACATCTCTAGTTGGAAAGATCATGGAGACACTCCTTAAGAAGTGAATAGTGGAGCACCTGCAAGCCATAGGTGTGCTGGACAACAGGCAACATGGCTTCAATGCAGGAAGGTTCTGTCAAACAAATCTGATCTATTTCTATGACTGGGTGACAAAGGTAGTAGACCTTGGGGGTAGTAGATGTTGCCTATGTCAATTTCAGCAAAGCCTTTGATACCATTCCACACAGGAGACTGGTCAACAAACACAGTAGTCTGGGGGTGGACACAAGGTGGTGAACTGGGTTAGTAACTGGTTAATGGACAGAAAACAGAGGGTGGTGGTAAATAGAACCATGTACAAGGAAATGCAGTTGACCAGTGGGGTATCTCAGGGTTCAGTACTTGAGCCAATCCTCTTTAATGTCTTCATCAGTGACATTGCAGATGGGCTGGAGGAAAGGTTTGCCTGTTTGCAGATGGCACCAAGATCAGCAACAGGGTAAATACTCTGGAGGGAGTGGAAAGGATGAGAAAGGATCTAGAAAGGCTGGAGAGGTGGTCTGAAGCATGGCAACTGAAGTTTAATGCAAAGAAGTGCAAAATTATACATGTGGGGGACAGAAACCCGGGAGCTAGATACAGGATTGGGGGGAGCTGCTGATGGCTACAAGGGAGGAAAGAGGTTTGGGAGTCATTATTACAGATGACTTGAAGGCTACCAAGCAGACAGCCAAGGCAGTAGGGAAGGCCAGTGGGATATTGAGGTGTATTGGGAGGGATATCACAAGCCGAAGGAGGGAGGTATTAGTTCCACTGCACAAAACTGTGGTGAGGTCTCATCTGAATATTGTGTGCAGTTCTGGAGGCTGCACCTTCAAAAGGACATCAACAAGATAGAAACGGTACAGAGGAGGGAACAAAGATGGTGAAGGGTTTGCAGCAGAAACCTTATGAGGAGAGTATCAGGGACCTCAATATGTATCCACTGGAGCAGAAGATGGAGCAGAGGGACATGACTGAAACATTCAAGTACCTCAAGGGCATAAACAAGGTAAAGGGAAATTTATATTCCAGTTCAGAAAATGTTCCAGGACCAGGGAGCATGACATAAAGCTAGAGGGAGGCCCCATAAGGGGAAATGTGAGAAAGTTCTTCTTTACAGAGAAGGTGGTGGATGTGTGGAATGGTTTGCCCCAGGAGGTAGTGACTGCACGTACAGTGGCAGGATTCAAACATGCATGGGACAGAAATTAGGGAACACTAGCAATGGGAAGGAAAGGCTTGGACCAATGAACAAGTTTCTTGGGCTGCCTATACAGGTAGCATTAACGGTCAGACTGGATAGGCATGGCGGTCCTTCTATGCCGACATTTTCTATGTATCTATGTAAAGGCTCTTTTACATATGGTGTCCTTATGAGCAGTGGGGTTACCTAAACAGTTACTTAATGACCTAATATAATTTAAAATTGCAGATAAAATATTATGTATCACACAAAACTAAATATATTGCTACATATCTCTGATTGCCACAGTAATTCATAAAAAAACTGCACATACATTATAGGCAAAATCATCAAGGATCCTTGCTTGGTTGCCACCGAGTTTAATTCATATTTCTACCACTACTTCTTCTACTCTCCTCCCATCCCCACCCCTGCCCTTGTGCCCCTAAAGCATCCTCCCAGCCTCCTTCTCGCTCAACCAGTTGCTCCTGGCCAGGTGCTAAAAATACTGCAATCACTAAACCCATCCAAAGGCAAATGTCCATCGGGCCTAGATTCCAAAATGCTCCTACTCTCTGCACTGGCCATAGCCCACCCTCTAACCATGCTCTATAACCTGTCCTTTAAACTCAGGGCAGTCCCCAAAATATGTAAACAAGCCACAGTCATCCCCCTACCCAAAGGAGGGGACCTCTCCTCCCCATCCAACTATCGGCCCATTTTTCTGCTCCCCATCCTAGCCAAAATTCAAGAGCGTCTTGTACTATTCCAGCTCCACCACTACTTAGATACCATATCGCTTTTCACCCCTACCAAGCTGGCTTCAGAAAAAGCACTCCACCACCACCTCCTCCCCCCTTCGCCTCACTAACTCCATCCTTACAGGCATGGACAAAGGGGAAATTACAGCAGCCATATTTATTGACCTGGCAAAAGCCTTCGACATGGTCTCACATCCCCTGTTGTTGGCTAAACTTGCCCAAGCTGGTCTGTCTGTGAACGCAAATAACTGGTTCCATTCATACCTGTCAGGTAGATCCCAATCAGTCCGTATTGGCTCGGCTCGATCCACCTCACTTCCTGTCACTAGTAGAGTCCCCCAAGGGTCTGTACTCAGCCCTCTGCTGTCCTCTATCTTTCTCAATGACCTGTCTGCTGCCTGCTCACAAACAGCTATCCATATGTACGCAGACGACATGGTGCTGTTCGCCTCTGGCCCATCCGCAACCGCCGTGACTGCTTGTCTTCAGAAGGACTTCAACTCCATCCAACGTTGGTTCCTCAGAAACCAACTATTCTTAAACTCAAAAAAAACAGTCTCCCTCACCTTTGGCTCTCGGGCCAAACTAACCCGGCTTACTGCTCCACCCACATTCTACACCTTGGACAGATCTCCACTTGAGGCCTGCTCCACATATCGTTATCTCGGCGTCTGATTAGATCAGTACCTTGACTTCTCAGTGTATATAGATGCTGTACACAAAAATTTGCATCCCATGCTGGGAGCCCTCTACCGCAACAAGAATTGCATTCCTCTGCCAACCAGACTCGCAATTGTCCAGAAAATGATCCTCCCGATTATGGACTACGGCGATGTTGTCTACGGTGCTGCCCCCCAAACTTGCTTAGCCAGGCTTGACCCCCTTTACAACTCCTTCTGCCGGTTCTCCTTGGACCGTCCTACCAGTACCCATCACTGTGACCTCTACCAGTCCCTGGACCTTCCCTCACTTCAAAACTGATGATTACTCCATGGTGCTAGAACTGCTGCAAAGTTCTGGTCACAGATGCTCCCTTCCTACTTGTCATCATTCCTAACTACCCTCTCCCCACCTGCCTATGCTCTCAGAAACATAGACTCTAGGCTCCTGCACATTCCACATAGATCCACCAGATCTGGCCAAGCAGCTTTCAGCTTCAGGTTGCCCAAATTATGGAACTCCCTGGCAGCTGATATCAGACACACCACAAGTACTCCTGAACGGAATGCCCTTCTTAAAATGCACTTCGCTACCAACTGCTCCTGCTTTCCCCCTCACTGAATCCCCATTTCAACTCCTACCTATCAGCTGCTAGTATCAGTCTGGGTACCATTCTCGGTCTGCACCTAAGGTTATTAAATACTAATGAAATTGAACCTATGCTATTTTGTATTTAAGAAATACCTCACTCATTGTCTGTAACAACCACTCTATGTATGTTTTAGTTCTTCTATACTACTGTACCATTGTCTGTAATAATCACATAATGTATGATTTGTTTTCTTCTGTACAACTGTATCATTGTAAACCCTCTACCCCCAGGGCGCATCTGGAATCGAGCGGTACTCCGCTCAGTATGCCTTTCTGGTAAATCTCTTAAATAAATAAATAAAGAAAGAAGGAAAATGTTTCACCAAAGACCCAGATTGATAGCACAACTGCACAGATAGGGGGCTTTGGCAGAATATTTATTTATTTATTTATTTTTTAATTTATTTAAAGATTCAGAATTAACCTTTGAGCATAGGCTCTTTTACAAAGGTTCCACATCAAATAACAATTAAACAGATACAGTACAGAACAGGTATAGGATAATGTGTACGGAATTAAAATTAAAATTAAAATTAGTGAACTGTGAAGAGAGAGCCCCCCTGAAGGAGAAGACAGAATAAAGAGCAGTTCTCAAGTGGTGAAGACAGGAGCCTCCCCATAGGGGGAGGGAGGGTAATAGGCAGCCTCAGATCCAAGGCTGGGAGGGCTGGGAGGGTTGGGTGTGCTACAGGGGTAGCAGGTTGGCCACAGGATAAGTGGGAGAAAGGGGAGTGGGTAGGCAAGCCACAGGGAGGGGAGTGGAAGAGGTAGAGCAGGGAGGGGCATGAGAATGACAGGGTGACAGAACAGGGGTAGAGGAAAACTGTGAACAGCCCTGGGTCAACTCTGAAGGGCAATTTGTTGAACTAGTCAAGTGAGCTTCCAAGGAGATGAGTCATGTCTTCAGAAAGCAGGCACACAGTGCTAGAGGTAAGGTAGTGCCTTAAGGTCGGATTTGAAGTAGAAGAGACTAGAGGTGTTGTGAGTGATCTCAGGGATCTCATTGAGCCACATGGGGGCTCTGTAGAGAAGGTACATTGGCCAAGTGCAGTTAAATCAAAGGCACTGAGAGTGCTGAGTTTCCTGCCTCTGGTGCCATACCCAGAGTCCGTCAGAGAGAAGATATCAGATACGCACGGGGGTGCCTTGCCCAATAACGCCTTCTTGCCAAGGAGGCAGGTTTGGAACTTGATCCTACTCCTTATCGGCAGCCAGTTTGTCTGCTCATAGGAGGCAGTATTGCGCAGTGAGTTAAGGCTCTGAGCTACAGATCTGGAGACCTAGATTTGAATCCCTCAGCTGCCTAAGTACATACTGTGTGATCCTGAGCAAGGCACTTAACTTCCTTGTGCTCCCAGGTCGCTTCTGGAAACAAGCTTTTGCTTAGCATGCCACTCCTGGTTAAACAATGTTCTCTTTCCCTTTTCATAGAGTGAGCAAGTATGAGTAAAGGCAATCGGAAGTTATGGTGAGACTGCAAGCCTTACTGAGTGCAGTTTGTACCATCTTTAGTGCCATATCCGTGGCTGCTCCATATACTACCAGGCCAAGTCAATAGTTGATAAGATGGAGCTAGTGACTGAGAGTCAGAGGGCTTCCAGAGGGTATTTTCTGTGCCTGTACAACACTCCCAGCTTGGAGTTTACTGTCTTGACCACCAAATCAATGTGTTGAGCAAAGGATAGGGTGTCATTGAGGGTGACCTGTAGTCTAATCACTCTTGGTGTGTAGGGTAAACAATAAAATAAATAATAATAATACAGATTTTGTGTCTCGGAGTCTGCCAATAAACATTCATAAAGGAGTACTAATAAAGTTTATTATACTACTTATGCCAAGCATGTAAAAGGGAAAATCACAAGGGAGATGGGTTTCTCACCATTCCTGAAGAATTCTGAAGAATGTACATAATCTCCAGAATTGTTAATCTTGGGTTCTCTAAGATCTTGTTCTATCTCTCCCCACGGTCCAGCTCTCTGCCCTTCTAGAGGTATTGTTTCTAACACCTAGAGAAACTACAGTGGGTTGCAAACAGCTAAATACTACAGATAACAGCATAACAACAGAGATTACAACATAGTTACAGATATGAGAAACAATATATTGTCCTAAGTCATTCTCCATTGGAGAATGACTTAGGAGACATAATAAAAGACAAAAGAAATGCTGACAGTTCAAACTACATGTGCCATTTCTTGCTTACATACAGTATAAAACATAGAGACATAACAAAAGCTGTCTCTCTCTGTCAGCTTGCTTAGACTAAGAGAACAGCTGACATACCATGCTAATAAAGCAAACATAAGCTGTTTCTGCAGCATCAGATGCTGACTTCATGACACATTGCGTATCAGCCTTATTCAAAAGTATGTCAACATCATTTTTAATGAGAATCTTCTGTCCCTCAAGAACACTAGTGTTACTGATAACATTATTAATCATGCCAAAAAAACTCCGGTATGTTTTATTTGGTTATGACAGCAATCACAGGCCCTTGTGACTGCAGGATTGAATCTCCGTGATATGGTAGTTGGCCATTTTGATTACCTCATCGGCATCATGGGTTACGCGCCATGACCATCATCACTTGACTCATGAGCGGCCATCTTGGGGATGGTATGGGGATACAACCTAACGACATGTGTGTCCAAAACAAGTGGCTAGTTGCCTTTGTTTCAGTCCACCCCACAGCATAGTGTGAGTGTTCAAAATCAAACTCTTCAACATGAGAAGAGGCAAGGTGTTTGGGTATTAGTTAGTATACCCTGTCAATACTTTTGCTGACAGCGCAAGTTCGCCATATCTGACTTTTTACTCCTACATTCTAACTGCTCAGATACAGGAGTTAGCAGGCTTTAATTGCCTTCTTTTCAGATTTTAAAACTTGCTTATTATCAACAGAAGCTGTGTCATAGTTTATATTGAAAACCTTGATTTCAAGTCTGCTGTAATTAAAACATTCTGAATCATGTTGTTCAGTCAAGATCTGGTGTTGAAATACCAGCTCATTAACTTTTCAGTAATTACTTCAGACTTATCATCTCTAAGTTCCTTGTTTTCAAAACGTAAGGAATCAGTGTTACTAGCCAGAATACCATTTGTTTGAAAAACATTTTTTCTAAGTTTTGACTTTTTAGTGTTATCTCTTAAGGCATGCAGGTCACTGCTGCTTCTCTCATTAAAAAGATACTCATTTACTAGACATACAGACTCCAGCTCAGACTGTAGTCCAATTATTCTTTCTGTATTAGAAGCCTGTTTCAGACTAATCATCTGCTTCAAAGCAGCATTCTCCATTTTACAAGCAACATACTCACTTTTCAAAATGGATATCTTATTTAGAACAGCATCAAAACAATTAAACAACATTATAATTAATAATCCTTCAGGATCATTGGTACCATTTTTCAATTCCCCATAATGGGCTTTGATGATCTCCCTTAAAGAGTTACCATTGGATTCTGCTACTTTAGCAAAGTCACACCTACTACCAAAAGCAATTTGGTTTGTTAAGGCATCCAGCCTCAACTCAGTACTGATATATTTAGACATGTCTTAAGATAAGAAACCCTTAGCTGTCTGTGGATCAAAAACTTTGTTTGCAACCAAAGTTCATGACAGGACACAAACAGCCTTTGGTGTATGTGGACACCTAATGAGTAAATACCCATTAGGATTTGAATACACAAGAAAACTGTCTATATGTCTGTTCTGGATCCCTTTACAACTGTGTTCCCACAGAGAAAGAATAGGGGAAAAAAAACAAAAATAAAACAACTCACTACACAGAAATTGAATATCTGCCAAGATATTGTTTTGTCTGCACTGTGGAACACACAACAGACTGAAACATTAAGACACTTTCAGTTGCTTGTTACTGGGGATTTCTTGCTCAGTGTTTAAATTTACAGAGGACATTAAAATGAAACTTGGCAAAAACCATCCAGACTCCATTTTGTGGTTGCCATTATGTTGTCTAAACACTCTTGGTGTATAGGGTAAACAATAAAAATAATAATAATACAGATTCTTGTGTCTCAGAGTCTGCCAATAAACATTCGTAAACAAGCAAGGAGTACTAATAAAGTTTATTATACTACTTACGCCAAGCATGTAACAGAAAAAATCACAAGGGAGATGGGTTTCTCACCATTCCTGAAGAATGTACATAATCTCCAGAATTGTAGATCTTAGGTTCTCTATGATCTTGTTCTATCTCTCCCCAAGCTCCAGCTTTCTGCCCTTCTAGAGGTGTTGTTTCTAATGCCTAGAGAAGCTACAGTGGGTTGCAGACAGCTAAATACTATAGATAATAGCATAGCAACAGAGATGACAACATAGTTACAGATATGAGAAACAATATGTATTATCCTAAGTCATTCTCCATTGATAATGACTTAGGAGACATAATTACTAATGAGTATCATATGAGTCAGAATATGCTTCCATTAGCATTATAGCTTAGGCAAAAGAAATGCTGACAGTTCAAACTACACACACCATTTCTTCCCTACATACAGTATAAAACACAGAGACATAATAAAAGCTGTCTCTGTCAGCTTGCTTAGACAAAGAGAACAGCTGGCAGACATATCTACCTGAGTGTAAAATACACACTACATATAATTATATGAGAATATAAGTATACAAAACCACTGTTGATCCTCTGAATCATCTTATCAGTGATTAGGTAGATTATATATGGAATATCTATAAAAGACAAACATAATCTAGATAAATGTATTATAGTGAGGTATAATGAATCTGTATGATCAGTATTAGCATAGTACAAAATAGCAGTATTACAGTACAATAGACCAGGAATACAGTGTGAGGTGTATGTGGGACAATAGGGGGCATAACCCAAGTGTAACAACCCCCAGGTACTTGAACAAGTGCACCTGCTCCAGCGCTGCTCTGTTTTTGTTGGAGATGGTGAGGGTGGGGAACTTTTTCCTGAGCTGAGGACCGGATAGGAGCATGGTGTTAGTTTTTTTATAGTTGAGCAAAAGCTTATGTTCACTGAACCAGTCCTCTAATTTGTTGAAGAAGTGCTGTAGTTCAGATTGGAGAGAATCAATGTGTGTGCTGCTGTTAAGAATGACTGCATCATCAGTGTATAAGGTAATTTTGGTGCCACAGGCTTTGGGAAGATTATTCAGAAAAAGGTTGAAGAGCAGGGTTCCCAAGATCGACCCTGGGGACACCTCAGTGAGACTTCTCTGATCCTGACATGGTTTGTCCAACTTTTTTCCATTCACTCTTTATTAAGTTTTAAGATTTAATACAGAGACTGCAAAAGAAAAAGGGTACAATACATGGTATACAGATAATTACAGATTAGAAATCACCCAAGAGAAATCACTACCATGGACATAAGTCTCTGTAAACCTCCCTCCCTCCCCTAATATCCCACCCCTTAACCAATCCCCCACCCAAGGTGCTGTACTATAATCCATCTGATATGGGATCTATCACATACCTAATTATGAATAAGCAATAATCAACGGGGACCAGATTTTCTCAAAAAGAGGCAATTGATTGTGAAGAATTGCTATCATTCTTTCTATCCTGAGGCTTGCTAACAGTTCAGATAACCATTCTGAATAGGAGATTGTAATGGAGTCCTTCCAGTGTTTAAGAACTAATCTTTTCACTGTAATTGAGATCAACGACATGTGATATTTCCTTGATTTAACCGGGAAATCCGACATGACTCCGAGTAAACAAACCTCTGGGTGGTTTGTCCAACTTTGACAGGTTGAGATCTGAGAGACAAGTAGTCCTGGAACCAGCATATTGCATTAGCCACCACACCCAGTTTCTGCAGCTGGGCCAGGAGTAGAGTGTGATTAACTGTGTTGAAGGCTTTTGTTAAATCGATAAACACTGACCCGACCAATTTGCTTTTGTCTTGGGTTCTGTGCACATAGTCAGGGTACTCCACCAGGGCAGTGATAGTACTGTGATTCTGCCTGAATCTGTGCTGGTTGGGGCATTGCAATTGATATTTGCTGAGGTATTCGGTGAGTTGTTCCACAACAATCTTTTCCAGTGCCTTGGACAGGGGGGAGATGATTGAGATCGGTCTGTAGTTGGATATACAGGACCTGTCACTGCTCTTATGGACAGGGGTCACTAGTGCCTGTTTCCAGACTCCCAGAAAATCAGCCAGGGTCAGTGATTTGTTGAATAATTTTGTTATGGGCATGATGAGTATGTCAAGAGTGAAGAATATTAGTTTCATGTCCATCCCATCACTGCTCATTCTGGTCTTACCTAGCACTTTTTTTATGTGGAACATGGCCTCCTTAACTGTCACTCTCTTGAAATAAAAGTCCGGATGGGTGTTAGTGCTTGACTTGTTGTTGGAGGGATCATTGGTGGGGTGTAGATAGGCAGGGGGGAGAACAGTGCTCAAGTCAGTAAAGGCCGTGTTGAAGGATTCCACAATTAGGAGCGGGTCAGATGTGGGAGAGCCTTTTATATTGAGCAGTTGAGGATGCTTCTCATCATCCTTCCCAAGGAGACTTTTTATGTTCTCCCAGAACCTCTTACCATCTCCCCAGCTTCTGTTTAGCAGTTCCTTGTGGTAGTTGGCTTTGGCCTGCTGGATAAGATTCATGCAGTGATTTCTGGTGGCTCTGTAGCACTGGTAGTCATGTTTGTTACCAGTGGACCTAGCTTTTGATAAGAGGTTATCCCTTTCCCTCATCTTGGCAAGGGGCTCCCCAGTGATCCAGTCATTGTTAATCCCTTGAGCTTTCCTTTTTCTCACTGGAGCATAGTGATCACAGATTCTGTTGAACCCCTCAATGAAGTAGTTTAGGGCCAGGTCTTGGTCTGACAAAAGATCAATGGGGGACCAGTCAAATTGGGAGAGGGCTGTTTTGAGAGACCCTAACTGGCCTTTCTTCAAGACCCTGCTCTCAATTATGATGCGAGGGGGGTTGAGTTTGTTGGACCACATGAAAATGATCAGGAAGTGGTCACTCAAGGTATTTGGCAGCATCGTGACCTCAGAAATCTGGGAGGGGGAGCTAGAGAAGAGCCAGTCTAGGAGTGTATCATTGCCTGACTTGTAGTTCCATCTGGTGGGTCCAGTGACTAATTTTGTTAGGTAGGTGCTGGCCACAATGTCCCTCTGGGGGGTCGACTTATTACCTTCCCAGTTTATGTTGAAGTCCCCTGTGATGATGAGTTCACTGCCCTTGGGAAGAGTGGCCACCACATCCAGTATCATCAGAAGACCATCTCTGGCTTTTTAGGGGTAGATAGACTGAGGCTATGATCAGTGACTTACCATGTTGACCAACCTGCACTTTCACTACTAGGAGTTCATAGTCATCCTCCAACCAAGTAATGAGGAGGACAGAACATTGGAGGGAGTCCCTAGCATATATGAGGCAGCCACCACCCTTCTTGCTCCTCCTGTCAATCCTGAGCTTGATACCCTGCTAGTGCTATTTCATTATTCTTTATCTTGCCTGTCAACCATGTCTCCATAAGGCGGATTATGTTGGGACCATGGTGGGCCATCCAGGCCTGGAACTGTACAAATTTGGCAGCTAGGCTGCAGATATTCATGGCAGCTAGTCTGAGTCCTTTGGTCTTGCACCCTCCTATACCTGAAAAAGTTTGGGGGCCAGGGTTGGCATGTACATTCCCAGATAGGAGGAATAGCATTAGGATCACTTTCCTAGCTGTGAGGCTGATGGTGATTGTGGATCGTACCTTGCATCATCTGATTTTGTTGGGGAATGGCTGATTTATATTCAATAGTGGATTTATCGGGGTTAGTAGTATGTAGGTGCCATGGCAGGGGATGGTGGCTTGGTTCCCTAGGTTAGTCAGTGGTATAGAATACTCCTGGTGGACCCCACTGAGGATGTTGCCCCCAGATCCATTATCATGCTGCTGGTGCCAAGACATGAGTCAGAGTACGGTGGCAGTGTGGGTGTTCCTAGACAGTCACTGGGGCCTGCTTCAATAAGTGTAGCTATGACAAGCAAGAAGAATGTGCAGCCCATTATGGTTCCACAGTTGCTGAAGAGGAATTTCCTGTGCGAATGGTACTGAGGAAGGGTGGCGGTGTTGGTTGCGGTGTTGCTTTAAGGCCTTGGCCATGGGAGAAATCCAATTAGGAGGGCACTGGGTAAAAGAAGGTGGAGTTAACGAGGATTTAAAAGAAGTCGGGGTTGGGGATGGTGGGTGGGACAAATTACTCTAAGCAGAAGCAGAGCCGGGGAATTGGTGAAGAAGAAAAAATAGCAGTCCAGAGAGTGCTTGTGGATTGTCCAATCAAAGGCTTCATGCTAGCGGTCTTACAATCAGAGGGCTAGGCAGTACAACCAAAGATAGCAGATCGAGGAGACTGAAGAAAGATGTACCTTAAAGGTACTCTCCCACATGTCTCAGCAGTGCACACGGATAAGGAAGACAGAAATACAGAGATTAGGTATGGGGGAGAAAAAACTGAGAGGGTAGAGAGGGAGAGAGAAGGGGAAGAAGGAAAAATAAAACAGAAGGGTATAGTTAGCAAGCAAGGAGATACAAGATGGAACAGAAGGGCAAGATGCATGGAGTGGTGCGGTGCAGTGCAGTGGGTGTGGGGCAGTAGTCTTCAGGAGGACAATCTGGGTACTGCAGTGCTGCCTCATATGCAGGCACCTCTCTGGGCTGAGGATGGAGGTGGCCAGTCTTCAATCCAAGCTGGCTAGGATGCTGGGGACCTTCGCCCCCACCCAGAGGCCACCATGTCCCCAGCCACTACCATAATGGTTATTCGGGCACGGGGCTGGATGGACTACAGTGGGCTTCTGGAGGGTGAGGGAGGTCAGGCAGAGGCACATCACCTTACTGGCCCAACTTACAAACTCCTATGCTGTCCTGGAGGAGTGGAAGAGTCCCACAAGGGAATCTGAAGTTGAGACCAGGGAGGATGAGTGGGTCCTCCAGGAGGGAGACCCAAGAGGGGGAGGCAGAGGATCCCAGAGGAAGAGGAAGCTAATCCTGGTGGGTGACTCTGTTGTCCGGGGAATGGAGCTTGGCACAAGTAACGGGGTGTAGAGGGAGGTAAAGTGCCTCCCAGGAGGTACTGCTCTGTGGAAGAGAGAGCAGAGCCAGAGGATCACTAAAGAGGCAGTGGGGGGGAGGACTGGAGGTCATTGTCCACCTGGGGACAAATGACCTAGCCAGGGACGGGGCAAGCATAGATCAGGTGCAGGAGGACTTCAAGGAGTCGAGAGGGTGCCTTGGGGAGACAGCAAACTCCATGACATTTTCTGAGGTGCTACTGTTCCATGGCAGGGGAGAGGCTATGACTCTCTGCATCACGTTATGGGTCTAGCTGCACAAACGAGCAGACTTGATAGACCATGAGGCCTGTTTCTGCTGGCATTGTGATGTTCATATGTGCTTCAACACTTGGTTGAGAGTTGGTGCAGGGAGAAGGGTTTTAGTTACATTGGGGACTGGGGACTCTGTAGAGGGATGCAGACCTGTACAAGGGTGACAGCCTGCATCCGCCTGGAGTAGGGGAGACAGTAGTCTCACGTAAGCTTAAAGGCTTCCTAGGCAAGCATTTAAACTAGCAGGAGGTGGGGGGAATGATGGAAGTAGGAGAATCAAGCAGCCCATCCCCACAGGTTAGAATAGCCAGACAGGAAGATCAGGAAGTTAACTTCACAACAGGAACATCTGAAACCACTATAAAGGGTGTAGCAGAAGTAGGGAATCAACATCGTAGAAGCATCAAGGGTAAAGAGGAGGAAAAGGTAGACAAAAGCAAAAATAAATGGATGGTAGGCAGTGCAAGTGGAAAGTCATGTGTACAATGCCTGCAGTCTGGGAAATAAAATCCCAGACCTGATGGCCTTGATAGCGGAGGCTGACCTGGACATAGTGGCTGTATCAGAGACATGGTACACTGGTAACCATGACTGGGAGGCAAATGTACTGAGCTATGCTCTGTTCAGGAGGGATAGGGAGGGGAAAAAAAGTGTGTGGGAGGTGGCCCTGTACATCAGGGAAGGAATAAAAGCTACCATGGTACAGAGAAGGCAGGGAATGACCAAGGCACTGTGGGTCACCCTTGAGCCAGGATATGGCACAGCAGTTCGAACAAGGGTGATCTACAGGCATCCAACTCAGGGGGATGATGTGGATAGGATGCTTGGGGAAGAAATACATGAGATGGCAGCAAAAGGGGAGGTACTACTAATGGGGGATTTTAACATGCCTGACGTGGATTGAACCATCCCAGCAGCTGCCTCTGCCAGGAACTGAGGCATCCTGGACTCCCTTCAGAGGGCAGGCCTCAGGCAGTTAGTGCTTGAACCCACCAGGGACAGGGCAATCCTGGACCTAGTACTGACCAATGAGGACAGAATCAAAGAAGTCATGGTAGAAGGTTAACTGGGGTCCAGCGACCACCACACAGTTTGGTTCAATATGAGTACAGGAGCACAGGTAAGTCACACAAAAGCGAGGGTATTGGATTTCAGGAGGGCGGATTTTGCTAGGAAGGGGATATGTATCAGAGAGGCCCTGGCAAGTAAGGAGACAAGGGGGGTGGTGTAGAGGGCCAGTGGGCACACCTAAAAGGAGCCATAGTGGAAGTGATTAACCAGTGCATAAGGCTGAGAAGCAAGGGTACGAGAAGGAAGAGACCATTATGGTTCTCAGCAGAACTAGCATAGAAGATGAGGGCCAAAAAGTTGGCTTTCAAGAAAAATAGGGGGACGCAGACAGAGGAGGATAGTGTGGTGTACCTAACTAGATTGAAGGAAGCGGGACAGGCTGTCAGGAGTGCAAAGGTGCAAACAGAGGTAAGACTAGCTCAGATAGTGAAAAAAGGGGATAAGTCATTGTATAGGTATATCAGTGAAAGACGGAAGGACAGGGTTGGGACTGTGAGGCCCAGAGGGGACGTGGGAAAGTATGTGAAGGGGGCCCTTGAAAAGGCAGAAACACTACATAAATACTTCTGTTCAGTGTTCACAGAGGAAGGGAAGGGACAGGGATCAACGCTAGGCAGCAGACACAAGGGAGGAAGGGAGGTGAACACCAGTCCATTTAAGGATGACAGAGTCCTGGAGGAGCTTGCAAAACTTAAGGTGGACAAGGCAAAGGGCTCTGATGGCATACATCCCAGGATATTAAGAGAGCTAAGGGAGGACTTGGTAGCACCACTGGCATCCCTGTTCAGTGAGTCGCTGAGGAAAGGAGGTGAACACCAGTCCATTTACGGATGAGAGAGTCCTGGAGGAGCTTGCAAAACTGAAGGTGGACAAGGCAATGGGCCCTGATGGCATACATCCCAGGACATTAAGGGAGCTATGGGAGGACTTGGTAGCACCACTGGCAGCCCTGTTCAGTGAGTCACTGAGAACAGGAGTAGTCCCAGAGGACTGGAGGAGGGCACATGTAGTCCATCTTCACAAGAGTGGAAGCAGAGAGGTGGAAGGTAACTACTGGCCAGTCAGCCTAACATCGATAGTAGTAAGGAATATGAAAACACTACTCAAAGAAAGGATGGTGGAACACTTGGAATCCATCAGAGCAGAGGATCCAAGACAGCATGAATTCATAGCAGAAAGGTCATGCTAAACTAATCTGACAGTTTTTTTTGACTGTGTGACAAAGGAGGTGAACGGTGGGGGGCAGTAGATGTGGCATACCTTGATTTCTGCAAAGCATATATCACTGTTCCACATAAGAGATTGGTAAATAAGCTGGACAGCCTGGGTGTGGGCACAAGGTAGTGACCTGTTAACAACTGGTTGAAGGACAGGAAGCAGAGGGTGGTGGTTAATGGAATCCAGTCCAGTGAAAATGAGGTGACTAGTGGGCACTCCAGGGTCAGTCCTGGGCTGGTCCTTTATAATGTCTTCATAAATGACATTATGGAAGGGCTGGAAGGAAGACAACATGCAACATGGTGAACTCTCTGGATGGGGTGGCCAGGATGAGGAGGACCTGAGCGGCTGGAAAATGGTCAGAAAGGTGGCAACTGGAAGTTCAATCCAAAGAAGTGAAAAATCATGCACCTAGGGGCTCAGAAACCCTGCAGAGAGCGACAGGTTGGAGGGGGATTGCTGAAGTCACCAGAGAGGAAAGGGATTTGGGGATTATCATCTCATAAGATCTAAAGATGGCCAAGCAATGTACAAAGGCAGTAGGAAGGGCCAGTGGCATGTTGGGGTGCATAGTAGGGGTATCACTAGTAGGAGAAGAGAGGTGGTGATGCCACTATACAAAATGCTGGTGAGGCCGAGATTGGAATATTGTACAGTGTATGGTTCTGGAGGCTACATCTTTGTAAAGACATAGATAGGGTGGAGGCGGTTCAGAGGAGGGCAACAAAGATGGTGCAGGGACTGCAGCAGAAGACATATGGGGAAAGATTGAGGGAGCTCAATATATATACACTGGAAGAGAGGAGGGAATGGGGAGATATGGTAGAAACTTTCAAGTATTTTAAAGGTATGAACAAGGTACAGGTGGGCGACCTCTCTCAGTATAAGGGGAGTACAAGAACAAGGGGGCACAAAATGAGAGTAGAGGGTGGTAGGTTGACAGGCCATGTGAGAAAGTTTTTTTTTCATGGAAAGGGTGGTGGATGCATGGAACAGCCTATCTCAGGAGGTGGTAGATGCAAGCACAGTGGGGGGAATCAAGTATGCATGGGATAGGCATGAGGGTACCATGGGGGGAAAGGAGAGGCGCTAACCGCTGACCAATTAAGGTCAGAGGGCACTGTTTAAGGTAGGGTATATGGGCAGACTAGATGGGCCCGGTGGCCGTTATCTGCCATCAATTTTCTATGTTTCTGAAGTAGAGCACAAAGCCACAAGCATAGTGGGTAGCAGTTTTGATTTGTCAGATTATCACTATTCAAAATCATTATCATGTACCAGTATGCATTTCAGTTTATTCCTGTAGAGAAAAAAATTCTTCATGGCCAGAGGTTATAGGTGGTCATTTGTAGGTCAGGGTGGTAGGTTCTTATTATTCAGGGGTTATTCTCCGACAGTTTTTGAATCACTTCACTGCCCTTGGGATAAAACTTATGTTATATCTTGTTCTGTCTGTATTCGTTGTCCATATTATATGGGACTTGGTTTTATACCTCACTTGCCTGTGGGGCCAGATTAAAGAGCAGGTTCCTAGTAGCTGCCTGCCACAGCCGGGTTGATAACTGACCTTTTCAGTAATCTTCTCATGAAGTTTTGCATAAAATATCCATGTTACTTAAAAGTTATTGCACTCGTAAAATCTTATTTCAGCATGCCGGCAAAAGGATGATTTCAGTGGTCCTAAAACCATGGCCATTGGCCCATGCAGCCCTGTTTTGTGAAGTCACAAGCGGAGGCTACGTGGGCGCACCCCATTGATTTCTGTGGGGCCGATATTTCCATTTACTGTTATTTTATACCCTTTACAGTTGGGATTTTATTAAATCAAGCGATCGATCAACTAATAGGGACCCTATTAGTCAATCGATCACTTTGATTCATAAATCCAGCTGTAAAGGTATAAAATAGTGGAAATATCGGCCCATAAAGCTAATGGGGCGCCACACAGCCTCTTATTTTGTGACATCACAAACAGGGGCTGTATGGGCCGACATGGAGGTGTGGTTTTAGAACCGGGAAGTCAGTCCTTTTTTTGCCAGCATACCGAAATAAGATTTTATGAGTGCAATAACTTATAAGCAACATGGATATTTTACGCAAAACTTCATGAGAAGATTACTGAAAAGGTCAGTCATTGACCAGGCTGGGGAAGAGCAGCAACACAGATAGCAGGAACCTGCTCTCTAAATGGTGTATTTTGTAGAGAAATAGGAGAAACAGTTCAGATAAGTTCAGAACTTCCCAGAACCTGTGCCATTTTCTGTAAGAGAACATTATCAGAACCTTTTTTCCAGGTTCTAATAGGATCTTATTTTAAAAACATTGATTTAGGAGCTAAATGTACTCCCCGGCAGGCCTGTATCTAAAAAGAAGGTGGTTAGTAAAATAAAAACCCAGAAAGAATGCTGAAGGTAGAGAAAGGACCCAATGAGCCAGCTCTGTATTAAAGAGCTGTTGACAAGTTATTGTCCTTGGAACAGGCAGCTAATGGCAAGGAACTGCCTGCCCAAGGACCTAAATTAGCACAGAAATGATTTTTTGTAACCATGCATTTTAATGCTGTTTAACTTACAACAATTGCAATCTTACTTCCAAGTCTCAAGCCAGCTGCCAAGTGCCCACCACAATCCCACCCACAAAACCGTGTTTTAATGATGCAAAGTGGGGAAGGAGCTGCACAGCTATGGCAAAGCTAGGACAATTTAAAACTAATCTGAGGGCTCACCTGATGACCAATAACACTAAGTGCAATTGTGGTCGCTAATTTCTCTCCTCTGCCCACTATGTCTGACCCTTGCACACCCCCAGCACTTACAAAATGACCCCAGAGCTTGTTCCCTCTTATTCTCTGTAGTGTTACTCCCCCCCTTGACCATCCCCCCCACTAAATGACTTCCCCTTTCTTCTGCATAACCACCCCCTACCCCTTAACCCACGCCTTCTCCTAACCCTTACATCGACAAGGCTTGCTGAGCTGCTCCTCGTCCCCAGCCTCCCTAGTATCTGCTGCCCCGCAACCCTGCTCTGTTCCCTACCTTAATTTTCTTGCTCTATTGACTGTATGAAACCCTGAACTATTGCATTCTTAGTTGCTCTTGCCAATTCCTACTGACTATGTACTCCCAGTTTCCCTCAGCTTTCTGTACCTCCTGTAATGCTGCTATTTGTGCCACAAGTTGTTATGCTCACTGTGTTAAACTATGTATGTCTTGGCTTTTCTTTGATACAGAACCTTTGTAAATGAGCTTTAGCTCAAAGGTATTTTAATTCCTCATTCTTAATAAATAAATAAATGGACAGCATTATAATACTAGCTGAGGCAGTGTCAGCCTTCAGGTGTAACATGTATGTGTTACAGCCACTTGTACATGTTAAGGAGGGTAGTATATCATGCATTACCCCCCTTAACATGTACAAGTCCCGGTGATATGTACACGTTACAACTAAATGCTGCTGCTGCCCCTGATAGCACTATAATGCTATCTTTAGCCATGCAGCTCCTTTTTCACTTCATGTCACTGGTAAGGCTGCAGTGGGCACTTGGCAGCTGGCTTGCGACTTGGAAGTAAGATCGCTATTGTTGTAAGTTAAATAACTTTAAAATGCATGGTTACAAAATGTAACTTCTGTGCTAATTTATGTCCTGAGGCAGGTAGTTCCTTGCCATAAGCTGCCTACCCCTAAGGTGTCAGCTGCTCTGTAAAAGCTCATACTCATGGTGGTATTATGCAAGGGGGGCTAACTACCTATATAACACTAGTTATATTTACTGTATTACTGCTGCAACCTGGTTCTAGAGCCCTCTACTGACAGTAGCTCATGGTAGAAAATGAAAGCTAAAACAATTTTTGTTCTATAAATGAAAAGGCAATGAAAGTTCTGATAAGGTTCAGATAACTTTCAGCATTTCTAATGGCTTATCAGAATGTTTTTAAACCTCAGAACATTTTATGGCTCTTCAGTCCCTAGTATTTTGCTTTCCAGGTTGGTCATGGTTAAGGAACATGCTTTACTTAATGGTATTTTACTATTACCATAGAATAGAACTAGTCTTTCTAGCAGGATTCACGATGACAGCACACTGGGCTGACTGTCTGACTGGGGGGAAGAAGAATATTTGTTTTTAAGCTGTTTTAATGTTGTGTTTTTAGGGCTGCAGGTAGGCGGAGTCTGCAGCCCTCTTGCATTAGCTCTAAAAATGAGCTACCAGATTCAGACCGTGGAACACTTACTTTGGAGTTTTCCAATGATCCTTCCACATCTTTGCAGCCCTTCAGTTTAGCCCTTGCAGGGCTGCAGACCGAACATCTGTCTAGCGCTCAATCAAATAGATTCATTCTAGTTCTTTTGGCAGCCTAGGGGTTAAGAAACAAATGCTTCTCCCTCACCTTGTAGTGCTTCAGTGAGTACAAGAAATGTGTTTTCTTTTTGATTCCAACTTGGTAAACAGCATTTACACTTACTCTGAGACATTTCAGTAAACAGCAGTAAATTGCAACAGAACATGAAAGGAGTCACAATACCAGATTGCTGCTGATTAGCTCCATGCTATTTAAATCTACTGTATGTATCACAGCTAATTTGCATAGCTCGAGAATTCCATACTGTGCAAATGAGCTTTTATTGCAATTTGTGCAAAATATGAGTTCTTATAAGTAGATGGAGTCTGTAATATAACAGAAATTATCTGTAACAACACCAAAGATTCAAATGCATGGAACTCGGAAGCAACAACTCTGTATTTTGAAGCTTCTCTGTTCTATTGCTGATTATTTCTAAAATGCTCCATAGTTTCAGAAATAACGTGAGAGATGTGAGTGTGGAGCACAGTTTAGTTCAGTGTTTTACTTATTAGGTACTGAGGATCGAGTTCTGCATGTCCCGAGGGCATTCCTATATGAGAACAGGGGCTGGCAACTATAAGAGAGACAGGCTTTCAATGCTGATTTGCTGCTGCAGTTTGAATGCCACAGCTCATTTGCATACCTTGAGTAGTTCACATTGACAGAACTTGTATTGGTTATGTGTGCAAATGGTACAGTTTGAGAAACAAATGGAGTTTTCCTGCAGTAAGCAAATTGCATTGTAAGCCCCCTTTCTCATAAGCATTGCCAACTTAGGTTCTCATATGGCACTGCACACCAGACCTCCTGAACTCAACCCACAGTTGGTAATACACAACATAGTACTGTAAAACTAAACTCTGCATTTTTTATATGTATCCAGAAGAAACAGTTTTACTGATAAGGTACTAGTCTATACCTATAAGGTGGCTGTAAGCAGGCTCCCAAAAGTAAGACTACACATGTGAGCAAGTCATGATAAGCTGTGCTAACCAGGTGCAAATCATCACATGGATTGAACCAGCCTGACAGTACAGCATGAGTGGAAAAACAATGTTTGAATATAAAGAATGATTATTTCATGAAAATAAAATGTTCAGTAGCCTGATTTACACATACATTGCCATAGAGACCTACAGTACACCAGTAACCCATGTTGCATCGTAAAAATAGTATGGGCCCTATATTCAAAACTTTGCGCAGTAAACCATTTGTGCAAGTGTAGTTCCAGGCTAGCGTGGTCCGCTTATATTAAAAAGGTCAAATAGCATCCATAACTGCATTAGCCCCACACAAAATTATAATGTATGCAAGGCAAAATGAGGGGTGTATCAGCACAATGCTATATTCAGTGAATAGCACCACACAAAGTGGTTTTGTGTGACTTAGCACAACACATTGCACGATGCAAATTACCACCCAGGAAAAGGTTGTTTAACTCTGGGCAAACCAACTTTGCATGACTTTGTGGCTTTGCACAGCTTGCATGACATTTGTGCAGCTTTATGTGACCTAACCAATAAGTATGACACATAGAAATAAGCCAGACATAGAGGACACATGCTGCTCACTGATGGTATCACTGTGATGCCATCATCTGCCACCAGTCCCAGCCATGCCAAGCAGTAAGTGGTGACCCGGCTCCCAGTCGGCACCATGGTAGTGCAGCCATACGGCACACACCTGCAGACCACCCTTCTGTGGACACCAGCAGATGCCAGCACACACTTACTGTACTGTTGGGCATGGAGGGTGTTGAGGGGAGGGTGTACAAGTGGCCAGGCTGCACCACAGACTGGGTGCAGCCACAGGCTGGGACAAGCCATGCAGTGCACATGGGCCAGTGTTGGAATACCCCAACACCAGTGTGCTTGTCTGATCATATGTTCCCCAAGTCACATACCGCACATCTGTACAGACACCACAGCGCACACACCCAGCAACAGGAGTGTAGCCAGGAATTGTAAACATACCAAAACTGATGCACTGTTGCCCCCTCATTATGTAAACATAAGCCAAACTATGTGCTGCCACGCCACACCAACAATAGCCCCCATTTGCTATGTCTGAGTGCAGGTAATTGGTTTCTTCCTGCAATCCTCCTTCCTTTTTGTTTCTGCCTGCCTGGTGAGTTGTTCTTGTTTGTGTATTTGGCTGGTGGCATCAGTGCCTCATAGCGAACAACAAAGGCAAAAGGGCTCAATGCAACACAGAGTGACTCACACTGTCCTTGCTTTCCTCTGTTTGTTACCCCTGCCTGATGTTTGTACTGTACTCTGCTGAGTACAGTGCATATGCCTGCTGAGATCCTTGCCCAGCAATGTATATGTCACTGTGAGCATCCCATGCCAGTAGTGCAGAGTCTGTGAGTAGCACAACAGCAGTACAGTACTGTCCACTGTAGGTACACACCTGCAGGATGGGTCTGTCACTGTGTACAGTGCTGCAGTCATTGCTGCCCAGTACACCATGGGCAGTGCAGTGTCCCACACATCACAGGCCCCTGTGTCACTGTACTGTCTGCTGTGTAATATATAGCAGGAACTACAGTTGGACCATTGCATCCAGCACCACCACCAGTGCCTGTGCTGTGCAGTCCCCTGGAGCACATTATTCTATGCAGTTCTGTATATATGCAGCCTGCAGCTACCACCATGCTCCTCCCGACTGACCTTCAGGTGGAGCTGTGGGCAGACCCAGCCAGCCCTTGTACTTCCAGACTGACCTACAGGTGAAACTGTGGGACCCTGCAGTAGCACTTGGCAAACTGCATGCAAATCAGGGCATAATAAGATGCTAATCTGGATGTTGGCCACTGACTGCCTAAGTAGTCTCATTTGCATGTCACTTTTGAATACAGCAGATTTTTGCCCCGGGCAAACGGCTTAGCGCCAAACAAGACCTGCGCAGATGCATGTGCACCACGCAAACGTTACAGAAACATTTTTTATTTATGCACACTGTACATTCACATGCACTGATGCTTGCAGATCTACTGACTCCACTCCTTTGCTAGCACACACATTGGCCACATAGTTCACCTCTCCAGCCCTTCCGGTCACTGTGAACTGGGTTGCTGTTGTGGTTTGCACTTCCTGGTTGCTATATTCAGAGCTGTCTAATTCCCGGGCTATTGTTGCACTGCACTCCCAGCCCAGTTTGCCCGGCTTCCTTAGTATGCTATATCAGCAGGTTTAGCACCGGGACTATCCCTTTTGAATATAGCAAGCTATTGGTTCTGGGCTAATTTAGCATGCCAGGCAGTGCTAACTTAGCCCCGGGGCAAAGTTTTGAATATAAGGCCCTACGCATCTAATCAATTAAGTGAAACACAACAGAAGCATGGGTAAAACCTGAAGGGCAAGAGAAGCTGTATCTGAGGTTCAAATTGCCACATAAATATTACATACTTTTTTAATGTTCTTTACACATGCAGACATCTGCCACTTTTGAAGTAAAAGTAGAATTAACTGCCTATGCAAGCAATCAAGATAATGAAATTGCAACCCAAATGCACACTGAAACTACATTTATTTCCACAGACTGGTGGGGGCCTTTATGATAAAGAGGCTTACATTTAATACTTTGGTAGCAGTGGTAATAGTAATAACCCCTTATAAAAAGGGATGTTAATTCTAAAGAGCTCCAAGTAAATTCACAAGTCTTACTGTTTTTATATACTAACATACTAAAATGCCAGCAGAGTAGGCAAAATGGTCTATCGAGTCTGCTCGAAAATCAGCACCCAGCTAGGAAACTGTTCCTGCCCTTACTGTCTCCCCGAACCCCCTTCCAACTCCATCTTCCATCGGAGTTACACCTCCAGATCTGACATTATTCAGTTTAAAGAGCACTTTTCATAGTCCTTTTGACTTTCATGCATAAATTACCCCTTCTTGTATTGATTCTGGAATTGTCTTTCATTATTGTCAGCTGCAGTTATTTTTGCATTCTGAGCTGCTAAAAACTGCAGGTAATACCAGAGCTTCTGTAGCAAGCCTGGTGTTGCTGTGGGCCCAAGCTTGTACTGCTGACATCACTATAGGGCAGAGTCAATGTAACAAACAAACAAAAAAAAAACATACTGACAAGGCATTTGGATTTTGGCATAATGCATTGCTAACAGGCTGTCTTGGGGAAGGGGGAACACAGTATGTGCACTGAGTACTGGTAGTTTTCCATTGCATCAGTGTTGCAACTGCATGGTACTGCACAGTGTGAGTCACTCCTCTGCCCTACAGTGATATCATCAGGAGCCAGCAGCTGAACAGCAAAGGCAAGTGCAGCAGGGCTCCAAACCAAATTCAAATTATGGAAGGCAAGAGTAAACCTTGGCCAAAAATAACAGATACACGTACTCTTTCAGGTCTAGTACTGCATATAATGACTACAAGCTGTAACTTTTTGGACCATCATGAAAGGTGCTCTGTAACCTCCTCATACCTGTTCCAGCCCCTCTTGAATCCTTCCACTGTATTAACAGCCACCAGTTCCACAGGCAGTGTGTTCCAAGCATCCACCACCCACTCAGTGAAGTAGCATCTCCTAGCCTCGTCCCTGATCCTCCCGCCAACCAGCCTCATTGAATGCCCCCTGGTGGCCCCCCTCCTCTCTCTGCTGGAACACTCTATTTAAGCTGTCCCTATTTACTCCCTTTAGATATTTACAGACCTCGATTATATCCTCTCTGTCCCTCCTCTCCTCCAGGGAGTACAAGTTGAGCTCCTCACGTCTCTCCTCATAGGATCTTTCCCCCAGACCCTGCATCATCCTGATTGCCCTCTTCTGGACCCTCTCCAGAAGTGCATTGTCCCTTTTCAAGTACAAATGCCAAAACTGCATACAGTACTCTAGGTGCAGTCTAACCAGGCAGTTATACAGAAGGAGAAACACCTCCATCTCCTCGAGGTTATCCCCCTGGCGATGCACCCAAGCATTTTATTTGCTTTCACTGCCACCCTTCTACACTGTTCCGAGTTGTTCATTTTGGCATCCACAAGCACCCCAATATCATTTTCCCCTCCCTAAACCTGCAATTTCTCCCCTGGGGAAAAAAAAACAATGTCAACTGCTCAATACAAAATAAGAAGCAAAAATGCCAGGCTCATACTAAATTTCAAGTGGCATATGACCAAGAAAAGTGTACTCAGAGTGACAAAGTCTATATTCCAGCTGCAAAATAAGGTAAGCGTGTGGTCTCAAAAGGGAACAGTAACAGAAATGCAAACTGCAAATGTTGTCAGTGACCCACGTGAAACTGAATGGTCACGCACAGTGACAGATACATGCATCAAGCCATTCTGTTTTCCGGGATCCATACTATATCCTGACAACCATAATCCCGACATGTAAAATCCTGACACCAAAATCCTGACAACATCAAATCCTGACATGCCAAAATCCTGACATTATGACTGCCTATATTCACATAATCCCGACATGTATAACAAACAATAAATTGTAACTTACCATCATTGATTATTCCAGAACCTTCATGAATTGGCAGATGAGTCTGATTTAAGTCTGTCGCTTCAGTTTGTAATAATGGATTTTGAGCAGGTGGTAGCAAACGTCTGCAAAATAGAGTATCCTGAAACATCTAATAAGGGGTGTTTGTTTCATTTTGGACAAATAGCATGGAGAAGGATACAGGGGATGGGTTTTTTACACCACAGTATGGTAGTAAAAGTATTATGCCAGACAATAGTGATCCACTGTTGGCATGGCTTGAAGAAAATTATATTTTGGGCAGAGTCAGGAGATGATTGAGGAACAAAACTACTATTAGAAGCCCACCACCTTTCCCACCTGAATTCTGGTCTGTCCATGACCAGATCGACAATGGAATTCCACGCACAGAAAACATAGAAGCGTAGCACCACAGATTGGGTGCATTAATAGGTTCTTCAGATATGGGCACCAACCAATTCATAGCTCAGCTGCTAAAGGAGGCAATGCTTGCTACATAGATACATAGACATTGTCAGCAGATAAGGGCCTATGGCCCACCCAGTCTGCCCATTTGAGCTTGTAAGTTCCCCTTCACGTTTTTCTAGAAGTCTGTTGCTCCTTATCCCTGACCTCCATAATTCCCTTATGTCTATCCCATGCATTCTTAAATCCCGTGATTGTTTCAGCCCCCACCACTTCCTCTGTCACGGTGTTCCACTTGTCCATCACCCTGTCTGTGAAAAAAATCTTCCTCACGTTTCCTCTGAATTGCCCTCCCTCCCTTCAACTTCATCACATGCCCTCTAGTCCTGGAACATCTCTTTATCTGGAAAATAGTGTATTCCTGCACCCTGTTCCTCCCTGTAAGGTACTCGTATGTCTCTATCATATCCCCCTCTCCCTCCTTTCCTCCAGGGAGTACATATTCAAGTCCTTCAGCCTGTCCTCATTGGACTAGTGATGCAACCCCTGTACCATCTTTGTTGCCTTCCTCGAACCTTCTCTACCCTGTCTATGTCCTTACATAGGTAAGGTCTCCAGAACTGTACACTGTACTCCAGGTGGGGCCTCACTAGTGTCTTGTATAGCGGAATTATGACCTCCCTTTTCCTGCTGGTGATGCCCCTGCCTATGCATCCCAGCATCCTATTTGCTTTACCTACTGCATTGTCACACTGTTTCCCTACCTTGAGATCATCAGAGATGATAACCCTGAGGTCCTTTTCCTGCTTGGTGCATACTATATCCTCCCCATGCAACTGATATGTTGTTCCAGGGTTTTTATGCCCCATATGCATTATCTTGCATTTCTTCACACTGAATTTAAACTGCCAAATCCATGACCATTTCTCAAGATTCTGCAGGTCCCTCCTCATTCTGTTTATACTCTCTGGGGTGACCACTCTGTTACAGAGCTTCGTGTCATCAGTGAACAGGGAAATTCTGCCTTCTAGGTCCTGTGCAATGTCACTGATGAAGATGTTGAATAGGACTGGTCCCAGCACTGATCCTGTGGTACCCCACTGGTCACGCTTCCCTCTGTGGAGTAACAGCCATTTACCACCACCCTCTGTGTCCTGCCGCCCAGCCAACTACCCACCCACCGTCCTGCCCACTCCCATATTCCCAAGTTTGTTTAATAGCCTTCTATGTGGCACTGTGTCAAAGGCCTTGCTGAAGTCCAGATAGGCCACATCCACTGCCCTTCCCTGATCCACCTCCCTTGTCACCCAGTCAAAAAATTCAAAGAGGTTGGTCTGGCGTGACCTCCCCCTGGTGAAACCATGCTGCCTTGAGTCTTGTAGTCTGCGGCTAACCAGATGTTCTACCAATCTCTTTCAGTAATGCTTCCATGATCTTCCCCACTACCGAGGTCAGGCTGACTGGTCTGTAGTTCCCTGCTTCTTCTTTATTCACGCTTTTGTATAAGGGGACTACATCTGCTGTCCTCCAGTCCCTGGGCATCTCCACCTGTTTCCAGTGATCAGCTAAACAGGAGTGCCGGAAGTTCAGCCACCACCTCTCTTAGTTCCTTTAGGACCCTGGGGTGCACCCACTGCCCCATCACTTTATCAACTCTTATTCCTTCCAGTTCCTTTAGGACCCTTTCCCATGTAAAGGGACTTGTGTCCATTTCTGCACTGTTCCCTCCCCTTGTACTCCCTCAGGCCCAATACCCTCCTCTTCCTCAGTAAAGACTGAGCAGAAATATCTGTTCAGTATGTCAGGTTTACTGTTATCATCCTCCGTGTGGCCCCTGTTCTCCCCCTTCAGTCTCACTATCCCTCCCTTTGCCCTTCCTTTTTCACTTATATACCTGTAAAAGGTTTTGTTCCCTCTACCCGATTTACGATGCACTCTTCTGTCTGAGCTTTGGCTTCCCTTACTGACCTCCCTGCCTCCCTTTGCTTCTCCTGGTACTTCTCCCTGTCCCCTTCTGCCTGTGTCTTTTTGTATTGCTGGAATACAATCTTTTTGGCTTTCACTTTCTCCGCTACCTCCTTGGAAAACCATAATGACTTCCTCTTCCTTTTCCTCTTGCTAACCTGCTTAATGCATACTTCTGTTGCTCTTGTAATCTCTGTTTTAAATACTGCCCACTGTTCCTCCACTCTGGATTCCCTCCACATTCCCATTAGTGCCTCTTTCAAGCATCTACCCATTTTCCCAAAGTCTGCCCTCCTAAAATCCGGGATACATGTTTTTATGCAGTCTGGTTCTGTTCCTCCTGTGATTTCAAGCATCAGTGACTGGTGGTCACTGTTCCCCAGGTACTCCCCCACTGTTTCCCCCATCACACTGTCCCCATTTGTGAGCACAAGGTCCAGTATTGCCTTCTGCTGAGTTGGTTCCATGACCAGTTGCTTAAGGAGGGCGCATTGAAGGGAGTCCAGGATAAATCTGCTCCTGGCTGCTGCTGCTGGGAGACTCCAGTCCATGTCTGGAATATTGCAGTTTTGATCCAGCATCACCTCCCCCTTGTCTGCCATCCTTTGGATGGCTAGCATTAACTCTGTATCTGTTTCTTTCTCCTGGGCTGTGGTCTGTAGACCACCCCTATGCAGATGGCTGACTCCATTTTCCTTTCCAACTTAACCCACAGTATCTCTCCCCATTTTGTTCCTCCTGGATCTCTGTGGCCTTTATGCCATTTTTCACATAAAGTGCCGCTCCTCCTCCCTTTCTACCTGCCTTGTCTCTTCTGAATATGTTGTAGCCAGGTATGGCCATCTCCCAGTCATGGTTATCATTACACCAGGTCTCTGTGATGGCCACAATGTCCAGGTCCAACTGCACCATGGCAGTCTCCAGATCCTCCCTCTTCTTGTTACGGTTCCTGGCATTGGCACACACAGCTTTCCATGATGTGAACTCCCTGGACTGTTTAGCTGTTCTATTCTAGCCCCCTCCCTGGTTGTCCTTTATCTCTGGTTCTCCCTGCTCTCTGCCCTTCTGTTGAATTTTGCCCCCTTTCTGCTTATCCCCTTGGTTGCTTATCTCAATCTTTTGCTGAGACAACAATTAAGAAGATTGTAAGAGGCTTGCCTAGATCACCTGCAAAGGCTTGCCTAGATCATCTCCAGGGGATTACGCATAACTTGACTCAAATACTTTAAATACAGCGTTTTAACTTTTAAGTTAACTTTTAACTATTAACATAATTAAAGATATACATT
Organism: Neoceratodus forsteri; assembly: GCA_016271365.2. NCBI lineage: Eukaryota > Metazoa > Chordata > Ceratodontiformes > Ceratodontidae > Neoceratodus > Neoceratodus forsteri. The sequence continues at coordinate 1,211,912,594 of CM028129.1, read as the reverse complement.
TTAATGGTGTCATTAATTGGATTACTGAATTTCTGGATCAGACTGGATAAGTGGATTACTGCATAATGGAATGAACATCAATGATGGTAAGTTACAATTTATTGTTTGTTATACATGCCATGATTATGTGAATACAGGCAGTTGTAGTCAGGATTTTTCATGTCGGAATTTTGGTTCAGTATTTTGTGTTTCAGGATATTGATGTTAGGATTCTACATGTTGGGATTTAGTACCTAACATCTGTTTTTCAGTAGGTGTGGTTCACTGCTTTCCAGGTGAAGTTTCTGAATCTTGGGGAAAGGAACAGTGCTTGGTTTCCACACTGTCTGCATTTAGTCATGGTTAATGGTGAGGGACTGCCAGAACTGGGGACTAAAGCCATTTATTTATCTACAGTGACAAGTACAGTGTGTGACTGGTGAACAGTAAGGGACTAGCACCACTGGAGACTGAAGCCCTCTACAAATCCACAGGGGCAGATGCAGTGTAGAACAGGCAGTCCAGGGTTTCTGCACTGTGGTAGATATAGTGCTGACGAAAGGTGGCAGACTAACAGTACTAGAGGCTGAAGTCTTCTGTTTATCCACATGGGTGTGTACAGCATGATCAGGAACAGTACAGGGTGCTCACACTGATGGTTTCAGTTCTGGCAAAAGCTAAGGGATGGGAAAACTGGGGACTGCTTTACTGTCTTCATGTCCACAGTCTCTATTGGTAGGTCATTTTAGAAGGCCACCACCTTCTGGGACAAAACATTCTTCCTAATGTAACCCCTAAACTTGCCATCTGTGACCTTTAGAGCATGTCCCTGTGTCCTTCTGGAGAACATATCCATATGTTCAATCCTGTCTATACCCCTGAGAATGGGAAGACTGAGATCATGTCCCATCTCAGCCTGCTGTTCCAGAAGGACAAGCAAAAGGATGAGGAGCACCCACATATGCAGAAAGCACCAGGACCACAAAAATATTATTTAAAGTTCTTTATTTAACTAAAGTGCATAGTGCACCCACAGATATTGAGTATAAGAAAGTGATGACTGAGCCTCTCTGAAACTAACATTTCCCCTGGCCCCTGTCAGGCATCATCAGTGGTCTTTCTGAGGCAGGGTCAACACAAGGTTATGTTGAAAATTTGGTGTAAAAGCATTTAAAAAAACATTTTTTCAAGATTTTTCACCCAGATTCCTCTCCTGCAGCCCTATCGGCTCTAACCAGAGTTTCTTATTTTAGTTAGTTCTAATTGCAGGGTGGGGTAGTAATAGTCAAGGTTTTTATCTGAGATATATTTAGGAGTTAGCTGTTTTTGTTTTTAGGTAGTTTTATATGTTTGTTCACTTGACTGTTGTTAATTTGGCTCACAATCACTTTGTTCTCTTCACTGCTGCTGCTGCTGTGGCTCAGCTCCTGTTTGCTGCCTTGATTTTTGCAATATTCAGAGGATTTCTTATTGGTTTTGCTGGCATTTTTAATGTTTTCAGCATTGACGTCTGCTGCACCATTTTCTGCATTGTCATCTGCTGCAAGCGGATTTATCGTCTGTCCTGGAGTATTGCCTATGGCAGTCTCTATTGATATCTGTGGTCCCTGTGAGGGATAGTGTTGACTGAGGGCTGCTGTTCCTGGACTTAGCGTCTCTGCTCGGCTGCCAATTCATTGGAGGGCACTTGGACTGCTGTACAAACTGCAAGTCATCTGGAGTGGTGCTTCCCGGTCATTTGACTGTGCCATGTTTTGGATAGCCCTGTGCCTTTGATCTGGCCGATGTTTTGAGGTGTGCCACATTTGCTGCTGCCTTGTGTGGCCCCCTTGGGTATATTACTCTACAGTTGCAGGTCGGTTGTTTCAGCATCATTTCACCTGGGTCTTCAGTATTGGCATTTTTTGTCTAAGGAGTGTTGGACTCACCCAATTCAGGTTGGAAAATGGGAAATCATTGCTTGCTTTTTTGGACAGAGTAAACTTCTATGAAAGCCTCTGCTGGTAGGATTGGCATCGTATTTTAAATATTTTCAGAGAAGCCGTTGTGGGCTGGCTGTTGATGCTGGTGGATATTTCTTAAAATAGCTACTGGGCAGTGGGAGTGCCTAGTTTTAGCTGTTGAGCCTGACTTCTAAGCTGCTTTATTTTTAATTTTAATATCACTGCTGCCCTATTTCTTGTGAGCTGTGAGAGAGCTGCAAGTTTAGTGCTTGTTTGGACACTATTTTGCCCAAGGAGGTGAGAGCTCCCTGTAGCTCCATAACTGACTGTTCAAACTTTGGGACATGAGCCTGTCATTCCCCCTTCCATAACATTAAAAGGAAGAAGTATTGAACTTGACACCGGGACCTAACATTAGCAAACTTTGATGTTTACAGGCATTTAAGTTGTTTTGATTCTCCTGTTTTTTGTTGCTGTTTGTGGGTAGTGGGTGGAAAGGGTTGGGAGGGTGGAAAGGGATTAGTTAGTGTGTGGCTGTGGTGTGATTGTGGATAGGAAAATTGGTATTGTATTTATAGTGTGGATGTTGTATGTATGAGTAGCTAGGTTGACTCTTTTTAAATTGTTTCTTAATTTGTGATTTTGTTTTAGAGGTTAGAGAGCCTAGTAGAATTCATCTTTTCTGCTAGATCAGGGACCACTGGGTATCTATATTTAGTGATATTTTGGGGTGCTGGTTTGCGTTGGGATGTGCTGGAGCCTTGGACACCCATGAATAGCGTATGCTGCATCCCAGCTGTGTGACCCCCATCCCTTTCCTGACCTTCCAGTTTCAGCTACTGCAACCAGGCGCTGCAGGGAGATGGGTATTATGAGGGGACGTGTAGGTTGGTGGTGGCGGGGTGCAGCAGGTCAGGTGGAGGTGAGAGGTTTTGAGGTGATCAAGAGCAAGAGATTCCCTGGGATTAGAAAAAGCCTAGAGAGAGGCCAGACATGTTTGGTCTCTGTCCCCAGGGTTCCCACCAGACTGAGTGTGCAGGTAGCCGAGGGGCCGGCAATGTCTACCAGTCCCTTTTGGGCTGTGCTGTGCAAAGCCAGGTTGGTGAGGAACAAGACCCCAATTATGGCAGACTTGATTTCTTCTGTTGACCTGGCTTGCATTACAGAGATTTAGTTGGATGACGTCGCCAGGCCAGTTCTGGAGGTGGGCATCCCCTCTGAGTACTCCATAGAGCACTGCTCGAGGAGGAAATGCAGGGGTGGGGCTGCGGCCATCTGTTTTAGATCCAGCTTGGGCTTCACCATGCACCCAGTGGGATCTGCCAGGTCTTTCAAGTGTGTGAGAGTGCATGGGGGTACAGGTGCATGCAGCAGGATTCTCCTCATGTACCACCCTCCAGGGTTGAGAGAAGAGCTCCTGCAAGGAAGTCACTGACTTCGTCATAAACGTGGTGTTGGAGTCCCCCAGATATTTGATTCTGGGGGACTTCAGTGCCTGGGTCGGTGACAAATCCTCGCAATTTGGTTATGACCTCCTTCAGTTGATGCCATCACTGGAACCACAACCACATGCTCGACCTGGTGTTCTCACTTAGGCTTGAGGTAACAAATCTAAAGACTGATCAGGTCCTTTGATCTGATCATTACATTGTGAAGTTCTTGGTTGGGGCCCCCCCTGAAAGTCCCTCCCCTGTTGAGATGGTCGGCTATCACCCTTTCAGGGGTTTGACCCCAGAAGGACTGCTGGCGGTAGCCGATTTATCTAGAATAGATGCTGCTAGTGTGGTTGGCACAGGTGAGGTGGTTGTCTTCTATAACAAGGTGGTTTCTGAAGCTCTTGATGCTATCTCACTGGTCAGTGTATGACCCAGATCCTCTCACTTGAGATCCCCCTGGTTTGATGGGGCTCTCAAGGTGATGAAGATCAGGGGTCAGAAGTTGGAGCGTTACTGACAGAGGACCCGGTCAGAGGAGGACAGAATGGCCTTGCATGCTCATTATCATGAGTACAAAGGGGAAATCAAACATAAGAAGGCAGAGTTCCTGTCCAGGGAGATTGCTGCAGGGAAGAATAGACCATCTCAGCTCTTTTGGACTGTGGACAGACTTTTACATCCTGTCTGTCTGCAGCCAAAAAAAGCTTTTTCAATCACTTTATGTGAAGAGTTTGCCCTATTCTTTTCTGACAGAGTGTCCTGCATCCAGTTGGGGATCCCATCACTGAGGTAAGTTTTGTCTCACGGTGATCGACCTGGGATGAGCAGAGGTGCTACATCTGTCTGGGAGGAGTTTAAACCACTGGAGGTGGCTGAGGTCATTGAAGTGATCTCGAAGCTAAACCACATGTATTGTGAACTGGACCCAGCCCTGACCCATTTCTTGATGAGATGTATCGGGACTGTTGTCCCGGTGTTCGCTAGGATTGTCTGGTGTTCGATGTCGGAGGGTGTCTTTCCAGATGCCTTGAAAGAGGTTCTGGTGAGGACCCTCTTGAAGAAGCCATCTCTCGACCCTGACATCCTGGTGAATTACCATCCGATCTCCAACCTGCCCTTCTTGGGCAAGGTTGTTGAAAGTAGTGGTGCAACAGCTCAAAGAACACCTCTTGTCCTTTGATATCTATGAGCCATTCCAGTCTGGTTTCAGTGCCAGGCATAGTACTGAAACAGCATTAGTTAGGGTGCATAATGACCTCCTCAGGGCTAGAGATAGAGGAGACTGGTCAATTCTTGTGCTCCTTGACGTCTCATCAGCTTTTGATACCGTGGATCACATTGTGCTTCTCGGTCGCCTTTGAGAGTATTGTGGACTCGCCGGTACTGTCATCAACTGATTTGAGTCCTATATCTCTGGAAGGGAGCATCTGGTAGTGATGGGAAATTTCTCCTCCTCCCCCAAGCCCCTGTCATGTGGAGTATCTCAGGGTTCAATTTTGTCGCTGGTGTTATTCGCAGTATATATGCTGCCCTTGGGAGAGCTCATTTGACATTATGGTGTGGGTTTTCACTGCTATGCAGATGATACCCAGCTGTATTTGTCCTTTGCCCCTGGAACACATGATGCCATGGAAGTGATTAACAACTGCCTGGCTGAGATCAATGACTGTATGTTCTCTAGCTGGTTGTGACTGAACCCCAATAAAATGGAAGTACTGGTGATTGAGCCAGGTCACAGATGTGATAGGAGTGCCTCCGGAGTGGATACAGGATTGTTTCTAGGATCCATTCCGTTGATGGCATCCCCTAGGGTGTGGGATCTTGGCATTATCCTGGATAACATATTGACACTTGAAACTCGGGTGTCGTCTGTTGTCCAAAGTGGTTTTTACCGCCTGAGGAATATTGCCAGGATTAAACCCCTAGTTCTGCTCGAAGACCTGCCAACACTAGTGCATGCCTTTGTTATGTACAGGCTTAATTACTGTAATGCTCTATACTTCGAGGTCACTGGAGGGACCCTCCACCAGCTGCAACTAGTGCAGAATGCAGCGGCTTGGTCGCTGACGGGCCTGGCTAGGTCCAGTCATGTGACTCCAGTCCTGCAGGCTCTGCACTGGCTGCTTGTCAGGTGGAGGGTCATCTTCAAGGTGGGCTTGCTCACCTATAAGGCCCAATATAGACTGGGCCCTGGCTATCTGGCTAATCTCCTTACTCCTGCCACCTCAGTACATTCCCCCCCCACTCCTCGACTAGGGGCCTCCTTGCCGTTCCCAGGGTCAGACTAAAAACATCTGATGACTGTGCTTTTAGTGTTACTGGTCTGTCACTGTGGAACTCGTTTCCAGCATTTGTCAGGGAAGCTCTGACTGTTGAGTCATTCAAAAAGGGTCTAAAGGACTACATAGGACTTCTGGTGTAGCTCTCCACCCTAATGGTGGCGTAGGCTCTGAGCTCCCTACCAAGGCTCCACAATTTTCCTCACAGACATCGGAGTGCAGTTACATATTTTGAATATTTTATGCAGACGAGGTATGTCATCGAATAAGTTAATGGGGGCAATAAATAAATTTCTTGTGCTTCAGCAAGACGGGACTAAGTCAGACAGTTAACTGTCCAATTCTGAAACTTCTGACCTCCCGCAATGCTCACACCACTGGCCAACACCAAAATGCTGACCTAGAAAGCCAAAAAAAGAGCTAGCATGAACTTCAAACTGAACCAGATACTTCTGGAAATAAAGGACATTAAAGAAGATATCTCACAGTACAAACTGACCCAAAAGGCACTGCGTTCTGACCTGACAAAACTGGAAGCTAAGGCGGTGGTGGTTTAAACATCCTCTTCTGACCAGACCCAGCAGCTAAAGTAAATCCACTCTACTATATCTTGAGTAATTCAGGTATGCCAATTAACTATAGAGAGACAGGAAGATGCAGAGAATTGCAACCAAAGACATATAGATCTATGTGGTACCTGAAGGTAGCAAGGGCACAGATATTAAAATATTGTTGAGACACTCCTCCAAACTTCCTTTTCTCTGGAGGATTCTCTGCAGCAGGAACTGGAAAGAGTTCATCGGGTGTTAGGCCCAAAGCCAGTTGATCCTGCAGCAAAGCCTCAGTCTATTATAGCACATTTTGCCTGTTAATGCGATTAAAGAACAAATCATCAGGAAAGCTTGGTACTCAGGTAAAATATTCTATGGAACCACCCAACTCTTCCTAGATAATGATTATGCTACAGTAACCATGCAATGAAGAAGGGACTATATACCTCTTTTCCAGATCCTGAGACAAAATAAACTCAGGTTTCATACACCTTATCCAACAAAGCTGCTTGTTCAGTACCTCACCAGACAGCAACTATACGAGTCGGCTTCGGAGGCCCGGGAAGATTTGCAGAAACAGGGATTGGAGGTGCCACTCCGGGCTTCCTTTCCTAAGCGGGACCTGGTTAGGAGACTCACTTATGCACGAGGCTTCAAAGCACAACAGATGGCATTAACTGAATTGAAATGCTGGGTCACTGGGCTGACTCCTGCTGAGACCTAAACTATCTTTGGGACACACTGGGACACTTATTTGTGGAGGTGGTGAGTTGTCTGGTCCCTACAGGACCCTGGTTCTTTCCTTGCCTCTCCTCAGAAGGGTGGTCCTCAGATGACTTGGGATGTGGAGTGGCTAGAGCGTGCAGCCCAGTTGTTTTGGGCGTGGTGCCTGTGGACTCCTGTCGCTTCTGGGTGGGGGCTAATCTGCCACTCTGGTGTCTTGCCTGGTGGTCTTCCCTTTGGTTGGAGTGAGGGGTGGCTTGGTGGGACGGGACCATGGGGGGCAGTCTGAAGTCTGAGTGGAGAGAGTTTTCTCCCTTAATTGGACTTGAGGTGTGCTAGGGGAGCGGATATATGGCTTCGGGGCCCTGGGACTGAGGACATGATGATTTGTTGTACCTGGTATTTGGCCTCATCCGTTAAATAGGATAAGAGATGGCAAAAGAGCAGGGTCTGGAGAGCGAGGGCAACTACTTTTACCATAGGGGATAGAGGCAGGTCAGGTCCCGTGGCTGGACTTCTCTGGTGACTTCCCCAATCTATTGCCCATTAAATAGGGCTAAGGGACTAATTCTGCTCTCTGGGTCTTTTCACCAGGTTATAGCACCCCGTTAAATAGGGTATTGCCTCGGTCTACTGGGGGCTCGGGGCCCACCTTATATTTAACTATTTCAGGTTTGCTGGGCTGGCAGATCACCGCATATAGTCCTCTAGATTTATTTACTTTGGACTGCCCTCAGGTCCTGCTCTATATAGACACCTCTGCTTGTTTTTTCCTCCTAAAGTGCTGCCTTTAAGCTGAGGAAGTGGACTGCCAGAGGATGGGTGCTGGGGTGGGGCAGGGGTTTCCCCTCGCTGGCTTGGAGCAATTGGGGGGGTGGGACTGGGCTGGGGCCAAGTTATGTCTTTTAATAACAATTTACATGGGTTCTGGCTTCTCTTCTCCTTCTGGGGGCCTTCCTTCCTCTGCTGGGGGGGTGCCTGGGTGTCAGACACCCCTACAGTCAAAATGGGAGGATCAGATTTCCCTCAGGTTTCCTGATTGAGAGGAGGGGCAGGTGTATTCCACCTATATATATATATATAGATTCTTTTTTTAATTAATCCTGAGACCTTAAGAACAACAATGCTAAATGGACTTGGAAACAGTGGTCTGCTCATTAGGCGAGGCTTTTCTGGATTTGTTTACTTCTTACATGGGACATTTATTGGAAGCTAGAATTTTATTAACCTGGACATATATAGTCATGCTCATTCAGCTATCTTGGATACTTGGGGCTTTGGGACAACTTCAAGAGGAGACTTGTTTTAATAATGCATTTTTAGTTTTAAATTTACATATACAATTTTCTACAAGGTTTGGTGGTTGGGTTGATGGGTGGGGGTGGATATTTTCAAGGTAAATCTTATGTTCTCAGCTTATTTAAAGAAATGTTGTGGTCCTCATCATATCTATATGCCTCTATTTATGGTATGCTGTGAACTGGGTGGGAGATATAGACCTGGTGCCAGTGGGATGTTATACCCTTTTTCCCCTTCCTGTATTTGACCATTCCTCCCCATGGCCCTTATTACATTTGTTATTTTTGGTTTACCTGTCCTATTTTCCCCTTCCTATTTCCACATTTTGGGGATATATCTCTATGGATGCTACCCCTCTGTGGTTTCAGGCATCTAATCTAAGGCTATGCATATGGGCAGGGCCTTGAGGTGAGCAGTTAGCTCATCTACAGCTGGAAGTAGCCATTTGTATTATACTGCAGTTGGTGTGTGGTGGGGGGGGAGGCAGAGTGTCTCGCACCATGGTAGACCATTAGGTTTAGGCCCAGTTGGCCTTTAGTTTTCATATTTAAAATAGTCGATGCATACTATAAGCAACAAGGGCAAGTGTTACAGTTCTCTGTCAGCTTCTGGGACATATCTTTATATATTTTATTAATGGGTCGGGAAAATATTTTTGGAGACTGGGCTTGTTTATATTTTTCTATATTTGGGAGGAGGTGTGGTAGGGGTTTATTTTACTTTAATTATACTTTGTATGAGTGTACCATTTAAACTGATATCTCATAATGTTAATGGTCTGGCCAGTCCCGTTAAGCGCTATAGAGCATTGACATTTTTAAAGAAATATAAGCCAGTCTTAATTTTAATACAGGAATCACACTTATCTCAGACTGAACATTTAAAGCTACAAAAATGTGGCTTTTCTCAAGTTGTGGCGTCCTCATATAGAAATGGGAGGAGGCAGGGAGCTCTGATTTTTAATCCCCAAAACTTCTCAGCTCCAGGTTACGGGGCAGTATTCGGATCCTCAGGGCTGCCTGGCTTTGGTGACAGGAACATATCATGAGCAAGACCACACAATATGCAGTCTTTATATTCCTCCAGGCTCCGATGTTATTTTGACCCATAAGCAAGGCATGTTGATTATAGGAGGGGATCTTAATTGTTTTATTAATCTGGCTATAGATGCTTCAACAACTAAGCCCTCTTCAGCGTCTGCTGGTCAAAAACATCGTAGGCATCTTCTTCGAGATCTTGGAATGGTGGATGCTTGGAGGCATTTACATCCTGGACATCGACAATTTTCATTTTGTTCCTTTCCACATCAACACAATAAAGAAATTGCACAATGTTTTAATAATTACTTTACTTCAGTGTTCAATCTAAAAGGCAATGATTTATCTCCTCTTTGTACTGATGGTAGTAAACAAATAATATTTGGGGAAAAACTGGTCCTTTAGGAATTGCAACAACTGAAAACATCAACTTCATCGGTGCCTGACTGCCTTAACTCAGTTGTCCTCAAAGAACTTGCCAAGGTGCTGGCCAACTTATTAACCATCTTATTTAATAAATCTATTCAAACTGGGCATGTCCCTACCGACTGGAGAAGGGCCTCTGTAGTACCTACTTTTAAAAAAGGAAACAGGATGAGTGTAACTAACTATAGACCCATAAGCCTTACATCAATCTGTGGGAAGGTTATGGAAAGAATATTTAAAAAAGAAATTGGCAAATAAATAATTAGACTTGGCCTAACTGATATTTCACAACATGGGTTTCAAAAAGGTCTATCCTGTATTACAAATGTCATTGCCTTTTATGAATTTCTAAGTATAAATATAGATAGGAGAACACCAGTTGATGTCATACTCCTAGACATATGAAAGGCATTTGACACTGTCCCACATGATCTGCTAATAAACAAACTCATTGAAATGGGTATATATAAATAAATACATTGTAAACTGGATACTACACATGCTTACTGACTGAAAACAATCAGTCAGAATAAACAGAGTTTCTTCTGATGAGGGACCGGTGAGCAGCGGAGTTCCTTAGTCATCTGTCCTGGGGCCTGTGTTGTTTGGTCTATTTATTAGTGATATGGGCATGGGATCAAGAAGTGTTGTACCGAAATTTGCAGACTATACAAAGATCGATGGAGTGGTTAACTCCCTGGAACAGTTTCAAATTCTGTGTAATGACTTAAAGCAAATTGAAAATTGGGGAATTATTAATAAAATGAAATTTAATGAGTCCAAATGCACTGTTAAGCATTTTGGTAACAAAAAATCCTTGTTTCAGTTATACACTAAATGGCTCAGTTTTAAAATCTTTTACAAAGGAAAATGACCTAGGAATTTGGATTCATAAAGAATTGTCTTCAATTGACCATTGTTGTCAAATGTCACGCAACACTAACAGACTAACTAGAGCCATTAAAAAAGCCTTTGTTACGAGAGACAAGGATTGTTTACTCAAGTTTTATAAGACCTACATTATCCTGCACTTAGATTATGGGTCCCCGCTATGGAATCCCTATCACAAAAGGGATAGTTGTCTCATCGAAAAAAAACAAAGGAAACTAACCAAATCTATTAGAAACATGAAAAGAATATTGTATGAAGATCGTTTAACTAAACTAAAATTATTCAAACTGGAAACAAAAAGGAAAAGGGGTGATTTACTCTTACTTTATAAAATATTACAGTATCCAAACTTAATGGAACAATGTGGTATAGTGTTCAACTTTAGGAACAACAATCTTAGATCACATAAAAAACAGCTATGTGTACCGAGAGCTAATACAGTGAAAAGATTAAATTTCTACACTGTTGGAACAATTAGGACATGGAATTCCCTACCGTCACATGTAGTACAAGCTATTAACTTTGAAAGTTTAAAAAAATCCTTGGATAATTTGTTATTAATTGCAACTCTGAAAAAGTAAACCTACTGTTGTAGGAGACAATTAAAAGGGCTTTTAGCCTTCTTTGTCTGATTCAACCAAGTAATACCAAGTAACACTATTCCTGCCTAGATTATTTTTGGGTTAGAGGAGAGCATTAGAACCTTGATACATAGAGCAGAGATACATAACATTCATCTCTTGGATCATGCCCCAATTTATGTGGAGCTGTCATTGATGTGGCCCTAGAAGAACACTTTATGGCATTTTAATAATTCTTTACTTAGGGATCCAGGTTTCTTAGATTTTTTTGAAGGAGAAAAATCACAGAAATTTTGAGAGATAATTCCTCTCCAGATATTAAACCTCACACATATGGGACATGCTAAAAACAGTACTTCGGGGACATATTATAGTGTTTGCAGCCCATAAGAGGAAACAAATGGAGGCCCACCTTTGGGAATTGCAGGATAAGTTGCATTTTCTTCAGCAGGCACACATGCAGGGAGACTCTTTGGTTTGGGACCTCTTGCAGGTAATGCAGCAGGAGATTCAACAAATACTTACAGCTCAAACTGAACAGGCACTCCTTTGGCTTCGCCAAAGGTATTATGAGGGATGGGCTCGGGCCTCACGTATTTTAGCTTATTGACTACACTGACAAATGAAGTTGGTTATGGTAACTAAAATCAGAGATCCAGTGTCTGGAAGATTTACACATTCTACTCCTTAAATGTTAGCCATCTTTCATCATTTTTACCAAGATCTTTATGCGGGCCCTCACCCTCCTGATATAGAACATGTCTGAAGTTTTCTTTCAGGGCTTTCCCTTCCCTCTCTTTCTGAACATTATATTCAGAGACTGCAGAACCCTATTACTTTACCTGAAATCTTACAAACAATCCAAAATCTTAAGAATGGGAAGAGTCTGGGCCCCCATGGCTTTGGCGCCAAATTCTATAAAAAGGCATTTGAGCACATTGAGGCTCCTTTTTTGGCAGCTCTTTTGGAGGGCCACCGGATCAGAATTTTCCCAGATTCATGGCATTTTGCAACTATATCTGCCATTTTGAAACTGGGTAAGCCAGCTCCTTTTTGTGACTCCTATCATCCAATCTCAGTATTAAATCAGGAATATAAAATTTATACAAGCATATTGGCTCACAGATTGGATGATCTTCTTCTTTATTAATACACCCAGATCAGTCTGGAGTTATTAAATCTTGACAGATGATGGATAACATCAAAAGAACCCTGTATATATTAATCATGCCACCAATATAAGAATGCTCTGTTTATTTTAAGCCTCGATGCACAGAAGGCCTTTGACAGAGTCTCCTAGAGTTTCCTCCGGGAGGCCCTGTTGAAGTTTAGCTTCCCCACATCTTTTTTAGATATAACAGCAGCTCTTTATGACCACCCAGAGGCCTCAGGTAAATTAAATGGCTCTCATTCCAGTCAGTTTTCCTTACATCGGGGCACCCGTCAAGGTTGCCCCCTTTTTCCTATTTGTATGCATCGTATGCCAAACTGATAGCTCAGTATTTGTGACAGCTCCCATCATTGATAGGTTATTCTACAGCATGGATGACTCATAAACTAGAGTATTATGCAGATGATTTATTATTATATATCACATCCCCTGAGACTTCTTTGCCAGAATTAAATAAAGGTTTGCAGCTAGTTGAAGAACTTTCACGTTACAAGATTAACCCCACTAAGTCTGAGGTCCTTGCATTACACTTTTCTCCTTCTCCAAATATAATAAGCATCTTTTCCTATCGCTGGACATGCTCTAAGTTAAAATATCTGGGTGTGTTTATATCATCTGATCCCTTCATAATGTATTCCTTGAATTATGACCTTTTGTATGAACAGCTCTGGGAGGATCTTGATCAGTAGACACATCTTCCAGTTTCATTGCTACAAAGAGTACAGACAGTCCAGATGATAGTCCTTCCAAAAATTTTGTATTTCTTAAATAATATTCCTTACTTTCCTTCGGACCAGGAGTTCTCTCAGTGGAACCGTATGGTTTTGCGGTTTCTCTGGCAGGGGAAGCCCCCCCCCCCCAGGTGGCCTTGGCAAAATTACAGCTACCTGAAGATAAGGGTGGATTGGCTCTGCCAAAGTTTTACAGGTATGCCATAGCAGCTCTAGTGACCCATTTATTATACTGGTTCCACTCTGGAGGGGTGGCCCCTGCTTGGGTTCAAGTAGAGAGGGCACTGTCTAAACTGCCATTGAATGGTGATGTGGTCTTTCAACCTCTCAGAACTTCCCCATTAGTTACTGGGTCTTTATATTCTAATAGATTACTTAATACTTGGTCCCGCTTTTTGAATCAACTGAAGAATGCAGTAGGGGTGCGATGGTTGGGTACTCCTATACTGGATAAGGCTTTTGATCCCCCTATGATGGATCATTCCTTTTTTTGTTGGCTGGACCTGGGATTATGGCAGGGGTTTCAACTTTATCATGAGGGTATTTTTAAATCCTTCACACAATTAAGACTTGAATTTAACTTGCCATACAGGGATCTTTATAAATACCTACAAATCCACCATTTTCTATCTTCCACTTTAGGTTTAGATATTACTGGCCAGGTGATTCCCCCACTGTTTACTTTACTGGTCCAGCTGAGATCAGAGGAATCTCCAAGGCACGTGATTTCCTATTTATATAAGGCATCTTATCAAATTCCCTCTTTGGTAATGGCAGTGGTTCAGGCCAAATGGGAGGCGGACTTAATGCTGGACCTGTTCTCTGATGATGGGCCTCGTATTTGGTATAGATAGCATAAGGTAACAAGCTCCCCGATATAGCGGGAATATGGATGGAAAGTGGTGACCTGGTTTTTCCATACCCCTCAGATCACTGTAAAATATAGTGCCTCAGGGGATTCCTCCTGCTGGCAGAAGTGCGTGTGTTAGGTGGATACTCACGCTCACGTGTTCTGGTTCTGTCCAGTACTGAAATATTTTTGGAGGAAGGTGACCCAGGTGGTATTGGAACTTTTTCCAGAGTTGGGAGATCTTACACCAGAAGTAGCCCTTTTGCTTCATTTTTCTGGTCATTTTAAACAAAAGCATAAGATTGCTTTAGTTAGTATTGTATTGATAGTGGCAAAGAAAGTAATAACTTGACTCTGGCTTCAGCCGACTATTCTGGAGATAGTACAGTGGGAGAATACAATCTATGATATCTATAAGATGGAGAGTTTAATGGCAAGGCTTCAGAATACTACTCCAACCCTTTTAAATATTTGGACAATCTGGTTTTTGTATATTGGATCTCGCAAGCCTGAGATGATTCCTTAAACCTTTTTGTGGGGAGCTGACTGGAGCTTGGTCGGAACTGGCTAGCCTGACAAGTTTATTATATTTTATTTTTTTTTTTGTTTTCCAGACAATCTTATTATAACCCTGATATTCCGCCCCTATGTTTATATATGATGAGAAACTTGCCTAGCTATATAGCAGCTTAATTTATTTATACTTGACCTAGTCAGTTAGACACTACATATATTATTTATTTATTAATTGGACTTCTTAATTGGACCTATGTATAGAATTTTTTTTGCTATTTTATCAGAGATACCCAAAGTACATATATGTTTACCGTATTTACTAATTGATTGCCTGAGAAGATCAATAAGTGGCTGCTAATCATGGTATGTACCTACTTGCCTGATTAAAAATAAAGTTTAAAAAAAGTCTAAAGGCTCATCTATTTTGTTCTGCTTTCCCCGATGAAGGCTATTAGTTATACCAGTTATCCTAGTCTTTTAAGAGTTTATTTATTTCAACTCTTATGAAAATTAAATATATTTTAAAATATATATATTTAGCAATATATTTACATATAGTGAAATATATTCCAATCTTCTTGTTTTATAATATATTACAATGTATTGGAAAATCAGTATATTTCAATATATTTTAAAATGTGCAAATATATTGTAATGTACTGTAAATATACATGTTATGGCCACTTTAATATATTATGTATATTGCAAAATATATTGATGAAATTCCAAATATATTGAAATAAGGATGGTAAATATATGTTATTGGTATACTGCCTATATATGTATAAATTTTTTTTACATTTCAAATGTTGTTTCCTATATTTACAATATATATATATATATATATATATATATATATATATATATATATATATAAAATATACATGTTAATAGATATTATTATAATTATTAAGTTACCCAGACAAAAACAAAGGAAATTATTTAAGATTTACACATACCTCCATCTGTACAACTGGGGTTTATCTTGTTATTAATCATAGAGATATTTACATTGAACTATTGTTTTACAGTGCAGCTTTAACTCAAACATACATTTTTACTTACACATATGACTCACTTCATAAACTCATGCTTGTTAAAGGCTCAGATTGGTATTTATACCACCCCATTTTGTTTCACTTTTAGGTCAGGGTGAGATATTACATGTACTTGCTTTATAACTTGTACCTTTCTTCTCAGTCTGTAAACTAATGATGTAAAGTTGAAAGTATTGTAAAACTAGAAATTATCATGATTTTGGCTGAGAAACTATTTTTGAAATATGCAAATTAGTTATGCAAATGTACACATGGAACAAAACTAAGCATTTACAAAAATACATGTAACATATATAAAAATATATATAATATATAAAAATATATGTAACATAAATATGTGTAACATATATAAAAAATATGTCACATACAAAGAATACAGTATATACAGTACAAGTCACATTAAACTGTTTCTTCAATGAGTTGCTTTAGCATTTCTGATTGAGTTGCATAAGTGTTGCTGGATCCAGCACAAAGCCCTGCATAAACTGTTCCTTAAGAGTTAAAACTCAGTTTTGAATTGCATTGTGACTGGACTACAGATGCAGTCCAACTGAGCTGCAAAAACACTTTACAAACATTTCTCTTGTTCTGGTTAATCACTGAAAAACAATGCAATATGAGGTGCCAATGCATTTCCAACTGTAAAAAACAATGCTAAACCAGCTCATTGGTGAAACAGTTTAATGTGACTTGTACTGTAGTAATATATTTCAGACAATATATTACTAAATAGCTTATTTCACTAAACATGCTTTCAAGCAATGCATGAGGCAGAATATATGGTTTCAGTATGTGCTAAAATACGCCTTATATTATATTTCATTGAGTCAATGTATTTCTCAATATAGTGACATATATTTTTACATACTATGGGTTAGAAATATATTATGTTAGTATATTTAAAAATATATTTCATAATGTATTATATAATATAATACATTGGGACAATGTATTTCTCGGTGTATTGACATACATTAATACATATTTTTCAATATATTGCAATATATTCCATTTTTGTAAGGGACATTTTATATATTAGCTTCTTTTATTTATATATTAGTATGTGTTTTGCATTATTTGTATTATTTGCTGGTTTTTTATATGTTTTTATGTAAGGCACCCAGAACCTCAGGGATTGGGTGCCGTATAAATAAAATTGCCTTGCCTTCATAGGGTGCCAAGGACGTCACCTAAATACTACATGTCCATAAAGCATGTCTCTGTCAGTTTTATTCCACACCATTTTCTGAATCTTTTCAATTTCTCCTGTGGCCCATTTTCCACTGGAAAACTGGGGTGCCAGACAGGGCAGCAGTACTTCAGTACTGGCCTGCCCAGGGATTAGTAAACAAGGATCCATTTATTAGCTAGATCGGTGCGCTTAAGCTAAATCATGAAACATACTATCTCACAGGCTGTCATGGTAACATGCTCAGCATTATGAGACCAGCTAAACTGATGTGGTTACTTTCCTGTATGTGTCCGTGTTCTAGAAGATTCCTCCTCGGTATCCTGAAAACCCTGCTAATTTGATGGTCAACAGTCTGGGCTGTAGCCTTTGTTTGTAAATGTGTCTTCTTGGTATCCTGACAGACTTGCTATTTTGATGGTCAACAGTCTGGGGCTGTAGCCTTGATTTGTAAAGGTGTCTTTCAGTGTGGCTTATGTGATGGCTTCTGACCATTGTATCCAGCTGTACCATATGGCATGGCTGTAGATGATTGCGTTTTTGATGTGTTTGAGGAAGAAGCTTCAACTGTGCATAGAAGATACATACAGTACATAGACCAAAAAGGACAGAAAAACAGACTATGGGCAGGCTTTTCAGCCAGCCATGGCACAATTAGGTCACACTTGAGGTACATGGTGACAAGAGTGATAGGCCACAGAAAATGCAATCCATCTTCTTGTTGCAAGTGTCGTGGGTTGTGCACCAACAATTTTGCATTTCTGAAATGTACTCGATGCACATGTCATTTTTTGGCCACAGATAGTGCAAAGTGTCATAAACATGTCAGAATGTTTGAAAATCATGTGCAGATATGGTGGCACATTTACGCAGCCACAGCTGCAGCAGTACAACTGCCACAAGCACCGCATCCAGATTTTTAAAAATTCCAGGCCTGTGAGATCATCTAGTCTGCCCTGATGCCCTGTGCTATAGTATTCTGGATCTCTCTGCCCCTAAGAGGCCACCCTTCCTCCTGCCTCTCTCTCTTGTTCCTAATAACCCCCTAAAAAATTTCCCATTTTGTATTTGAGTCCCAGCATTCATCACATTGCTGGGTAAACTGGTCCACCTATCCATCACTTACTCTGTGAAGAAACTCTATGGTACCCGCCCTATCAAATTCCTGCATTTTTTTTTGTATGTTTCTATCATACTGTAACCCCCCTCTCCTGTCTCCCTCCTGTCCTCCAGATAGTGCTGTGCACATTAGACTTTCCTGTCACTCCTCAAAAGACCTACCCTGCTGCCCCTGGGTCATTTTCACAGCCCTTGTCAGAACAGTCTCTAACCTCTCCCTGTGTTTTCTCAGATCACCTCGGTCACTGCACCAAACTCACTTCTAAATTCTGGCTAGTAGAACTTCCTCCCTACCTGTCATGCTCACTCACTCCCCCTCCCCCTCCCACTTACTCAGGTCCACTGACACTTGTACTTTGTCAGTCCTCCAATGAACCACCATCATTGGCCAGTCAGGCTTCGCCCATCATTTCCCAAAAACCTGGAACTCCCCCCTCGGCATTCCTCCTCCTTTTCCCTAGCCTCTGCCTTACATAACTTTCTCTCTTATAGCTGCTCCTGCTTCAATCCTCCATAATCAACCCTTCTATGTCCCTGCTCCTACCCATGCCACCAATCCCCTACCCTGCCTCTCTCCCCCTTGCATCCATGAATCCTCAACACCTGTTCCCCATCTCTCCTCTCACCATTACCCCTTTACCTTTACCTCCTGCCCTTCTACTAACTCCCTCAAATCCTCTATTACAACTTGCCTGCATTATAGCTGCCCCCTGGCAGGGTTCTCGCATCCTGGAGGGGGCACAGCTCAGGGCTAACTTCTTTCTCTCCACCTTGCCTGATTCTGCCCTCTGGCAGGGTTCTCAGCATCCTGGATAGGCCTTGGATAGGCACTGTTTCTTCCCTTCATGGCTTTTCCTTCCCTTACCCATCCCCCCACTCCCCCTTCCCCACTCGTCCTTGCCTAGTGCTGCCCCCTGGCAGGGTTCTCAGCATCCTGGAGGAGTCCATCACTGGATAAGTCTTTTATTCCCTCCTTCCCACTTCCCCTCTATCCTTTCTACCCAACTTTGACCTTGACTGTTTCTGCCCTCTGGCAGGGTTCTCAATATCCTGGAGAGGCTTAAAGTCAGGCAAACCTCTTCTCTTTTCCTTTCTCCTCTCTCCCCCCCCCACCTACCTTCCCTACTCTCTCTATCCAACTTCCCTGCCTAGTTCCGCTTTATGGCAGGGTTCTTCACATCCTAGAGAGGTCAAGAACTAAGCAAAGCTCTTCCTCCATTTTCTCCTGCATTCTTACCCCTCCCAATTTTCCCTCATCCCTATCACTTCTCTTGATTTTTCCCCTGCCCTTTCACCCTCTTTCCCCCCCATAATTAAGAATCACCACCTCCCTCATCCATTGGCAGGGCTCTTCTGCCTACCGAAGGGATCTGCTCTTGGCAGCCTCGCCTGTCCCAACAAATCTATCCTCCCCTCTCTCATGCGTCTCCTCTCTACCCTTCCGCACTTAAAAAGAATTTACTTACTGCAGCTAAGGAATGTGCACTTATTGTTCTTTTTTGTCGCTCCAGCTGGCACTTGCCCTGAGTTATGTACCCCCTACTACTGATTCTACTCACTTGCTCTATTCAGTTTGATCCTTCGCTTGTTCGCCTCGCCTCCCCATCTGTCTTACCCTGCCCATGCCCTGTCCCTCCTTGATTGTACCCTTCCCCTACTGCCTATAACCTGCTAAACCCTCTGGCTCTTGATTACAACCTGATTCCTGTAAGGTGTTGACCGATGGCTGCATCAATATTACTTGCTAGGACCCACAGGTACACAATTGTAATTGTTTGTATATTGTACTTGCTTGTTACTTTTAATGTGTGTCACGTTACAAATGTAATTGATTGTCTATTCTCTCAGTCATGTTAAATATATTTTCTCAGCCATGTTACATATAATCTGTTTGTAAAATCTACCTCCAATTGTACACCCCCCCCCCCCCAGTCACACCGGGAGGCAAGCAATTTATTGTTCAGTGTGCCTTCCTGGTGAAACATTTCAATAAATAAATAAAATAAATAAATATGGACTCCAAAATTGTATGCAGTACTCCAGGTGTAGTCAAACTAGTGATCTGTATAATAGCTGTATCCTTCCTGCCATTAGCGAAACCCCTAAACAAAGAAACTCCAGTGCAAACCAGGCAATGAAAACTCAGAGCGTTTATTGAGACTGATACCATATTGGCTAAAATAGTAAGAAAACCAGCAGTGTACAGAACTCCAGTGCTGGGAAGCAGAAGGCCTCTTCATAAGGGGCTATTCTTATTCAAAGCACTGAGGTTCCATATAATGCTGTTTTTCTTCCTACTTTAAGCACTTGCTTTATTAGGCTCTTCTTTCGAGGGTCCCTAGGTTCAAAGTTGCACCCTCCCTGGAAGCACGCACTTGTCCTCATTCAACTATCAAAACCCTTCCTGATATAGCTCAGCATTCAGTCTGCCTTTCCATACACCACAATGTTTTAGAAAAAGGTTGTGTCATTGTTTTTGGTTTTTTTAATTCTTCCCATCACCCCACCAACACTGTTCACCTCTGTCAGGTTACATCCCGACGCCATCTGCCACCCTTCCATCACTTTCCTGGTCCCCAGGGGTCCATGGATGACGTTTTCTTCATGGTGGGTTCCCTTGGAAGTGTCAGCATCCATGATCTCCCTCAAACTCGCCTAATGTGTGTGGAGGACCAGTGGGTAGCCAGCATCATCCGGATGCACATCTGTGCTTTACCTGTTTTCCCTCAGGGCACCAGTGCCTAGGATGCCTAGTGCACATACACAAACATATGTATGCCCATGCATGATCTGGACCTGGGGACCTGCCTAATTTGAGGGCCATGAGTCCTCTCTTTACCCTGTCTTTTGTAATCCTGACTTCTACCCCGTTCCCCCTTATCCCCATTCTCCTTTGTGACACTGATCCATCCTTTTCTTTCGTAAAAGACACAGCAGACGTAGTCGTTCAATACTTCTGCCTTCTCTGTACTATTTTATGCACACACATACACACATTCTTTTTAACTTCATTATTCCCTCTTTTTTGTTCCTTTTCGCTCTGATACTGTATACTGGAAGAAAGCTTTTCCCCCTCCTTCATCCTTTCTGCAATTTCTGCAGTTTGTAACTCCTTTCTGGCCATAGCTTGCCTGACCAATCTGCTTGTCTACTTAGCTTTCTCCAAGCACTCTACCCTATCTTCATCCCTTTGGAATTTCATAAATTTCTTGTATGCAGCCCTCTTTTCCTTAACTTCGTGGCCCGTGCCCTTATCGAACCAACTTGGTCTCCTGACTTTGGAGTTCCTTCCTTTCTGTCTAATACATTCCTTTGTGGCAGCTTCTATCCCTTCCTTGATGACTCTCCACCCACTTCCATACCTCCTTTAAGGCTAGCTAGGTGTCCCCTCAGTACCTCCCCCATCTTCTTAAAAATTGACATACTTGAAGTTTAACACCTTTTTCTGTGTACTTCTCGCTCCATACCCACACATACTCTGCAACACACCGTTCAGTGGTCGCTGACCCACAGGTGCTCCTCCACCTTGATGTCCTGAACATGTTCTCTGTTAGTTAATACCAGATCCAGGATGGCCCCCTCTTGTGTGGGTTCAAGTAACTCCCTGAACCAGGAACCCGCTCTGAACTGCACCAGGATTAACTGGCTCCTGGTACAAACTGTGGATGGGACTTTCCAATCCACCATAGACAGACTGAAATCCTCCACTAGCATCACCTCACCCTTACCCCCTACCAACCAGATCATGGTACCCAACTTCTTGTCCTATTCCTTGTCCTGATATGATGGCCTGTATACTACCCCAGCCTCACATTTCTTCCTTTTGTTGTTTGCAGTTGCACTCACAGGACGTCTGCCTTCCCTCTCAGTCTCCTCCCTTGTAGCAGTAATACCCTCTCTAACATGACATTGCTACTGGACGGGGGGTGGGGAGTCCACTAAACACCAGGAAGCAGTATTACTTACAGACAAGGGGTGGGAATGAGTGGGAATGTCTGAGAGGTCATTCTTCATTTAACCAATGATTTGCCAGGGAATCGGCCACTAGGCACCAGGAAATTATTTTATTTAAAATTCTGGATGGGGATGGGGCAGAATCTTGGTGGGGGGGAATTCTTCATATTGGGCCAGCAAATGGCCAGGGCGGTGGAACCACTAGGCACCAGGGATGTGGGGATAAAGATTTTAATGTTGGCCTGGACGGAAGGGGGGAAAACACTTTTTTTTTTTTGTTATATAATCATCCTCCTTGGCTTTCAAATGCAGAATTTTGCCCATGGGTGGCGAAATTCCTCATTTCGCGGATGAAATTCTGCATTTTTCATTGGAGGGATTTTGCATTTTGAACGTGCGAAATATTTCACAAAATGCAGGGATTATGTGAAATATTTAGCTGGGTGAAAGTTTATAATTTCACACATCTCTGCCTGCGTCCCACCTTGATCCCCCCTTTCCCCAATCGCACTCAGTGGCTGGAATCAATTCCTCACTGGTATCCCTGGGGGTGCACCCACTCCCTCATTTCCCTGCCAAACTGCCCCCTTCCCTCCTATGGTTCTCCACACAACTTCTCTATGCTTTCTCTCCTTCTGGAGTACAGGGACCCAGTGCATCAGCACTCCCCTCCCCTGCAGTCCCCCTACAGGTTATCCTTCCGTCTTGCTCAGTCTCCCTACACCTTTAACTCCCACTGGATCAGTTCTGCTCTCCCATCTCCCTACCAGTATTCCTACCTCTCTTCTCAGCATCTGTACTTCAGCCATCAAGAAACTTATCCTCCTGCACGCTGGGCACTCCCCCCCCCCACACACACACACACAGAAATACTGCTGCCCACACCCCCTACAGCTCACCACCCCCCCTTCCCTCTTGCTGTCCATAAATGTTACCACCTCCCCTACTGCTTTGTCGGACTAACCCCTGATATGTGTAGCAGTACTCCTCTGCAATCCTTTTACCTTTCCTTAGGTGGAGAGTAGTCCCATTTCCCTGTCACCCTCCTTCCTTAGCTAGGGAGCAGTTATACTCCCCTAGTCACACTCACCTAGTTAACCTGCATCTACTGGCCTACCCTAGATTGGGTGTAACTACTTTTCCCTACTGTCGCTGCCTCTGCAGGTCTAACTCAGCTAGGTAGTAGTTTTAATCCCCTAGCTCCCTGACTTCTCAGTGCACTCCCAAGATAGATACAGTCCCTTAGTTTACCTGTCTCTGAAGATCTACCCCAGTTAGGGAGTAGTTCCAGTCCCTCAGTATTCTGCCTCTGTAAGCGTACCCCAGATAGCGAGTAGCTACAATCTCCAAATATCCTGCCTTCACAGGCCTACCTCTGATAGGGAGTAGTTACTATCCTTTAGTATCCTGCCTCTTCATGTCCACCCCAGATAGCGAGTAGTTTAAATCCCTTAGTATTCTCCCCTTGCAGGCCTATCACAGATATGGAGTAACTACAAACCCCTAATATCCTGCCTCTACTGGCCTACCCAGATAGAGTAGGTATTGTTCCCTAGTACCGGCACCTGCAGGCTACCCAGATAGGTAGTTATTTTTTATCCCCTAGTATCCCTGCTTCCACAGGCCTACCCTCTCCCTGATCCTTTCTTAAACCTGTTCACCTCCCCTTTCCAATCTTATAGGCTTACCACACTGCCTCACCTGTAGCCTCCTGGGCAGAATCCCCTGGGACCTGCAGTCTGCATTGCGGATGCGCCAGACACCACTTAGTGAGACATTACACTCATGCTTCATGGCACTCACGCAAGGGGTTGCTCATGTGAAGGGTCGCTTGGAGCTCTGGCAATTAAATAGTAGATGGCAGCCACACAAGTAGCTGGTTGCAGTCACATGTTCACTCTCTCTCTGCAAATGGCATCTACTCTGGTAGTCCTCAGCCCCACCTCTGCCAGACCTCCCTCGCCCCCCTTTTAGCCCACAGATCAAAAAATATGGGAATTCAGCACCACATTGATTGTTTGTACAGATTCAAAATGACAATCAGTAAACAGCAAATAGTTACCCCCCTTTGCTGCACACACAGCTCCTACCCTCTCCAGTGTCCATGAACCAGCTTGCTGTGGAGAGAGAGAAAAAAAGCCATTTGTATCAGTTGTTAAACCCTGAGACTATAGCCACATGAGTGGCTAGCTGCAGTCATGCATTTACCCTCCCTACAAATGGTATCCATTCCCATCACTGGGTTAGCCTGCCCCCAGCCCTCCCTCTGCCAGACCACCCTCTTCCCCCTCCCTTAGCTCACACAGCACTCAAAAGAAAATGAGAATTCAGCACTACATTGATTGTTTGTACAGATTAAGAGTGTGACAGTCTGTAAACAACAAATAGTAAACCCCCATTTAATCCATTTGCAGCTACTACCCCCTCCAGCATCCATGGACCTACTTGCTGTGGAGAGCAGAGAAAATAAGGTAATAATGGCCAAACTCATTACCCTCTTGAATGTCCTCTGCTGGTTTATCTTGGCCTGACCCCTCTTGCACCCAGCACTGCACAATGTGTAAGCAACTGGGCTCCTGCTGAGGTGAGGCATTAACTCCACATTGCCTTCCTGGGTGCCCAGTTCTGGACTGGGAATGTCCTGGGTACCTAAATGGAATTCTCATCCTTGATTCAAGCACATCTGATTCCCTCAGAGCTGGAACAGGCAATAGGTTCCAAATCCCCCTCGGTAAGTATATTGTTGACCAAGCCTCCATTTGCTATTGACTCCCTCACCTGTGGAATGATGTACCTAATACCCTAACTTCTGCGCCGAGCTACTGGTCTGCTAAGACTCAGATAGAGTAGTATCACAGAGTTCTCAACCCTGCTACAAATGCCCCTTCCCTCCTGCCACATGACTTGCACACTTGGCCTCTTTCAATGCTGGACAATAGCTACTCTGATTGTCTGATGTGCTAATGTAAATTCCTACATCTAGTATGATACTGCCATACTTGTATCTGCACTGCTGTCAGTGGACATACTCACTTGTTCCGACTGTAGCTGTTGTAACTGGTAGCTTGCAAATTGTTATAACACTATTGTATTTCCCGGAGTTTACTGTGTATCACCCTTCCCCTTAAGTGGAAACAAGCCCTCCTATGGACTCTGCTTGACAACCTAGCAAAATATGTTTTTATTCACCAAATGTCCAGATAATGAAGAAGTAATCTAAGTAATGCAAATAGGTTAGTGGTCAGATTTGAGGCATGGACATGCAAGTTTCTTCTGTGCCATGAATAAATATGCATACTGTGGTGCCTTCCTTGTACACATTAACAGTCCCATAATCCATAGATGTTGTGCCTTCCCCACCAGCCTTTCTCAGAGTTACATAGGCATTATTATGTGTGAAGGCGGCTGCTTGCCAGTCCCACAGCTGGAGAAAGAGTGTAGCCATGGGATTCGCAGTTATGGGGTAGGATACAGTGAAGAAGAAAGAGGGAGAGAAAAAGATACTTTGCAACAGGGCAGCAGTTAACAAGAATATTATGCTTCGAGCTGATTTTGTAAGCAAGGAACTCATAACTGCAATTTTTAGGGCCTGGAAGACAATGCCCTTTCTCAAGGAACCCCTATCTCACCTCATTTAGTGAATGAGGGTTCCTGTCAGGAAGATAAACCAAGGTGAATGTGGGTCCAAACTGCAGCCAGTGGGCTAGAGAGTCAAGAAGTACCTCATGGTGCCTCCTTGCAACACTGCATCAAACTTCTGTGTAGTCAGTTTTGGGAGACACATCAGGATCTGTATCTCTCTCACAGTTTTCAGAACAGGAGATAATCACAGTTTCTATCCTTCAAAACCTGTCTGAAAAAAGGGATTTAACTTAATTTATGTTTTTTTCTGGAAACCAAGCAACTTGATCTCAGGCTGTTTGGATGTGATAGTCTGTTCTCTGTTACAAACAAGGGAATGAGCCTGTTTTTCCAGACACAGTGAACTCTGAGAAAAGCCTTGGCTTTGCCGAGATTGGAGGTCTCTGATAACACTCCTTAGTGGGAGCAGATAAATAGACAGCATGCAGCCAGGTCCGATTTTCTGACAGACTGCCACCTCGTAAACCTCCTCAACCCTGTATTAACTTGCATAGTTGTCCACCATGAAGTCATTAGGCTCACATTTCAAGAACTGCTTTGAACCTGCAAGCCAGTGTTTTCTGTAGAAGCTGAATTACAAATACCAGTTCACATTCTGTTACATAGAAACACAGAAGCATAAATAATGACAGCAAAAACAGACCAAAGGTCCATCCAGTCTTTCTCTAGTTCCCTATCAAACCCCGGGACCTATTTGTTGCTATTGTTCCATCGTTAATGGCCTTTTAGTCAGAAAGTCAGTGTTTCTGATTTATATTCTGGTGGTCAGTACCATTTTAGAACTATGTGATGTAGTTTGCCTCCTTCTTAAAGGGGAACAGTCATGAATGCCAACCTCAGCCATATCTACTGTATGTGTGTGACTGGCGTCAATTAGCACTTAATGTTTATTAGAAGCTTCTGGTTGGTCCTACAGTCTCAACATTCACTGTCAGGAGGCTGGCTGAAAGAATTCCAGAATCCCTCACTGCTGACATGAGGGCCTGGTTGCAGCCATGGGAGATTCAATGGATAAAAACAGTGTTTCTAGTCTTTAGGAGTTTCAGTCAACTGCTTGTCAGTCCTGCTGTCATCTGGAGGCTATGTATAAGTCAAGTATGGCCTCCAGAGGACAGACAACAGGACTGGCAAACAGCTGATAGAAACTCCTAAACACTGGAAATCAGAGTTTCTATCCACTGGATCTCCCACAACTGTAGCCCGGTCCTAATGTCAGCCATCAGGGATTCTGGGATTTTTTTTGGCCGGTCTCCCAATAGTAAATATCAGGGCTACAGGACAGCAGGAGCAACCAGATATGAGTGTTTCTGATTTAAAACATTAAAGTACAGTAAGACATTTTTCTTTGCAACATGAAGTGCTACTTGGGGCCAGTCCCACGGATAGGTGTGGGGCTGGCATTCATGACTGTTCTACTTTTTTTTTATGTATTTATTTATTGAAATGTTTCACCAGGAAGGCACACTGAGCAACAAGTTGCTCATCTCCCGGTGCAACCTGGGGGGGAAGGGGTTCAACTGGAATAAGACATTATACATTCAAGTTACAAAAGCAACATTAACATACAGTTGTAAGGCAGATGTTACAAACTATGTTACAACAGTGTTACACATAACATGTAGAAAGAGTGGACAATAATAAGTGCTGGGTTAATAAGTAAACAAGTGCTTACATGAAAGAAAAGGGGAAGGAAAGGGAGGGGTGAGGTGGGGGAGGGGAAGAGTCATGCCCCTGGAGACACCTTCAGGATGCAAGGAGCCCTGCAAGGGGACTGGGGAACCAGAGAAAGGGATAAGGCAGTGTCCCAGAGAGACCCTTTAAGATGGTGGGGGAAGGGAAGAGATGAGATAAAAAGCCCTGGGGGCAGGAGAGGGACCCATGGAGAGCATTCAGGGTTCTTTACATTCTGTGAGAGATCAAGGGAGGCCAGTAAGGGAGAGCAATTAGGGGAAGGAGAGAAGGGCTAGAGATTTGGGGGGTGGGTTTTCACAGGGCAAAATGAAGGTGAGAGTAGGGGGTAGGCTTTGTTCAGGGCTTAGAGAGGGTATTAGGAGGACATGGCAGGAGCAGCTAGATGCAAGGTAATTGTTGTTGAGGCAGAGCTGATAGAGTAGGCGGAGGATGAGTGCCGATTGGGGGATTCCAAATTTTGGGAGGCGGTGGAGAGTAACTGGATTGGCGATTTGGGTGGATCTGCAGGGGACAACCAGAGTACAGGAGTCAGTTGATCAAAGGGAATGGAGGGTGGGGGTGTTATAAAGGAGGAGGTGAGACAGAAGGAGCTCACCCAACCAGTGCTTGAGGTGAATTTAGCACAGTGGGAGAGTCACCTATTTGTAAGAGAGGAAAGGATAGGGCACAATAAAGATCACAGTGATGGGTGCGGGGGGCATCTAGAGCAAAGCAGCAGAAGGAATTGAAGAGGTGTCCAGTCTGACCAGGGAGGACTTAGCGGCAGCACCATAGACCATGTCACAGTAGTCGAAAATGGGCAGTATCATCTTCTGAACAAGTTCACGTCTAGCTGTAGGAGGGATGCAGCTATGGTTCCTGAACAGGGCATCAAGCTTGGGGTGCAGTTTTTTCTGGATGGCGTCAATATGTCCAGAGAAGTTTAGGTGTTGGTCCAACCAAACACTTAAGTACCTGAAGGAGGATGTGTCCTCAAGTAAAGTCCCCTCAAGGGTGTGAAAAGTGGCTAGGGAGGGAAGCCTAGAGAGTCTCTGCCCTGTGCCAAAGGTCATGGAGACAGTCTTTTTTGGCATTGAGGAAAAGTTTATGGTTAGCAAACCAGAGCTGAACCTTGTCAAAGTCTTGCTCTAAGCTGGATATAACCTCAACAGGACAGGAGCCAGATGTATACAGGACTGTATCATTGGCATACTTATGTATAGTGGAGGATGGGGAGCAAACAGAGGGAAGGTCATTTAAGAAGATGGAGAATAGGAGGGGCCCTAATATCGAGCCCTGGGGGACTACAGTGCTAATTGGAAGGAGAGAGGAAGTGGTGTCCAAGATCTTACCTTATTGGGTTCTACCAATAAGGTAGGCCTTGAACCAGTTTGTGGTGGAGGGAGATAGGCCAGCTGCTGGGAGTGAGTTGAGGAGAAGGAAGTGAGAGACAGTGTTGAAGACCTTGGCCAGGTCAACAAAAATGGCAGAGGTAATTTGCCCATTGTCCAGCTCGGTTAGAATGGAGTCTGTGAGCCGTACGAGAGAGGTGGTGGTTGAGTGTTTTTTCCTGAAACCAGACTGGAAATGGGTGAAAAAGGAGGTGTCAGATAGAAAAGAGGTGAGTTGGGCGAGGACAATGTGTTCTTGAAGCTTGGCAAGGGTAGGGAGGAGAGAAATGGAGTGACAGTTGCCAGGGGATGAGGGGTCACCCCCTTTGGGTAAAAGGAGGACCACAGCATGTTTCCATGAAGAGGGGACAGTGGCAGTAGAGAATGAGAAATTTAGGATTACTGAGAGGGGGTAGGCAATGGCCATAGCAGAGAGAGAGGAGTTTTTGGTCAAGGCCATGAGGGGAGGCACCTTTAGAGGGGTTGATGGTGAGGAGAGCACTTAGGGCATCATTTGGGGTTACAGTAGTGAAAGAGAAGGGAAGGTGGGAGGGTGATGGAAGGGGCACACTGGTATAGGGTGGGGAGGGGGATGGGTAGGAGGGGAGGAATTTCAGTAGCTCAGTGGCACAGGAGGTATAGTAGGAGTTAAATTTTGTAGCTACAGCTGGTGGTCAGACTCTAATGAGCTATTTACTTTAAGTACCGGGGGTGGTGGGTGAGATGAGGGGGTAAATAGGGTGTGCACCACCTTCCAGAACTTTGAAGGGGAATTATGTTGGTGATGAAGGTAGATTTGAAATATTCGGACTTGGCCAACCTTGTAGCCTTGGTGCAAGTGTTTCTGAACATGCAGAAGTTCACAAGGTCACTAGGATGCTGGGTAGCTTTATGACACTTCCAGGCTCAATCTCTAGCCCTGAGACAGGCCAAAAGTTCAGGGGTTAGCCAAGGTAAGTGGTTACCTCTGTCTCTGGTTTGCTTGAGTGGGGCAAAGGCATTCCAGTTTACAAGAAAGATTTCTTTGAAGTAGGCAAGGGCTTTATCAACTGAGGGGAAGGAGTTTAGGGGGGACCAGTCTGAAGTGGCAAGGTTTTTCAAGAGAGGTTCGAGGTCAAGAGACTTGATAGAGTGCAGTTGTATGGTTTTGTGTGGCAGTTTAGTTCTGTGGACTTTCCTAACTATGAATATTGGGTTATGGTCACTGAGAACACTGGGAAGGATGCTAGAGGTGATGACGCAGTGGGGGTGGAAGGTAAGGGCCCAGTCAAGAAGGAAGTGTTGTTGTGTCTTGTGGTTTGGGCGGATGGGTTTGGAGATCAGTTGGGAGAGGTTTAGGACTCCAATTTCATTTTTAGTTTTGGTAGTTTTAGGTGACAGCCAATTTATATTTAAGAACTTGTATCATTTTCATAATGCATCCATGGTCTACTATAGAACTTTCTGGTCCAAGTAAGAAATAAGACATGACAGAGTGTGCATTGCGCTGAGATAACTGCACACCCAAGGTGTAGTGAGGCATAAGGGTGCAGGCTGAGTACCTCACCCCCTTGAAGTGTGGTTATCTCAGCACAGTGCACACACTAGAGTGTCTTATTGCACTTATAAAGGGTTTTTAATTTCTAATTACGTGAAATAAGTAAATTATATTTAGACATTTAAAACAGAGTTTTTAAAGGTGTTTGTTGCAAAATAGTCCTGCCACCTGCTGGACCTTATTGGTATTTTGCATCTGACTTACGACATTTGTCCTACTTTGCTTACTGTACTTGTAGTTCCTTGTATTTACTGTAGTTTCTATGCTGCGGCCCCCCCCCCCCACACACACACAGTTACACATACAGAGAATCGGATTATATCTTTAAATTCATTGATTGTGAAAAAACCCATACCATGATACCTATTAAAGAAGTTACTCAGTTACACAAAAATGAAAGTTTGAAGGGGAACGGATTGGCATTCAGCAGTGGCAGCGGCAGCTCAGAGCAGCAGTTAACAGTGTAGACAGCACCTTATCGCAGGATTATAGTGGGATGGCTTGGCGGCTCAGAGTGGTGCTGTGCTACTGATTTAGCATCACAAGACTTTTTTTTTTTCCACCTTTTTATTTAAATTGCCTCTGTTTGTTTAGTGACTATAAAACTATAAGTAGAAGCTACTTTCGCAGTCCATGTCAGTTCGAACAATGGCAGCAGGCCAGAGCGCTGTCTCACACTGAAGAGCCTTGAGCGTTAGTGGAACAGGATTGTTACTTACCTGCCAACAGCTCAGAGCAGTGCTGTGCTGCTTATTTACTAAGGGCAGCCTTGCAATTCTATTTATTTTTATACTGCCTCAATTAGTTTTGCGGCTGTAGGACTGCAAGAGAGAATGACGTCAGTGGGATGTTGATCCACAGTGTGTGACAGTGACCGAGCACAACAAGAAAGTGAAAATAAGCGATTCTGGAAACATTTTATTATGGAAGTGTGATATTATGCTGGATTGGGGTTCTACGTTTTACTGTTATGCAAATTACTGGGCTCATGCACTGCTGTGGGAGATAGGGATGTTATCTCGGTTTTATAGAGCTAAAAAAATGGTTGCCAATTTTTTTTTTCTTAAATGCTTGGTGGATTGATTTGTGATCCGGTCAGGTACCAGGATGACCATGCATTTATGGCGATTAATGCACTCACCTGACTAGTTTGGACCAATGATGTTTGTTTATTTCATACCCCATTTTATAAGGGGACATAAACTACATTAGAACCCCCTACTGAGTTCACCTAAAGTCTTATAAAGACTGAAATGTAGGAGTGGGATTCAATATAGGAAAATATTTTCTACAGGAAAAAATGATTTACGTTATCAACAAAGTTCTACTCTCAAAATTTTACTCATAGCGATCTCTGAAATATTTTCTTAGAAAATATTTTTTCATTTAAAAAATAAAAATTAAACACAACCATATTAAGAAATGCAATAAAAAGCTACACACAGCAATTTTCACTTATTACCACTTTGAGTATGCCATGGTGTAAAAACTGTCCCAAGTTGCTGTGTAGGTAAAAGTCTGACGCACATAACTGTGTAAGTGCAAATAGTGTAGAACTCCAATAAACCAGGCTTCTTATCTGAAACGTCACTTTATGCAGTGCAATGGACAAAAGACCCTTATGGAAAAACTCCTCTTCACTGCTACATATAATCCGTTGAATGTGGTATTTTCCCAGCTCACAATGCAATTTCAGCTGTGAGCCATGAACATAGTCTATGTATTAGATGTAGCCTGGTGATGATTTTGGTGGTCAGATGTAGCTTAGTGGTGATTTTCATGAGTACCCTTTGTCTATCACTTTGAATCAAGGGATGTTTTTCACTGTAAGAAGGCTGATTCATTTATCGGAGCACTGCACTGTTTACACCGACAAAGCTGTCTGTGTTAAATCTTTACTTAGTACAGTATAACCTTTTCCTTGGGGAATATTGCACCTCAGCAGTCTGGGAGTCAGGATTTTGAATGTTTAACACAAGGAGCCACACGAAACGCAGTCATAATGTATAGTGAGAGTTTGCTCTGTATGGATTTCCATGCCAGCTGAAATGTTGCAGCACAATTCAAAGGTCATGGAACATGGCTGCACCCTTCTGTGGTACAACAGTGTTCCACATCATTTGAAATCCCCATGGCAGCTGGTGTTTTACACAGCCCTGCTGCATACACAGCACTCAGTTGAAGTTCTGAACTGAAATCACTGGCATATTTGCTGCTGCAGCAGAGTGCAAAACAAAAAATCTGCATACTATAAAAAATACTGATTGGGCAACCATTTGCCCAACAAGCCTATGCTGCCAATTCGGGCTTCTGATTACATTGGACCTCTTAAGCTTTGCTCCCAAGGCCTAATGTAAATAGAACACCTCTGTGCCAGCACAGGCCAGTTGTGCATGGTTGCCCAACCACTATTCATTCCTGTTTGTTCTTTTTTTCCTGAATATTTTTTATCCTCCTCAGGCAGAATGGGCAGCTTCTCAGCCCTGTCCCCATGCACTTGCACCTGTCTCTTACCTGTTCTTGGTTGGGGAGGCCTATCTCCAGCAGATCCCCCCCCTTGGTGGTGGAGCCATGAGGGAAGGGGGGGGCCATCTCCCTCTCCCCCCCCGGGTCACACATCCAGATCCATCCTGGCCCAGAGTGGCAGAGTGAGCCACAGCACAACAGCCAGGGCTTAACCGAGCCTGTCCCCAATTTTTCTCCTGTTTTCTCCCTGGGCCCATGGACATGCAATGAAACTGACATGAATCCTCCACCTCCACAGAGACACACCCCTCTGTATGTGGGATTCCTTCCCATTGTGTGACTTGTTTGTGCTGCCACCCAGATGCCTCCAGGTGGCAATCAACAGTGAGACATGGCAATCCCCCCCCCCCGGGGGAAGAGAGTAATACTACAAATGTTCAGTCCTCCCTCACCTGCCAGCCTTAGAGAGACCTGCATCCATTTCTGAACCTGGGTCACTGGCATGGTAGGTGGTGAGGCACTCAGCACCTCAGCCTTCTATGTCACTGGACAGGCTCTATTTCTGTCCCTTCTGTTAGGCAAACACAGCAACAGGCCTTTCTGGGAACCAAACCAGAGACTCAGAGTCCCAAACATTGTAGCTGTACCCATTAACAGGAAGATCTCACAATAGCTTGGGAGTTAGCCTGTGATGCTGACTTTCCATTACTATCAAGCCTGTCACAAGTGATAACTAGAGGGTGCGTCTGTTACCATCCAGCAACACTAGGATTCTGTTACTGCAGTATAATTTCTGAGGAGCATTCTTTCCCATAGGGAAATCCAGTTATAATTTACTGTTATAACCAGCTGGTTACAGCAGCAAACAAGTGCCAGGTCCCTCCCCCCCCATGCATGCGCCAGCTGGCCATCTTCCCATTGTCACGCTGAACACAGCACCACCAATAAAACTTTTTAAATCACATCTACCAAATGAGATCTGTGGCAGCAGCAGTAGTCTCCAAGATATATATTTTCCTATAAGGGTTTGGAAGGATATGGCGACAACATTTCTAGCTCTTTTACTACAAAATAAAGTTTACGGACTGGGATTTCAGTCAGTTGCATCATATTTCTAGTGCAGTTGGCTATGTGTGCCATGACTATAAGACAACAAAAAGCTGATCTACCTTCCGTCCCAAGTGATGCAAGTTTTATATCAAAATGAGGCATTTGTCAAAATAATGAGGCATGGGTAACTTTTTGTCATAAAGTTTCAAAAGTGTGACAAATGAGTCAAAATGTTTGAAAATAGCATGCAAAAATTTGGACCGTTTGTACTGTGTGGCGTTACTGTGGCAGAAAAACTGCATCAAGCCCAGAGTCCAAACGTTTGAAGAGCCAGGCCTATATAATTTTCTCTGATTTGTTATATATAGGCACATATAAAAGTGAGTACAAATTATAGCTTTATGTTTCAACTCAAAGTTTAGTCTCCTATGAAAACTTGATTCATTCAAGAATTTAAGATTTTTTGTGCTTGTTTAAAGTGAATCTGTTTATTATTTTAATGTCTGGGAGACTGTCCACCTCATGTTCTTTATCTCTTGCTTTATTCTGCCGTTTATTCCTTTAATTTTGCTCAGCTTTTGCTAAAGTTAGAAATGCTTTCATCTAATCAGAATTACAAAATAAGAACGTCTCTATGTGCAAGGAGATTAAACAGTTTTTTTTTCCAGGAAATGGGGTAGGTAGAGTAGCCCCCTTTCCCACATGCAGAGTCGCCATGGCTTCATCCTTGTAGCTTAGAGGGCGAGTTAAGTGACTGGCCACCTTCACAGCTGATAGAAGTACTGTTCCTTGGTAGGCCCTCTGATCAAGTTCTATGGGAACAAAGCACCGGGGCACATGGTCAGTGGTTTTCACTAAGATTTCACTAAGAACTGTAAGGTGCTAGAAGGCTATGCACCCATGGTTGCACCTGTTGCTTTATTTATAGTAACTAATATCAAAACCTGCCATAACATATTTATCGAGGCACTGTTTAAATTCTGATTTAGAATTGTTAGACATAATATCCAGTGGGAGTCTGTTCCAAGGGTTTATTATTCTGTGAGTAAAGAAGTATTTACGATTGGTGTGGTGAAATCTTCTCATTAATTGTAAGGGTGCCCTTGAGGCATGATGATCATTCCTGAACTCAAGACCCAATTCAGTTAGTAAATATGGATCCTGAATGTGGTCATACACGAATAAAAGGTCACCTCTTTGATGACGAGTCACTAGGGGCATAAGATGAAGTTGTTCAAGTCCAGACTCGTATGGTACATTATTAAGTCCGAATAAGCTTTTTGTAAATTTTCTCTGTACCTGTTCCAATTGGGTTATAGCAGATATTTTATATGGACACCATAACTGAGAAACATACTCCAGATGTGGCCTCGCATATGCCCTGAACAGAGGCATCATAACTTTCAGGTCTCTAGTTGAGATATTGCTTTTTATTGCCCAAACTACACTGCTAGTTTTGTTTATGGCTTTATTAATCTGCATATTGTTACTGAAGTCACTAGAAATATGCACACGTAGGTCCTTTTTCTATGTTTGAGAAGTTTATTAGAGTCCCGTCTAAACAGTACTCGGCCAGTGGATTTTTTGCACCCATATGCATAACTTTACACTTAGATGTATTTAATCTCATTCCCCATAAATGCACCTAGTAAGTAATTTTGTCCAGATCTCTTTGAATAATTAATATGTTATCGGTGCTGTTACATGGACCCCCGATTTTAATGTTGTCTGCATATTTAATAGATCAGGATAGACAATTTTTTGTTACATCAGAGATAAATAACTAAAAAAGACAAGGTCTGAGAACCGAACCCTATGGGACACCACTAGTAACCTTGTTAGAGTCAGACAAATAACCGCTGATTAGTACATTGTGAGTTCTCGATCCAATTGGCAATACATTTGTTTATACCAGTGGCATGCAGTTTGTTTATTAATGATTGATAGGGCATGACATCGAACGCCTTACTAAAATCTATGTAAATGATATCAATGGGGGGTATTATTGTTGAGGTGTAGACTGACATGTTCATAGAAACACATAAGATTGCTTAAGCAACTTCCTTTTTTAAATCTGTGTTGTTCTGGGTCAACTGTATTTAGTATTGGAGTGATAAGGTCTTTGATGACACTTTCTAATATTTTGCAGATTGTAGATGTTTGACTCATTGGGCGATAATTTTCCCAATTAGGCTTGGGCCCTTTCTTATGTAGTGGAATTACATATGCAGATTTCCATTCCTTAGGGACAAAATTGGATACCAGGCAACCCTCAAATAGACTCCTAAAAGGGTATGCTAAAACATCTGCCAGTAGATATAAAAAGTGACCTGAGATATCATCTGGTCCGGGGCTCATTTTGCCTTTTTGATTTAGAAGTTTTGTATGTATATCTTCATCAGACAAACTTATTGATTGTCCCATACAGACTCAATTAAGATTTGTCAATGGGCAGTAAATGATTTCTATGCATTGTTTTTACATCTTTTGAATTATTCCAGGCCTTAATTTGTACACTGGCAGATCATCTAGTTTGCCCACTACAATGTGAGGGAGATGGTGCCATCTGTCAGCAATCTTGTACTTGCCATGCAGTCCAGATTTCTTAGCAATACCCGATCTCCCCCTCCTGGAGTTCTTGTGCTTTCACCTTTTATCATACACTTTCTTTGTTGGCCAGATTTCTTTTGGCAGCCATGGTTTGAGCCAGTTGGTACACATGAGTTAGCTGGGCTTCTAACTTTGCACATACTGTAAATAGTTGTCAGCTTGAAACCCATCAGGAGAGACCCAAACACACATCTACTGGTAGTCGAGCTTCTCTTCCAAACATCAGGATGTAGGAGGAGAACCAGTGGCATCACTTTTGGTGCAGTTATAAGCATGTACCAGGGTGCTAATTTGTTGGCTCCATCTAAACTTGTCCTTTGGGTGCAGGGGTGCCTAGCATATCTAGCAAAGTACGGGTTAAAACGTCTCAGGCTGTGGGTCCCCCTGGGGTGGTAAGGAGTAGTTCTGGACTTTCGCTGACTCCCCACGAGAAAGCATCTCTTTGATCAGACGACTCTCAAAGTCTCTCCTTGATCAGAATGGATTCTTTGTGGAGACCCCATAGTGAACAAAAAGTTTTCTACAAGTACTTTGGCTACAGTGGATGCTTTCTGGTCTTTGGTGGGGAAAGCTTGGGCATATCTCTGTGGAAATGGTCAGTGACCACCAGCACATTACTGATATTTCTTTGATCTGACTCCAAACTTAGAAAATCAATACAGACCAGCTCCATGGGTGCACTAGTGGTGATGTTAACAAGGGGAGCAGCCCTCTGGGGCAAAGCTTCTCTGTAAGCAGCGACTACAAGTTCGAATGTGTTGCTCCACATCAGCCCCCATCTTAGGCCAATAGGAATCTGATCTCTACCAAGTCAAGTGTTCTGTCTATACCAAGGTGCCCCCATGTGGTTGTGCAAGGACCTCAGTACTGAGTCTCGAAAGGCAGTGAGGCAGCACTAGTTGTTGTTTGTCTACTTGTCCCCTCTGTCTACTGTTTCTCTGTATAACAGTTTATTGATCAGTTTCAACTTAGGACTTCTTTTGTATAACAGTGCAGTTCTCAAATCAGTGAGGTAATTTGGACACATCTTTTCCATGAGGGCTTCTCTAAAGCTGCTTTGATCATGGGATCAGTGATTGAGGCCACTTGCCAATACTATCATTGTCCAGCTGAGGCAGTGCACCAATGTCTATTGCAGAAAATGGCAATAAGCAACAGGTATGCAATTCTCGAGAGCTCCCAAAGCAATCCACCATGCAGTCCACTGCGTCCGTGGACATTTGTTCCTCCTGTCAAACTTCCCGACAGAGTGCCCGAATGTCAGGTTCTGCCAATCGGACCCAATCATTCTGAGGAACAGGCCTCCGGAGAGAGCATCAGCATCTATGTGGTTCAGACCTGCTCGCTATTCGAGAGCATAGTCATATGTAGATAATGCAGAAAGCCACCTATGGCCAGTGGCATCCAACTTAGCTGAGGTCTGCACATAGGTCAAGGATTATTGTCAGTTTTACTAGTATTTTAGCCTCATACAAGTACTCATGGAATTGGTCAACAATAGCCCACTTCAAAGCTAGGAACTCTAACTTATGTACAGGATAGTTCTTTTGGGATGAGGTCAGGCTTCTACTGGCAAGGCCACTGGTCTCAGGCCATTCTCGTGCTCTTGGTACAACACAGCCCCCAACCCTTGCAAGCTAGCATCATGTGCAGGGCGTAAGGTTTTCTTGGATCGGCATGAGGCCAGCACTGGAGCATGGTAAGTTGATATATGATCTCATGAAAAGCAGTCTCACAATCAGGAGTCCAGCGGGCCCCAAATACTTCACTCGGATGAAAATACACTCTTTCAGTCTTGAGGGCTGTGACTTTTGGTATTTTGTGGGTTAGGATTTTCCCTTAAGGTAAGAGTTAGAAGTAAAAGGCGGATCACTCTTGAATAGTCCTTGATGAAGCAATCGATAATAACCACAGAATCCAGGAATCTTTGCAGTTCTTTTAGATTTTGGGCTGTGGCCAGGTGTCAAGGCCTCAACTTTACTTGGGTCGGTCTCTATTCCCTCGGTGGATACTATGTGTCCCACATACTTTACTGATGTTTGAAAGAATTGACACTTATCAATGGACAGTTTAAGGCCAAAGTCCTCCAGTCGGTCCAATACCTTAAATAATCTGCTCTCATGTTCCTCCAGTGAGCTGCCAAACACAATAACATCATCTAGAGTATACCAGGCACTCTAGTAAGTTCATGTCCCCTGCACGTCCATCAATCGTTGAAAAGTGGCGGGGCACCTGAAATCCTTGAGGCATCCTCATGAATTCATAAAGACAGCTGGACAGATAAAGGCCGCCTTCTCACGGTCCTCTTGGGGCCATCGGGATCTGTAGTACACCCACTGAGGAGATCCAGCACAGAGAACCACTTGCTCCCGTTTAGGCAGTCCAAAGCATCCTGAATGCGGGCATTGTGTACTGATCAGGGATAGTCTGCCGGTTTAAGGTGCGATAATCCACACATCCTTACTGTTCCATTCTTTTCCTCACTACCACAATGGGGAAGCATAAGGGCTTCTGGATTCTTGTATTACACCAGCAGCTAACATCTCTTGCAGATGCTGTCTCACATCATCTATGTCAGCAGGTGCCAGGCGTCGAGACCTCTCACGAAATGGTCTTTCGTCATGCAGCCGGATATTGTGCTCAGCTCCTTGCACGCATCCTACATCCCATTCTTTAAAAGAAACACCTGGTCTCTCTGGGCAAGCTTCTCACTGATCCTCACTTTCCATTCAGCTGGCAGCGGGGAGTCGCTGAAATCAAAACAAGTCAGGACGTTACTCTGTCATTCTTCCTTGAACTCTTGCTGCTGGGTAGCACTGCAGTGTCTGCACAATGCACATTAGCCAGGATGCAACCTCTGTTTACCGAATGTCTCTTTCAGACACATTGAACTTGGACCATTACCCTTCTGGCATAAGCATGGGCTCTAGCAGGCAAATACTAGGCTTGACCAGCAGTCCCTCTGGCAATTTTCCACGCCTGGTGCATCCAACATTAATATTTTATTCTTAACATCCTTTCTGATACGGACCTCTCCTGTAAGGTACACTGGGCATTTGGCGCAGGATCAGAGACTCAGGATCCTTCTTTCATACAATTCCGACCGGTTCCTCTGGTTCTGTTTTTCAGCATCTCTCTGTGCCTCATAGGCCTTCTTAATTAAAGCCGGAACTCTTAAAGCTCTACTAGTCTTTGACCCTGTTTTCCTATAACACAACTGTGCCAGCCTTCAGAACATATGAGCATTTGTTCCAATCAACAAAGGGACACCATCATACAGTCCAGTGGGGGACACACTCAAGGCTAGGGTCTCTACTTGTTCGCCACTCCAGCTCACGGAGGTGGGGAAAGACAGCCAAATTCGGATATACCCGGAATAGGGGTAGGCCTTCTCACTTAACCCCAATACATGCAGTCCTTCTAATGGTTGTAGGGTACGTCCTGACAAATGCTTCTGATACCAATCCTGGAACATAATTGTCACTTGGGAGCCACTGTCTAATACAGCTCTTGTAGACACTCCATTCACCTTTACAGTGGTCTCCATGGAGGGACCCACTATTCTGGACCAGTCTGGAGAGGCGGTAGTGGGGGCCTGGGCAACTGACCTTGCCACAAAGGACGTGAATTAGCATTTTGGTGCCTCACTGGGATCATGTCGTGCACCTCTTAACCACTGATTTCTTCTCCAAGCTCTCCTTGTAGCCTATATGCAACTTTGTCAGTGTCTTTTGGGGACTGGCATTCCCTTTTCATGTGCCCATCTTTCCCACAATTATAGCAAAACATACTTTCTGGAGTTTGAGCTGGCCGGGCACCACACTGGGAGCCAGGGGCGGGGGTATTACTAACTGGAAACCTTGGTGCCATCTCTGTCTTCGGCGTGATAAGCATTTGAGACATCTCCGTCAGTTTCTCCACTTCCATGGTCAAGGAATCGAGTTCGAGCTGTTATCAGCAGGAGATACATGGGTGGAAATCTTCACCCCCATAGCAGATGCAGTCGGATATAGGTCAGGGCCCGTACTTTGCAGGCGTGGCCTTCATAAAGGACTGTTTTTGAATTCGGATCTCTCTCAACAGTTCGCCCCATTGTGACATATCTTTTCCTTGTCAGAGCACTCATTGACTGCCAACCTCTGCCCTGAACTTCACTTGATGGGTCACCCTCAGTCACTCGGTCAGTGGCAGCAGCTATTGGTGCAGGTCCCTCCCAGATCGTCTTTTCTCAACTCCTCAAATTTCTCTCATTAACTCATCATGAGGAGGTGGGGATTCCAGTCGATCTGCCAGGCGTAACTGAAGCAACAACAGTTCTGAGAAGGGGCAGACTAAAGGATCCTGTCCAGCCTGGTTCGGTCCAGTTCAATCGCTGGCAAACTACCTTTTCTGAGGCATTCTTGCAACAATTTTTCCAGCCGAGATATATACACAGACAACAACTCCCTTGGTACTGTTGTGCATCTCTTCTCTCCACCATAGGTCCTCATCAGAATCTGGGCTCCCATACACATTCTCCAAGGCCTCAAGATAGGCCTGTGCAGTCGCCTTCAGGGTTACTGGCCCGTTTAGCACGGATGGTAGCCAGGGCAGGACCTCGGAGGCTCTCACTAACCCTCTTTCGCTTTTCGCCTTCCGAGCATTGCCATTCTAGCACTTGGGGGGCAACATAGTTTATCCAGGTCTCCCAGTCATCCTCCCCTTGGGGGGTGGGGAGGGTGCCAGAGAAGATCCTCAACCTTCGGTAAGAGTCGTGACTAATGGCAGGTGCAGAAATAGGAGTCCGCATTGGTTCAGCCACCATTACGGGCACTGGAGCAGGAGAGGGTGTTGGGGGAGGAACACCCCCAGGTGGCAAGAATAGTTTCTTCAAGTCCTCCACAGTTTTCCCCTCTCCCAGCAACCATTCAGCAAATTTC
Organism: Neoceratodus forsteri; assembly: GCA_016271365.2. NCBI lineage: Eukaryota > Metazoa > Chordata > Ceratodontiformes > Ceratodontidae > Neoceratodus > Neoceratodus forsteri. The sequence continues at coordinate 1,211,871,575 of CM028129.1, read as the reverse complement.
TCCTCAAAAGTTTCAGATAGTGGTGGGGGCTGATTCCGCTGGGTCTTTACTGTCCTAGTTATCACTCTCCAAGCAGTGAGGGCTCCTCTGGGGTAATGGTCTGTGGCACTTTGGAGCTATCTATGGGATCCTAAACTCTACTAGGGCCAGGAAAGTGTGGGTGAGCAGATTAGCATGCCGACCCACCACCACAGGGTTTTGTAAACCTTCCACCTTGGAAAGTACTCCCTGCACAGTGTCCATATGATACCTAGGGGATGTCCAGGATAAGCATAGCATTTTGGGGTCGATCTCCTCCCAGTACACCACTCCACCAGCGGTGCACAGCCACTTCTGTCGGGTACCCATTTTTTTCTTAACAGTGGTTCGTAAATATGGCCACTAGAGGACACACAATCCCAGCGGTGAGCTCCAAGATGTAACCCCTAGATGAGGCTATCCCAGGGGCTACTACCCCTGCCTGATTTGCTACTAACAGGTTGAGGGGCCTGGATCCAATGGCGGGTGCCTCCACCCAGAGGTCAGGGTTTGCAATAGTTAAACTAACTTGGTCACAGCCCTCTGGGACACTGCAACCCTTTCTTCCCACTAGTGGCCCACACAATATATCAGAATTACCTTCACAGTATACACTTACCCCCAGGTCTGGTTCCGGCACTGGGACCTCCTGTGAAATGAGATACAGTGCAACAATCACAGTACAGTACTTTAACATAGACAAATACACTAGGCAGTATAACTTTGCTGAAACAAGCAGCTCTGATTTATTTAGGGGGATATAACAAGGACAGGGGAAATCAGGTTAATTAGCTTATCACTCTAATAATCTACCTATGGCTCTGTGCACAGGCCTATCCCTATCAGTTACTGTCCCTGGGTACCCAAGCCCTAGTGGCTAGTCCAAACCGTGGCAGCTGGTAGGGGCCCTTTCACACAGAGAAAAGGAGAATTAAACAGTCAGCAGTACAGTAATTCCATTTGGATTTAATGTGGCAATTCAACAGGGAGCGACCCTGAATTAGTACTCACGACCTCCAAATAAGATAGGGTCCTTCAATGTCAGCAGGGCTCACTTGAGGTACACAACCTCTTCACACATCCATATAAAAGAAAGCACTATACCAGGCAGGCTGCATCTGTATCCCGATCGCAATTACTGCACAATACCCGGGAGAACACACAGCAGATTCAGTTCCTGACAGACCGATTGCAATTTTCAGCAATTCCTCCAGTCTTCTACAGGGTGAGCCTGGTTTCTACTCTTCAGAGATCCTTTGATTCTTTTCACAGGACGGATTCAGTCCTAACAAGCTGTTACACAAGCTGCAGACCGGAACTCTGGGCCTTACACACGTTTTTTGACTAAAACTGCACACTGAAAAAGCACAGGGCTCCTTCCTTCTTCACTGCCAAAGCTCAACTGAAACTCCAACCGACAAAACCGAGCACTTCCTTTGAGTTCCTCCCAGTTCTTTACTGGATTGGCTGTCACTCACAAAAGACTGCTGCTGTTGGTCCAAAAGGCACTGAAGTCTAAACTACATCTCCCAGAGTCACTGCCCATACAATCCTCTTGTGGCTGGCTCAGATTATGAGTCCAAGTTCTGATTCGTCCAAGGCACCATTTTAGAGCTAGCTACTCCCACACTGATTGGTCCAGTTCAGCAGTTCAAAACTAGAATGGGAACTAGCAGACACAGTTCTGGCTGCAAAGAAAGCAGGTTAGACAAACTGTAATTTCATTATTACTCTAAATAATTTCTGGCAAACAGTTACATCTTTCAGATAGGTTCCTTTGCACTCCTAGTGACTGCAAAAATGAAGTGAATTGGCAGCAGCTCGAGTGGTACTCAGAGAAGCACACAGTCCCCATACAAACTAATTATTTCTGCAAGCAGACAGCTCTTAAAGAGACAGTACCAGAGGCTCTAAAAACACTCACTGATAAATGGCTTAAATGCCAAACACCATTCAGGCTTGGAGCATTCAAGCAAGCTCCTGGAAATCTTTTGGGAACCCCCATTTGCAGGGTTACACACATTCAAGGCACCCAGTGCCAGAGACACACACAGCAACCCCAAAACATCACTGAACCTCCTTCATGTTTGACTGTAGGGAAGGTGTTCTTTTCTTTGAAGGCTTCATTTTGCTTTCTGTAAACATAGAGATGATGTGCTTTATCAGAAAGCTCTAATTTGATCTTATCTGTCCACAGGACATTCTCCCAGAAGGATTTTGGCTTGTTCAGGTGTGTTTTGGCAAGCCCCAGTCAGACTTTCTTATGTCTCTCTCTCAGCATTAGGGGACCTCTGGGCCTTCTACCATATAACCCCTTTCATTGAGTTGGCGATGGATAGTGCGAGTTGAGACTGTCGTACCTTGTGTCTAAGGTCAGCTTGAATCTGTTTGGCAGTTGATCGAGGTGCTTTCTCCACCATTGAACAATCCTGCTTGCAATCTTCGATCAAGTTTTCTGTTGCAGCCATGTCCAGGAGGTTGGCTACAGTGCCATGGTAAACATCCTGATAACATTATGTACGGTGGAAACAGGAACATCAAGGTCTCTGGAGATTGATTTGTAGCCTTGAGATTGTCCATGCTTGGCTACAATCTTCTGTCTGACCTCCTCAGATAATTCTCTGGCTGTCTTTCTTTTCTCCATGCTCATTCTTGGTACACACAGTGACACAAAACAGGAGAATGAGTCCTTTTCTCTATTCAAACTGGTTGAATGAGTGATTTTTATATTGCAGGCACCTGCAACTCAACACGGGTGAGTTCAATTCCAAAGTGAAGGAGAATCACCTGCTTGAAATCTGATTATTTCTAACAACTTCTAAAAGGTGCCAATAATTTTGTCCGAGCCATTTAAGGATTTCTGTGTGGAATAAGCGAAGACTTAGTAAATGTTTCTGCTTTTTGTGTTTTATTCCACTGCAAATCAAAGAAAAACATATGTGGATACCAAAATATTTTTTAATTTCAACAATTTTCTAGAAGGAATGGTGCATTATTAGAAAAAACTGCAAGGGCACCAATATTTTCAGCCACGACTGTACATAAATTGTAGCTATTAATATTTCTAACCATAGGAATATGTCATACAAGCTCCCGTAGCTGCTCACTGGCTCTGACGTCAGCCTTGGGACAGCAGCCGGATGTTGTGGGATGCCATGCTAATGGCACTCTAATTAAAATGCCAGCCAGAGGGATGGCAGGATCAACCAGATAAAATATAACAGACTCAAAGGAAAGTAAGTAAAAAAGTTTTATAGGATTATGAAATTGCTAATTGAGAGGTGCCTGGAGGTGGATGTTTTCCTTTAAGAGGCAGGGAGAGGACAGCTACAAAAACTTCTGAAGTGTATAAAAAAAACTACTTAAACCTGACTACAGATCACTCTAGCTAACTTGAGTGATTTATAATTGCATTAATTATGCCTCTACAGCATGTGTCTATGGTGTAAGAGACTCCTCTCATAAGATTTGGGCAGACAGAACCACTCAGCTTCACTTGGGGGTCCTCTCACCCAAACCTCACGCTTGGAGTCTCTTATGCCATAGGAGACACCTTGCAGAGGCCCTGTTAACTCTTATTAAAAGCTGTACCTGTCTTTGGACATCATCTATGTACGTGGTTCAATGTTGCCAAGTAAGCCTGTACACGTTACAGTATCTGGCTAGAGACAAACTTTTGTTTTGTATCTATAGAGAGAGATACTGTAGATGAAAGGCACTATAGGGAGGTTCAAGACACATGTTCACTTTCACCATATTGGCAAGGCCACTGATTTACAGTGATTAAAACAATTAAATTCTGTTTTCAAGACTTAGGATTCCAGAATTTCACCGGTGATTGTTACTCTAATTCCCGGGTTTTACTGGGATTCTGTTATCATTTTTTTACTATGTGCATAAATAATTAGAATTAAAGAAGGCTTAATATACAGAGCAGTAAATAAAGCAAACTGAAAATAATACAGGAAGGAATTAAAAGAAAAACAGACTTTTTTATAGATTTACTAATCTGATAGAAAATGTCAGATTCCATGAACTCTTCGTTTTTACCGGTTTTCAGGCAGCCCTAATTCCGGAATTTTACCGGATTTTCCGGTAAAAACCGAAAAACAGTGGCCTTGCATATTGGTAGTGAAGTCAGGGGGATCTTGCCTGTTGTATCTTTCACACACACACACTAGAATGCCTTAGGTAATTGAGTGGTATTTTATCATGGAAGACTGGATTTTCTAACATCAGCAAAAGTGGAGAGCATGACTAATACTTTCTGTGTCTGCTATTCAGATGCATCTTGCATATATACAGTATATGATTTGCTTTAATTATTGGGTTTTCCAGTTGCATGTAAAAAGGCACTGCCCAAGTGCCCATGCCCAACCTCAAAAATGTACCAGGAAATACCAGTAAGTAGCTAGTTGGCACACACGTCTGACTCCTATGTATAACTACTTTCAAGTAACTTCAGAAAGAAGAAAAAACTTGGACAAGGATAGCAAACATCTGTTTGTCCATCTGTCCATATCCACTCAAATGTTCGGGTTCTGAAATTGAGAATTACCCATAATGTCCACTTAGGGATCAAAACTTAAACTTGATCCCAAACATTTTTAGGTTCATGCACCTATACTGTCAGCGTTGCCCACTTTGCTGAATCTTTGCAGGTGTTTACTACTAGTAGTCATATGGCTGGCTTCCCTATTACTCCTTTTGTGTAGGCTGCCCTCAAAACATTAAAGTTGCTTAAGACAAATTTGTGGCTGCTTAAGCACCCAACACCCATGGAGTCAGCACCTATGTCTACTGTAGTTTGGAGGCAACTGGCATAGCACTTTGGGTCAGCTACTCCTTCCCTTGAAGCACATACATTTTGGCATTGAGGAAAAAGGAGTGTTAAGTAACTACCCACAGTTTTGGGAAGCACAGATAAATATTTTAAAAGCGTATATTCAGCAGCCAACCTGCCCCTTACCAGTTGCAATGTGTTACTACCACTGCACTACTATGCACACAGAAAAAGAAGACAAGAGTTGGCTTGTGCTAACAGGGTCAATCTTGTGATGACAATGTTGTTATATCTGTGTAAGCGCCCTCTCATTTCGAGGGGCCTTATTGCTCACATTTAGGTTCCCCCTTCCCCTACAGCTTTAGTTTTTTTTTTGCTCTGAGGGGAGTAATTTCTCCTGGCCACCACTTGGGGGAAGATGATTGCATGGATATATAAGGGAAGAGTCCAGGGAGAACTGGGAGGGATACCAGTGGGCACAGAGTAGGGCAGCTGGAGGGAGGATCCCCCCCTTAGGTGGTGGTCTGCAGTTTCCAGCAACAATGCACTGAACCCCTGGGTGGGCATCTGAGGGTGATCATCATGAGGCAGTCTGCAGTCACCTGGGACCAGGCCTGGGGGGGGGCAGTTGGTGAGAACAGCTGGAGAGTAAAAGGATGGCAAGGAAGAGTAGGACCCCCAGGGGCGGTTTAGACCCTGGTGTGATGGTGTAGTTCCCCAGGCTGTTGGGGCTGCAGAGGATGTGGCAGGGCCTGTACAGGGATTCAGGGGTGGTGGGAGCAGTTCTGGGCCATACCCCATGTGACAGGGTGGCCTGGGAGTGAAGAAGATGGAAGCTGGGGCAGCCTTTACTCAAAACAGGCATTTGTGGAGAGACAGGCCCTGAGGCTCTGGAATAGGCTGGATGGGACTTGGGGGGTATATTGAGACATTTACCTGAGGACTTATTGGTCATCTCCTCTTTGTTTGCACAGCTTGGGCAACACAGAGAAGAAGTTAAAGAAAGGGTCTCATTGTGACTGCTGTTGGGATGACAACTTTGTGAAGAGTTGGAGGACAAATGAGTAAGAGAGCCAAGAGACAGAGACGTCCAGGGACCAGGTTGGTCCAGGCACAAGGATTTGGGCCAAGTTTGTGGTATGATGAGAAGTAGCTGAGTAATTAACAAGCTGCAGCTACAGCACCCAGTTTGGGATGGATTAGTTTAGTGGGTGGCTTGGAGGACAGCATTCTTCTCTGCTGGGAGAGTGCTCGTGAGAAGGGAATGTGAGGAGCACCTTTGGAATAGCTTGAAAGAAGCCCGGTATATAACAGAGGAAGCTCAAGGTGTAGGTATTTACCAATGCCAGAGAGATATTTGAAGCTTCATGTTCCTAGTAATTAGAAAAGGTCTTTGTCCTGAGTGAAGAGTGCTGCTGTTGTAGATATGTGCCAGTAGAAAATCTTTCTGTGCCTAGAGCACTGCCGAAATAATGAGCCTCTCTCAGAAAGTCCTTGTAAGAGGTTTAACCCCCATGTAGCTGTGCAGTCTTATTTTCTTAATCAATTAGGACCCATGAGCCCGATGATCATTGGGGGCCTCGAAGCGACTAAAACCTGATTTGTTTGGGAGAAGATCTGAGTTCAGTGTTCAATTTAATTACAAGGATGTTAATGAAATTCACTCCTAAGTTTTTAGCAGTTTCCATGAATTTCTCCCAAGGGCCTTAAATTAGTCATTTGTTCCTGTGCCCTCTCGCTCCTGGTACTAGTGGGGAAAGAAGCTGTTACCTGAAGATGATTCTACGATCCTCCACTGACAGGCCTCTGGTGGAGAATCGATCCATCACCTGGGTCCTTGAGTCTAGTATCAAAAGATGTTTTAAGGTAGGAAGTATTTATTCCATGAGTTTTGTATGGAGAAGCTGGGAAAGTTCCTACAAAGTCTGGGACCCCTTCCCTGGAACATCTGGCTCTTAGACATATTAGGGGCTACATAAGGACAATCCAAAATTAAAAAGACTTGCATGTAGAGACAGAGTGTCCACGAAATAAATCTTCTGGCTGACAAGCAGCTTAACAGTTAAACACTCTGCATACATGGAACTCTAACTACATACAAAGAAACAAAAGAAACATAAAGTTGATGGCAGATAAGGACTGCAAGGCCCATCCAGTCTGCCATTTCTTTTCTACCTTATAAATGTGCTATCGGCCTTTGCTCTGTCAATGGCCTATCTATTCATACTCATCTGTATTGCTCCCTTATGCCTATCCCATGTCTGTTTGAAGCCCTGCACTGTATTCATATCCACCACTTCCTGAGGTAAGCTGCTCCATGCATCCACCACCCTTTCTGTGAAAAAGAACTTCTTCATGTTACCCCTTAATTGGCCTCCCTCTAATCTCGTGCTGTGTCTTCTTGTCCTGCTATTTTTCTTATATTGAAACATGTTAGACTCTTTCACCTTGTCAATGCCCTTAAGGTGTTTGAATGTTTCGATCATATCACCTCTCTCCCTCCTTTGCTCTAGGGTACACATATTGAGCTCCGTTTATCTGTCCTCATATGTTTTCTGTTGCAGTCCCTGCACCATTTTGGTTGCCCTTCTCTGGACTGCCTCAATTTGGTTAATGTCCCTGTGAAGGTGTGGCCTCCAGTACTGCACACAGTACTCCAGATGGGGCCTAACCAGTGTCTTGTAAAGAGGGATTATTGCCTCCCTCTTCCGACTTGTGATACCCCTACTAATACACCCCAACATCCCCCTAGCCTTACTTACTGCTTTAGTGGTCTGCTTGGATGATTTTAGGTCATCGGTGATGATGATGCCCAAGTCTCTTTCTTCCCTTGTGATTGCCAGCAACTCCCTTGCCAGCCTATAGGTGGCTTCAGGGTTTCTCTTCCCTATGTGCATGATCTTGCACTTCTTTGAATTAAACCCCAGTTGCCACTCTTCTGACCATTTTGCCAGTTTATCCAGATCTCTCCTCATTCTGTCCACCCCATCTGGATCATCTACTCTGTTGCAGATCTTTGTGTCATCTGCAAACAGACAAACCTCCCTCAGTCCATCTGCAATGTCACTGATGAAGATACTGATGAGGACTGGCCCCAGAACTGATCACTGAGGTACCCCGCTTGTGACTTGCAGCTCTTCTGACTGTATACCGTTTACCACCACTCTCTGTTTTCTGCCCATCAACCAGTTTGCCACCCAGTTGACCAACTTCTGACCCACCCTGAGCCTACCCAGAAACGTATTGAAAGCTTTGCTGAAGTCAAGGTAGGTGACATCAACTGCTCCCCCTTGGTCCACCACTCTGGTTACCCAGCCAAAGAAATCTTTGAGATTAGTTTGACAGGACCTTCCTTCTGTAAACCCATGCTGTCTTGGATCCAGTGCTCCTATGAATTCCAGGTGTTGCACTATCCTGTCCTTAAAGAGTGCCTCCATATTCTTGCCCACTACTGAGGTAAGACTGACCGGTCTGTAGTTCCCCTTCTCCTCCCTGCTACCACTCTTGTGGAGTGGGATCACATGAGCCCTTCTCCAGTCTTCTGGGACCTCTCCTGTGCTCGGAGACTTACTAAACAGTTCTGATAATGGCTCTGCTAGTTCCACCCTTAGTTTCTTTAGTACCCTGGGATGTATGCCATCAGTTCCCATTGCCTTGTTCACCCTGAGCTTATCCAGCTCTTGTAGGAGCCTTTCTTTTGTGATGGGACTAGTGCACTTCTCCTCCCCCGTGTCCATGGTGCTGAGCTGTGGATCCTGCCCTACCTTCTCTTCAGTAAACACTGAGCAGAAGTATCTATTAGGATAGATGCTTTTACATGGTCGTCCTCCTCATATTCCCCCTTATATCTTTTGATCTTAGCAATACCCCCTCTGGACTTTCTGCTTTCACTATTGTATCTATAGAAAGTCTTGTCACCTTCTTTTACTGTTTGTGCTAGTGTTTCCTCAGTTTGGGCCTTTGCCTGCCTTACTGCCTTCTCTGCTTCCCTTAGGGAAGTTTGATATGCCTCCCTATCTTCATCCTGTTGGGTTCCCTTATATTTTCTGAAGGCCATCCTTTTAGCTCTGACCTTTTCTGCTACTGTTTTTGAGAACCAAAGTGGTTTCCTTCTTCTTTTGCACTTCCTTTTCTCTCTAAAACAATGGAATGTTGATTCAAGTATTGCATCCTTAATGCTTTCCCAATTTGCCTGTACCCAGCCACCTGTATTTCTTTTTGCCAGGGTAGCTTAACTCTGTTGGCCATCTTATCAAAGTCAGCTCCTCTGAAGTCCCATATTTTTGCCTTGGAATGGGATTATTTAGTTCTAGTGGCAAAACTGAACCATACCATGTGGTGGTCACTGGCCCTATGTGACCTTCTACTGGAGATCTGTGATCCTTTCTCTGTTAGTAAGTACTAGATATATGATAGCATTGTCTGTTGTGGGATGTTGTACCAATTGTTTGAGGCCCTCCCCTGCAGGGAATCCACCATGTGTCTAGTTCTGGCAGATATTATTGCTGGTATTGACCAATCTGTATCTGGCATGTTGAAGTATCCCATTATCAGAACCTCCCCTTTAGCTGTCATGTTTTGTATATCTTCTAACAGTAATGTGTCTATGTCCTTTCCTTATCTGGGGGCCTGTAGACAACCCCAGTTTGTATGGCTGTCCCATTTCCTGCTTCAGGGCGACCCACAGTTCTTCTGGCTCCTTATGTGTATTCTGAATTTCTGTAGCTTTGATATTTTCATTGACATACAGGGCCACTCCACCCCACCCCTTTTGCACCTCAGTCTCTTCTGAACAGTACATAGCCGGGTACTGAAGTCTTTCAAGTGTGGTTACTGGTAAACCATGTCTCGTTAATTGCTACTATGTCAGTTTAGTCTCTGTCAATATTGCCTGCAGGTCTGGGATCTTGTTTCCCTGACTGTGAGCACTTGTGTACATGATTTTCCACACAGATTTTGTGTGTTAGTTGTTAGGTGAGTTTCCAAATGTGCTCATGCCTGTTGTTTGTTAGTGGGTGTAGTTTTTGAGATGCCACCCCAAAGATTAGTGAAAAAATGATAATACTGCACTACCTAGAGAGTCAATAATATAAGCACACAAAAGTATGATGCCAAGTTTTTTAATAAAGCTTAAATGTTCAAATTCTGGACAAATACAAAGTCAAACCTACCCCAGTGCTCAGCCTTCTCAATAAGGCTTCATGAGGGGGCAATGTTACAGAGATATTAATCCATTTACATAGTCCTTTCTTGATGATATCACTATGCTTCATCAGTGTTTTCCAATTAGATATTTAATTCATAACAAATGCATCAATTCAAAGTCCAAAAAGACTTTAGAATACAAAAATTAAAATCCACTTACACAATTATGACACTGGAACAGTAACTATAATACAAATTAAATCCAACACTCATTCTGTTGTTACATTTAGTAAATCAGATAGCAAATACTATACCATTGAATTACTGTGGTCAAAAGGTGTGTTTTTAAACTAAACATATATCTAAATGATACTACATTCCTTTTTAATATATGAAAAATAAATCTATAATTAATAATCATGAACAGTGAGAAACTGAAAAATAAAGATAAAAAAAGAAAGAGAAAATGCATCAGATAAGCCCAAATAGGCATCACTATCTGCATAAGGGCAGACCTAATTATATCTGTCAACATCAATTTACTATCAGATTCTATAGATTTATTACTTATGCAGTAAGCTGCCCAATCTTTTTATGTCAAAACCAAAAATGTAATTTGTGCTTAAAAGCAAATACTAAGGTGTTCTTTAACAGAGGTTACACAGACTACTGCGACAATCTTTTGTCTCAAAACCAAATGTTAAATTCATATTTAAGCCAGTTACTAAGATGTTCTTTTGTCATAGGCTACACAGGTACTGCGGAAAGAAGAAGAGGAGGGACATGGCACAAATGTAAAGCTTAAAATACCATATAATAGAAAAGAAAAGGAGAAAGCAACTATCAAGCAGATCTTAATTAATACCCATCTAATGAACCATTACTGCATGCAAAAACAATTCTATAAACGTGTTTGCATAGCTATAGAGGGCATAACAAAAACGGAAAAATAATAAGGAGAAAACGTTCCTTTTTTTATTTTGTTCTTCTAATGCTTATTACGGTTCTTCTTGCAGACAATTAAAGTTGCAATATTGAGATATGACTACATAGAATTATGCTATTTAAAATAATAAATAATACAGTCTCTTATATTGCATATAAATTAATATGATAACTAAGTCCAGTTCATATTGAATATATTAATAAAATTGATTGTGAATTTATAATCAGTATGCAGGCCCCCCCCTTCCTCTTTCTTCTCTTTATTATTTTTCTATTTTTTTGTTATGCCAGCAACAAATGCAGTAGTCCTGAAAGCTTATCCTAATGATAGATAAAACTGTAAAGCACCACCTGTAATAATTTCACAGACGATATACCCTGTAAGAAACACTTTGTTACAGAGGAAAATAAAGCAGTAACAGAAGATATACCCTGCAAAACACAGTTTGAATCAGAAGATTACAGCAGTAATCTGTTAGCACACACCTGTAGGCATACCCTGTAATAATGCAGCAGAAGGTACACCCAGCAACAACAATTTGAATCAGAGAAAAATAAAGCAATAAAATGTTAGCAACAAACAGTAACAATCTCTGTGAGTACAAAATAAAAATAACACACAGTAAATCTGCCTAGCCAAAATAAGTCTTAATCATTTCCCTTGCTCTGGTAAGGTTCTTTGCTCTGTCCTTTCAAGCAACCTAGAAGGAAAGAGCTCAGGTGAAGCTATGTGCATTGGCCAGCAAACTTAGTTTTCCACCAGTTTTCCAACTAGCTTTATTTCAGACTATACCTCAGAATGACATCAGTCAGGAGATATCTCCCTTTACTGTCCAAGATATGTGCAAGTTCTCACTACCTAGGGTGATTAACAGCTTGCTAGTTCTCATTAACTTTACCACCCATTCATGTGTTTTTGTATAGCTGTGTAAAATTAGAACATTCGGAGTCATGTAGTCAAACTTTTGAAATTTGTATATTTGGCCATAATCCAATCATCTACTGAACTAGAGACCTGGGGCCTGACTCTCAAAAGTCTCAAGAATGCCACAAGCCCCTCGTGTACCGAACATATGACACATGGGCCTTGCAGCATTCCCTGGCTGGTGATCGGGATTTTCAGCCCTGTGTACTGATTGCTGAAAGTTAGACTAGCTTTTTCTGGTCTAGCTTGTGGCTATCTCGACTACCCATTTGATGAAGTGTGTACCAAATATCTGGCACAAGCTGATGTAAAGTGGGAAAATTGTTGTAAATACACCTGATCCTTTTGAATCAGGTGCACTCTGCAGCAAAGTTTTCAGCACAGCTGTTGTGACCACTGGGTTTGACACAAGGATCTTGAAACTGGCACAAATACATGTTTTAAGTGTCCTAAGGGCATGCCAAATATTGTGACATTTGGTTGAGTAGGTTCAAATTTATAGTGGCTAAAAGTTCAGTATTTAATTTTTGGGGGGCATTTTGTGAAAATATTTATGTAACATTAACCCACAACAGAGTATGGGTTTACTTGAAAAATAATCCATGCCGGGAGGGTGGAGTGGGTCATGAAGCCTTTGGCCATGCTCCAACCACCCAAGTGTGATTAATCTCAAGTTAACTCATGCTCTGGGAGGGTTAATCATCTTAGAACATGGTTCTCACTGTGCAACAGTTCTGTTTAGAGAATGGAAAAGTGCAGCAGTGACTTACATCCATCTCTTGGTCGAGCACAGTCAACTTGGTATATCCGGTTGTGTTGCACCTCCACCAGTCTCTCCCTTTCACAAAAGTGTTTTGGCTGCTTGAGTTTTTGTTCTTCACACTTTAGTTTCTCTCTCTCTCCCCCTGCAGACACTAGCTGTTAGCTGTGCTGAGCCAAAGTCCCTATGTTGCCCTGCTACCTGCAGTTAATTAGTCTCTGTCCCTGCTGCTCCCTCCACCACTGTGCTCACCCTCCCTCCTACTCACTCAATGCTGTCTGCTCCTCCAATCATGTTTCCTCTCGCTGCTCCTGCCACCAGTCTTGTTACTCACTCCTTCTGTCTGTCAGCAGCAAAGTGCAGCCAGGCATGTCTGCGCAGGTCAGACACAGACAGCACCAGGCAGTAGCAACCGATGACCCCTGCCAGTTGAGTGAGCGAGCCGCTGCCTTGTACGGCACACCAAGGTGTGAGAACACAAGGGGGAGAGCACTGTCAATGTGGCAAGAACTCAACAATCCTGCAGTCCTCCTTGCCAGTGATGGTGGTGCGTGGTTTGCGGTTTTTTGCAACAAGTGAATTGCAACAGACCTTACAAACTCTCCAGTTGTTTATACATCGATGGGATATACTATATCAATAAGGACACAATTAACTCAAGTAAAAAAAGAACTACAAAACTCTTAGATACCCACATCAGGCAAGCTTTGCAATATATAAAACAGTCACACTATGAAGGAGGATCTTAAGATGCAAACCCCTAGCATGACACCTCTGAGCACAACAAATGCAAACATGCATATTGCAGCTATATAATCCAAAGGCCAGTACTTATACAGGACACCCTCAAGATATCTGAAATATTATGTTTGAATACTATCACACCCTATACTCCTTTAAAGGATCACCTCCCACCGAATCCATTCAATGCTTCCTTATATGCCTTTCCCTCCCCAAAATGCCCGCAACAGATGCTGAGAAACTACTCCGTCTCATCTCTCTATCAGTAGTAATAGCAGTCCTAAAAGAAACGAAATCCCAGAAATGCCCAGGCCCTGATGGATACCCTGCAGAATTCTATAAAGCATTTCAAGACGTCTTACTGCCCCTATTAATACAAGCATTTCAAAAGCTACAAACTGAAGATACCCCTTCCCCTACCTGGAATTATGCATTCATCTCTGCTATCTTAAAACCTGATGAGGACCCTTGGCTCCCCACTTCATACCACCTGATCTCCATTTTAAAGTGTGATTGTAAACTTTTTTTCCCCATATGTAGTTTACTCCATTGGAGCTGGTAGGTGGCTCCATCCCCCTCCCTCAAAGGGGACTCATCTCTCCTGTGAGGCTTTCCCTGCACTCACCCCAACTGGCCATCCCTCAAGAGTTAATCCCCATAACAGGGCTGGTGGTGAGGGGTGCTGGCCTCCCCCTACCCCCAGAAGCCAACATCTAGATCATGGGGGGGGGGGTGTGGGCTCAGCCTGCCATCATGGAGCATGCCAGCTCTGATTCCTTTTTCTGTTTTCTCCCCAGACCCATGCATGTGCAATGGGTGGGGCAACTGTCTCCACCTCAGCTGAGGCAGTCTTTTGCCCTGTGCATGAGTTCACCTCTTTCTAACATCGCACCTGTGCTGACCCTCAGTCTCCACTTGATGTCAGTCTATAGCACAATGCTGAGTCCCCCTACCTCCGAGGAAGGAGAGCTGTTGGTGGAGGTTAAATCCTTCCTCACCCCAGCTATACCCTTTGTGACCCAAGTCCATTCCTGAACCTGTGTCACCAGCGTGCAGCAGGTAACATCCAACATCTCAGACCTCTGCACCACTGGGTTGGCCTGCAATTATAAGCTTTTTATGGCAGTCTGACTAAGCAACTAGAGTCTCTCATGTCCAAACAAGTTGATAAAGACCAGGTGGTATTTATTAGAACCTGACAGGTGCATGATAGTGTCCGCTGAACACTGCTGTTGCTTGAATACATCACCTCTAGACAAATCCCTGTAGCGCTTCTCAGCCTAGATGCAAAAAAGGCTTTTGACACAGTGAATTGGTCTTTTCTATGGAATACTCTGTCCACATTTGGTATCCCTACCCATGTAGTCTCAATGCTCCAGGTTATCTATACATCCCCACAAGCTTATCTTAAAATCAATGGATCCCTTACCTCTTCTTTTATTCAGGAGAGAGGTACACGCCAGGGTTTTCCTCTCTCCCCTCTTCTCTTTGCCCTGTACTTGGAGCCCTTGGAGGCTGTGGTACGGAGTGACCCAACAATAACAGGTATCTCATTGGGTGGGGAGGGGGAAGACTACAAACTTCTCTCTTTGCGGATGATATTCTTCTAACCCTCACTTCCCCAGATGAGTCTATCCCAGCATTGTGGAAACTGCTTGCACAGTTTGGCGAGCTTTCAGGTTATAAGCTAAATACACAAAAGGTAT
Organism: Neoceratodus forsteri; assembly: GCA_016271365.2. Taxonomy (NCBI): domain Eukaryota; kingdom Metazoa; phylum Chordata; order Ceratodontiformes; family Ceratodontidae; genus Neoceratodus; species Neoceratodus forsteri. The sequence continues at coordinate 1,211,856,552 of CM028129.1, read as the reverse complement.
TACTGTATAATTACACTCAACTCTATCCCTAAAAACACTTTCCCTTTTAAATGGCACAAAGGTGCTATATGTTATTTAGGAATTAAATTAACAAAAAACCTTGAACAACTAGAATTATTGAATTATCAACCATTAACCCAGAACATTTCCGCTAATCTGTCCAGGTGGTTGCAAATACAACTGGACTTCTTTCCCACATCGAGATAATCTGACAAAACCTACTCCCATGAGTTCTATACTACCTTCAAACTCTGCCCGTCATGGTGCCTCCTTACTCCTTTCAATCATGGCAACGCTTCTTCTCTCACTTCATTTGGAATGGAGCACAACTGCACTTTTGCTTCTTGGCACTACAATTTCCCAGAAGTAAGGGAGGAGTTAATCTACAGTACCTAATATGATTTGTATCGTGCAGGCTGTGCTCCTCCACACATTTTGTATATGGCTATCCAAACTGCAGCAACCTTATTGGAAGCAAATAGAATTCTTATACACTACCTATGAAGCAGATTATTATTTTTTTAGCCACCTTCACGGAGTAAATCAATATCAAAGTTTACTCCCTAAACAGCTACAGTTATAGAAAACTGGCTGACAACAGCATTCTGCTACCTTACTCCTGTTCGTCAGTTTCAGCTTCAAGCAATAACGTACGATCAGACCCCTGCCCTAAACTCTCTTCATTCCTCTATGAAGAGATGGAATAGACAGGGCCTACAATTCTACTTTCAACTTGTGTATCCCCAAGGAGTTCTACCCTTTGAGGTACTCCATTCAAAATACAAGCTAACATTGACAGATCTCTATCAGTATCTCCAAATCCGATCTTGTATTAACGGCAAAGATAAAATATACTCGGTCTTAAGTGAACCCCTACCTATACTGATGAAACTTATAATTACACATATTAATGGTGACTTAACCCCACCCCCCCCCCATTTAATAAGTCTGCTGGTGAAGGCATTTCAAAACTTCCACCCAGTAACAACTGAACATATACTCCAGAAATGGAATCTAGAGCTAAACGACACTATTAACTTGTAACTCTGGCATAGATTTGCTCTACGAGCCCATTGACTGACAGTGGCCATGATGTGGCATGAATTTCATGGAAATGTAGGTACCAGTTCTTCAGAACACTCAAGGTGGTGGCCAAATATACTAACCCTAGCCAAGGACAGTGTTGGAGGAACTGTGGGACCATTCCAGCAAACCACACCCACATCCTTTTGGTCCTGCCCATCAATACAGCCATTTTGGATGGCGGTGACACAGGACCTAGAGGACATCTTCAACTCCTCGGGCCATTACATCCTCATTCATTCTGCTAGCTATTCCATCCCAAAAAGGTCTCTTTCAAGTGAAAACCTTAAATTTCCTCCTCACTCTGATATTAGCTGCTATAAAGTCCATAGCCCGGGCTTGGTTAACTCCCCAAACCCCCACACTAGATGACTGGTGAACCATATCAAAGGAAATATATATCTCAGAGAGACTGGCACTTTCCATATATAACACACTCTCATCCTTTGACCAATATTGGAGAAGATGGGTCATTCACCAACTACAAATAGATCCCACTTTTGTGCCATAGTTGGCCCCTCCTTCCTTTTCCTTTCCCCCACTCTCATTCCCTCTGCTCTCCTCTTCCTAGCTCTCCCCTTTTTCTACTTTATTGCGGATATAGCATATTCATTTATTCTCTCTCACTGTTCCTTTCTAATATGAAAAGCTGTTTAAAACATGCCTTGGACCAGAAATATCAACATCCAAGACTAATGTCAATTTAGCTGCTCATCTCATGGCTCTAAGAGGAAATAGATATTTGATGTACAATATAATACATTTATAGTCCTTAAAATGTCACTGTTTACCTGTAAAAATGTCACACATTTTTATGGATCCAGTCAATGCCGTATAATAATGCCTTTTACTAGCTGATGGAGAATGCCTACTTTATCTCTTTGTATAAACTGTATGTTCAACCTTGTACTGTTATGGGGTTTTATTGAAAATTAAATAACAATTTAAATACATTGAAAATGTCAAACTACTTTACTGTATTCACTCTATTCCAAGCTCTTCAGAATAACACTGTTCCGGTGGACAACAATGTTGGACGATAATGCATGAATAACCTAGCCTAGCATTCAAGGTTTGAAGTGTTTTTTATAACTTTTATAACCTTTTTAGCCCTAGAGTTAATCTGATCATGCACCCTCAGCTTTCACCCTCACCTTACTGGATGCCAAACCCATGTGGCCCCCTGACAGAGCTGCTGGCTGCTGCTGAACTTGCTGAAACTAAAACTCACCCCAAGACAGATCAACTGTGCCAGGCTGAATTGAAACATTTTTGATGAATTTAATTTTTTTTTATTTTTTATTTTCAAATGGCCAAAAACGGACATGGGGCTAAGTCCCATGCCAGATTGTGGAAAAAATCTCTGCACCATCAGACTGTCATATTTTCAGCCCGAGCTTTGCAAGAGGGCAGGCGCAACTATGGAGACTATTATGCCTGGTCCAACCAGATGTAACACATTGGTGCAGCGGCACCAAAAAATGGCCACAAGATGCCATAAATCATGGAGCCTGCTGCAAAATTGGTCTGTTTTTAAAAGTCCAGTGCATGCCAGGAAAACTGTGGCTCTGCAAGTGAAGACCCAGGGTCAGATTTTCAAACAGCCTAAAAATAAATGTGGGACAAAGTCCTATGTCACAGCCTGCCAGGGCAGAAAAACAAATTTCCACACGGTGGACATTCAAATTTTCAGCCCGTGCTCCATACAGGTGGCAGATGCTGCTGCAGAGGATTGTACTTGGTACAACCAGGTGGGTAACTCTGGCACAGATGCACCAAAAAACAATCATAAGCTGACATAAATTGTGGAGTGGGGTGTAAAATGGCTCCAGTTTAGAAAATGTAGCACATGCAGGAAAAACTTTGACTGCGCACTATGACAAGTTTTCCCCACACCTCTGCCAGTTTTGAGGGGTCTTCGAAGATCCAGCCCCCACTTGCCTAAGTTTTTCCCACACCTGCACCACTTTTGAGGGTCTTTGAAAATCTGGCTCCTTGTCTCCTCCCCACCCTATATTGCTCCTGCTTTGTTCACAGGATCTGTGTTTTATTTACTTATTCCAGTTACACTGTCATTAATTAATGCCATAGACTGAGGCTCTTCATATCATTTCAGCACAGCTATGCTTTCCTGACCGAACGCCAAACCCATGTGGTCCCCCAGTGAGACAAGAAATCCTCTGCCTAATGTGAGACAATTTGCATACTTCATTCCGATTTTCATTCATTGCCTATGACTATTTGGAGTGAATAACTGCCTGGTTTGGTTTGTGCCATCTCTCGGGAACACTTACTCAGTAACATTAGTGTACTGAGCACTCAGCTGAGCAGTAAGAGTGCAAAATTTAATTTGCACCAATGCAGTTGCAGGCAATGATGCATGAAATAGTATTTACATGATAATACGTAGCCTTACAGTAAATGCTCCTCACAACCATTATGCTACTGCTGTTGGGTGATGTGGAGCTAAATCCTGGTCCTCTCCCTCCTTCCCACCCCTTACCCTTTCCAAAAGGCTGAGCATTTTTAACCAGGGGCCAGATTTTCAAATACTAAAAATGGCAATGGGACTAGGTCTGTGCCACAATGCACTGGTGCGAAAACATTCTCCGCACTGGTGGACATTCCAATTTTCAGCCCCATGCTCCACACGGATGGCAGGCACATCTGCAAAGGATGTTCCCCCTGGTGCCACCAGGAGTAACGTTTTGGTGCAGCTACACCACAAAAATGGTCACAAGCTGCTGTAAATCCTGGAGCCAGCCATAAAGTGGCCTAATTTTAGAAAATCCAGTGCATGCAGGAAAAGCTGCAGTCCCACAAGTGAAGACCCACTTGCATAAGTTTTTTCCATACCTGAACCAGTTTTGGGGGTCTTTGAAAACTGGGCCTAAGGAGTCTACTCCCCAAGCTTAACCAGCTAAGGCTGTGGGCTGTAAGCAACTATCCTGACATCCTGATCATAACAGAAACCTGGCACTCTCTCTGAATCAGTGATGTAGAAGTCAGAGTCTCTGGTTATGTGATTCACAGATAGGATCATGGGAAGCATGGTGGGGTAGTTCTTCTGTATATACCCCACAGTCTCAGCTTTGAAGTTGTGCATCCTTCTGCCATTCTCTCTTTCCATGAACTTCTCTTGGATAGGCTCTCTTGCCTTGTCCACTTCCCATCTTCACCAGTGGCATTTAGTCCCCCCCCCCCCAAAGTTATACGTGACTTACTTCCTTCCAACCTCTCAACCATTTCCTCCCTTTTAACTTCAGGTGATCTCCTGGTCCTTAGGATCTAAATACAAACTGGCTCTCCTCCTCATCAAAAAACACTTGTTAGTCAAACTGAATCCCTCAGTCTCACACAGCTCATTAGTAAACCCATGCATCTCAATTTACACTCTACAAATCATTCTCTTATCGACAGAGTCCTGCCTTCCTATCCCCTCCTCTTTCTTCTTGGTGGCACCCTTCAGGATGCTTTCAGTGACCACTGCATGGTCTAATGCATCTGTAAGATCTACCTCATTAAAACCTTGCTGAAGTTTGCCTGGCCTCTGGACCTGCCTTCCATGCTATATTATCTTCAGACCACTGACTGGTAGGCATTCACTTTATCCACTGATATAGATGTAACCCTAGGTGGCGTTACCCCAAGGGCTACCTACCCTGCCTAGCAGCTAATAGCAGTTAAGGGCCTAGGTTCTGTAATAGGTGCCTCCACCCAGAGGTCAGGGTTGATAGTAGTCAAGCTAACCTGGGCACAGCCCTCTGGGACACTGTAACCCCTCTTTCCTTACTAATGGCTGGAACAATACACAACAATCACTTTCACAACACCACTGATACCCCACAAAGTGTACCCACACTGTTCATTACCTCCAGGACTTTCCTCTGGCTTGGCCCTGGGGACCACCTATAAAACAAGGTTATATACAGCAAATAACAGCAGTGCAGTACTCTTGCACAAACTGGAACCACAGTCAGGGTAAATGCAAAAAAGAGTTAGATCTGAATTATTTAAGGGACTTGAACAAAGGAGGGGCATAATCAGGTTAATTTGCTTAAAGGCTGTATCAATCAAATGGTTATGCATGCACTTCAGGGTCCATAAACAATCACACACCCGAGGTACCCAGATGGAGAATGGTGGGCTAGCCAGGAACGTTGCAGCTGGTTGGGGTCCTGTGATGGAAGAAAACAACAAGTACCACACACACACTAATTGTAATCCAGAGCCAGAGGGCTCAGTTCATGAAAAGAAAACAACATGACAATCAGATGACACACTTTTAGATTAGGCTGTTGTTGTAGGGCACTACCCTGATGATTACTCATGATACTCAAGACTGGACACAGGCTGGATGAAATTGAGACTGCAGGTGGTTGATCTGGAGTTCCAGGAGAAGCAGGGCCCCACAATTTGCAGAGACATCGTTCCTGTTCAAGCGTGGAGCAGGGGCTGATCCCAGCCAGGTCTCTCATCGATGGCTTTCTCTGTGCAGCGGGTAGTCTGGCTGGGCCAGTGTGGCAAGGCCCAGGCCAAATGGAGACAAATTTGGATACAGTCTGTTTTGGGCTGGATACAGCTTCCAGCAAGCAGAATACAGTTCACGCAGTGGGGAACCAAATCACGACCCACTAACAACTCACAGCACATTTACATGTAAGGAAATTCTACTGTACCAGGCAGACCGCTCTCCAGTCATGATCGCAAAGTCTCTGCACAAACCGGGGATTCAAAAGCAGCTGGAAATCCTGACAGGCCGATCGCATTCAACAAAATCTTCGGTCTTCTTCAGGTTGATCCTGGTCACAACTCAGTGGCTTACTTCGTTCTCACAAACTCGGATCCAGTCCGAACTGATTCTCTTCTCCCTCTCGGGGCGGCAGGCAGGCATGCAGGCCAAAACTCAGACCTTTCCACAGAGACTGTCTTGAGCTGTTGCTTATTCAGCTCCTAGTTTAGATCTGACTCAAACTGCAGCAAGCCTGGGATATTCCTCAAGATCCAAAGGTTCAATCGCTGATTCATCTGTCAGTCACAACAGGAGCTCCCCTTCAGGTGTAAAAAGGCACCAATTGCCCAAAACTTCAATTTCTACAGATTTTGACTCTAGACAGCTCCTGTAGTCCGGCTCCATTTTAGGTCCCACCAGTAGTGATTGGTCCAATTCGGCGTCCAGGACCAAGATAGTGGAGATAAACAAAACAGTCCTTGCTGCAAAGAAGGCAGGTTAGACAAACTACATTATCATTATCACTCTAAAATGATTTTCAGCAAATAGCTGCATCTTTCAACAGTGCTCTCTCTCAGAATACTTAAGACTGCAATCCAGGCAGCTATTAAAGAGACAGTAAACAGATGCTATACAAGAACTCTCTGGCAATCACATTTAAACTGATAAAATGCAGGACACCAGTCTGGCAGTGAGCATTTAGGCAAGCTCAAGGAAGACTTTTTGGGAACCCCCATTTGTAGGTGGGTTACATAGATATTGCTCTAACCTCTTTCATGACAAAATTATTGCCACATGGGACAAGCATGCCCCTCTCATGAAATCTTCTGGCCAATGGTACCACCTTACATGTTCCTCTGCAGAGGTCACTGGCCTGCTCAAAGCTAGCAACTCTGCCTGGCTTCTCCACAAAGTCTTGGGTTCTGCTGAGGACTTGTTGAGACACCGAACAACTACACAATGCCAGCACTAAGGCCACCAGGCATGCCAGATCAATTTAATTTGCCAATGACCTTCAGAACAACCTTAAATCCTGGAGAAGGGGTCCAGAGGAGAGCAACCAAGATGATCAAGGGCTACAGGATAAGTCCTATGAGGAAAGGCTGGAGCCCTGTGGATGTACTCCTGGAGGAGAGAAGGCAGAGGGTGATATGACAAAGACCTTCAAATACATGAAGGAAATTAACAGAGTAAATAGGAAGGGTCTCTCTAAAATGAGTGACAACAGCACCACTAGTGGACACAGCCTAAAATTGGTGGTGGGAGGGAGGATTCAGAAGGATATAAGGAAGCATTTCAATATGGAGAAGGTGGTGTCCTCCTGGAATAAGCTACCAGAGGAGATGGTATCAACAAGGATGGTGGGGGCATTCAAGGGAGCCTGGGAAAAGCACAAAGGGAACCCATGGGACCAAGGAAGGGGAGGAGGGAAGGGAGGGACGTTTGGGGGGCAGGGTCATTGGCATAAGTTATAAAGCCAGACCCTGCATCACTTACTGAGCAGACACGATAGACCAGATGGTTCTCTTCTGTTGGCTCTTTTTGTATGTTTGTATGATAGTTTCTGGAAGATTATTAACTCCATTCTCAACCCTCCCCGTTTCTCTCCCTATCCTCAAACTAGAAAATTTGCCTATCTGACCCAACGAAGGTTGCTAACACCTTTAAAACTTTTTCTTTTCATCTCCTTTGCTTGCTCTCCCTTTTCCTCCCCACCCTCCCCTCCTATTTGCCCTAGATTAACTCCTAAATGCCCCATTCTCTCACTCTCTGTCTCAGCATCATCTCTCTCTCCACCCCAGTCTCCTCTGGGACCTCCTAGCTGCCTTTACATTTTCTTAATCCCTCTGAGAAGCACAGCCCTGAAGGGCTGGATACTACTCTCATTTATCTTTCTACGCTAGCCATCACTGCCCATCTCGCCTCTCTTTTCAACATTTCTTTCAATTTAGGTCTGCCCTCCATCCCTCTCAAGTTCTGGAAGCAAGCTAAAGTCCTTCCTTTCACAAAGTAGGTCTCTTCATTACCAGGTAATTACCCATCTCCCTACCTGGCTAAGGTGCAAGAAAAACTTGTTCTCTCTTAGCTATCCGCCTACCTTGACACCTCTTCTTCCTCTCCCCTTCACAGTATGGCTTCTGCAAACACCATTCCACTATCTCCTCCCTCCTCTGGATCACAGACCATACTGAAAGGTACGAAACAGAGCCTGTTCACCACAAACAACTTCATCAACCTAGCACATACATTCAGTACCGTGGCCCATCCCCTTCTCTTGGAAATGTTAGATGGTACAGGCCTCTCTTACTCGGCAAAAGTGTGGGTCCATCAGGGTTTGACAAATCCTATAACCCGACGTCCAGGACAACCACTTTTTAATTGGGGAAAAGCATTCTACCATGTACTGCTTGTCCCACGGACTACCAAACTGCATTTTTTTAAATGTATAGTTTACTTTTTTCCCATCCCCGACCACTAGATGGCACCTCAGTTTGTGTTCCTCATCAGCTGTAGTGGAGCACGATTGGCAGTCACACGATGGCCACAGTTGCTGCCATGTGGCAGCCCTGTCACTTGTTGGAATACGCGGCCCTTTTCTAAACAGTTAAGGTCGAGTTGGGCACTTGGATCAGGAATGAGCAGCAAGTCATGGCATTTTTTTAAAATGGAATCGTGATTGGTCACACTCAGCCAGACTGACAGGCTAGGCAGCATATAACATCATAGTAGACAGCCTGTCAATCCTGGCTATTGGATGACACATCTTGGGGTGGAGCTAGGAGTGTCCGTAGCTCGGCGTGCATTTGAAGAGGCGCCATTTCACCACTGACACTTTGCAGAGGACAGAGGCATTTTTCATTGCTCTGGTGCTCTGTGGATGTTTGGATGAACTTTGCAGAATTTGGCTCATTCTCGGGGTCACGTTACTACTACTACTACTAAAATACCAGTCCAGTGCCCTTCCTCACTGGAGAAAACAGTTAGTTAAAGAAATAAAAAAAAAAGGCATTGATCAGGATTCAGCTTATGATCTGAAGACATGGGGTAGGGGGAGGACGTGAGAGATCCTCGTGTGGGGAGGGCAGATGAGAATACAAAGGCTCTTGCCTGTGGGGGACAGTCTCTTTGAATCAATCTAGAAAAATAAAATTAACAAAGTTTAGATTTAAAAAAAAAGATAAGGGCAATTGAACATGCACACTGAAATCAGGGGGATGAGTGTTGTGTGTAACAGTCTCAGATCATGTGGATTACTACTGGCCTACTGGGGAGGGGTAGAGCATAGGGATTGGGAACTCATAAGAACATTAACCTGTCTGTGAATTAAGTAAATAAGAGTACTTTCTGTCTGAAGAGGGTCAGGGGAAGTGTTTGTGTGGTTCTGGGATGGCAGAATATCTTAACTAAAAAGTGAAGAAACCAAAAGGCAAACAATTAATAAACTAAACTTTTTTTTTATTAATAAGAGATCCTACTTGTGGTGGAAGGAAGTTGGTGTGTAGGTTTGAGACCAAGACTGCCCTGTAGACTGAGGACCCCCGGATCAACTGATAACCTGGGTTAAAAAGATTTATACAAGAAAAAGCATTTGTTTTGTTCTTCAAAAAAACAAAAAAATAAATAAAGCTTGCTAAGTGGTGAAAGGGTGTGTGTGTGGTTGTGAGACCAAGCCTGCCTAAGAGAGTAGATTAATCTGGGAACAACTAAGGACTAAAATGATTTAAAGTACAAAAAAGCAATTTATTTTTGGGGAAAAGCAAAAAATAAAACAAACTTAGCTGCACTGGTGGAGGGGTGTGTGTGGCTATGAGACCGAACCTGCCCTGAGAGGGTAGAGGAAATGGAAAAATCATTTTTGGTCCACAGAAAAAAATAAAACAAACCTAGCTACATTGGTGGAGAGGGGTTTGTGTGGCTGTGAGACCAAACCTGCCTTGAAGCGGTAGAGGAATTTAGGAACAGCTGAGGGGCTGAATGAAAATAAACGACAAAGGAAAAAAAGGCTTTTGGGTGCTTGATACAAAATAAATACCTAGCTAGCTAAAGTGGTGGAAAGGCCCAGGGTGAAGCAAAACATCTACTCTGTATTACATGTCCAGCAGTGCTACTGTAGCTACTAGCCAGGACAAAGGGTACAAGATTACTACATACTATTAAGTACCTACCTACCTACTAGAACAGTACCAATACCACACTGAATTTTCTGTCCTACTACTAGTGTTCCTCCCACTCCTCCCCTTGCCCTAATCCATCCTGTCCTCTTGTAGCGTTGTAAGCATAAGCACAGCAACCTAAGGTAAAAAATTACACAACACACTCAAAGATAACATAAAATAAAATTTTATTGTGTTCAACAATATTTGAATATTTCACAATTGCATAGAAGTTATAAAATGCAAAGAGATAAGCAAAAGCAAACTACTCTATTTTCCCTTTGGACTGGGACATCCATGTCATCTTCTTCATCAGGAACAAAAAGTAAAGATCCTTCTTCACAGTCTGAAAGCCAGTCCCCGACCCTAGTCAGGAACATTTTCCTTATTGTCTGTCACACTAAATAACTGATACTAACATAAATCTGTTGAGGTTTTCTGTATTTTTATACTTTCCATTCAAAATATGCCATTTTTTTACCTGGACTACCAACTCAAGCACCAGGACTACTACTTTTGGGCAAGCCACTTGTCCGTGGACAAGTACCTAATTTTAAAATTTGTCAAGCCCTGGGTTCCATGCTTACCTTTTGGACCTATCCAGGAGATCAAGGTTGGTGGTGCCCTGTCCACTAGAGTTTTCAGAACTAGCTCTAAAAATATTAGATCAGTGTTAGAACCCCAGGGATTCGACTTCTATTTTAGAATACCCATGTGTCTGAAGTAAAATAAAATGCTTTTTGTGTTCAGATAATTCCAAAACAGGAAATGCCAGCCTGGAGAATAAATTGTCAGGAATTACCTTTTAATAAAGTATTTTAGTGAGACACACATTTGAGAGCGCCTTACTCATATACCTATATATGCAGCTGTGCCATACTACAACGTACAATGGTGATCCTACAATTTGCATTTTGCATGGCCCACAGTGCTTCCATTTCTGTTCTGTACCTGCAGTCAAGCAAAATATTATTGCTGTGCTGAGGGGGTAGGTCATTTTTCCAATTTTTTTCCTCCTCTCTGAAACATTCTCTCTGTTTGCTCTCTAGTCCCATACGCAACAGGGTTCAAGTTCTAAAGTTGATTAGAACCCATTTGGAATGTTCTAAACCAGAATCAGCACACAGAACTTTACTATACACCTACTATAGGACAACCCTACTATACACCTCACCCTGCCCATCTAGTCCGATGTCCCCCTGAGCACCATTTTTGGCCAGTCCTGTTCTACATCTTCTTAAATGACTTCCCCTTCACCTGTTTGTCCTCACACATCCACAAGTATGTGGATGACACAGTTCTATTTGCTTCTGATTCTTCAGTTCCTGAGCTTTAGTCATCACTCCAGCATGATTTTCACAACATCCAATGCTGGTTTCATTCAAACCAGCTTTCACAAAATGCCAGAAATACTGTCTCCCTGGCTTTTAGCACTAGGCAGAGACTAACAAGGCTCCAGCTTACCCATACATATTTAATGACTCTGGATACCAACCTGTTTGAATTGGTTCCCCACTTTAAGGGGAAAGGGAAAGGGGAAATTGTTTAGCCAGGAAAGGCACACTAAGCAGAAGTTTGTTTCCTAGTGCGACCTGGGAGCATAAGGAAGTTAAGTGACTTGCTCAGGGTCACACAGTATGCAAGTTGGAATGTGGGATTCAAATCCAGGTCTCCAGGTTTGCAGCTCAGAGCTCTTAACCACTATGCTATACTGCCTTTAAGTACTTAGGGTGTAGCTGGTCCAGACCCTCAGCTTTTCCACCCATACTGACACCATGCATAATAAACCCAACAAATCCTGCTTTCCTCTTCCCCATGTTCTGCAGGATCATCTTCAAAGTATTTTGCTAGTCTCAACTATACAGATATATTCTACAGCATTCCCCAAAGACTACAGTTGCCAGCCTGGACCCTTTTTCATTCCTTTTGCCACTTTTCCTTAGTGTTTCATCTCTCAATCATCACTGTTCTTTCTATTCCAATCTCTCTCTCTCTCTCTCTCTCTCTCTCTCTCTCCTTCTCCTCCTGAGAGGTCCAATGTCTCTCTTTTCCTCCTCCTTCCTGGCCATATACTGGTTGCCACCTTCCTTAACCCAGCTATTCCATCTTCCTACTCCCTCATATCACCCAAAACTCATTCAGTTCATGTCACTCACAGTAAATCAGTAGCAGGCCAATCTGCTATCTCTATTCACCTTCCACTGTCTGTAGAACAACCTTCCTCCTCCCATCCTTCTCTCATACTCCCTGCACTCTCTGAAACCACTCTGACTAGCACACTTCTCAAAAGTGTGCACCTGTAGTTAACCATCTCTCTCCTCTCAAGCATTGCAACAACCTATGCTCTCATCACTTCTCTCCAGCATTACAACCCATGCTCTCTTCACTCCTCTAGCATTACAACCCATGCTTTCATCACTCCTCTCCAGCATTACAACCCATGCTTTCATCACTCCTCTCCAGCATTACAACAACCCATCTCTCATCACTCCTCTCCAGCATTACAACAATCCCTCCTCATCACTCCTCTCCAGCATTACAACAACCCATGCTCTCATCACTCCTCTCCAGCATTACAACCCATGCTTTCATCACTCCTCTCCAGCATTACAACCCATGCTTTCATCACTTCTCTCCAGCATTACAACCCATGCTTTCATCACTTCTCTCCAGCATTACAACAACCCATGCTCTCATCACTCCTTCCAGCATTACAACCCATGCTCTCATCACTCCTCTCCAGCATTACAACAACCCATGCTCTCATCACTCCTCTCCAGCATTACAACAACCCATGCTCTCATCACTCCTCTCCAGCATTACAACAACCCATGCTCTCATCACTCCTCTCCAGCATTACAACAACCCATGCTCTCATCACTCCTCTCTAGCATTACAACCCATGCTCTCATCACTCCTCTCCAGCATTACAACAACCCATGCTCTCATCACTCCTCTCCAGCATTACAACAACCCATGCTCTCATCACTCCTCTCCAGCATTACAACAACCCATGCTCTCATCACTCCTCTCCAGCATTACAACCCATGCTTTCATCACTTCTCTCCAGCATTACAACAACCCATGCTCTCATCACTCCTCTCCAGCATTACAACAACCCATGCTCTCATCACTCCTCTCTAGCATTACAACCCATGCTCTCATCACTCCTCTCTAGCATTACAACCCATGCTCTCATCACTCCTCTCTAGCATTACAACCCATGCTCTCATCACTCCTCTCTAGCATTACAACCCATGCTCTCATCACTCCTCTCCAGCATTACAACAACCCATGCTCTCATCACTCCTCTCCAGCATTACAACAATCCATGCTCTCATCACTCCTCTCCAGCATTACAACAACCCATGCTCTCATCACTCCTCTCTAGCATTACAACCCATGCTCTCATCCTCCTCTCCAGCATTACAACCCATGCTTTCATCACTCCTCTCCAGCATTACAACCCATGCTCTCATCACTTCTCCAGCATTACAACAACCCATGCTCTCATCCTCTCTCCAGCATTACAACAACCCATGCTCTCATCACTCCTCTCTAGCATTACAACCCATGCTCTCATCACTCCTCTCTAGCATTACAACCCATGCTCTCATCACTCCTCTCTAGCATTACAACCCATGCTCTCATCACTCCTCTCTAGCATTACAACCCATGCTCTCATCACTCCTCCCCAGCATTACAACAACCCATGCTCTCATCACTCCTCTCCAGCATTACAACAATCCATGCTCTCATCACTCCTCTCCAGCATTACAACAACCCATGTTCTCATCACTCCTCCCTAGCATTACAACACCCCTTCCTCTCCACTCCCTTCCTTATACTACTGTGCTTATACTACGGTATTTAGAGTAAAAAGAGGCTGGTAGCCCATGTAAACTGCTCTTCCACTAATTTAGTGATAATAGTTTAATGTTTGTGTGGAGGTCATGAACCTATCTAAATTATTCTTAAAATTGGCTTTATCTTTGCTTATAACTATGCTTAGTGACAGGCCATTCACACCACTTTTATTCTCTGGGTAAAGAAATATTTCTCCTTTCACACTTGAATATTCTTCACTGTATTTGCGGTGGGTTCCTTCTAGTACTCATATTATCCTGTTTAAAACTAAGATCTAGTGCTGACATTAACTCAGGGGCATCTTTAATATCATGAAGGAGCAGTAAATCCCCTTTTATATGCCTCCTCTGCAATGACAAATGAGTCTTTTCAAGTCTCCCCTCATGCAGTAAATCTGTTATGCCTTTTATTGCTTTAATGACCCTTCTCTGCACTTTTTCTAATGTTTCTATTTTGTCTTGTTAATACGGTGCCCAGAACTGAGTGCTATAACCAAATACTGGGCGAGAGCGCAAGCTCTGTAAAGAGGTATAATTACAGCGTGACTTCTACTTCTACTAATTCTCTTGATGTTCCAACAGCCCCATTTGCTTTGGCAACAACCTCATTACATTGATTACTAGAAATAAATTTGTCATTTACTAGTATGCCCAGATCTTTTGGGCTTTTGACAGTTTTGAGCAGTTTGCTCTGAAGTTGATATTCATGATTGATAATACAGTACCTTTTCTGGTGTGTATTACAATGCAGTTATCAAGTTTAAAACTCACACCCTGGGCTGGATTTTCAAAGCTCGATCAGAAGCTGTGACATTGGCAGCTTGTGCCAAGTGCAGCTGTGTCCAGGACCCTGTGCCAGATTTTCCAAGTGACAGGGTCCCGGCACTTGAGTCCCCCAGCTTGCGCCAACAGTGGCAGTGTGCCAAACAGAGGGAGCACCCACAAGCTTTGCCACAATGACTGTGGGGCTTCAGCACGGCAGCTGCCCCAATGGAAAGGGTTGCAGTAGTGGCTCATGGCCCCCCACCTCCCCCAATCTGCCAGAAACATGCTGGCATGCAGAACCAGTACCCTGCTGATCAAGTGGCCCCCCACCCCACCACCTGGCAGGCAGTGCCCACCACCCCATTTCCCCCTCATCCATCATTACACCAGATCCGGTGACCTGCACTGCCCTCTGCACACCACCATGGCCGGCTGCAGAATGAACTGTCGCAACACGTACTGTAGTATGTGCTGTGACAGTTCATTCAGCAGCTGGCTGTGGTGCTGTGCAGAGGACAGTGCCAGTCGCTGGATCGGGGGTAATAATGGATGGGGGTAGTGGGGTGGTGAGCACTGCCTGTCAGGTGGGGTGGTGGGGGGTCACTAGATCATGAGGGATGACTATCCATATTACAGTGTACCTAGGGTCGGAGTGGGGAGGGGAAGGCAAGAGATCACCGTGAATTGCTTTTAACTGTCATGTACGGGCAGATCACATCTTGGTGGTGGGGGGTACTGGATTCCAGGGATCCCACTGGTATGGGAACATTGGGGCATGGGGATGGGGCTATATGTACCGGGATATTGCAGTGGGGGTGACATGGTGGCAAGACACAGTTGACACTCTCCCAGGGGCTGTCTAAGTACCGTTAGACTAGCACTTTGCTGGTCTAATGGTACTTAGCTCTTTGTCCCTGGGGAGAATTTTGAGTATCCAGATGTCAGGGTTGTGGCAGCCAGGGTCTGCCGCATGCCTCCTAATGCCATGCCACAGTCATATTTGTGGTGCATGACTGGCGCTAGCACACTCTGGTGCAAGCAGCCTGCTGATTGTTGCAGGCTGTTTTCTAAAATAACTCAGGGCGCTACTCTTGGTGCAAGGTGCTTGTTGTGTCCAACAATTGCACCGGGCCCAAAACAGATGTCTTTGGCACCCACTAGACACTGAGCCCTCTGCTAACAGGTAACTGTTAAGCTTAATTATTTTGTGTTCTGTTATCAAGTCATGATGTAATCTAGTCTGTTATTACTGACTTTAAACCTAATTTATTTAATTTCCTAATTATTGTCCAATGGGGGACCAGGACTACTATTGTACAACACCTTAAATGATCCAGACCTCATGGATCAGTGTGGGAACTTGATTTAGCAATAGGAAAACCAATATTGAGGTAAGTAGAGCATTGCAGAGGTGTGGCAGGGTGTGGCCAATGCAGCGGACATTTTCATGGGCACGTCCGTCGCCACTAATCAATGGAAAAGCTGCTGATAATGGCAGTTTGAGATAGAGTGCGAACTTGAAAGAAATCTGCCGGTCTAATCAGGGACAGTTTCATCATCTCTGATTACAGAGACAGCTCCTCCTCCCTCGCAACCAGGAGCACAGAGGCAGCCAACAAGACTCTCCGACATGTGCATTACAGTGTACAGTAATGCACATGGGCACAGCTTCCTTCTTGTTGGCTGCAGTCCCTGTGCCCGCCCTAGTGTGCCTTTCCTGGTGAAATATTTCAATATTTAAATTGGTGGCTCCTGCCACTGGCCACACACTCCCGGGGAAAGCCAACCTCAGGGTGCCCAATCCCATAGACACAGAAACATAGACTTTGACGGCAGATAAGGACCGCTTGGCCCACCTAGTCTGCCCATTTCCCTACCTACAGGATAAGCCGCAGATCCTAGTTAACCAACAGCCTATTTCTTCCTACCCCCCACAAGAATTGCCTTATGTCTGTCCCATGCAATCTTGAATTCTCCCACAGTTTTAGACCCCACAACCTCCTCAGGAAGGCTGTTCCATGCATCCACTATTCTCTCTGTGAAAAAATACTTCCTCACATTGCCACTGAACCACACCCCCTCTATCTTTAAATTGTGTCCCCTTGTTCTTGCATGTCTCTTTTTTTGAAAGATGCTACCCTCTTGGACTTTGTTGATTCCACTGAGGTACTTAAAAGTTTCTATCACGTCCCCCCTCTCCCTCCTTTACTCAAGGGTATGCATATTAAGCTCCTTTAGTCTCTCCTTGTATGGCTTCTCTTGCAGACCCTGCACCATTTTAGTTGCCCTCCTCTGGACTGCCTCTATCCTGTCTATGTCCTTGCAGAGATGGGGTCTCCAGAACTGGACGCAGTACTCCAGATGGGGTCTCACCAACTGTCTGTACAGAGAGATAACAACTTCCTGTTTTCTGCTGGTGTTGCCTCTCCCTATGCATCCCAGTATACCCCCAGCCCTCCTACTGCCTTCTCACATTGCTTGCTAACCTTAAGGTCATCTGATATGATTACCCCCAGGTCCCTTTCCATTTTTGTTGTTGTTACTACCTCCCCCATTGTGTAATCTTCCCCCAGGTTTTTGTTTCCCAGGTGCATTATTTTGCACTTCTTTGCATTGAATCCTAGCTGCCATACTTCTGACCATTCCTCCAACCTTGCCAAGTCCCTTCTCATCCTTTCCATGCCTCCTTGTGTATCAACCCTGTTGCAGATCTTGCGTCATCTGCAAGAGGCATACTTTTCTTTCCAGTCCCTCTGCAATGTCACATATAAAGAGATTAAAAAGGACTGGACCCAGTAGTGAACCCTGCAGTACCTCACTAGTAACCCCTCTTTCTTCAGAGTGGACTCCATTTACAATTACCTTCTGTGTCCTGTTGTCTAGCCAGTGTTTTACACAGGCTACCACCCAGGAACCCATTCCCAGGCTGGTTAATTTGACTATTAATCTTTTGTGTGGGACTGTGTCAAATGCCTTGCTGAAGTCTAGGTAGGCCATGTCCACAGCCCCTCCCTGGTCTACTACTTTGGTCACCCAGTCAAAGAAATCAATTAGATTCGTCTGGCATGACCTTCCCACTGTGAACCCATGCTGCCTTGGGTCCTGTGCTCCACTGGCCTCTAGGTGCTCAATAATCCTTTCCTTCAGAAGTGATTCCATCACTTTCCCTACCACAGAGGTCAAACTGACAGGTCTGTAGTTTTCTGCCTCTGTCTTGGTCCCACTTTGTGAAGGGAATCATCTGCCTTCCTCCAGTCCTCGGGTACCACACCATCCTCCCATGATTTGTTAAAAGGGTAGTCAGTGGTTTCACTAGTTCTCCCTTAATTCTTTTTAGAATTCTGGGGTGAATTCCATCAGGCCTCATTGCTTTTCCACCTTCAGTTTTAGGAGTTCTTTCAGAACCCTTTCTTCTGTGAAAGGACTGGGATTGACCCCCTATCAAGAGTGCTTCTGTTAATTGGATTTGGCACCTCCCTCCTCTTTTGTGAATACTGAGCAGAAATATTCGTTCCAGTATCCCTGCTTTTCACTGTCCCCTCTGCCCACCCACCATTCATTCTATTCAGCCTCACTGTCCCTCCCTTTGTCTTTCTACGCTCCCTGATGTACCTATAAAAGTTTTGGTCCCCCCTTTTAACCGAGTTGGCTATCTTTTCCTCAGTTTGGGCCTTTGCTATTCTGACTTCCTTCCCTGCTTCCTTCTGCCTTAACTGGTACAGTTCTCTGTCTTGCTCCTTCTGTGTTTCCTTATATTTCCTGAATGCTATCTTTTTCTCCCTGACTTTCCCCGCTACCTCTTTTGAGAACCATAGTGGCTTTTTTCTTTCATTTTGATTTGTTTATTTGCTTCACACAAAAGCTTATTGCCTCTGTGATGGCAGTTTTGATGATTCCCCATTGTTGTTCCACCCCTCCTTCTAGCTGGTTTGCTAGTGCTTTTCTGAGGCACTCTCCCATCTTGCCAAAGTCAGCCCTCTTGAAGTCCAGTACCCTCACTTTTGTATGGCTTGACTCTGTAGCTGAGTTTAACATGAACCACACTGTTTGATGGTCACTTGTTCCCAGATGGCAACCCACTTCTAGATCTGAGATCCTTTCACTGTCCCCATTTGAGAGTATGAGGTCTAAGATTGCTCCCTCATGAGTGGGTTCCAAAACTAGCTGTCTGAGGCATGCCACCTGTAGGGCATTGAGAATGGCCCTGCTCTTTGATGTGGCTGCAGCAAATGTGCTCCAGTTAACATCTGGCATTAACATCTGGCATATTCAGGACTCCCATCAACAGTATCTCCCCTTTCTCTGCCATACTAAGAATGCCTTCTATCATATCCTTGTCCATTCCTTCCCCCCGACATGGGGGTCTGTACACAACCCCTGTGTGGATTGTGGTGCCATTTCCAGTCTCCAAGGTGACCCACAGTGCCTCCTCTCCTCCCTGTTCACTCTTTTGTTCAGTTGCTTTTATCCCTTCCTTTACATGAGAGCTACTCCTCCCCTCATTTCCCTTCCTGTCTCTCCTTAGGTTATGTACCCTGGTATGTTAACATCCCAGTCATGGTTCTCTGTGTACCATGTTTCTGTGACTGCTACGATATCCAGGCATCCTCTTCCATCAAGGCCACCAGTTCAATGAGCTTGTTGCCCAGGCTATGGGCATTGGTACTCATTACCTCCATTTCCTGATGGCCTTACTCCTTTTGCCCCATCCCTGTCCTTCTTGCCTTTGTCACTTTCTCCATTTACCCTTCCTTCTCCTTTCGACATTTCTATGTTGGTGTTTACCTCACTTACTACCCTGACTTTTTGGGGAGGCCTAGGATTTCCCTGCTCCTTTCCAGTGCCTCCCGCCTTGGCTAGTTTAAATGCTTGCCAATGAAGCATTTAAACCTATCACCTAGGATCCTGGTTTCCCTCCTGGACAGATGCAGCCCATCATGCCAGTATAGGCTTGCATCACTCCAGGTGGACCCCCAGTCCCCAGTGAAGCCAAATCCCTGAGCTCTGCACCATTTTTTCAACCACTGATTGAATCCCATGGTGTGGAGCACCTAACCTCTCCCTCGCACTGGACAGGGCACCTCTGAGAAGGTTACCGTGCGTGCTACTTGTCTAAGGCCCCTCCCCAATTCCACAAACTCTTTCTGCACTGCTCTGATCCCTTTCTTAGCCAGGTCATTTGTCCCTAGGTGGACAATGAAATCCAGCTCCCTCCCCTGTGCAGCTGCTCCAGCAATCCTGAGGATTCACTCCCTGTGCCTCCAAGTCATGGCGCCAGGCAGGCATTTTACCTCCCTCTCCCCTTCCTCCCCCAGTTCTACCTTCCTAACAATGGAGTCCCCCACCAGGAGTTGTTTCCTTCCCCTGTGAGGTCCCATGTCACCTCCTGTGCATCTTCTTTGTGAGGTTCCCAGCATCCTCCTTGGTCTTCACTGCAGATGTCTCCATAGAGAACCACACTTTGCCAGAATGGCATAGGGTGTGGAAGAAGTACAACTGGAGGATGCGCCTCTGTTCCACCACCCTCACCCTCCCTGGGCCCACTGTGGTCCAACCGCTCCTCTTTCTTGGCAACCTCTGAGGTAGTGGCAGTGGCCCTGGTGTTCCCTGGATGGAAGAGGAGGTCCCGCAAATCCTGGCCAAATCAGCTTGGAGATGGGCAACCTCCCTCCTCAGCCCAGAGAGGTGCCTGCAGATGGGACAACACCGCATCCTCCAGAATGTCTCTCAGAAGACTGCAGCTCCACAGCCACTGCACTGCACCTCTCCCATCATGTCTTATTTCTGGCCCCTTCACTATTGTTTGGCATCCTTACTCTTTCATCTGCTTTTTTTGTTTTGTTTTTTCCTTCCTTCTCTCTCTACTTACTTACTGACACTGTGCCTTTCAAGCTCCTGATTGTCCTATTCTGAGATGAGAAGATCCTGTTTTTCTCAGTAGACCCCTTACTTTCTCAGAGGCAGTCCTCCAGCAGCTAGAGGGGGCCGGAGAGCTACTGTTGCCCTTCTAAGATGGTGCATCTTTGGTGGCTCTGTGATCACTCACTTCCTGCTCCCAGTCAAATCCTGTGCCTATAAAAGTAGAACTAGCTTTGTTGGCATACCCCCCCATTAAGTGGTACACTGTGAGCCCACCCAGTGTGCTGAAATATGATAGCTCCTGTTGCTCGCCACACAGTCCCATAAGCCAACATGGGATGACCAATCCCCATGTCGGCATCCCTCCCCAGTGTGTCTTACCTGCTTAAACAATTTCTCCTTTCTTTTCCGACACCAGGATCGCACTCGATTAGCCGGATGCACAACTCGCCGACACCCATTGCGACATCGGGGTGCCCAATTCCCAAGTCGGCATCCCACCCACCACCACATATTGTGGCACACTGGGAACCCACCCCAGTGTGCCAAACTTTTTTTTTATCCTGGAAATGAAGAAAAGCGTCCTTTGCTGTTTTTTTTTTTTTAACCTGAAAAAAAGAAGACGGTCCCTTGTTGCCTCCTCGGGCCCCCATCCCCATCCTCCCACTGCGTACCCCACCTCCTCTCACTCCCCCAACCCATACTTACCTCCGGTGGTCCAGTGCTACGATCATCTGTGGGTGGGAACACATCAAACTCTTTAAAAGCCGACTGGGAACTAAACAAATAGGGGTGCTTAGGTTGATATCTCAGCCATTTTTGGAGTTTTGGCCCAAAATTTTCAACATGGGTTCTTGGGACCTACCTCATCAATACTTGAATTGTCATTTCGTTTCTCAGTCCTGAAAGGTGATTTCGCGGTCGCTGTGCAGAATCACCTTTTGGGACAAATTAACAAAATGACAGTGCCACTGTTCATGAGGTGGGGTCCCAAATAAACCATGTTACAGAATTTAGTGAAAAACTCAAAAATGATTGCATCTAGGAGTGCATTGTGCAGTTTCTACATACGTCATAACTTTACCAATGTTCGATATTTTCACTCCAAATTTCCAACATTGCCATTTTTTCACACCTCCTTATGAACAGTACAGCTGTCATTTTTTGCATCCTGCCCAAAATGTGCTTTCACACCTGTGGCGCAGAATGGTGCAGTCGCTATGCAAAATCAACTTTTGGGACAGATTAACAAAATCAAAGTGCCGCTGTTTATGAGGGGACATTCCAAAAAGGCCATGTTGAAAAATTGGTGAAAAAATTCCAATGAAATGACTGCATAATGAGCGTGCATTATGCAGTTTTTACACATGCTGGTAACATCACCAATTTTTCATATTTTCACTCCAGATTTTCAATATTGCCATTTTTTCACACCTCCTCATGAACAGTACAGCTGTCATTTTTCACATCCTACCTGAAATTTGATTTCACACCTGTTGTGCTGAATGGTAGAGTTGCTGTGTGAAATTACCTTTGGGGATTGAGTAACAAAATGATAGTGCCACTGTTCATAAGATGGGATCCCAAAAAGCCCATGTTGAAAATTTGTAGTGAAAATACCAACAAACACCAAGGGTGTTAGGGCTTTCAACCATAATGCCCCACCCTGTAGAGACTGACAGGCATCGGGGGTGTGACCACACCACCACCCTGCAGCCAGTGACAGGTATTGAGGTATGCCTTGGAGTCTTCAACCCTAATGTTAACTCCATTCTCCTATACTGCATGCATCTCAGCTTATTTCCTTATCGAATGGCGTGAGCATAAGGGCCAAAGACCCCAAGACACACCGTGACACCAGTCTGTGTCTGTAGGGTGGGGTGTTGTGAGGTGGAATGGCATTAGTTTTATGCCCATTGACCCAAAAACAACCCCCAAACACCTGTCAGCCTCTGCAAGGTGGGGTGAGGGTTAGTGTTAGTTCAGTACTTCACTGCCTTTCTTATTATGCAGCTCTCTAACTCCTGCAGTACCAATGCCAATACCAGCAAGCAAACATTAGGCATTGACAAATGCTTGTTAAAAGCTGGGATAATATGAGTACTTTTCCCATACATTAGCTTCAGGGGTTTGGTGGTAAGTTCCCCATAATTTTCAACATTTTGCTTGTTACAGTGTCTGATCATGGGAGCAATTGTTTTTCTGGTTTTGATTTTCTCACCTATCTTTTCTCTTGTAATCCAAGTGGATTCCATCATGTTTACCTGAACTGTAACCCTCAGTTCATTCATATTTGTTACCTTTCTTGAGTAAACAGAACTAAAGTATGAGTGAAAAACTTCTGCCATCTCCCTTGGTGAGCTGATTGTCATCTACCTGCAGACATACTATTTGCTTTCTTTAGTAAGTTTATATACCCCAAATATTTTGTAATTACTGGTGACCACTTCTAATGTACTGATAAAAAAGTCTGCTGAAATGCCTTATAAAATGGGCAAGGTAAATCAACCAATCACAGAAACAGCTCACCATGCATGAAATCTGTTCCCTGCATGGGTACAGAAAAGCACAGGCAGTAAAAAGGCCAAGATTAATGTGCCATGGAATGTTGGCATTTTTATGGGTGGTCATCTTTCTCTACCCACCACAAGTAAAACAGAGATTTCAGCATGGCAGAGCAAAGCACCATAAGTTTGACATCAGTATATCAATGAGGAGCTAGAGCACATTTTCAGCACACGAAACTGGTGCCACTTTCTCCTAATAGAATACAGACAGTTAAAAAAATACTGACTGGTTCCTCCCAATGTTGGTGCTGCTTTAACAGCATGCTTGCTCACTCCCACTATCTTCGCTTCCATTTCCTCTCCCGACCTGCCGCAGTTCTTAATTTAAAATCCATTGTATCCAGTCTAATTAATTTCAATTGAAATTGACAGGTTCCCTTTTCCTGAGCAAAATGTGGGGCTAGAAGTACTTTTCCAGTCTGTTGTGGTCTGCTCCAGGGAAGACAAAGGCTACACTTGTAAATACCGCTGGACAGGGGACACGAGACCACGACAACCTGTTTCACTTGTAATAGTGCTGTCATTTTTCCGAGTCCCCAACGGATCATACAGAGCTGTCCTCAAACGAAACTCATGCAATGGCAGAAAAAAAAACACTGTTTCTGCCGACGGCAAGACATGGAAGCAGAGGTGGGATACATTTGGGTTACAGTGACGGTACACTTGGAAATCTAGCGTGTCTGTAGTGCTGTCAAGAAGAGTGTGAGTGCTGGCAGCATGGGCTGGCAGAAGTGCTGTGTTGTGGATGCAGAATTAATAACTAAAAAACAAAAATGTTGTGCATGGAGAGAGAGGGCAGAATTAAACAACAATGATACACTTTGTGGCTGCAGGTGGTAGTTGCCACAGAATTATCTAGTAGGTGGAAGGACTATTTTAACAAAACTTTCTACAAGAAAATCTAGTTATTCTGCATAAAACTTGTTTTTTTCTGACTTGCATAAGTAAAAAAAAGTACCCATTTTATAAGCACAATAAGACACTCCAGGTTGTGCATGGAACATATTTTACTGCACGCCAGTGGCTAAAGGCACTCTGCCAAGGCCTCGTGCCTTATCGCGCCCCTATCCATGCAGTAAAATCTGTTCCATGCACACCCTGTCATGTCTTATTGCTTACATAATAACTGGGAATTATATTATACCCAATTACTACAGTGTTTTCTAGTGCTTGAGGTTGCCTCTTCCCTCATTCAAACCCCGAGTGGGAAAGACAACTCTGGCCACTGTCAAACAAAACAAACAGTGACTCACCCGCAGGTCTCCCATTTTATCTGCGTGTCATGCTGTGTCCCTTTTCAGCTCATTCTATCAGTTTCTTTCAGTCATGGTTTGGTAAAAGATGTTAGATTATACAATGGCTTAAAATACAGGCTTCTGATTGACTGGCAGGCACCTTCTAGCCGTTATAAATTCTAGTATGACCTAACAGAAAAGGTGCCAGCCATCAGGGCCGCATCAGGCCCCCCAAAAATATCTCTGACCATGATGCCCTCCAGGACTGGGAAAGATGGAAAACCCTGATAAACTGCCATCTTGCACAACTGCTGCTTTGCCGAGCCCTGAACAAGAAAGCGGAAAACAGCCACATTAACTTCCCAGATAAACTGCGCTGGAGTGCGAGTCTCAAACAAAGTACAGACAACAGTCCCCAAATACATTTCATAGGCTCTGGAAACAACTATTCAAAAAAGAAAGTCTGGCAATTATCTCATAAACCACTCGCATCACCTCTCTCCGTCCCCTGTTCTTAGGAGATTAACAGTCGGCTCCTCTGACCCTCACTCCTCCATCTTTCATTCTGGTCATTTCCACGGTCCCAATACAAGTCACTGGTGCTCTAGAATTTCTAGGATTATCAAAAGTCTAAAGCATAAAAAAAAAAAAAAGCCAGCTTGAGAACACTGCGGCTCACTTACTGTATCACTGAACACTGTTGGTCTGTCTCTCGTCTCGCTGCCACACATGTTGTCCAGTGCTCAACCTGTAACAATAATTCCCTCCCAGCTCCTTTATGGTAACCACTGCCTCCTAATTCCATCCAGCATTTTAACAATAAAAACATCTCCTGATAGTCACTTGAAACCTTTCTCCTCCTACAAATCTGAACCCGGAAGTAAGCCTAGCCCTCTGATGGATGGCAGCCCATTAGCACTCACACCTCTTTGAACAGTGACAGAAACAATGAGAGTCAGTGCTGCTTGCTGAATCAAACCTCAAACATGGTCCTCCAACAGACACAGCAAGACAGGATAAACTGCTAAAGGCTTAAAAAATGTTGTGCTAACCAGATGTGGGGTACATATCTGTGTTGGGAGAGGCTGCCATCTCCAACAAGAAAGATTCACCTAGCAACAGGAACTATTTAATATATAAAGGAAGGATATTACAGAGAAAATCAATTAAAAACAGTTTATTTTCAAGTAAAAACACCTTAATCTTAAAAATAAATGTTTAAAAAAGGGGGACATTGTATAATTGTAATATCCCACTCGAGGGTGTGGGCGACGCCAGGATTTACCCACCTCTGGTGTAGTTTACTCACTCGGACCTTGTGCCTCTTGACTGAATCACACCAGGTGTGGGTAAATCCTTGCATCACCCACACCCTCTCATGGTATATTGCTTAAGTAATCTACACTACTGAGAGTAAAATGAACTGGAGTAAACAGCAGTAAAATCACCATGTAATCTGACAAATGTTTTATTAATATTACTATTTATTATTTATTAAATCCAGTCAAAGCAGTGTCAGTGGCTTAGTAGGTAGCACATTCGCCTCTGAAGCCGGGAGATCAGAGGGCTGTGGGTTCAGTTCCCACATCTGGCACTTGGGTTAATATCCCAGTACTGACACTGTAGTGCAGCATGAGAGGGGTGCTGCACTTCTGAGGTGCCGTCTTTCGGATGAGACATTAAACAAGGTCCCATCTGCCTGGATTGGTGGTAGTTCAGGTGGATGTTAAAGATCCCATGGCACTTATCGAAAAGAGTAGGGAATTTTCCCGGTGTCCTGGCCAAATTTCCCTCATTCAGTAAAAATACCACCAACAGCTTAATCTGGTTCAAGGTCAGTTGGCATTCATCTGTCCCCTCCCCGGTCGTGCCTGAAAATAGGCAGGATTTGTCTAGTGCACTTACCGGTCAACAAAAGCTAAATAAATAAATAAATAAAATTGTTAACTTAATTAACAAACTGAGTTACAAAGCTTACCCAGCTGAGTCTTACACTGACATATTAAATTTGACATTGAAGTTGTAGTAAACTGATGGTAAAGACATTCCATTCTGCTTGCCTTTGTTGGTTATGAACTTGCTGCACCAGTAATTATAAAAAACAAATAAATAAAACATAGGCGACTGTGTGTTATGAAGCATTTTTACACACCATTAGTGTGTGATGTCCAGATAAGCCTCTCAATCTTTGCCCTTGAGGCTTATGGGACATCACACACCTGGTGTAAAAAATATCAGACACACATGACCTAAACAGTGTTCTCTAGTTACTATTTGATTTGGATGTGGTTTGTGCCACTTTGTTTTCTATTTTATGCTTCTCTTTCTTAATTAAATTTCTGTGTCTTCTTAATTTTCACGTGTACAATATATGCCCCAGTTTCCTTGTATATTGCCAGCCTTATAATTTTTGTATGCCTTCGCTTGTGCATTTAATTCCCTCATGACCCTTTCGGATCACCATTTAAGTTTCCCTCCTTTATTGTTGTATTTCTTCACTTTAGAAATGTGTTTATTACAGCTGTCCAGCATTTTTTTATTTCAAAGTATTCAAAGCCTTTTCTGTATTTTGATCCTGCAACGATTCTTTCCAGTTACAGCTAGCAAGGCTTTGCCTGACTTCCCTTACATTTGCTTTTGTAATATTGAAAGATTTCTGCATTCCTAGCACTTTTGATAATGGTGAAATTTATCATGGCATGACTGCTATTCATGAGAGGTTCTGTTATGGTACAGTTTTTGATGGGAATACCAGTTGAACCCAGTACTAAATCCAAGATGTTTTCACCCTTTTTTAGTTGCTACAATGTTGGATGGTCTCAATAAATTGTCTGGAATATCCTGATTTACATTTGTTTTTTTGCCATAGTATATCTGCTACATTGATAGCCCCCTTAGTATAATATTCCCACTATAACAGGCATTCTGTATCTCTTCTAGAATGGCTTGGTTTTGTTCTTCAAGTGAGTTTGGTGATCTATAGCATATCCCAGTTATCACTCATTGTGTCATGTTTTATTTTTACCCATAAGGTCTCAGTTCCTGTCTCATCTTGTTTGATTTTTCTAGTTATAGCAACTGTGTTAGTATTTTTGTCAAGACATAGGGCAATACCTTACTCCCCCATTTGTGGATGCAATCTTGTTGTAACCACCCAGTCCCTAAGGGTTACTAAGAATCCTATTAGTACTAGTCTTGACAGGTGAAAAGGCAGTTGGTAAGGCGCTCATCAAGGGCTTTTTACATAATGACATCATTGTTTACTCAGCTAGCCTGAATGAGTATGATTATGTCATTTAGAACTCTCAGCAGCATAACCATTTTGAGTCAGCTGCTCTGGGAAGTTTAGAATGTTCAGTTAGTCTGAGTTGGAGAGTCAGAGTGGCAGAAGGTCTGCCAACTGGGGCACTGACACAGGAGCCTGTGTTTCTCACCATAGTTTGGATTAAATCTACAGTTGCCAGTGAAGTGGTGGAGACCTTTTGCAGCAGGAATTTTGATTTCCTCCAGGGGAGGAGGGACTGCCAGTTCAGTGGATCCAGGGGCAATCCCCTGAAGGTCCTAGAGTGTTTACAGCTGCCTTTGAGAAGGACATTGTGAGAAATGCTGACAAAGCTACCATGAAGAAAAACAATGTTTTCTTTTTTGAAATCGTGCTTTATTCCTCCTTCCAGCTTCTCCAAGCCCGCATCATTGAGAGTCACTTATGGTGCCTGCCCTGCTTTTGACACCTTGCCTGGAGCTCTCCAGTATCCCCCATGGAGCCGTGGTTCTTGCCCACAGGTGGGAAAAGTGGGACTGCTACACCCCAAACTATTCAAGTCTCGTTGGTCTGGCAGTGACAGGCAGGTGCGAGCTTGTGGGTCTGTCTGTGTGCTCCATCTTCTCAGCACCTGGAGAGCAATTTTTCCCTTTTTTTAGATGGATGTGATGTGTACTCTGACATCAAGGCGCGACCACCGACATCTGTCATGTCCCTCACCCTGAGACTGGCTAGGTGCTTGCTGTACCCTAGGTCTCCACCTGGGACCACTCAAGCACCAAGCCTCTACCCCCCTCCCTCCCTGGAGAAGGCAAGTGATCTCTGGGACACTCAACCTCCTCCCCCCAGCCATCCCTCTGACTCCCTGGGCTTGTTCCTGAACCTGGGTCATTGGCATCGTAAGTGGCAGCACTACTGCTGCACTGGTGGGCTGGCTTGAAAGAGGGTGTTTTCTGGTTTGTTCTCCATGCTTTAAGGAAGGAGCAGCAGATATGTGAGTGCAGATGCAGAAACTGTTTTCATTAGGGAGTTGGATGAGGTGTGTGTGCCCAAGAAAAGGCTAAATCACACCTATCAGGACCCCTCATACACTTTGGTGTCGAATTTCAAGTTTAGAGTTCGGAGTCTTTAGCAATTCAGTGGGGATTGAAGGCTTCATTTGGTGTAACCCTGAAGGAATGGCAGACTGTTGGTTGGGGCAAAGGGTGGGAGGAATGCCATCTGGAGTCCACAAGGCAGGGCTAACTGGTTTGTTGATGGGCGCCAAGGTCCCCTGGGTACAGGCCAATGCCCAGGATGAAACTTAAATATGTGGCTCAGGTCGCAAGTTTACACTGTGAAATGTGTTTTGGAAATTACTCAAGAATGTGGTTCAGGCCACGAGCATCCAATTTGGGAAAATGGAAATGTGTTTGAAAGTAGCTCAAGTATGTGGTTCAGGCCATGAGCACTTTGGGAAGAACAGACAGAGAAATTTCTGTGAAAACTGTACTGCCTAGCAAAGAGTTTCTCAAAAAGAGTGTACTTGTTTTGCCATGACCAACCATTGGGGGTCCACTTGTGCTTTAGTAACATCTGTGAATAAAACCATACTGTGCAATCCCAGCTGCTGCACTGGAAATTCTGATCATTGATTTCTGTGTGGACTTATTGGGGGCCCCCTCAGCATTTAGATCTAGCATACGCCTAACATCCTCTCCCCTGGACCTGGTTGTATTTACAAAGGTTAATTTTGGTAATTGTACCCCACCCCCTTCCTTTAGATAATGAGCCTGGTATACACTCTAAAGCTAGGGGTGGTATCAATCTGAGTATTTCTACTAAAAGTAAATGGTATGCCATATATGAGTACTAGTTCTTTTAATGGGGGGGTGCCAACTTGCCAAAAGTGGCATGGGGGTTACATTGTGTAAAGAAGTTATATGCATCAATTATTGAATCCCATATGCTATTTTCATTTCACCATGTTTTCATAATTCCCACTATTTGTGGTTTTGTCCATGAAATGGTAAGCTACAGTTCCTCTGCCTATTTAGGCAACATGACTTAATCAGAAAACAAGTTCAAGTTGAAGCTCAAGTTCAAGTTTATTTCACTAGGAAAACTCCATTGAGCAAGCTCATTTACAAGGAGGTCCTGCTAAGGAAAAATAAAACAACAAGATACAATGGCAATGTGGAAGAGGACAAAACATGGTTTAGGAAAGCATAAATATACAATTAAAGAGGATTTACATATATACAACAAACAGCGTAATAAAACAGTTATGGCAATTCTACAATTCCAAACGGATAAATAAAATTGATTTGTAGGGACAGTTTAAGCTTATGTTAAGCTCCAGGTCACACTGGGAGACGAGCAACTTGTTGCTCAGTGTGCCTTCATGGTGAAATATTTCAATAAATAAATGATGCAGGGTTGCATTTGCATAGCTTAAGATGAAATGCCAACTAGTATAAGTACATGCTCAGGGAATGACAGCAGCTGTCAATCTCTGACAGTGTACTATTACAATGCATACTAGGGATCTCAGTCGGTAGCTGGCTATGGTGGTGCAGGTGGGTTTGGCAGTCACCCGACTGGGTATGGATCATGGGGGGAGTGGGATGGCCTTGCACTGTCAGGTGGGGGTAGGGTCCACTAGACTACCAGGGAATTACAGTATACCTACTGTACATACTGTACACAGTATCTGACTGACTTAGGGGTGTGGGTCGGGATTCGGGGGATCCTTGGGGCATTTACAGTGAGGGGGTTCTCTAGCCCTGTGGGCTTTGTCTACTCTTTCTGGGGATCAGGGCATGGGGAGGCACTTGCACCTTGCTGGACAGTGTTTGCGGCTTGCGAGATGTGCCAAGTAAGCCCTCTGTTCAGCATACCTGGCTAGATATTGCAAAATGTAGGACTTAGCTGCGGGGGGACCCTGCCCCATCTAGAATTGGGTGCAGGGTCCTTGCCACAACTGAGTTTGGCACAAGTCGCCTTTGGCAGCAACTTGAGCCTTTCTTCTAGAATCAGCCCCTAGGTATTTAAACTTATCCATGACCTCTAGGGTGTCTCCTAATAGAAACATAGAATTTGATGGCAGATATGACCGCTTGGCCCACCTAGTCTGCCCAGTTCCCTACCTAATGGATAAGCTGCAGATCCTAGCTAACCAACAGCCTACTTCTTCCTACCCCCCGACTAGAACTGCCTTATGTCTGTCCCATGCATTCTTGAATTCCCCCACTGTTTTTTGACTCCACATCCTCCTCAGGAAGGCTGTTCCATGCATCTACAACCCTCTCTGTGAAAAAATACTTCCTCACATTACCTCTGAGCTGTCCTCTCTCTATCTTCAAATTGTGCACCCTTGTTCTTGCACATCTCTTTTTCTGAAAGATGCTAAACTCTTGGACTTTGTTGATTCCCTTGAGGTACTTGAAAGTTTCGATCATGTCCCCCCTCCCTCCTTTCCTCGAGGCTATACATATTAAGCTCCTTTAGTCTTTCTTCACAAGTCTTCTGGTGCAGACCCTGCAATAGTGTTGTAATGGATGCATCAGGACCAGGATTTTGTAAGAAGGTTGGGGAACTAGCGGTGAAAAAGCTTCACTTTTGTTTTTGGCATTTAACATGAGTTTGGAATGTAACAGGCTGAGTTGTACAGTAAATGATAGAAGTCTGATTGTAATTCTAAACGCCTAATAGGGAAGGCTTCACTAGGTAAAGGACGGTGTCATCAGTGAAGAAATGTAGTTTTGCTTTATGTATATTGTCACTTAGAGCATTGATATATATAGAGAATAAAAGGGGGCCTAATATAGATCCCCTGTGGGGCACCTCATATTAGCAGTAAGGGAAAGGAAAAGAACTGTCCGCCTTGATGCGTTGAAATCTTTCTGAGAGGTAACTAGAGAATCAGTTTACCACAGAGTTACTTGGTCCATGTTCCTTAAGTTTAGTTAACAGAAGGTTGTGGTCCACCATATCAAAGGCTTTACTTAAATAAAGGAAGATGGCCCCCATTGGATATTTGTGATCTAGGGAGGTAAGCCAATCGTTTGTCACTTTTGCAACGGCAGAAAACATGCTATGATTATGCCTAAATCTGGATTGCAGTGGACTGATTAAGTTTGAGTTTTCAAGGTAGTCTCTTACTTGGATATTGATTAGTTTCTCTAAGAGTTTGGAGAGAAGAGGCAGGATAGAAATGGGCCTATTGTTATTTAAATCTCATGGATCGCCAGATTTGAACAAGGCGGTATGTGATCTGTTTTCCAGGATGATGGGACTACACCACAAGCAATTAACAAATTAAATAGATAGGTTACTGGAGCAGTTAAGAAATGATAGCATAGTTTAAGAATACCGGAATCTACTCCATCAGCGCCTGCAGCTCTTTTTATGTTAATTTTTTAGCAGGTCCTCTACCTGTTTGAAGGTTATGAGGAACAGGTTGAAGGAACCCTGGTTTTGTGGGATCATAGCAATGGTATTTTGACTAAGATCACTTATAAGTTTTGCAGCTGGAGAGGAGTCAAAGGCTAATTCTGCTGTGCGGAAGTAGGAATTTAATTTTTTCTAGATTTGTGCATTGATCAGGAGATAGTGGAACCTTGAGAGTTTATCTTCAACAGGATAGAAGGAGGGACTCTATGGCCTTCAACTGATTTTATGGTTCACCAAATCTTACCAGGGTTACCCTTGGCACTTTCAAGTGCATTCACTTAATAATGAGCTTTGGCAGTTCTGATAAGTTTGGTACATGCATTACAAGAAGCTCTGAATGCTGGCCAATCATATACATTTTTGGTGTGCGATGCTGTAGCCCAGAGCTTGTCCCAAAGGGTTAGAGCTTTCTTTAATATGCCACAGAGCCAGGGACAAGAGGCTGTTTTGACTCTACATTTAATTAAGGGGCGTTTATTAGGTTTGTAAAGGTTGAGCTGAAGATAGCAACTGCCTCATTAATTGAAGATGATAGAAGTTTTGCCTGTTTATATTTTGTAAGTCAGATAGGTAATTCTCCAGTTTGAATTTGTGGAAGCTTCATTTTATAATGAATTTAGAGCAGGGGATAGGTTTTTCTAGGCCTCTTGTACGTACAACAATGTTGTGATCACTCATGTCGCTCTGAAACACAACTGTGTGTGAACTTTTGTGGGGTCTGTTTGTGAGGACTAGATCTAATAGGAGCCTTTGGCTTGATTTTTTTGTGTATGTCTAGTGGGTTCTAAGATTAGCTGAGAAATGCCCAGCTCATCGCACATTTCTTTTAGGCTACTAGATCTGGGGCTAAGCCAGTCTAGGTTAAGATCACCAAGGATAATTTACTCATTGGAGTTGGAACCCTGTTGGCGGTCTATAACAGCCAATTATATTGAATGTTTCAGCAGAGTGCAATGAAAGTTTGAAGGCTAAGCATGCAAATTCCCTGGGTTTGGTAACAGCAAGCAGTTTGATAGCCGATAACTTTTCATTGACATATAGGACTCCCCCCCATTTGGTCTATCAAGATGGAACAATTTAAATGAAAGCAGCACTGACTTGAGGTCTGAGGAGCTCTTTAGCCACATTTCTGTAATGAGCAGAATATCAGTTCTTGTAAGGGCGACCCATGATTTCACATCGTCTAGTTTCTTTTGGAGGCTGCATACGTTAATTAACATCATCTTTACTCCTCTAGTTAAAACAAAACCAGAGGAGGATGCTAGGGAGGAAATAGGGCCTGGGTTTAATTTAATGTTACCTGCACAGAGGAGCAGTATTGTGATTAGTTTCTTTAGCCTATGGCATCAGAGTTTATTTTCCTTCCTACATGAAAGTGTATCATTGGGCAGAGATGGAGGACAGCTTCTTGGAGAGATAAAGGCAGATGGATGAGGATGTGTGAAAGAGTGAAACAGCCCAAAATTCTACCAAATGTTGGAAGATGAGAGAAAATGCAAGGAGATAGATGATTTATCCCATAAAGGGTGGGAACTGGGTGCATAAAATGAATTTGGCAGAAGCTGTGTACTAGGTGTGGTTGACATAGGCTCAGTGTGGGGAGTTGAATGGGGTCAGATTAGAAACAGAATTAGAATTGGAGGGAACATGACTGGCATATCGATGGTTGAACATAATACAATTCTACCATTTATGTTTATCTGTCTTGGTCTTCCCACTGCACACTTCCTCATCTCGAAAGTGCCTTACAATCAGTTCCATACTGTTGTCAACTAAACATACAATTTTTTCATTAAGCCCTTTGACACTTTTTATGTTTGCTATTGTCACAGTAGCGACCTTCAGAGGTGTGTCACAGTCAGATCCAATGCAACTTAGGCTGCAGGAGGCTCGAAAGTGACAGGCCAATGATCAATGAGGCTGATCATGATGCTGTGTTGCTGGTTGATGTATGGAAGCTTTCTGTAGTGGAAAGGAGCAGCCATGCCTATAACCGTTTCATCCTTTCATCTACAAGACGCTGTACAGCAGCCAGCTAAATGTCATAATTACTAGCCCTACGTGGACATCTTCTAGCACATTTCCCTTTGAGTTCATCTTTCATGTAATAACCCCCAAATATGTAAACCCCCAACTCTCTTAAAATATGTGAACGCCAGGGGAAATATTCACGGTGCTGTCAAACATCTATGCTGATGGCTCAGAACACATTATCTGTTACTCACAATGCCAAGATCTGCCATGAACAGCATCTTTCAAGTAACCCACCATCACCAATATAGTGTGCCCCAATCACCTTAAAATATTGCAGACACTGGAGTGCTCCACCACCAGTGCCACCAAAAGAGCTGTGACACTGGGTTGTCCAATCCCCAGTGTCACCCTTGCTAATAAGAAAAAATGGTCCCTTGTAGTCCTTTTGTTTTGTATATTTCCCTGAAAACCAGAAAAATCATCTATCGATATCTTTTGATGCTGACCTCAACCCCTCGACTTGCCACCCACCCCACCCCACCCCACTCCAGCACTCACCACCCACAACCCCTACACCCTCATTCACCTTGAAATGGTCCACTACCACTCTATGGCAAAACACATACTTTTCCTTTAACACTGGCCAGGAATGGAAGAAACAGGATAAGTGCAGTCAGATGTATTTTCAATGCATTTGAACTTTACTCATAACGTTCTCATTTATTATTATCTGTTCACCAACTTGGCAAAATAGTCTTTCTGGACCCCACCTCATGAAGAAGATAGATGACATGTTTCAAATCCATCCCAAAAGTGATTTTGCAGTTGCTCTATAAAATTACCTTTTGGGTGGGTCTTGAAAATTACACCTTTGGTTCCAGTATATAGAAATATAGCATGTTCTGATGGTTATTTGGCTCCCCAAAAAGCCCTCAACCTGACTACCTACTGGCATCCAACTCCCCCACCTCAGTTCCCAATGCTCCTACTAGACACATATGGCGATCGGCACAGCCCTCCTCTCACCTTTGCGGCTGGCCGCCATATGAGCTGTTGGTGAAAGTATGATTGTAGAAACAGCTGTTTCTACAGTATGCATGCTCACTGACAACTCATACAGTGGCTGGCTGTGGAGGTGAGAGAAGGGCTGTGCCAGTCAATGTATGTGGCTGATAGGAGTCTGGAGAAGTAAGGTAAGGGGGTGCAGGGAGGCAGGATGTCAGTGGCAGGTCAGGTGGGGGCTGTTGAGGGGTCACTGGACCATCAGCATATGCTAAAGTTTTGTGTACTGGTGGAGCAGGGGATGAGGACCCACTGGACCATCAGGATATGCTATATTTAGGAATATTGGGGAGTGGGGTGGGGAGGACCCACTGGGCCATCACAGTATGTTTACATTGATCAAACAGATGGACGGGGGTGGGGGACACACTTGACCATCAGGGCATGGGACCACTGGACCACCAAGGAATACCAAATTATAGTACAGAGACTACACCTGCCCTGCCTTGGAAGATAAGGGCATAGGCTTAGTGTGCAGTCAGAGGCGATCCTTGGTGGTGGTAAACAGCACTTCTGCAAACCTTTGAATATTCCACTGTACAAGTTTGCAGGAAGGGACCCACTCATTTGCATAGGCACAGCAGTATTTTAGCACGTTGGCTCTGATGGGCTTCTTTTGATACATCCCCCAAAATATTTTGATTTTCTGCCTCTAATTATTTAATGAATGTCTCCATCTGACTTATTTCATTGGTTCTATCTAATTTTTCCTTAAATCTATCAATTTTTAAAAACAGTCTGTCATTTAGTAGACATTTTTTGCATACAAAGATTACTTGGCCAAAGCCAACAGGTTTGATTTCATGTATACTGCAATTGAACATTCAACCATATATTTCCCACCTTATGCCATTTGTGTGCTGCCAGTGGGTGATGCCATTATAATAATTTATCGGGAAGTGAGAAAGAAAATGCAAGTAACATTTTGATTTTTACAATGGATACAATGTTTCACAGATACAGATGTGCCTAATGTATTGCAGATATTTACTACTATGAGGGTAAATTAGCAAGAAAATAAGAAACTAGTCTGGCCTCCTGTTTACAAGTGATACTGGTAGAGACAACAGAAACAAGACAAACCTGCTATTTTATCAGTCCCTGACTGAAAGCATTAGAGGGGTGGGCAGTCTACCAGTCTGCCATGGCTGACATGGTAGAAAGCGTCCTATGCCTCTACCACATCACCTCCTGTGTTCACTGACACTCATCTGGCACCAGCATATAGGTGGAAACTGGAAGTAGCACTGTGCTTACTTCCAGTTCACTCGCTCAAAGTTTGCTTCCCCAACTGTTGTTTTTGAGGATTGTAGTTACAACCGGAATATAAATGCAGTTTATGACTGTGGCTGTTAAATTACTGCATCCAAATGCCCCAAATTCAGATAGCACAGGCATGCTGTTAGAGCCAAGGATCACACACACCTCCGTATCCAACAGTGCCCTGACTAAAATCCAAAGAGTACCCTAAAAGAAAGAGGGCACTTATATCTAGCTAATGTTGTTTTCTTGTCCTAAACTGCCCTTAAAACACATACACACACAAATAAAAGTGAGCTCCATACAGTGGTTGTATGTAACAACCTCAAAATTTTGCCAGATTCCCTCATACCCATATTGCCACTAACATTACTGTATAACTTAAAATTCAGTGTACTCTTGTCATTTAGTATTTTACACCACCAATGTGTTGTTATAAGCATCTTGCCATTTGCAGATTGCAAACTGCCCTAGCTATCCTCTTTGGTTCATTGCAGGGAGGGAGGCAGTATAGCACAGTGGGTTAAGGCTCTGAACTGCAGATCTGGAAGCCTGGGTTTGAATTCCACAGCCACCTCAGTGCATACTGTGTGATCCTGAGCAAGTCACTTAACTTCCTTGTGCTCCCAAGTCACATCTGGAAACACGCTTTGGCTTAGTGTGCTACTGCTGGTTAAACAATGTTCCCTTATCTCCGTAACGTATGTTTTTCACCAAATGCCTTAGCCATTACTAAGGACAGAAACGCCTACACTCTGCACGTGTCGTTTTATTTTGTTTTAGAAATATAATGACTCAAATATCCATAACCCTTAATGTACTTATTATGTCATATTTGGGATGGATCCTTCTGGAAATCTTGCCCAATTACATTGATGTTGTTACTTTTCTCTGTGATTGGTCAGAACAATATTTCAGGCTATGCAGAACTTTG
Source organism: Neoceratodus forsteri (assembly GCA_016271365.2). Lineage (NCBI taxonomy): Eukaryota > Metazoa > Chordata > Ceratodontiformes > Ceratodontidae > Neoceratodus > Neoceratodus forsteri. The sequence goes on along the minus strand of CM028129.1, from coordinate 1,211,819,365 downwards.
TATTTCAAAAACTCTGTCCCAACTGGCATCACAGTTACTGCATTTGTGACACTAAAAGTCTATTGTCACGGTGTATGCTATGATGTCCTCAACAAAAGGCTCAGTGAGGTCAGTTGGGGACAGCTGAATGTTGTTTATTCAAACTTTTTGATAGCTACTGAGATGTGTTATAAATTCTGGAAAGGAAAACTGCAAATTAAAAAAATGTATTCTCTAGCACCTTGTTATAGCTGAAACATTATGTAAAAACGTTCATGCTGAAGTTCAGAGTTAAATACAAAACAAGTAGCCCTCTCTAAAGAAACTAGGTATAAAGATTTCAGAAAATGAATTTTCTCTATTTGGTTTTACATAACAGATGCAGTATATATGTGTTTTTAAAAATCCTATGGTTACTGATGTGTTGTCATACAGAGTGCATAGCCCAGCTTAAGTTTAACTACAAATGGACGGTGCATATGAAAAACATTAGCATTTTGGAGTCTAGTGAAGAACAACTCATTCTAAGCATTGGTTTGCTAAACCAACATGCACGCTAAGACTGCCAATATGGGGACTGTAATCATAGTTCTGGCATGATGAGAACTTTTAAAAGGAAAATGTGTTTGGATGGGCCCCATCTGAAAATGCAGTATCTTAAAACAGAAAAAAAATCACTGGAGAATCAAACCTAAGGGTAAATAGTGTGGTGTGCAGCTGGTGCACTGCAAAGGGTGAGAAAACCCCAGACGCGATAACATAAATTTTTCTTCATGTTTTGGGTATAATCTAAGGAAGGACTGAAAGGCTGCTATTTCAGATGTTCTTACGGTAATAATACCACATAAATGGCCCAGCCAAATGTTTGGATGCAGCCCAAGTTTCAGCAGTCTACACAGATCTTTTTATTGTTCGGCATACGAGCAGATCTGCTGTGAGGTTAGTTTCCCTTGGTTTTGAAAGTGACAGTCAGTTACACTTTCCAAACTTAAGTTCCCCCAAGTGAATGCAGTGGTCTGTCCCTTTCTGTTAAGCTCGGCTTTGACCAAGTGCTACCCAACACATTTGCAGCATCTTAGCATTTCCAACCGCAGTAGACATCTACTGGTTTTCTGTATGTGTTGCCAACTGACTGTGGCCTTGGGTTATGAAGAAGAAACCTAGACAACTTGTGCAATAATCTAAACCTCCATTACAAAGTCTTCCCTCAAAGGCAGTCTGCCCTACAACAGGAAATCACATATATAGCAAAGAATGTAGCTTTGCGGCTGTAAAATATTCATAATCTCTGAACACTAGTCCAGATCTCCTGAAGAGTTCATTATCCAAAGTCTTGGGGCAGCATTCTGTAAACAATCCACCGAGATCGTCCACAGTATTTTCAAAACTGAAATGCATCCACAGTGTTAGACTATTAGATGGTCTAACAGTATCTGGAATTTTGCATAAAAGATAGATACAGCTGTAGCAAAAAAAGATGCAAACCCCATGTACATAATTGTTTTACTGAAAATCATAAATCTGTGGTGCAAACACGTGCCATCTTTTGAAAACGGCAACAGGGATGACTGAATGCATTCAGGAAGTCATATACACCGGTGTACTATACATTTACGTATGCTTCTGCCCTTGCAAAAATCCTGCCCTGTGTATCAGATGCCTCTTTGTTTGGGATCCATTGGTATCATCTTTCTTGTTTTTTTTTTCACTTTTTATTTTGCAATTCTTTCAAATTCATTTTACATCACAACATCTTACTTCAACACTTCAAGTATCTTAAGGACATAAACAAAGTGCAAGTGGTGACATCTTTCAGTATGGGAATCAGTACAAGGACGAGGAGGCAAGATATGAGATTGGAGAGTGGCAGGATAAAGGGAATGCAAGGAAGTTTTTCTTCACAGAAAGGGTGGTAGATGCATGGAATAGCCTACTCCAGGAAGCAGTGGGAGCTAGCACAGTGGGGGATTAAAACATGCATGGGATAGGCACAAGGGAACCCTAGAGGTATGTAGGAAGGCTAAAGCCAATGACCAAGTAGGATCAGCGACCACTGATGCAGTCAGGGAATATGGGCAGACTGGGTGGACCTAGCGGTCCTTATCTGCTGTCAAATACTATGTTACTATGTTACAGCATAAATATGTATTCATTCATTTGTTAATGCATAATTAAAAAAATATATAAAACATGAATCAAAAAACTGAATGAGATAAATTAGTCAAAGTCCTCGAATATAATCAAGGCCCCTGGAATTCTGCGGTTCTGCGGTTGCAGAATTTGCAGCAGAATTTGCATCATGCCGCAGAATATATATAGTGCCTCAGAATTCATTGTTTTTGGTAAATTTTCATATAAATATACTGTTTTTCCATAGTGTCAGGCTTTCTTTCCCACCTCGTTTATCCTGAAGCCCCTCCTCTATGCTCAGCATATGATGTCATCGATGACATCACATCATATTTAGCCAATGACAGGACTGCATTCTGCCAGAGAAATGAATAAATCATGCCTCAGAAATCAGAAAATGCTGCCGCAGAAGTCAAGGAGCCCTGCTGCAGAAATCAGAAAATTCTGCCGCAGAACACCAGGGGCCCTGAATATAATGGAAGAGAACCCAAGATTATAAAGACTATAATACAAGATAACCTCTGAGGTGTGGAAGTTACTGATATAACCATATCTAAAAAGATTAATTTACAGTCTTGGCACATTATCTGTTTAACCTGAAAATCGGATTATAGAACAAAAACAACAGGTGCTATGCACTATCCGGCAGAAAGAATGCACCAGAGGCATGTACCTATCGCGTAGTTCTGCACTTGCAGACAAGTGCGCACAGGCTGGTATTCACTAATGGCCACCATCTGTCTATGGCCTGCCCTCCACTGGTCCACAGGACTCTACAGGGTGGCGAGAGCAGAGTTGCAGACCCAGGCAAGCATCAAATGGGATGCCCATCCTGAGTCCCAGAGTGGATTACCTGTGCTGGGACGGCATGTGTCTGGGTGCATGAATAGCTCCTCAGGCATCTAGACTCATGCCCCCATGCCCTTATGGCCAGTGGACCTCCCTACCTGAGAACCGCACCTGCGTGGCACCACCCACACTGATGTCCCCCAACAGCCACCTCCCCATGCCTGACTGCAAGCCCCAACACATGTCTGCCCATCCTTGTTAGCTGGAGACATACCCCTGCCCCTGACATGTGGCAGCCCTTTCCCCATTAGCTGGAAACATACCCCCCAGCATGTGGCAGCCCATTCTCCATTAGCTAGAAACATACACCCCACCCCCGACATGTAACAGCCCATTCCCTGTTAGCTGGAAACATACCCCCCACCACCTGTAGCGCAGAGAATATCTTAAAAGCAGGGATTTGAATGACATCTCTAGATATCTGATGGAAGTCTGTTTCCCATGTAGAGTAAGCTATGCCCCTCCCAGCACACACAGAGGTCACACGCTCATCCCAACCCCCAACCCAGTACCCCTCCCACAGTACTGAATCCTCCTCCTGTCCTTGTACATTCTGTTGGTGCCACACCTCAGGATGGCCAGTGGCATAGTCCTCCACACACCTCCATGACTGCCAGTTGTCCAACTGAGGCTGAGAGCACGTGTCTTTATAGGCATCATGCTCCTGCCATCGGTGGATGTGGCTGGCTATGGAGAGTATGGAAAGAGGTATGCCCTGGACTTCTGAGGTGTGGCTTCGACTGACAGGAACGGTAAAGGGAGGTGTTGTAGTGCCACAGGGGTGGGAGGGACACTGAACACCAATGAGGGATGGAGGAGCCTGATTCAGAGTTCAGGGTTAAGGTGCAGGGGCAACCCTGTGTGCGAGGGGCCATCATGTTTCTTCACAATGAAAGCAGGCATACATGTGGGGGAGGAATGATGGCATGTATATTGCACCAGGAACAGGCATACATGTTGGGGGATGGCATATATATTGCAACAAGGAATGGGCATACATGTGGGATGATGCCATGTATTATGTCACTGGGAGCAGGCATACATGTGTAGGGGATTATGGCATATATATTGCACCAGGAATGGGTATAACATGTGGGAGGGAGGATGTCATGGATGGATGCTTCCACACAATGGGGACATGGTGGGCGTGTGCAGGTGAGGGTGGAGGTTACAGCACACAGATGGGGATGGGCGCAGCTGTGTGTGTGGGTGGGCTGCCATATGGGACAGGGGTAGGGAGTCTGTCTTGTGGGTGGGTCTGTACTGTACTGCTAGGACCTGGTTAGGTGTTCATGTGTGTGGGGGGAATGTCCATGCTGCCGCTGGGGCTGGGTGGTGTCCGGTGTGCCTTAGCCTGGGCATGTACAGCGGTTATGGCAGGAACCCCCGGCGTAACTGGCACCCTCCGATGCTCCCCGTTGCACAGCACTATGTGCCTTAGCAAATGATGCATAGTGCAGGCACACCCCTGGCATGCCCCTGCCCACCCCCACGCATTGCTGACTGCACAGCCAGGGGATCAGGCATGTATCCACCTTGCGCATGGACAGTGAATGCCACCGGGGGTCCCATGCATGGCTTTCCATCTTAGGGTTGCCTACGCACCTCGGATACGTAGTGCTTAGGCAACCTTTTTTTTTGTGTGCCTAGGCCCTAATAATACCAGCAAAAGTAGTAGTTCCCTCTTGATGTCTGAAAACACCATAACATGCCCCCTCAAAACCTTGGTGTTGTGCCATTACACTATGTGTTTTCCTCTTATCCTTTTTCAGTTTTGTATTTGAATTTAGACATGATCAAAATGATAAAATTTACTAAAAAGAATGGCGGCTTAAGTCATTATAGAAAAAAGCAAAGTCTTATCTGATTTATCTCTGCAGCCTTTTCTTTGATTTTCTAATTTATCAATTTGATTCAAGATCTGGTTAGTCAGGATTGTCATTCTCTACTTAAAATTGTATTTCTTGTTTTCTCAATGTTTCAGCACCTCACTTGTCTTAGCTTTTGAAGCACACAAAATCCTTTACAGTAATTGTTCTGGATCATAAAATTCATACCACTGAAGTTAAATATCACCACACATTTCTCAGAAACATAGACTATGACAGCAGAAAAGAAAGCGGACCATCTGGTCTGCCATAGCTCCCTTTCTGCCCTGGGACCTATTGTCCATACAGGGTTATATCCTTCCTGTCAACCCTCTTGCTCCCTTTCCTACTGTTACTGACTGAATAACCACCAACCTTTGCTCTGCCTCAGCCATGCTTGAAACAATTTAAGGTGTTGGCAACCACCACAGCAGCTGGTAGACTGTTCTGACTCCACTACCCCTTCAATAAAATAGAACTTAGTCACATCCCTTGTAAACCTTCCCCCAACCAGTTTCAACTCATGACCTCAGGCTCTTGAACCTTTTCTCCTGCTAAATAGTTCCCTGCAGTTCACCTTGTTTATTCCCTTCAGGAACTTAAAGGTCTCAGTCATAGCCCCACTCTCTCGCTTGATCTCTAGTGAATACATGTTCAGTGCCTTGGGACAATCTTTATAAGATTTGCCCTGTTGGACCTAAATCATCTTGGTCACCCTGTGTTACACTGTCTCTAGCCCTCCTGGTCCTTCCCTAAGTGAAGACTCTAGAACTGAACACAGTATTCCAGGTGCAGCCTCAACAGTATCCTCCTATGGAGTAGCAATATCTTCTTTTCCTCCTGTCAATATCCCTTCCAATGCACCTAGCATCCGATTAGCCTTACTATAGGCAGGTTACACTGACTTGATTGACTGGGGAGTCACTAATAATGGCCTTGGTCCTTTTTCTACCATAGTGTTCAGTTATACCCCAAGGCCCCTAGATTCTACGGCCGCAAGTTTTTCTAACATAGAACTTACAGTCTACCGCCAGAACTTCTGTGGTGCGCAGAATTCACCCTTCTTGGTGATTTTTATTATTTCTGTTTATCCATAGAATCTGGTTCCCTTCACCTCTTTTTATATCCAAAACCCATATGCTCAGAATGTGATGTTGTCATTGCTATAACATCATACATCAACTAATGAAATAGCTGCATTCTGCAACAGAAATGAACACTTTTCTGCCACAGCTCCACTGCCAGAGATGGTGGCACTGCTCATCATGCGTGGTGATATTTGCTCAACCTGCACTACAGCCTAATGCAATTTTCAGCCTTACATTATTGCACTAGGGCCAACTTAAACAAAACCTTGTCAATAGCACAGACATGTTAAGTCCATGCCTCACTTTGTACAAACCTGTTTGTGCCTTTAAGGTATAGAAATGCCATCTGAAATGAATAACTGGTAAAATGAATTTACCTGTCATTTTTAAGAAAAATAAAGTAATTATGCCCAGAAAAGTGGAATATAATAATGTGTAGACCTGCTGAAAGAACAGACCTGTTAAATAACTACGCTGTACACATTTTTGCCAGGGTTATTGATTACATATTGTCATTGGTTGATAGAATCGCCTAAAAGTTCGAGAATGTTGTGTGCAGGGACGCTGTTGGGCCAGAGGGTAGCATGCTGTGTTTCTGTGCGGCAACTCAGGTTCAGAGATTAGCTCTGGGAGCTGGCTGGGCAGCACAAGGTTGGTGAAACACATCACTGCTGGGAAGGTATGGTGCAGTGCTCTGTCACATGGTGGACACATTGTGATGGGCTGGAGAGCTCTATCTCACAGTCAGTTCACATGCATGTCATGGCCTGATGGTGTTACATAGTGTGTCAGGGGAAGCAGGTTGACATGAAAAATGAGTTTTGCAGTAACTCCTCTATTCCGTTTATTCCATTTCCAAAGGGACCTGTATGAATGAGGATGCAATTTCATGTAAATTAAAAATAATATATATATCTATATACACACACATCACGGTATCTCTGTCTCTGCTGTATACACACACACACACACACATACATACATATATACACACATATTTGTATGTATGTTACTGATGCATATAAATATATAAGTGATACACAGTGGGAACCTCATGGTGGTGTGAAAACACATATAGATATACAAGTGATGGACAGTGGAGACCTCATCAGTGGGATAGATAGCATGCATCTAGAAATACCTTATTTATCACACAAGGTCCCCTCTGCATATATAATTTATGCAATAGGCTAGGACCTTAAGGAGACATTTGTTTTGCTTTTTAGGCATAAAATTATTTCTATAAGTCTTATTTTTGAACTAGTGTTACTGTGATTTTCCATATCCTGATTTCTATAACCACTGCCATGAAAGTGAAGTCAGGATGACAAGCTGACACTGTGATGTGGTAGTTTGTTAGTGCGGCAGAATTTCCTCAGAAATTACAAACCACCACAGCAGAAGTTCTGCGGCAAATGGTAGTCTTGCTGCAGAACCTGGTCCCACTGTGCCACAGAAAAGTAGGGGCCTTGGTTATACCTCTTCCAAACAGTATTCTCCACTGGGGTTTTTGTTCTCTAGATGCACTAACCTTGCAATCTTTGGTGTTGAACCTCAATTGCCAAACCTAGACCACCTCTCCAGCCTTTATATCCCTCTGCAACTCCCTGATCCCTTTGCTGATATCTACACCACTGTAGAGTTTCATGTCATCTGCAAAGAGATACAACTTGCCCAGATGACTTTTCCAGTGTTACTGATGAACATATTGTAGAGTACAGAGCCCAGGATAGAACCCTGACATTTACTACCATCATCTGCTATCTCTCCTTCAACCAGTTTCCTACACATCTAACTATATCCCTAGCCATTCCCAGCTCCTTCAACTTCTCAAAAATCTTCCGTGTACACCAAGTTGAAAGCCTTGTTGAAATCTAAGTAGAGTAAATCCACAGTGTGACCTTTATCTACTATTTTGTTACCAAGTCAAATAAAACTGTAAGGTAGTCTCACAAGACCTCCTGCCACAGATCCATGCTGTTTTTATCCTGTAGAGCATTGCTCTCTAGGTAGTCCACAAGGTCCTCTTTGACCAGTGACTCCATCAGTTTACCCACTACAGAGGTAAGGCTGACAGGTCTGTAATTCCCCTGTTGCTCTTTGCCCACCCCTGTGCAGTGAGACTATGTCCACTCCCCTCCAGTTTTTCGGAACTATCCCTGTCTGAATTAAGTAATTGAATAGCTCTACTAGGGGCTAAGCCAGTTCCCTTGTCAATTCCTCGAGCATCTTTGGGTGCATCACATCTGGCCCTGTGACCTTAACTATCCTTAGAGCTTCCAGCCTCTTATAAAAAAAGATAAGAATACCATTAAACCGTCTCCTCCCTGCTAAATCTTGAGCTCCCCCCCACCATGGCACAAGTCACAAGGTCCCCCTCACCTGAATCAATAAGACCCCCACCCAACACATCCACTAGCCCCCACCTTCCTGTTTTCCCCCGTAGCACCCAAAGCAGTGAAACATCCAAGCTGGGTGCTCAGATCATTTAGGTCTCATGGTGGAACTGTATGCCCACATCATCATTCCGATATGGATGAATGATGCTGACCATAAGTACCTTGCAATGTTTTCATTTATTTATTTTACACTGCTCCATATTGCAAATGTTATTTTTACTGTCTCTTACAATGCTTGTACTTGATCACATATTGTTCTTGTACCGTACTGTTTTTGCTGTCTTTGCATGTTGTTATTGTTGTGCTCCCCTTCCACTTCACCTTGGACACATCTGGAAACAAGCTGTTCTCAGCTCAGCATGCTTTTTGGGTGAACACTTCTTAAATAAATAAATCACTGTATCAAAGGTCTAGACCACTAAAAGGAATCAAGCACTGCCTTCAACTCTAAAAAAAATCCTACCATTAAAGCAACACCTTCTTCTAGTCCTCAAAAATACAGAGAGTGTATACAGCACATAGCACAACTGCATAACAAACTCACCACTGTGTACAACAAACCAATGTAGATTTGCTTGAGGATACAATTGAATGACTGCAACAGTTACACCTGTCTGATATGTTTCAGATCCATAGATCCTTTATCAAAGGCCTTTGGTAATGGATCGAGTGGATCTAACACGTAGGCTGATGTCATGAGCACCTGTCCTGCTTTCTGAATAAATGGCATTTTAATTTAAATATTGATTCTGAGTTGGATGTTTTTATTTTAGGTGGTGTGTGATCAACATTTGTGTTTGCATCTGTGACTTCTCAGGTTTGGAACCACCACCAACCTTGTGCTCATCGTTCTACTGGAATGTATGTATTGCAATATGTATAAACACATGGAAACTATATTGACAAGATATAGTCATCTAATACAGTTTTTAAGAGTATTAATGTATACTGATGTATATAAGCACATGGAAACTGCACTGACAGGATACAGCAATGTTATACAGTAGTTAAGTATACTGCTGTATATCACTGTGTACAAACACAAGGAAGCTGTATTCAGCCATGTTATACAATATTGTCAGTGTACTGGTGTATGTCAATGTGTAGAAACACCTGGAAACTGTACTGTCAGGATGTAGCCATGTTATGTAATACTGCTGTGTAAACAACAGAAATGGTAATAAAAGTGACAAGATAAAAAGGGTATCTTAGCTAGTGACATCACTAACAGCAACATATCAAAAATATTGTTGTTGTTGTTACAATGGTTATTTTTAAGGTTACTGTCATCACAGTGGAATACTGAACCAATCGGAGGAAAGCTTTAACAATGCTGATGACATGACAATGCCTAGCACAACACTGAAGCCGGCTGTTAAAATCAAAGAAAAACAGCAACATCTTCAAAACAGCTGCAGATTTAAAAGTTATAACTTGTAAACAACCATTGCATATATCATATACACAATTGCCCAACTCAAAATACACAATATATCATCACTTGTGAGTGGGCAGGACTTTCATAACTCATTCATGGCTTTGCCACTTGGAATTATAGTCCTGCCCTCACGCTAAATAAATAGCCTATTTTGAGTCAGTCCGATGCACAGCCTATTTATAAAATGATCAGGAAAAAAACAACAGGGGTCCGATATTCCGAACTTTGCCCGGGCACAAATCCGCGTTTGCCCACACTAACCGAGTTTTGTGTGGATGTCCTATACTGAAAAGCCTGGTTAGCTTGGGAAAACAGGGTTTGTGCCCAGGCAATATTCAGAGGAGGGTGCAAAGCAAATGATGGGATGGGAACCTGAATATTGGTGCAGTCCAATATTCAAAGAATGTGCACCACGCAAGGCCGTTTTGCCTGGTCCCCTTGTGTGGCACACATACTGATTGAAACTTTGACTTACTCCTCTAATCCTAGTGGTTGGTGATGAAACTCGGTGCCCCCCACCCTCACCCAACACAGTAATCCCTGGTACTAGTTTCTATATGTTTATATACATCAGTATACATGAATACTCTTAAAGTACTGTATTACATGACTATATCCTGTCAATATAGTTTCCATGTGTTTATACCTAGTGGTGCCCACCCCTTGCGATCACTGTCCCAATATAAGAAAACACTTTCCTTAGGTCTTGTAGTCCCCCCACCAGTCACCAGCCAATGTAAAGACACTTTCCTGGTGTCTAGTGATTCTCCCCCTCCCGCAATTGCCAGCCCAATGTTAAATGTAAATCTTTCCCTGGTGTCCAATGGTCCCTCCTCCAACCCACACCCATGCCAATATTAGAAGCAGCATTCCCTGGTGTCCAGTGGTCCCTTCCCAACCCACACCCATGCCTGATACTAGAAGTAGCATTCCCTGGTGTCCAGTGGTCCTCTCATCCTGATCCCTTGACTAAAATGTAAACCTATTCCTGGGTGTCTAGTTGACCCTCCCCCCCAGTGGGTAGTGCCCTACCACCCTGCTTCACCCATCCCAACCCCGAGCTGGCAACCAGCACAACCCTCCACTCTCTATCATGGCTGGCCACTGACTGAACTGTCAATGAATGTGTACTGTTACAGTACATGCTCATTTACAGTTCAGTCAGTGGCTGGCCATGGTGGAGAGTGGAGGGCTATGCCAGTCACTGGCTTGGGTTGTGTTTGGAGGGTGGGATAGTGGGGCACTACCTGCCACGGTGGAGAGTATGCTAGACACCAGGGAATGGCTTTCCATTATTCTGCAGGGTATTGGGGAAAGGGAGGAGGGGTCCACTAGACATCAGGGAATGTCTTCATGTTTTATTCCAGGGATCAGGCTGAAAGGGGCTACTGGATACCAGGGAATGCTACTTCTAATGTCGGGCATGGGTGCAGATGGGAGGACCACCGGTACATGAAGTGCTACTTCTAATATCAGACATGGGTGCAGGTGGGGGAGGGACCACCACTGTACAACAGGAAAGATTTACATTTAACATCAGGCCTGTGATCGTGAGGGACCACTAGCACCAGGAAAGATTTATATTTAACATCAGGCTGGCAATTGGTGGTGGTGGTGGTTGGCAGTAGCACCAGGAATAGATCTCTGGGACGGGCAAGTTGGGGTAGTGCTCACTACATTGTCAGACTACCCATGCAAATGAGCCCATAATAGAGCACGAAATGGCCTCTTAGCACTTGCATGCCAATGAGCTCATTTGCATGGGTCCCTTTGAATATCGTAAATTTAATGTGGGCACAAGCCATTGTGACGCTGTATTTTGTGAGCCATATCTGCCCAACACTTAGTGGCTTAGCACTGGGCAGCAATGGCCCCATATTCAGTCAAATAGCACTGGTGTGCTATTCCACTGAATATAGCACTTTTGGACACCTGGGCAACTGCAAGGTGCAGCGCAAATATTTGTACTCCGCTTTGCTCAGTTTTGAATATCAAGCCCCAAATTTCTAACTTTGGTTAAAACTAATTATGTGACCACTAATTAATCCCTCGTAAACCCACACTTTCCCTTCCAACTTACATATACTTTCATGCAAGGCTGAATATGTTGTAAAGTGAAATCACTCCCCTTACGTTCACTCAAGAAATCAGCACCATACTTAAAAACCTAGCTAAGTGAGGGCAAAGTAAAATCAACAAAGCTCAGTCTTTTCCCTTACAACCCTCCATTGCCTGTATCCATACTGTATGCTCCACAAATCTCCCCTGCCTCACTACATACCTGAAATGCATTTTTTGACCTATTTGCAGAGTGCTACTAGTGTATCTGTCATCCATGATGGGCTTGCCAAAAGGAGCTTGAGAGTCAAGAGAAAGAAAGACATAGAAAGAGTGGGGAAACTATGCTCAGAAACCAAGAACCATATAAGGGGACATAGGAGTGGGGGAAAATATACTTGACTGCACCATTGCTGAAAGCATTTTGTGGTTCACGGTTGCGACTGCACTTAGAGTTAAGAGAAAATGCTTGCAGTTTACTTTTCAGTGATGCCTGACATCATGCTGGAATGGACTAAATAAAGGCACATTTTGTGCTTTAAGTACTGATTTAATGGTTTACAACAAATACATAGTTCAACATACAAATAGAATAAATACATTAGAAAAAACATATGATTAAAAATATTTTTCATTAGAACCACTTTCTCAGGCAGAAATATACTACTAAAGTAAAACAAAACATAAGTAGTTTAAAAGGTTCCTAAATATTTTTTTCAATTAAAAATGGATCATTTTATAAGTGCAATAACCCACTCCAGGCCATGGATGTAGGGGGACATTAATGCACTTCCTAGGTGGTTGGAGATCACTCAGCCTTCAGCCTCATGTCTCACAATGCACCCTGGGCATGCTTTAATACCCACATATACCCATGGCCTGTCATGGGTTATAGCTTACATATCAATGTGTACTGTATAAACACATGGGAACTGCATTGACAGGATACAGGCAGCCATGCTATGCAGTACTGTATATTTATTGCTGTGTATCACTGTGTATAAACATGCGGAAACAGCATTGACAGGATACAGCCATGTTATACTATACTGTAGTGGGATTGATGTATACCAGTGTGTACAGTATAAACACGTGGAAACTGCACTGACAGGACACAGCCATGTTACACAGTATTATAAGTGTACTGATATATGTATAACACATGGAAACTGTTTTGGCAGGATGCAGCCATGTTATACAATACTGTAGGTGTATCGCTATATATTAATGTGTATAACACATGGAAACTGTATTGGCAGAATGCAGCCATTTTATACATTACTGTAGGTGTACTGATGTACCGCAATGTGTACAAACACATGGAAACTATGCTGAGAGGATACAGACATGCTGACCACACTGCAAGCTTTGATTAAAAAAATACAGTACCCTCATTCCCTTATGTTTCCAAAGTTGAACCTTTTCAAATGAACTGTCTTTAGAAAGGTCTGTTTTGGTACCATTAGGGCTAGGAACTTGTTTTTAAATGAACGTTTGGAGCCAGGGCAAGAATGAACAATTTCTGTTGATATGCCTGTGATGTATCAATATACTGAAAATGCACCTTTACTAAAGTGATATACTAAAATGTTTTACTATGATGATTTTTCTGTTTTACATTAAAACTCTATCAACAGTATGCAACTACAGTATATTGATTTGACTACATGCCTTTTATGTTGCTTGCGCATGTGCAAGAAACATAAGTGCCATCATCAGAGATTTCGGTGTGTCACCTCCTCCTCCAATTCAGTCAGTGTGCTGGTAGGCACGGCCCCTGTATCGCATTTTGGAGCTGTCTATGACACGCCCAAAATGTAGTGGCATACAGTTGAAAGGGGAGCTATGCTTGAGTAGCACTGATAAGATATCGGCTGCTCACGCAGCTCCCCCGACACGCCGCGCGCCTGCATGAGTCAGTATAGCCGACGGGTGCCCATCCTCAGCCGGTTGAGCGTGTCCCTGCCCCCGCAGTAGCAGTGCCATGCTGGGAGCCCACCCAGTGTGGCAAACAGTCCTTTTGCCGACGGATTGCCCAATCCCCCATCGGCTGAACGCCCCCATCATTGTGCCACGCTGGAGCCCACCCCAGCAGCAATAACTACATGGCGGCAGGGGTGCCCAATCCCCATCGGCTGACTAACGTCCTTGTACCACGCTGGGACCTCACCCCAGCGTGGCAAACGTCCCACGTCTCTTTTTTTTTCCGGAAAACGAAAACGGTCCCTTGCTGCACGCCTCCTGACCCCCACAACCCGCATCCACCCACTGCGCACTCCAGCCTCCCCAACCCCCACCCCATACTTACCTCCGGACTCCGGCGCGCGATCTTCGGTGGACCAGGAACACGTCTGCACTCTTCAAAGCTGACGCGAACTGAGGAAATGCGGTAAGCTGTATAATGGGCTAGATAGGGGTTTCAACTTGTTGCATATCTCAGGCATTTTGGAATTTTACACCAAATTTTTCAACATGGGGTTTTGGGACCTTCTCATGAATGATGTCACTGTCATGGCGTTATTCGGGCCCGAATGGTGATTTCGCGCAGTGACTGCGAAATCACCCTTTGGGCCTGAATACTGCTATGACAGTGACATCATTCATGAGAAGGGGTCCCAAAAACCCCATGTTGAAAATTTGGTGCCAAAATTCCAAAAAATGACTGTTTTACGAGCGTGCGTTGCGCAGTTCCTACGCAGGCTCGTAAGTTCGCGAAATTTCAATATTTTCACTCCAGATTTTCAACATTGCCATTTTATCACACCTTCTTATGAGTAGTACAGCTGTCATTTTTCACATCTCACCCAAAATGTGTTTCTGCCCATGTAGTGCAGAATGGCGCAGTTGGTGTGCGAAATCAATATACAGGACAAATTAAGAAAATCACAGTGACATTGTTCATGAGCAGAGGTCTTAAAATGGCTATGTTAGTATTGGTGAAAAATTCCCAAAATGACTGTTTTGACTTAGGGTGCTATGCAGTTTCTACGAGGCTCGTAGTTCACAGAATTTTCAATATTTTCACTCCATATTTTCAACATTGCCATTTTTACCATACCTCCTTATGAGCAGTACAGCTGTCATTTTTCACATCCTGCCTAAAACGTGTTTCCGCCCATGTAGCGCACAATGGCGCGCGTATCTAAATCAATGTATGGGACACATTAAGAAAATCACAGTGTCATTGTTCATTAGCAGAGGTCTTAAAATGGCTATGTTGAATTTGGTAATAAATTCTAAAAATGACTGTTTCACGGTGTCGCGTTGCATAGTTCCTGTGGCTTCGTAGGTTTTATCAATTTTCAATATTTTCTACAGATTTTCAACATTGCCATTTCTACACACCTCCTTATGAGCAGTATAGCTGTCATTTTCACATCCTGCCCAAAACATGTTTCCATGGGTAGCGCACAATGGCGCAGTCGGTGTGCAAACTCAATGTATGGGACACATTAACAAAATCACAGTGACACTGTTCATGAGCAGAGGTCTTAAAATGGCTATGTTGAAAATTTGGTGAAAAATTCCCAAAAATGACTGTTTTATGTAGCTGCTATGCGAGTTCCTACTGCAGACGTCGTAAGTTCGCAAATTTTCAATATTTTCACTCCAACGACTTCCAAATACCTAAACAGCACATAGAAGCAAGCAACATTCGGCATTGACAAATGCTTGTTCTAATTAACATTTCTTGCCCATTTGGGTCAAAGGTTATCAATTTTTAAAGAAATTACCCTTACAAAGAGCTAACATTTTAAAATTATGGCTACAAATGTAATGTTTTTTAAATGAAGGCTTAGAGTTAGGTCAATATAGTTGCACTACACTGATATACCTTCAGTATCTTTATGCACAAAAATTCACAACAATATTTTAAAATACTTTTTTAATATCTCAGTTTTGTAAAGTGCATGTTCAGTGTCTTGATACATTGAAAGTGTGTTGATATAGTGGAACTATATTGCCCAGACTACAACCTTTATTTACAAAAACAAAAAGAAAGTAAGAAATGTATAGCTCTTGCGGTTCAAAAGTTAACCTTTTTTAAAGACATTCTCTTTAGAAAGAGATAGTGTTTGAACCATTAGGGTTAGAGACATATATTTGTTTTTTTTATGAAAGCTTAAATCCAACTGTATCAACACAACCATTTTCACTTTCCATATATGAATATACTGGAACTGTATTCACAGAATATTTTATTTAAATATATAACATGTTTTTTTAAATGTTCAGATTTTGTAGTATATCTAATTATCTGTATATATATATATATATATATATATATATATAAATATATATAAGTCATAAGCCACAACAGGGTGTGCATTATAGGATTTTAATGCATGCCTCAGGGGTCAATAAGGCAGAAGGCCAGAGGCTGAGTGTCCTTATGCCCCTGGGAAGAAACATTAAAATACTGTGGTGCACACCCTGAAGGGGCTTATTATGTTTATAAAATGACTGTAAATAGTTTTTGGGGCAAGAAAATGAGAAGTGGCACCTGACCATGTGTTTTTATAGATTTAATGCAGGTCAGATGATGTCTCTATTGCCAATGAAATTTCTAGATTTTTCATACCATCATATATATATATATATATATATATATATATATATATATATATATATGACACACACATATACAAGGCAACAATACTTTAATGCTTATTAGGGTTGCTACCAACCTGCACAAGGTTGGAAATAAACTATTAAGGCTGCAAACACAATACCTACTGCAACAATTTAGAAATGTGCCATTAGGGTTCTTATGTATAACATATACTCACCCTGCCACATTCAGTATCTATATGACCCAAGGACTGTCTCACTGTCTACAGACTGCAGGGCCATACATCAATGATATAGTACTTTATACATGCTCAACACAGTAAAATTCATATATAGCAACCTAATCACCACCCCTCCTATCCATCTAACTACAGTATGTCCCTAGCTGCCTCCAGGCCCTCCAGCTTCTTCACCAAACTTCTATATGGCACTGAGTCAAAAGCCTTGTTGAAATCAAAGTAGAGTAAATCCACAGCATGGCCCTCATCTACTACCCATCAAAGAAAACTATCAGGTTGGTCTGACAAAACTTCCCTGCTGCAGACCCATGCTGTTTACTATCCTGTAGACCATTGTTCTCTAGGCAGTTCACAAGGTCATCTCTGATCAGAAACTCCATCAGTTTACCCACTACAGAGGTAAGGCTGATAGGTCTGCAATTCCCCAGTTGCTCCTTGTCCTCCCCTTTTGTGTAGCAGGACTACATCCACTACCATCCAGTCTTTCAGAACTACCCCAGTCTGAACTGAGCTATTGACTAGCCCTACTATGGAAAACAATGAGTACCAATGCACGTAGTCTGAGTAACAAGCTTCCTGAATTAGTGGCCTTGATGGAGGAGGAACATCTGGATATCGTGGCAGTCACAGAAACATGGTTCGCACAAAGCCATGACTGGGACGTAAACATACCAGGATACACTAACTACAGGAGAGACAGAGAGGGTAAAAGAGGAGGAGGAGTAGCTCTTTACATAAGGGAAGGAATCAAAGTAACAGGACAAAAGAGAAAACAGGGAGGAGAAGAAGCACTGTGGGTAAATTTGGAGACCGGCAATGGCACCACAATCCGCACAGGGGTTGTATACAGACCCCCTTTTCAGGGGGAGGAAATGGACAAGGAAATGATAGAAAGTATACTTAGTGTGGCAAAAAGGGAGATATTGCTTATGGGTGATCTGGAATATGCCAGATGTTAACTGGAGTGCAGTTGCTCGCCACTTAGAAGAGTGGGGTTATTCTAGATGTCCTACAGGGGCATGCCTTAGACAACTAGTATTGGAGCCCACTCAGAGGACAATCTTAGACCTGGTTCTCTCAAATGGAGATGAAGAGGATCACAGATGTGAAGTGGGTAGCCATCTGGGAACTAGCGACCATCGAACAGTATGGTTCTAATAAACACAGCAATAGAGTCAAGCCATACAAAGGCAAGGTACTGGACTTTGGAGGGCTGACTTTGCCAAAATGGTGAAGTACCTAAGGAATGCACTAGCAAATGGGCAGGAAGGAGGGTGGAAGAACAATGGGGAATAATAAAACTGCCATCACAGAGGCAACAAGCCTTTGAGTGAAGCAAATAAACAAAACTAAACGATGAAGAAACCACTATGGTTCTCAAAGGAAGTGGCAGTGAAGGTTCAAGAGAAAAAGAAAGCTTTCAGGAAGTACAAGGAATCACAGAAGGAGCAGGACAGAGAACTGTATCAGTTAAAGCAAAGGAAGCTGGGAAGACAGTCAGAACAGCAAAGGCCCAAACCGAGGAAAGATATGCAAACTCAGTTAGAGGGGATAAAAGCCTTTTATAGGTACATCAGGGCGAAGGAAGACCAAGGGAGGGATAGTGAGGCTTAATGGGGGAGGGTGGGCAGAGGGAGACTGTGAAAAGGCAGAGATACTAAACAAATATTTTTGCTCAGTATTTACAAAGGAAGAGGGAGGTACCTAGAACAAACAGTAGAAACACACTGGATACAGAAGTTGATACCAGCCCATTTACAGAAGAAGGGTTCTGAAAGAACTCTTAAAACTGAAGTGGACAAAGCAATGGGGCCTGATGGGATTCATCCCAGAATTCTAAAAGAACTAAGGGTAGAATTAGTGACACCACTGACTACCCTGTTTAACAAATCATGGGAGGATGGGGTGGTACCCGAGGACTGGAGGAGGGCAGATGTGATTCCCCTTCACAAAAGTGGGAGCAAGGCAGAAGCAGGAAACTACAGACCTGTTAGTTTAACCTCAGTGGTAGGAAAATGATGGAATCACTTCTGAAGGAAAGAATTGTCAGGTATCTAGAGGCCAGAGGGCGGGACCCAAGGCAGCATGGATTCACAGCGGAAGGTCATGCCAGACAAATCTGATAGATTTCTTTGACTGGGTGACCAAAGTAGTAGATCAGGGAGGGGCTGTGGACATGGCCTACCTAGACTTTAGCAAGGCATTTGACACAGTCCCACACAGAAGATTAATATACAAGTTAGCTAGCCTGGGAGTGGGTCCCAAGATGACAGCCTGGGTAAAAATTGGCTGGAAAATAGGACACAGAGCGTAGTAAATGGAGTCCACTCTGATGAAAGGGGGTTACTAGTGGGGTACCGCAGGGTTCAGTATTAGGACCAGTCCTCTTCAATGTCTTTATAGCGACATTGCAGAGGGACTGGAAGAAAAATATGTCTCTTTGCAGATGACACAAAGATCTGCAACAGAGTTGATGCACAAGGTGGGGTGGAAAGGATGAAAAGGGACTTGGCAAGGTTAGAGGAATGGTCAAATGTATGGCAGCTTAGATTCAATGCTAAGAAGTGCAAGGTAATGCACCTGGAAACAAAACCCAGGGGAAGAGTACACAATGGGGGTGAGATACTAACGACAACAAAAATGGAAAGGGACCTGGGGATAGTCATATCAGATGACCTAAAGCGGGCAAGCAATGTGAGAGGGCAGCAAGGAGGCTGGGGGATATTGGGATGCATAGGAGGCATCACCAGTAGAAAACAGGAAGTTATTATCCCTCTGTACAGACAGCTGGTCAGACCCCATCTGGAGTACTGCGTGCAGTTCTGAGACCCAGTCTTGCAAAGACATAGACAGGATGGAAGCTGTCCAGAGGAGGGCAACTAAAATGGTGCAGGGTCTGCACTGGAAGACATATGAAGAGAGACTAAAGGAGCTTAATATGTATAGCCTCGAGAAAGGAGGAGAGGGGACATGATAGAAACTTTCAAGTACCTCAAGGAATCAACAAAGTCCAAGAGGGTAGCATCTTTCAAAAAGAGTGTGCAAGAACAAGGAGGCACAATTTGAAGATAGAGGCGGCTCAGAGGTAATTTAAGGAAGTATTTTTCACAGAGAGGGTTGTGGATGCATGGAACGGCCTTCCGGAGGAGGTCGTGGAGTCAAAAACAGTGGTGGAATTCAAGCATGCATGGGACAGTCATAAGGCAATTCTAGGGGATGGGGGTAGGAAGAAGTAGGCGGCTGGTTAACTAGGATCTGCAGCTTATCCAGTAGGCAGGGAAATGGGCAGACTGGGTGGGCCAAGCGGTCCTTATCTGCCATCAAATTCTATGTTTCTATATTTCTATGTTCTATGTATGTTACTAGGGGTTCAGCCAGTTTTGCGGCCAGTTCCTTGAGTGCCCTTGGGTGCATCCCATCCGACCCTGGTGTTTTATCTATCTTTAGGGCTTCAAGCCCTTCTGAACCCTTACTCTAATAAATACTGGCTGCCTCATTTCAGGAATGCTGCTGACAGCTGCCTTGATGCCACTTTCAGGCTAGGGCCTGCTGTCTTCCTTGTGATGACAGAACAGAAGTAATCAGTTTGAGATGGCTGCTTTTGCTCCTTTTCATCTAGTACCCTCTCTCCATCTTGTAGCCTAAAAATACCCCATCCCTGCTTCCTTTTTGCTTAATATATCTGGAAAATTGTTTTCCCCACCTTCAACCTCTTCCACAATACACAGCTCCATGTCTTCTTTGCCTCTCTGACTTTTCTCTTTGCTTCCTAGATTTCATTTGGTACTCTCTACATTTCTCTTCCTTCTTTCAAATGCCAAAAGTAAATTTTTATGTGCCTCTATCTAAGAAGGGACGGAGATCGTGTTTTGGCTCCATGGAGCCAAAAGCTGAAGTCCTTTCCACTTCCTGGTCCTGTGCACCACCCCTACGCTAGCCTGTCTTTTGATATAAGTGTATAGAGAGAGAGAGAGAGTGGAGACATGCTCCATAGACAGTAATGCAGCTTTTTTTTACTTTGTTTTTATATTTTAGAAAGCCATTCTTAACAAATCAAGGCCTCTGCTCAACTAACAAGGGTTTGTTAGTTGAGTGGCAGCCTTAATTTCTTCAGAATAGCCACCTAAAATATAAACAAATAGGTAAGTTAAATAAAGGGTCCCATTACTGTCTATGGAGCACAGCCACACGCTCACCGTATACTTACACAACAAAGCGTGCTAACATGGGGTGGTGCTCAGGACAGGAAGTGAAAGGAATTGGGCTCTTAGCTCTACAGAGCCAAAATATTATCCCTTTCCTTCCCTTCCTAAAAAGAGATACGTAAAAATTAAACTTTCTGCAGCATTGTAATTTGTGGCAGGTCCTTCAGAGTTTTCAGGGGCAATTTCAAAAAGAGCAGGAAAGGTGCTCTTTAAGTGAAAACTTTTCATAATGTAAATGACCATCATTATGGATGAGTATTTAAAAGTTAGAAAATATATGTTTAGACTAAAGTACTTCAGAACTTTCCATAACATTATATACTGTAGTGTTTTCCATTTATTATTAACACCTTTGTTGTTATTTCTAAGTCTATGGGCTAATTTTCCTAAGGAACTTTATCCTATTTGATTTCCATTTATTCCTCTTTCTCGATCCATAATTTTAATATTGATATTTTGACTACCAGATATCAGAGCTGATGCAGATCTTTGTTATGAGAAATTGTTGAGTATTAAACAGATGATCAACCTCAGATGTCTTGAGACTAAATTGATGTTTCAGAAAATGTATTGGTTCTAGAAAAATTACAGTCTGATTCCAGAGTTTTTTAATTTTTGTATATTCTCACGTTAGAAGCAGGGGAGAGCCATATTGTTTTCTTCATTTATACATTTTTTTCTCTGCCTTAACCTCTATCCTGTGGAGATTCCGCAGGGCATGTTACAAGTCATGAATAGTGCTTTTGCCTTACCACATTCTGTGAGCCACTCCTTCCATTGGTTCCCTAGCTTGCCCACACACACACCTCCTATTGAGTTATTTGGGCTTTACAGTGCCAGCAATTTCTGGGGTGGGGGATATGGAAGGCCACAGCTGTCTACACTGCTGTATCGGGCCTGTCTCTTGACACCAGTTTGGGAAATCCCAAATACAGAATGGGACGATTTAGCAAAAAAAAAAAAAAAAGCTTTACATCACATTCTGTCCCTCTCTGTACTCTGTCCTGAACACAGTGCCAGACCAGTGTTTGTTTTAAAAAGTCACTCTTCCTCTGTGTGTACCTCCCTTCAACCCATGATGACCAACCCACTCTCAGCTGCATTAATGAAGGTGGAGAGGAACAAGGATGTTTTGCCAAGAACATTTCTGGGTGGGGGTGTGACAGAGTGTCTCCTGTCATAATGGACACCCCTGGGATAAACTGAAACCCTTTCCAAAGCAGTTTATGTTTTGTATAACGTCCAACAATGCAGGTTGGCTGGTTATAAATTAAGTGCTGAAGTGCTTATAAAGCTTTCTGTGTATATTAACCTAAAACAAAACTAAGAGTACAGTTACAAAATGAGATATAAGAATAACAAACATTTGTCTGTTTTTTCTGAATGTTAGCAGCCCTCTTCTAAGATATATTTTGCAGCAGACAGCATGAGGTAACATGACCCTGCAAGACAGTTTAGGAGAGCACAGAATGTTCTGACCTCGGCTCTGACCTTTGATAGTACTGTAAACAAGTTATGTAATGTACTCCAGGTGGCTGCCAAATAACTGTTCTCTGTGGTGAAACAGTGGCCCCCAGTGGCTAGTTTTATGTTATATCTGCTGTTACTCAAAAGGAAGGGAAACTGTTTTCCAGCTTCTAGTGAGCTTATAAAGAGCCCTACCTCAATGCTGAGAGGATAGATAGGGTGGTCAGTTGGATACTGACTGAGGAAGGTGGACAACCTCCTGGCAGTGTGTGCTTTCACACCATTTGATTCATGCTAGGCTGAAGAAAAGCCTTAAACACTGTTGAAGCTAAGTAGTTGTCTGACTTATCATTTTGCTTTCTGTATATTTTACATGATGAAAATAAAATGATAAACACAACCATGCATTTTTATATGTACTTGACTTGTGGTCTGCCTGAAATTATGTTATCCTAAACCCACACCAGGTGACAGGGGATGCGCAATTTAAAATTCAGCAAGGGAGTGCACTAAATTACACGTTTGCATCCTTTCCTTTGCCTAAACAGCAATACTTGTATGGGAGTTTGGGGTGGGCATATGCCCTTAGACTTCGTGAGCATGGCAGCCTAGGTGGGGAGTGTTCATAGGTGAACATAAAACACTTGCAGCCTTTCTGCTCTTCTATCACAGCAAATAAAAATGCTTGATTGGCAGCGCCTTTTTTGTGCTCCCAGTCTTTTCCACATCGCTCCACTGGGATTGGATCAGCAACTCTACGCTGATCACTGTATCATGGACATGTATCTGTAAATATACTTGAAGATACAAGAACAAACATGTGCAAAGTGATCTTGGAGAATGATCTTCAGGGGAGAAGGAGAAGAGGCTTAGAAGGGGACAAGGGAAGACTTTAATAGAGAAAGTAAAGTCTGTTGGAGAACGCAGTCTGCTTAGCAAAAATCTTGAAGAAATGAAGGAAGGAAGGGAGAAATGGTAAATTGCATTAATCATAAAAATTACAGAAATAACTGATATTTCATGACAATGCAAGCCCAACTCTCAGATCCATTAATGATGTCTACTGAACTTTACATTTCTTGATACTTTTGGTTTGATCTAAAGAGAAACCTGAATGTCTTAAAGCACTGTTTTCCACTGATCAACACTATTGTAGGAATTCCATATATGCATGTTCATAAGCATACCACTCAATAAATAACCTGGTCTTCAAATGACGTATAAACATTAGGAAGTCAAGGGCAAATGACGAACTCATTGACACTGTGTTAGAAAACTGTAAAATGAGTTCAAGAAGTTGTTGGAATAGACCCTTTACTGTGAATGTAATGTAAAATGAGAAGCTTCCATGGAAATCAGTGACTTTTTAGAGGTATAGATGCAAATTTCACCAACAAATCTACAACCACAGTCCATTCATTGAATTTGCTGGCAATTGCACCAGGCCATCAATGTAGCAGTAGTGCTACCACGTGTGACCACAGCGGCCCAGGTTCAGGAACAAGCCTGGATTGACTAGGGCCAACCAGGGAGAAGGACTGAGTGTCTCAGAGGATGCTCTCCTTTGGGGGCATGTCAGTTGCCATCCTCGCTGTGAGACTACCACCTTGGTGACCACAGGTGGCAGTGTGGCTGAGGGTGCCAGGTGTGAAGGGGAAGATGTTGGCTGGGGATCCAAACTGTGCACATGTGCTTTGGCCCCCATCATATGTTGATGTCTTCCAGCACTTGCAGGGAATTCTAGCCAAAGATCAAGGTTTCCTGGAATCCTGGTATATCTGGGCCTGTCCCTGCTGCCTACTCTACTGCCTGACTCTGGGAATGTGAAGGGATACCTCCCCCTGTCATATACTATTCCTGGTGGATAAACTTCAGCTCCATGAGGCTGACAGGAGATAAGGTAGGTGCGAGATGGAGCAGGTGCTGAGTGTTTAAATGGTTCCAGCGTTGGTGTGAAGGGTATTAAAAAAATATGTATTAGTAAAAAATAAAATTGTTGGCAGTGTTAGAGTTTGTTGTGATGCAGCAGTCATCACAGAAGAAAATTGCATAGGTTTACCATGTGTTAATTATTGTGGTACTGATGGAACTGTAGTCCAACACCAGGAGCTTGGACTAATACCCAGTGCTGACACTGCAGTGCAGCACTAGGGGACTGCTGTACTGCTGAGGTGTCACCTTTCAGAGAAGACCTCAAACCAAGGTCCTTCTGCCCATTTCTGGTGGCTGTCCAGGTGAAAGTAGTTTTCTCTGCCATTCTGTCCAACATTGTCTCTGTCAATAAAACAAGTACATGTAACCCACCCCCAAGATGCAACTGGAAACAAGCAAACACAGCTTTGTGTACCTTTTCAGGCCAAATATTACAAATAAATAAATACATAATCAATCTCTGTTTTGGTCCCAGTAACCATTTAATACTGTACCTCAGAACTGCCAGCCAGTATCTTCTCCTCACACTGGCCACTGGGATTGCAGCCTGGTGGAGGACCAGAGGAGCAAATCACTGCACAGCTGCTGGAATGTGCGCACATTGGAGCAGCCACCTGCACAAATGTGTGAGCTGCCCTCAGTGCAGCTCAAATGTTTTGCATGTTTTCTTCTCGGTGCTGAGCACATCTGTCCACCACAACACATTTCACTGCTGTAGCCTCAAGGCCAGCACAACATAGCACTACCACCTCTAGTGTGCTCCTGACCCAGGCACTCAGCAGCCATCAGGAGGCACAGAGACACTAGGAGGGAGAAAATCAAGAAGAATTAATAGCTTGGCACCACTGTACCTTTATAAACAATGGGCTGTCATCTGTGAACCGTTTTCATTGCCAGACACTGCTCTGCTGAGGGGAGCAGAATAATGGAGCTCCAAGTGAAGAGCAGAAAGCCTCACTAGTTGCACAAGCACCACCAGATGAGAGGGTGCAGATGTGCCTACGGAACCAGGGAAACAGACTTAGTGAAAATTAAACAGGGTAGGAGCCCTAGAAAAGAACTGTATAGATGAAGTGTTGTTATAGTCTGAAAAATAGACACCATCTTGCTGACCCCTGACCTCACTGCCAACCAGTCAGAGGTCAGGGATCGCAACACATGATGACTGTGCTGTATGCTTGGCACCCTTTCTGCCAATCAATAGGGTGTCCAGTGAATGCTCTGCATACTAATCCTGAAGACTGACAGCCCTGTGTGCCAATCAGAAGCTACCTTTACCACAGAAAAGACCAAGGGCAGTTCCAGAAGAAGTTGGCAGTTAGCTCTCAGAGGGAGAGGAGGGCTCATGCTGCTAGCCAGAGCCATCCATGGAGCCAAACTGGGCTTCCACAGCAGCAAATCAAGGAGTGACTTCAAAGGGTTTCTACAACCTGTGTATACAGAGACTGAACTATGTGCCTACTGAAAGTGTCAGGATGACATTTTTTCCTGTGAAAGAGACTACAACCTGCCTTGAGTGAAAAGGAGATAAACACATGCCAGAGCTGCTAGCCAGTCAGTATCTGAGGCTGTTTTACTACAACTGTGAGTGAAAGCCTACATCTAACCTGCAGATAGTCTTGGAGAAGGCTGGTTAGTGCTATTGCCAGGTACTAGGTAACTCTCCACACTAGGGTTCTGAAGCCTGGAAGTGGTTGTGAGGCATGTGACTCCTGCTCCTTTGACTGATCTGTCCCCAGAGAGGAAGAGGAGAAAACCCAAGAGGTCCCAATGACTGCAGACACAGGAAGCCAATCTCCATCCAGAGCCACCTGAGACCTGAAGCCTCTTTGAGCTGCTCTCCCATCTGCACTACCTGAACCATTAGCCTGAGAGGACCTGCACCTGCAGGAAGGAGGAAGAGAAGCCTAGTTGACAGGGAAGTGGTACATCAGAACCTTGAGTACTCTCAGGGCTTCTCCTGCAACTGGGGAAATTTGTGTAAAGTTGCCACCAAATCTACAGATTTAGCCAATGGACCAGGAGTTACAAATACCTCATTTGGAGGTTTTGCCATTTATGCAATTGCATGACCTCTGGGGCTTGGGTTTAACTGTTCTGCTTGTTCTAAAGTGCACCACCACTGGCGAACCAGCTGCATCATCATGGTTCCTGCATCATTCCTACAGCTGGGTACCCAGTGAAGAATCAAGAGTTCCTCTAATGTTCAAGGGTTAAAACTGGTACCAGTGGATATTGCCTCCTGTACAGGTGGGCTGGTAATGCAAAAGGTTCTACAGTCTTATTTATTGATGCATTCTCTCTTGTCTGGTAGAGGGTCGGCACTGTTATTGCTGTTATAAGTGTTTTACTGACAGAGTCTAGTCAAGAATTTAATGTTTGCACTATCACAAGCATGCATGAGATTCTTTTAAAACCAGTTTTGCTTTTGCATTTCCCCATGTCTTGTGAATATTCCCCAATAAATATTTTGTTGATATTTTACATTATGTCTCATGGGTATATTATTGGTGTAAGTTACAAAGTCACTAGTAGCACTATCATACGTTCATTGGCAAGCATGACACTTCGAACTGCAGATAGGGTGAGGAATTTGGGGATCATTGTGGACTCCAAGCTGACCTTAGAATATCAGGTGTCAGCTATTGTCCACGGTGATCTCTCTCATCTGCAAAACATCTCCCAGATCAAGCCCTATCTTAAACCGACTGATCTGGCAACACTGGTGCATGCCTTAGTCATGTCATGTTTGGATAACTGCAACACTCATTACATGGGGTTATCCAGAAGACTTTTATGCCATTTGCAGCTAGTCCAGAATGCGGCAGCATGGCTGGTTGCTGGGAGCTCGGTTCGATCACATCACACTGGTTCTCCATGCTCTTCACCGGCTGTCAGTACAGTGGTGCATCAGCTTCAAAGTGTACTTGTTGACATACAAGGCCTTGTACAGTCTGGGTCCAGGCTACCTGAAAGACCTCCTGATATCTTATGTTCCTGGCCATTCCCTCTGGTCAGTAGAGGCAGACCTCCTGTCAGTGTCTAGATTTTGTTTGAAATCCTCGCGTGTGATGGTGTTTGGTGTGGTGGCTCTGATTCTGTGAAATGTCCCTCTCTATATAGTGAGATGTGCTCCTTCACTGGCCATATTTAAAACATTCCTAAAAATTCATCTTTTTACTTTAAGATTTGGGTCTGGTTTTATGACAAATGGTTTAATAGTCACTATTGATTGATCTTAAAATTGTTACTGTTTTGCTGTACTTCTTGTGAGGTACCCAGAGCCCTTGGGATTGGGTGTCATATAAATAAAATTGCCTTGCCATTGCCTTGCCTAATTGCATTTTGCTGAATTTAAGGTTGTACTGTGATTTTGCACAAGTAGGGGACACTGTGGAGAGTTGAGGTACTGAATATCGGGGATTGTACCGCTCTGACACTAGGCCCACTTACATTTTACTGTGGGTGGAGATACCATGCTGAACTTAAAGGATCTGGATCTGAAACCCCCATCAGAAAATCAGATGCCAGGCCCTCAACCTTGTCTGAGCCCACAAGGCAGGGAGTGCTCTGGAACCTCCATGGTGACCTGGTTACATTTATTTTATTTATAACTTATGATCCATGCCGAGGTGTAACACTGAGTGTCCAAGAGGTTCTGGGGCACTCGATGGCAGCAGGGTGAATCAGCTATAAAAGTTACATTAAAAATCTGTACACCAGTGGTGTGGAGGGCTGAGGCATCACTGCCTTACCACCTGCCATGCCGGGTGACCTGTGTTCAGAGCATGAGGGTCGCCAGGGTCAGCCGAGGAAGGAGAGGATTGAGTGTTCGGAGGACAGCTCTCCTCTCCTGGGGAGGGGTGGGCCTGGAGACTGGTGCATGCCTATCTCCTAGTGGCAGCTGGAGGCAGGTACACTGGTTCCATAGATGCAGGGGGCAGAGACAGAGCAGACACCCAGCATGTCACATGCGGTAGTGCTCATGGCTTGGCCATTGGTGTCATTGCATGCTGCAGCACTGCACTTGGGGAGGGGAGAAAACGGAGGCAGAAAATCCCACTAACCGGTGAGATGAAGCCGGTCCCCTGCAGGCTCTGCACCCAGCCATCTGGCACCTCAGAGCCATGAGGTGAGTTCCGGTGGATGCAGGGGTGACAGGGCTTGGGGGGCTGGTGGACGGTGCTGGTCGGTGGAGGAGATAAATGCAAGTAAAAAATCTGTACAATCTACAGGTGTCACTTAGCAAGGCTCGTATAACACAAACATGCATAAAGTAATTACAAAAAAAAGAAACAAATATACAAGGTAAACAGATGTTAGGGTAGGCTAGGGCAGACAGTAAGAGGCACAAGGATAAGAGAGATAAAAGAAAAGAGAGGCTGAGTCATGGGTCAGAGATTGTGGCAGGTACTAAAATGGTTAGAAACATGAGTAACAGGCTCAAAGCTGTTCAAACAGGAAATTTTGAAGTGAGCCAGGTTTCTTGCCTCTGTAACATTGTCAGGGATTGAATTCCATGTGGTTCAGGCAGTGAAGGAGAAGGCCTTATCTCTGATCACTTTGGGGCCAGTGGGACAAGTAGCAGCAGGTCTTTACCCTACAGTCTCAGCTGGTTCCTATGCCTACACTCCTGCACATTTTGAACACAATGTTAACTCCATTATTTAACTACGCAGACATACCATATGATGAGGCCAACACATCTGTACTAAGCAAGCTAACTATTTTCTACAACTGGCTTGCTCACTTTGTACAAAATGCACTCAGTGATAACCACCACTGCACACTATGTAGTAGACTAAATTGGCTGAGCCTAGGTGACTGCAGACAACTTAATCTGCTTTACTCATGTACAAATGTACTGCAGGTAAGGTGTCTGACTACATCCTGTCCTTGGTAGAGCCCACACTAGTTCAGAAGTGCTTAGCTCTGCACTAGGATTGGAATGTATTGTCCCTCACACGAACACCAGAGCAGGCAACAGCAGCTTCTCCCATGCTGTCCCTCTAGCTTGAAACAGTCTGCCTATCCACCTGCACCTGGTCCACACACCTCCACCACCACCACCAAGTTTTGTTTGATACAAGGGTGGTCCATTCTGTCGGGGATCTCATTGGGGAGGCAAGCTTTGCCTTGCAGTGACAAGCCAGGTAGGAGCAGAGGCACACCTATTGTATGGGAGGAGTTTAGACCAGTGGAGGTGGCTGAGATCATTGAGGTGATCTCAAAGCTGAGGCACACTTATTGTGAACTGGACCTGGCCCCAACTCATTTCTTGCTGAGATGTGTTGAGACTGTTGGTCTGGTATTTACCAGGATTGTCCGGTGCTCATTGTCAGAGGGAGTCTTTCCTGATGCCTTGAAGGAGGTGCTGCTGAGACCCTTCTTGAAGAAGCTTGACCCTGCTGTCCTGGTGAATTATTGGCCAATCTCCAACCTTCCATTTTTAGGAAACATTGAGAAAATAGTGGAGCAGCAACTTGAGGCGCACCTCATGGCCTTTGACATCTATGAGCCATTCCAGTCTGGTTTCAGGGCTAGATATAACAATGAAACAGCATTGTTTAGGGTGCAAAATGACCTTCTCAGGGCAAGAGATAGAGGAGACAGGTCAAGTCTTGTTCTCCTCGATCTCTCCTCAGCATTTGACAATGTGGATCACTTTGTGCTTCTGAAGCACCATAGAGAATATTGTGGACTCACTGGTACTGTCATCAACTGGTTTAAGTCCTATTTCTTGGGCAGGAAGCAATAAGTGATGATGGGGAATTTCTCCTCCTCCCCAATGCTCCTGCCATGTGGAGTTCCTCAAGGCTCAATCTTGTTGCCAATGTTATTCATAGTGTACGTGCTACCCCTGGGGGAGCTCATTAGATGTTACAGTTTGCGTTTTCACTGCTATGCAGATGATGCCCAACTGTATATGCCCTTTGCTCCTGGAACACAGGATGCAATGGAAGTGCAAAACAACTGCCTAGCTGAGATCAATGACTGGATGTCCTCCAACTGGTTGTGACTGAATTCCAACAAGAAAGAGGTCCTAGTGATTGAGCCAGGTCATGGGCATGATGGGGAGTGCCTCTGGAGTGGTGACATGATTGGTTCTGGGATCCACTTGATTAATGGCTTCCCCTAGGGTAAGAGATCTTGGTGTCTTCCTGGATGACAGACTGACACATGATGCACAAGTGTCTTCTGTGGTCCAAAGTGGTTTCTACCACTTAAGGAATTCACCAGGATTAAACCTCTAGTTCTGCCCAAGGACCTGCCATCACTGCTACATGCCTTTGTCACATCCAGGCTTGATTACTGTAATGCTCTATACTTTGTGGTTAGTGGGAGGGACTCTTCACCAGCTGCAGCTGGTGCAGAACACAGCACAGTGGTTACTGATGGGACTGTCTAGGTTATGTCATGTGACCCCAGTCCTGCGAGCACTGCACTGGTTGTCTGTCAGGTGGAGGATCCTCTTTAAGGTGAGCTTGCTCACCTATAAGGCCCTAAACAGACTGGTCCCTGGCTGCCTGGCTGATCTTCTGACACCTGCCACCTCAGACCACTCCCTCCGCTCCTCCACCAGGGGTCTCCTTGTGGTTCTGAGGGCCAGGTTAAAAACATTCGGTGATTGAGCTTTTGAGGTCACTGGACCAGCCCTCTGGAATTCACTTCCCATCTCTGTTAGGGAGGCCCCAACAGTGGAAGTTTTTTAAAAGGGGTCTAAAGACTCATCTTTCAAGCTGCTCTACCCCAGACTAATCAGAGTTGTTTTTATTACTATTTTATTGTTTTCTTGTACCCCTGTATTTACCCATCCCATCTGAGCACCGTGCACATGCAGAGCATGCACACATTGCGCTCCCGAGACATCCTCCGTCATGTCACCTACTCCCACCTATGCTGTCACTGGACATGCACCTGGCAGCGGGACACACGGGGGCAACAACCTCCCAGGGAGAGAAGAGCTGCTGTTAGGCAGTTCAATCCTACTCCCTCCTCCCTCCCTCCCGTGCCGGCTCCCCGATGACTCAAGTATGTTCCCGAATCCGGGTTGCCAGTGTGGCATGAGGTAAGGTAGTCTAGCACCTCAACCCTCAATGCCACCGGGCCACCTGTTTTATGTTTTTAAGATTGAATTTATTTATTTTATTATGGGTTGTATGATGTATTTTAAATGAATTTTTGTCTGTAATTTATTTATGTGCACTACTCTGCCTGTTTTTATGTAAGGCGCCCAGAACCTCCAGGACTGGGTGCCATATAAATAAATGCTACCTTACCTTATCTTGCCTTACCTATATTCTGCACTGCTTGCAACCTAGGCCTTGCTGTATCTGAGCAAGCTTGGACACCCCATGGTATGGATGACCACACCCCATAGTGACCTATGTATTATGCTTAAAATCCTGAGACATGGAAGGTAACTGTAATCTATTGTAATTTAACAGTTGGGTATTAAGTGCCTCTCAACTTGTGAGGGATAAGTGTCATTGAATATTGTAACTGTATCTAAAATCTGTTTGTACTCAAGTTACAATGTATAAATTGTACCTTCTCCATGCTGTAATCAGATCCTGCTGCAGTTGGTAACCATTGTAAATCGATCCCTGATTCAATGGTGTATCCGTTTCTCATGTATAAAATTATTATGCCACAGTAGTCTTGTTCAGTAGATTGGTAAGGTAGGTGGCGCAGAGGCCCTGCATACACTTTAAGATCATTATGAACAGCTGTTGGAAATTTTGCCCTGGCAATACTCTCAAGTACAAATGACCAATGAGACATTAATGACCCACATTGTCATAGATTCTAAAAGTATAAAAAACATGAATTATCTAGCCATTATATATCCATTATCAGGGCTGCAGGTAGGTGAAGCCTGCAGCCCTCTTGCATTAGCTCTAAAAATGGCTTACCATGGAACTTCCTTTTTGGACTTTTGGAAGTATCGATCCACAACTGCAAAACAGTGCACTCCCCCTCTGATTTTTGCTATTTGCTGCTCTGTGTTAAAGGCATCCGAAGGGAGGGGCAATGCTTTATCCAGCTCAATCAAATAGACTCATTCTAGTTTTTTCAGCAGCCTAGGGGTTAACTCATTACCTTGAAGCATGCTGGCATTTCCTTTATTGAAGCACTGAAGCAGTCAAGGTCTCAATAAGCACACTACAGTGTCAAATTAAAGACAGTCCAGCAGTGGGATCTGAGACTATTTTCTTCTGTATTTTTTCTATTCAACCTTTGTATATTTGCTGTCCAGTACTAGTGGAAGGTGGGGGCTTATAATACCTCTGTTTATCCACAGAATTGGTTCACTGCTGACTTTTCCAGTCTGATGTATTTAATGCTCATTAAAGGTACAGCTCAGACAGCACTGGACAGTAAACTAAAGCTCTTTGTTTATCTACAGGGACAGGTACAGTACAGGCTTCCCTCCACCCACTCACCCACTGTGATGAATTTAGTGCTTGTAAAAAGTGAATAAAGCCCTCAGTTTATCCACAGGTATCATGTGGGGCAGGCACAGTGTAAACCTACCCACACTGTGATGGATTTAGTGCTGGTAAGTGGTGAGGGACTGACTAATCCATAGAGACAGCTACAGTATGGGGGGAGGGACAGTGCTTGGTTTCCACACTGTCTGCATTTAGTCCTGGTGAATGGTGAGGGACTGCCAGAGCTGGGGACTAAAGCCTTTTGTTTATCTACAGTGACAAGTACAGTGTTTGACTGGCGAACAGTAAGGGACTTGCACCACAGGAGACTGAAGCCCTCTACAAACCCACAGGGGCAGATGCAGTGTAGAACAGACAGTCCAGGGTTTCCGCACTGTGGTAGATATAGTGCTCATGAAAGGTGACAGACTGACAGTACTAGAGGCTGAAGTCCTCTGTTTATCCACATGGGTGTGTACAGTATGATCAGGAACAGTACAGGGTTCTCACACTTATGGTTTCAGTGCTATCAAAAGCTAAGGGATGGGCAACACTGGAGACTGCAATACTGTCTTCATGTCCACTGTCTCTATTGGCAGGTCATTTTAAAGGCCACCACCTTCTGGGACAAAATATGCTTCCTAATGTTATCCCCTAAACTTGCCATCGGTGACCTTCAGAGCATGTCCCTGTGTCCTGCTGGAGATCATATCCATATGTTCAATCCTGTCAATATCCCTGAGAATGGGAAGACTGAGATCATGTCCCATCTCAGCCTGCTGTCTACATGGAGAAGATGGTAACAACTACTAGTAAACATAAATGTGGATATTATCTGTTAGATCCTTCCAGGTATTCCTGTTTTGAAAATGCTGCTTCTCCATAACAGTGATATTTAAACAGAAAGCCCATCAGCATTTTTTTTTATTTTTAGTACTGAACACATTCTCTTTACTGCTGCAGTAAATGTAAACACTGGAGGAAATATGAAGAAACTGATAGGGAGAAACTTACAAAGTACGTCAGTAGGCATTTTATGCAACTGCATAAATATGCAGAATTAAAAAATGCTACATAAATTCACTGTTACTAAGCAAGTGGCAGACAGGGGGCATTTGTCAACACAAAAAGGGGACTTGGTCTGCACTCAATGAGAGGTGAGAAAGTCAGTTTTCCTATGTGGGACAGTGACCCACAGAGTGTAAAAAGTTGGGGTTATTGAAAATATGATGGATCATAATGGTCTACAGAGACGATTTTCTTAAAGCAGAAGCTTTCTCATCAAGAAAGAAAAAAAGCGGGTCAGAATTGACAACCATCTGACATTTTCACAATCCCCCAAAAAATGAATACTGACACAATTTATCTTGCTACAGTATAAGACTGCACCAAGAAGTCAGCATCTATGCCATGCTGGTATTTCTCTTGACATACTTGTGCGTGCATTCTTTCAGCAGGGTCTTTAGAATACGGTGCACACAAAATTTTCTTGACCTTATCCTCACTTCCATCTGAGTGCACCTAACCCCTTTCTGCCCTGATATCATGATAGTTAGGGTTTGATTAAGTAAAGCTGTATCAATATTTCCTCCATGTGGACCAAGTGAAACTTTTTCAATGCCCAAAAAAAAGACTAGCAATGCATTCCCTGGACTTGAATAAATTTAATATGCAGTGGTATTATACTTTGCACATTCTTGTGTTCTATGATTCTAATATGTTCACCTATTATGTTATGAGGCTATGTTTAATTTTGAAAATGCAGGCTCTTAACTTTGAAATATTCAATACTTTTACCACAACTTTTCAACATAGCCATTTGGTACAGCAACTCATGAATGTGACAGCTGTCATTTTCAACTCTTGCCCAAAATGTGTGTTTGCAGTCCAAAAGTTGATTTTGCAGTCTCTGCATGACATCACCTTTAGGCCAGGAGTTGAACATTTTCTCTGCCCTTCTTTATGAGGCAGGGTCATCACGAGGCTGTGTTGAAAATTTGGTGTAAAAATATAAAAAAAAATAATAAATTTCAATATTTAATCCCAGATTCTTTTCCTGCAGCTCTATCAGCTCTGGCCAGATCTTATATACAAGAGCTACAGCAGTTCTTCCAGATACCATACAACTGGAATAATACATTTTCTGAAGAAGTCATCTGGCAGAAAGTTTGTATCTCTTTTATATCGAGTTACATAAAAATGTTTTTCTGTTCTTTGGGACCTATAATTTTGCAGGTAACTAATCATACTCTATGACATGCAGCCCAATCAACCTTGGCCAGCATCTGCTGTCATGAATGATTTCTTATTTGGGCTGTTGTTCTTGCCTTTACTCAGTATTCTGTTTTCTTCTTTTCCAGGGTAACCACTTTGCAAAACACAACTCTGCTACCATGTTAGCTGCAATGTGGAGTTCTATGACAGTGCCCATAATATAAATATCAGCCTAAAATGGCTACAGATAACCTGCTTTAGCCTTTCAGTACTGTGCAGTATATGAATCACTTCCTACATAGCAGGAAAAGATGTTTTTTAAAACAAGATGTGATCAGTGCCATTTGCCAATAAACTCTCCCTGAATTCCATTTTGTCTGCCTAAATGTGATCTACACAAGGGGCGTGCAATGGGCTGACTCAAAATATGCAGTTTATCTTCAGCATGAGGGAGCAGGACCACGACTCCTGGGTGGTAGAGTAGGGAGGCAGTATGGCAGTGATTTAAGGCTCTGAGCTGCAAATCTGTTAACATCCAGCAGACCAGACCTGGGTTTGAATCCCACAGCTTCCACTTGCATACTGTGTGACCCTGAGCAAGTCACTTAACTTCCCTGTGCTCCCAGGTCACTCCTGTAAAAAAGCTTTCAGCTTAGTGTGCTACTCCTGGTTAAACAACTAAAAAAAAAGAGTAAGTTATGAAAGTCCTGTCCACTTACAAGTGATGATAAATTGCCAATTTTGAGTCAGGTCAGACTAGTGTATATTTAATATACATATAATAGTAGTTTACAAGTTATAGCTTTTAAATCTGCAGTTTCTTTGAATAATTTGCTCTTTGTCCTTTGATTTTAACAGTGGGCTTTGAGTGCTGCACTATGATGTCATCAGCTGTGGAGAGCTGCTCTCTGTTTGGTTCAGTATTCCACTGTGATGACAGTCATCTTAAAATATACATTGTGACAGCAGTAACAACAACATATGTTATGTTGCTGTTCCTGATGTCACTAGCTAAGATATCTTTTTTATGGTGACATTTGTACCACCATTCCTGTTGTATAGAAATCATAAAGTCATGTGATGACTGCCTTCTCCACTGCATTACCTTCACTCAGTCTTTATAAGTTATCCATGGTGTGCTTAGCAGCTGGAGTGTACTGAACATGTGTTGTTTCTGCTTTTCATTTATTGAGATCCAACTAAAATAAAACTATTATCTACATTTTAGATTTTATATTATTTTTTAAATGTTGCTTTCCTTTATTTACGTAAAATGCAATTATCCTTATGTAAACATTTATTTATACAGGCATAGTGCATTAAGGAGCACAGTACCATGTTGTTTACATTTTAATGTAATGTTTACATTTTTTAATATAAACCCTGGAGGAGAGGAGGAAAATGAGAGGGGACATGATTTAGACCTATAAGTACCTCACAGGGATGAATAAGGTGCATGGGGCCAGATGGGGTGCACCCCAGGGTCCTTAAAGAACTAAGAGAGGTGGTGGCTGAACCTCTAGCTATCCTATTTAGCCGATCACTGGAAACAGGGGAGGTACCCAAAGACTGGAGGACAGCAGATGTAGTCCCCTTATACAAAAGTGGGAACAAAGAGGAAACAGGGAACTACAGACCAGTCAGCCTCACCTCGGTAGCGGGAAGATCATGGAAGCACTACTGAAGGAGAGATTGGTGGAACATCTGGTTGTCAATGGACTTCAGGACCCAAGGCAGCATGGTTTCACCAGGGGGAGGTCATGTCAGACCAACCTCATTGAATTTTTTGACTGGGTGACTAGGGAGGTGGATCAGGGGAGGGCAGTGGACATGGCCTATCTGGACTTCAGCAAGGCCTTTGACACTGTGCCACATAGAAGACTATTACACAAACTGGGGAATATGGGTGTGGGCAGGACAGCAGTGTGGTGGGTAGGTAACTGGCTGGGTGGCAGGACACAGAGGGTGGTGGTAAATGGCTGTCACTCCACAGAGGGAAGAGTGACCAGTGGGGTACCACAGGGATCAGTGCTGGGACCGGTCCTATTCAACATCTTCATCAGTGACATTGCATAAGACCTAGAAGGCAGAATTTCACTGTTCGCTGATGACACAAAGCTCTGTAACAGAGTAGACACACCAGAGGGT
The DNA here is from genome assembly GCA_016271365.2 of Neoceratodus forsteri. Lineage (NCBI taxonomy): Eukaryota > Metazoa > Chordata > Ceratodontiformes > Ceratodontidae > Neoceratodus > Neoceratodus forsteri. The sequence continues at coordinate 1,211,782,344 of CM028129.1, read as the reverse complement.
GTAGACAGAATGAGACGTGACCTGCAGAAACTTGAAGAATGGTCAGGGGTTTGGCAGTTGAAATGCAATGCAAAGAAGTGCAAGATAATGCATATGGGGCACAAAAACCCTGGCACAATATATCAGTTGGGGGGGTGAGGATATAGCATGCACCAAGCAGGAAAGGGATCTTGGGGCTATCATCTCTGATGACCTCAAGGTAGGGAAACAGTGTGACAAGGCAGCAGGTAAAGCAAATAGGATGCTGGGATGTATAGGCAGGGGCATCACCAGCACGATAAGGGAGGTCATAATTCCGCTATACAGGACACTAGTGAGGCCCCACCTGGAGTACAGTGTACAGTTCTGGAGACCGTACCTACGTAAGGACATAGACAGGGTAGAGAAGGTTCAGAGGAGGGCAACAAAGATGGTGCATGGATTGCATCACAAGTCCTATGAAGACAGGTTGAAGGAGCTGAACATGTACTCCCTGGAGGAGAGGAGGGAGAGAGGGGATATGATAGAGACATACAAGTATCTTACAGGGAGGAACAGGGTACAGGAAAACACTATTTTTAAGCGAAAAAGATGTTCCAGGACTAGAGGGCATGGGATGAAGTTGGAGGGAGGACGATTCAGAGGAAACATGAGAAAGAATTTCTTCACAGAACGGGTGGTGGACAAGTGGAACACCCTGCCAGAGGAAGTGGTGGGGGCTGAAACAATCACGGGATTTAAGAATGCATGGGATAGACATAAAGGAATTCTGGAGGTCAGGGGTAAGGGGCAACAGACTTCTAGGAAAACAAACTGAACTCACAAGCTCAAATGGGCAGACTGGGAGGGCCATAGGCCCTTATCTGCCGACACTGTCTATGTACCTATGTATGTAGGAAGTCTCATTCAGAGGAGAGAAGAGGAGGAGAGTAGAGGAGAGGGAGAGAAGCACCATAAAACAGGGGCATGTAATGAATGGGAGGAGAGTTTAGAGAGATGTGATTAAATACTTCTTCACCGAAAGGGTGGCGGATGCCTGGAACAGCCTAGCAGAAGTGGTGGTAGGGGTAAAACAATAGGGCCTTCAAGCATGCATGGGATAGCACACATGTATAACAGGCAGAGGAAGGGAGGTGGCAGGGATGCCAGAGATCAACTAGGTGTCGGAGTAGGCAAGGAAAAATTGGCCAGACTGGATGGGCTGAGTCCTTTTCTGCTGACATAATATATGTTTTATTTGGGCATATGTGAAGTATGTTTAATAAGCACAGTGAATTGTTTTGAAATAGTAAATTTTTTATTCATACTTAGTGACCTTTTTAATGCATTCTTTTTCCCATCCAATAGTCATTCTGTAATTACTTAGCAGTTCCAGAAACCAGTGACATCAGCTGAGTGGAAGCTCTGCATGGAAAGCTTCATTTTAGGCTTCAGTTCAACTGATGCCACTGGGTTCCACTTCATTGTAGCGTTCAGCTCAACTGATGTCACTGGGTTCCACTTCATTATAGTATTCAGCTCAACTGATGTCACTGGGTTCCACTTCATTGAAGTATTCAGCTCAACTGATGTCACTGGGTTCCACTTCATTGTAGTGTTCAGCTCAACTGATGTCACTGGGTTCCATTTCATTGCAGTGTTCAGCTCAACTGATGTCACTGGGTTCCACTTCATTGTATTATTCAGCTCAACTGATGTCACTGGGTTCCACTTCATTGTAGTATTCGGCTCAACTGATGTCACTGGGTTCCACTTCACTGTAGTAGTCAGCTCAACTGATGTCACTGGGTTCCACTTCATTGTATTATTCAGCTCAACTGATGTCACTGGGTTCCACTTCATTGTAGCGTTCAGCTCAACTGATGTCATTGGGTTTCACTTCATTGTAGTATTCAGCACAGCTGACATCATTAGGTGCCACTTCATTGTAGTGTTCAGTTCAGCTGATGCCACTGGGTTCCATTTCATTGCAGTGTTCAGCTCAACTGATGTCACTGGGATCCACTTCATTGCAGTGTTCAGCTCAACTGATGTCACTGGGTTCCACTTCATTGCAGTGTTCAGCTCAACTGATGTCACTGGGTTCCATTTCATTGCAGTGTTCAGCTCAACTGATGTCACTGGGTTCCACTTCATTGTATTATTCAGCTCAACTGATGTCACTGGGTTCCACTTCATTGTATTATTCAGCTCAACTGATGTCACTGGGTTCCACTTCACCGTAGTATTCAGCTCAACTGATGTCACTGGGTTCCACTTCAGTGTAGTGTTCAGCTCAACTGATGTCACTGGGTTCCACTTCATTGTAGTGTTCAGCTCAACTGATGTCACTGGGTTCCACTACATTGTAGTGTTCAGCACAGCTGATGTCACTGAATTCCACTTCACTGTAGTATTCAGCTCAACTGATGTCAATGGGTTCCACTTCTTTGTAGTATTCAGCTCAACTGATGTCACTGGGTTCCACTTCGTTGTAGTATTCAGCTCAACTGATGTCACTGGATTCCTCTTCATTGTATTATTCAGTTCAGCTGATGTCACTGGGTTCCACTTCATTGTAGTATTCAGCTCAACTGACGTCAATGGGTTCCACTTCGTTGTAGTATTCAGCTCAACTGATGTCACTGGGTTCCACTTCATTGTATTATTCAGCTCAACTGATGTCACTGGGTTCCACTTCATTGTAGCGTTCAGCTCAACTGATGTCACTGGGTTCCACTTTATTGTAGTATTCGACTCAACTGATGTCACAGGGTTCCACTTCATTATAGTATTCAACTCAACTGATGTGACTGGGTTCCAGAACTGCTAATTAACTAAAATAAACACTGGGTGGGGAAAAGCAGCATTAACAAGGAACCCTAAATAAATAAAATATGATTGCTTTAAATCAAACACACAAGATACACTAGTTTTATTAAACAGACTTCACATGCCCAATTTAACAGCTACATTAATAAATGTAAATAACAGGGTTTATATTAGCTTTAAGATAAAACAACCTCATTCACAAGAACTTTCTGTTGAGAGCATTAGTCAACAGCAGACAGGAACAGACAACTACAAATAGCATTCAATATAACAATTACACACATTTTTTCAAATATGACAATACTTTAATTTTTTTTTTCCGAACTCTGTTTCTACTCCATTGCACCGAGGCATCTCTTGGAGGTGCCTTCTCGACTACTTCCCTGCTACTCCCCACTGTGATCCTCTCCTTGGCCATCCCTCCCATCAGAGAGACTTCCCTGCCCCTCAGATCACCCCCAAGGGGGAGGGCCTGCCACTACTCCCTTGGCGGTGTCTTTCTGTAATTACAGGGTCCATCTCTCTTAGGGAGTCAGCCATGGATCATCGAGGTGGTGGTTCGGTGTTGGGGATGTGAGGAAATGCCACTGAGCCCTCTCACGCCTCCTCAGTGTGCTGAGGATTTTGTAATTTTGGTCCTTCTCTAGATGTGGGTAGTGCAATGCCATCCTACCATTATGTGAGCATGCCCGCTGATGTCCAGAAGGCAGCCATCTGACATCTTCCTCTTGTGTGGTTCTGATGGTCATAGTGCACCTGGTCTTCACCGGGTGTCACTATCTGCATGGAACACATCCCCCCTCCCTCCCAGGAGAGGAGAGCAGTCCTCCAGATGCTCAATCCTCTCCTCCCCTGCTGACCTCCGATGGCCCAGGCTCATTCCTGAACCCGGGTTGCCAGTGTGGCATGAGGTGTGGCATCTAGTGCCTTAACCCTCAGCACCACCGGGTTGTCCGACAACACTTTATTTGAAATGATTAATCAATCAATATTTTATTAGTAGGCAAATTGAAATGAACCCCCTGTTTTACAATTGTGACCAAGAGTCATACGAACAGTGCAATATATAACAGATACCATGTAATAAAATACCATCATGCTCAATAAAATGTTAACAATTATTTATAACATTCACAGTAGCTAGACAGTTAGCATGAAATTAAGGTTTGAAAATAAGAGATCATCAGTAAACAGTTCATTTTTGCACTTCTTTCAATTTGTCCCCAAGTTTAAGGAACAAAATCTGTTAATAACAAGGTACCCATTTTAGCATGAGTTTTTGATACTGAATATGAAAAGAAATCATTTGAATGTAATCTGTGATCAACATGTCTTTTCTGTCAGCTCAAAAGAGTAGCAGAAACATCACAGAATATGCAGTCATGATAATGACCAAAAGATGAAGACATAAGTAAGAAAAAGAGCCATACCAACTCTGTTCTACAAGTCTCTGATGAAAGGCCACCCTTATACCACCAAGGACTTGGATTTACTTCCATGCTGATGCCCTAGTGCTGTACTGCTGGTAGTATCATCTGTCAGATGAGATGTTCAATTGAGTTGCCTTCTGCAAGCTGCTGGTGGCTGTCCAGGCGGAATAAAGATCCGCGGTCAGACTTTAAAATGGCCTAAAATAGCGGTGGGACTAAGTCCTGTGCTACAGTCTGCCAGTGCAGAAAGAATCTCTGCACCAGCAGACTGTCCTGTTTTCAGCTCTTGCTCTGCATGGGCAACAGGAGCAGCTATGGAGGATGTTATGCTTGGTCCAACCAGATATAATGTCTATCACAACTGCGTCAACAAATGGCTGCAAGGTGCTGAAAAATCATGGATCCCCCATAAAACAGCTCCATTTTAGAAAATTTCTCACATGCAGGAAAAACTGCTGCTCCACAAATGATGACTCACTTGCACAAGTTTTTCCCAAACCTGCGCCAGTTTTGGAAGTCTTTGAAAATCCAGCCCCCATGCCTACTGTTGAAAAGAGTAAGGGAGTACCCTGGTGTCTTAGCAAACAAGCCTTCTTTCAATAAAATAGTTTTAAATTTCAGTGTCACTTCAGGAGTGTTTGGACCCATGGACTCTAACTGAATCAAATATTGTAAGTGTAATTAATTATTCATGAGTGAAAATAGCTCACTGATTGGCTGCCATGCTGGTCTGAAATCTCTTTGAAATGCCCAGCATGGCAGCGACACTCAGCTGATCACGTGCTCTACGCTGACAGCAGTGGCGGTAAAACAAGAAGTGTTTTTGGTACTGCTGTCAGAGTACAGTATCAGTAAAGAAGGTGCTGAACTAGTGATCAGCATAACACAAAATGTTCACCAAATCACAGACCAAAAACTCAATTTAAGCCCCCTCACATCATTGTCGCTCCTACCCACCAGCACATCAGCACTGCTCTATACGTTACGAGACAAACCAGTGTCACCACACTGCAGTGTCAGCACATGCTGCCACAAAAAAACAAATAAATAAAAAAACCTGTTTAAAAAGTCTCATTATTGTGATTAGACATATAATCACAATGATGACTGAACAGCCAGTTATTTCCTGGGGATTAATTACCGGCCAGTGGAGACTGGCCCTTGGCTATGCTTCAGGCCACCCTTCCCCAGCCGGTCGTTAATCCCCAGGAAATAACCACCTGTTCATCATTACTGCTTAAGTAAACTCAGCATCTCATCAAAAGCAACTCGTTAGCTGTGACCTAACTCTTTCTGTCTAAGATCCAAGTATTTTGTTTCAAATAAAGCTGTGCTGAATGCAAAATTCTGCCAGCAGAATCTGAGCAAAGCGGCAGTTCCCCTTCTGAAATTATTTTGGAAATTTTTTCTGAAAAATCATTTCTTTGTAAACCACTGAATTACTTTCCCTGGATTATGTCAACCAAAGAATAATTTTCCATGAACTGTGCAAAAAAGGAATCCGTGGTTTAATAATCTGTCAAAAACATTCCGCTTTAAAAAAATTGAATTCCTCTACAGGCACACTTCCACAGAATCAGGTGGTATTTTTAGCAACTCCCCAGAACTTCATTCCATCAGAATCTGAAAATTCCACCCAGCACTACTTTCACTTACTTGCTCGCATAGAGCCTCCTAGGCAACTCCCAGGTGTTAACACCTCCAGGTGGCATCTGTGAAAGTTATTTTGAAACAAAAGAATTGACCTAGTTAGTTTGAAATGGCAAAAGTATATTCTTTTAATAGAGTGGCAAAGACTAACCAGGTTAAAGTAACCCGGGCAATGTTTCAGAGGATGTTTTCTGAATAGGGTTTACAGAAAGGATGTCAGTCCTCATCTCCAAAAACAGTAAATATGAAAGCAAACTGTGCATGAATATGTAAGTAACAAGGCACAACAGTGAGCTTGTTGTGGTGTCATGTAGTAAGGCATGATGCTGCAAGCCGAGTGCCTTCAACCCCTAGAAGTGTGGTTGTGACACCACAACCAACAAACACCCTGTAGTGCCTTATTGCACTTATGAAATGGGAATTTTGATAAGCACATTGAAAGAAAATTTTTAAAGTTGTTAAAAATATGTAAAAAAAAAAGAATAATGTTTAAAAAATGGTAAAATAATTACTCCACAGCATGATAGATATGTCAATATTAGCAAGCTGCCAGTAGATAGTGCTGCATGAATAGTTGATGAGCAGGAGCTTTTTGAAGGTTCTGAGAGTGCACATTGATATTTTGGTACTGAGGTAGCTGGTACCAGGACTTGTTTGTACCCAATGTTGTTGTCTCCCAATCCAGTAGGTACAAAGAAGTGTTAGCCAGTTAGGCTGTGATATTTCCCTAACCATTTTATAAAAGAAGTACTGCAACAAGGTCAACCACAAAACAAATTCCCATCATTTTAAAGGAGATAGGACATTATTTTTGCTATTAACTGTTAAATAAATGATAAATAACAAACAGTGGCCTCTATGTGTTTTTGTATTTTAAATGTTCAGAATGTTAATTTATTTATATGATCATTATGTTGACATGACCATCTACATGACAGTCTGTTTTTGTATTGGGAGTCAGAGCATGTCAAGCTTTAAAATGCCATGTCACAGACTCCTGATACAGCATTCAGTTAGCTGCAGTGCTCACACTGGACTTGCCAACTTCTTCGACAGTAAAGACTGATGCCATACTGCACTTCTAAAAAAGACACCCGACTAACATCACCTTATCATTTGGCAACCAGCAAAACCCCTCCCCATTTTCTGCCAGTCACCATACAAATCATGGAAAAGTCCTCCATTATCTAAACAGTTTATTACTGCAGAAAAATATTTTTATTTATTCATTCCCTTCCTGGTATCCTGTGGATCCTCAACCCATCCTCTTGCTTTAGCGTAACCCTGCCACTCCTCTCCTCCCAAGAAAGTTCCTTAGCTTACCTTTCATGCCCTGTGGGGCTCAGCATCCTCTGGAGTGCCAAAATCCTTTTTGTGTGTATGTGTTGGGGGGGGCACAGAAGCAATCTGCAGGCACTCAGTAGTGCCAGGAGTAAGTGTACTGTGCTGGTTTGTTATGCTCCTGGCCTTACTGTGCCATCTCTGGGGTGGGGGAGTGAGAAAACATACAGCCACTTTAGCCACTGAGAGGTGACATGCTGTTTATTCCCCAGCACAGATTTGCTGACTTTGAGTGGGGGGACTCAGAGATAGAGCTCCTTGATTGACTTGCTTGCCACAGATGAGGATTTTCCCTTTGCCCCCAGCCCAGATGCAGTTCATGAGAGTGTCAGCGGAGTGAAGACACAAGAGGCTGTCAGCCACAAAAGAAAGTATTTCAGTGCTTCAGAGGCTGCTGTTGCTGCTGAGCCCACAGGGCATGAAGAGTAAGCTAAGGAGCTTCATTGGGAGGAAAGAGGGTAGCACAGTTACACTAAAGCAAGAGGATAGGGTGAGACCCATGGGACACCAGGGAGGGAATAAATGAATAACATTCTTTTTTATTGCAGAAATAAACTGCTTAGATAATTAAGGACTGTTTCATGACTTGAATGGTGACTGACCAAGGATGGGGGGGAGGTGTGTTGTACTGGTCACCAAATGATAAGGTGATGTTTGTTGGTTGCCCTTTTTAGAAGTGCAATATGGCATCAGTCTCTACAGTTGAAGCAGATGACGAGTCCAAAATGAGCACTGCAACTGAATACTGTATTGGGAATCTGTGACATGGCATTCTAAAGCTTGACACGTGCTGATTTCTGATATAAAAACACAGACTGTCAATTTGATGGTCATTTCAACATAATGATCATATAAATAAATGAGCATTCTAAACCTTTAAAATAAAAACACACACAAAGGCCACTGTTTGTTGCTTATCATTTTAATGGTTAATAACAACGAAAAATCATTTCCTGTCTCCTTTAAACAGAATAAAACCGGCTTCATGCAGTAGAACAGAAGTATTGTTGTGTTCTATATGAGAAAAAGGCAGTCTGTGAAAAACAGTGCCCTCTAATGTAGTAGGGAAAGCAGTAAATAACACTCAAAAACAATATTGTCATCTAGTGGTGAAAACAGTGAATAACAGTCAAAAACAATACTATCATCTAGTTGGGATCCATACAATAGCATGCATGAAAGTAACTAAGGATATCAATATCCCAACGGGTGGGAATTCCCTTTTAGCTGAATGGCTACACCTGCTGCCTTTGGTACTCATGGTCTGTGGTTTGATGGGAAACAAGGAATGGTCTGGAGGTGCATCTGATCAAATATAGAGGGGATATGCATGACAAATAGAGAATACTGAATGGGCAACCATATATAACAAGGCTGTGTTTCCATCGAGGGGTTGAGATGAAAGAAGATGACCCTTAAGAGTGAAGCTCAAGAAGTTCATGCTGTCATCTCAACCTGAGATGGATACACACGTCTTGTTGTGTATGGGAGCACATCCATTATTTTATACAGTATTTTTTTTCCAAGAGTCACTGAAGTGCCCCCAATACAAAAAAAAATTGTTATTCCTTTGTTCTGTTCTATGATCGAAATTAACATTTAAAACTTTCACAAAATAATAGCTGCAGCTTTTTTCTTTGGGTGGTTAGTAATCAACTGTGTGTGGGGTGAATGAGGAATTTAACATTTTATGACACCTGTGCTGAGCAACTGTTCTGAATGCATACAACAACACTTTGGAATGCATACTAACAGTTTAGAACATGCACAACAAGGATTTTGAGAAGGCTAATTTTTATACAGAACAAAGGCTGGTCACTTGATACAATACAACTGTCTATGGCTGTATCTGGGAAGCAACTGAGCACATAATGGCTACTCTGTTGACCCTGCATACAGCAGCTGAACTACCATCTACTACCTGATTTATAAAGTGTTTTGAGATACAGTTTTCATTAAGGCACTCTACAAAAAAACTATTTTACATCATATTGTTAATAAATGTATTTATTTGTAACATTTTACAAGGAAAGGCATACTTTGCTGTGAGCTCGTTTCCCTTCGTCCTTGGGGTTTGCTTACATGGCCTTGTTTTATTTAAAGGAGGGATGTTGGCCAGGACTCCAGGAAAATCTTCTACTCTTAGGATAAGTGCCATGAGATCTTTAACATCCATCTGGACAGCCACCAGAGATGATCGGAAGAAATCTCAGTTTAACATCTCATTCGAAGCACTGCAGCTCAGCATTGCAGCTCCTAACCAGTGGCACACCACAATGTCAGTACTGGGTATTTGCCCAAGTTCCTGCCATGACCTACTGATCTTCCATCCACAGATGTGATCATGCAACCCACTAATACAGTGACATGAGATCAAGTTTGTCTTCCAACTAGAGATCAACGTCTTTGAGGCTATACATAGTACCCCACAAGTCTTGGAAAGCATGATCACAGTGGACGTAACAGAATGCAATAAGCAACCACAAAGTCTCATTAATTACAACAAGTTAATCAAACTGTTGTTTTACTGCATGTCTGGCAATCTTTTTAGCTCAGACTGTAACAAACAAATATGGAACTTTATTACATTTTCAAGTCTGCCTTATTTTATTGCTTCAGTGACTTTTCATTTTGTCACTCACTAACTATAAGATGTGTTAACTACTGTTTGCTGCAGCACTTGTGGTTCACTTTCTTCCACTCATGCTGGCGGGCCCACTACTAAACTATCAACATATACTGGAAAAATTTAAAGCGTCTCATATAATGACAGAATAACACTTCACCACACAACAGACAAGTGTGAATTCTGATGACATGTTCTATGTAGTTTTGATGGCTTATGTAAGGATCAAACATACCGTAGTAAACTATAATGTACTGGTCACATTTTGCAAGAAACTACACATTTGTGAAATATTCAAATGCTTCAGATGAAAAGAGATTTTTATGATGTACAGAGAAGGTTGTTAAGCCATGGAACAGCCTACAAATGCAAGTGGTCAGAGCAAAGACCATAAATGGGTTCAGGAATGCTGGGACAGAGTAAGGGGTCTAATCGTTATACCGTGAGCAACAATGTACCCTTTCTTCCCAGGCTGAGGGGTGGTGTTGCATGACAGCGCTGTCCCCTCAGTCTTGGCCCATCTAGATGGCTCACTGAGCTCTCCCAAAAATTGAACTCAGCGGCACGGGATCACAAACCATTGGGGTAAGTCTGGCATTACGCATTTCTTAATAATTATTATGTATTTTAAAATCTTGCCACCAAATTTTCAAGATAGTCATTTTATGGTTCCCCCTTATAAACATCTGTCATGTTTACATGATGTGGGGAGGAATGGCTATGTTGAAAGACTGAGTCGAAATATTGAAATTAGCAAAGTTCTGAGTGAAAGTTGAAATATTTCAACATTCGCTCATAAGGTGATCATTTTACCATATTTGTGCACCAAAATTCCAATATTTCTTATGACCCCACTTCATGAACAGAGTAGTGAAAATTTTCATATCCCGCCTGAAAAGTGACTTGATGAAGTGACTGCAAAATCTCCTTTCAGCACAGATATGAAAATGTCATCCGAAAGTGCTCCATGAGGTGGGATCCCAAAAGGTCATGTTAAAGGTTTGGAAAAAATACTGAAAATTGGCAAGGTTATGAGTGAACATTGAAATATCATAACTGGGTTATTTACCATATTTTTCCACATTAATTTTAACATAGTCTTCTAATGAACCCACCCATGAACTCAGGAAGTGAAAATGCTCAAATCCACTCAAAATGTGATTTTACAGAGCAGCCGTGAAATCACCTTTTGGCATGGATTTCAAAAATGCCACCTATTTTGTTCATAAGATGGGGTCCCCAAAAGGCCATGTTGAAAATGTGGTAGAAAAATCTTGAAAATCAGTGAAGCTATGAGTGGATGTTGAAATATTTCAATGTCCTCTCATAATTTGGTCATTTTATCATATTTTTCTACCAAATTTTCTACATAGTCTTCTGACGACCCCACCTCATGAACCCGTTGGGTGAAAATGTTCAAATCCTGTCAAAAATGTGATTTTTGTGGAGTGACTGCAAAAATCACCATTCAGGACAGATTTGAAAAATGTCATCCATGATGTTCATGAGGTGGAGTCCCAAAAAGGTCATGTTGAAAATTTGGTGTAAAATATTGAAAATGACAAACTTATGAGAAATGTTCAAAACACATTGAAATACATTAAACTAACTTGTTCTCTCTTATTGCAGTCACTGGTTCCAGCTGCAAGACATCTTTCAATCAGAGAATGGATCTATGTTATGGGAGTGAGGGCATGGGGGGTGTGGGGTGGTGGGTGCTAAGTGGGGGTCAGGGTGGGGTGAGTGGGTGTGGGGGGTAGATTGACAAAGGACCATTTTATTTTTTACAGGGTTAGAAAAATGAGGGATTGTTTCCTTTTTTCAGTTTTACTACGTTCTGGATCCGATACTGGGGGTTGGACACCCCAGTGTCAGCTGTTACTCAACAGTGGCACTGGGGGTAGGCACCTTGGTATTGCCACCAATGCAACTGGGGAGGAGATGGGAAGCCTGAAAGGGTTGGGCAAGCAGTACAAGGGGTAAGCACTCTGGACCACTTTTTTGTACATTAAGGAAAGATAAGGGAGGATTGGCTAAGTTGGGAGGGGGAAGGAATTAGAAATAAACAAGGAGATAGACAGATAGATAGACAGACAGAGAGAGATAGATAGATAGATAGATAGATAGATAGATAGATAGATAGAGACAGACATAGACACAGACAGACACACACACAGACAACTAGCTGGATATAGATGGAAAGAGACAGAGAGGTTGACTGATTACCGACTCACTGCTGGAATTCAAGCCGGCAGCAGCACTCCTTCTTCAGCTACAGAAATCAAGAAAGTCTTGCTGTTCTCGTACAGACAATGTAGGTGAACAGCTCCTCTCACTTAGCTTTGCACACCAGATTTTCAGGTGCCCCAAAGCCTTATTTCCAGTATTATATTAAAAAACAAATACTGGGGTGCTGCTAAACAGCAAACATGGTGGACACTAACTGGCACAGCTGTCTCATAACCTAAGACTAAAGTTGAAGCTACCTTTTCTTCTGTGCAGAACCACTTCTAACTAAACCAATTGGAACAGAGAGGTACAGGAACAGTGAAATGGGTCCAAAATGGAACCAAAAACAGAACATCTATGGCTTGGAAGTATTCTTAACTGCAGCGACCTCCTCAAAAGGACCAGAGTTCACACAACCTGGTGGAGAAATGCCTGCAGACCTCCTGACAAGACAAATCCTCACCCTCCTGCAAAATATATAAGCCACAGGAGAAGACACCAACAAAAGGCTGGTGGCAGTGGAGGCCAAGTTAACAGAAATGGAGACCAAAATAAGGATAATGCTGCAGCCATAGCCAACCTCACAGCAGAATCAGACAAGCAGGTGGAAGAAAACACTGCCTTTGTGAAGGGCTTTAATTTTTCTGGGCTAAGACAGAGACCCTGGAAAATGCGGAACGCCAAGCTAGTGTCCAGAAGGTGGGACTCATATTGTTGTGCTCCTGAGCTGTATGCCTGTTAGGAGGAACTCTTATTACTGATTAACATGAACCTGTCTGGGCGGTTTATGTTGGTTTGATACTGCTAATATAGTTTATTGTCATGTACCACGTTTGTTATTCTCCTTTTTCAAATATACTAAAGTTTATAGACCTTTGTGATTTCGATGGGCCAGTGTGTCAGGCTTCTTACTGTATGGGTACACACTGCTCAATTTATGAACTTTAAAAAACAACTTTTTAAATGCCTGTCTCCTATAAATGCTACCTGTCAATCAACCTCCCTCCCCAGCTGGTACTACTTTTTCATTTTCATTTCCCCATATAGCTGTCACTATCCAGCATACTCCATCTCTGCAGCTTCCACTCAAACACTGTCCGCTTACTTGAAACTTTAAAACATGCCCCTCAATAAACATACCCTGTTTCCTGTAGTCTCTTGATTTCTCAGCTTATATGGCCATTCAGTTCTTTAATGCCGCTCCTACCATTCACATCCAGCACTCCTATACAGAAAGAAATACCTTATTTTTTAAAACATCTTCCTCTGATAGCAAATGGTGTTGCAGTCTCACGCTACACTACTGGCTCCACCTCAGCTCTGCTTGTAGGCCTCCTGAGCACCTGTTTGGTGCTCTTTCTAACTCTCTCTCTCTCTCTCTCCCCTCACTCTCTCTCTCAGGTCAACAGACAGTGACATTAAGTAATTAAAAAAAAAAGAAAATGAAGTCTTGGATATCACCTCCCTAACAAATGGAGCTGACCCTGACACTTCTCAGGATAAAAACGTTTGCATTTTGTACATACAGTCATGTTTTCTCATGCCCTCCTATGTAAGTTGCAGTTCTGTTTTCTCATGCAAGTTGCAGTCCTGTTCCCCCCTCTTCCACTACATATACGTTTCTCATTGCATACTCGCCTGTGCTTTGCTTAACCTAAAAAGATGAATTTCTGTGGTGGTTGTTATTTCTTGAAGTCCAAAGTGTGCATGGAGGAGTAGTGGCAAAATTCATGAGATCAGGTCTGTTAGTAGAGAGCTGCCAGCTCGGATTACACAAACCCATGAGCCACTCGATCTTGTGTTCCCAAAATAACAAACAAACAAGCATTTGTCAATGCCGAATGTTGCTTGCTTGTATGTGCTGTTTAGGTATTTGGAAGTGACAGTTTCATGCCTTCCTCCCAAGACGACCACTGTGTCTTTCCTGCTCAGTATTCACAGAAGAGTGGAGGGGCAAGGGCCATAGCAATACAGCAGTTGCCAAGGGGTGAAAGAGGTGGACAAAAGAGTCCTGCAAGAGCTCACTAAATTAGTAGACAAAGCGATGGAACCAGATGGCATACACCCAAGGATATTAACAGAACTGCGAAGGGAAATAGCAGTACCTCTGGCAGCCATGTTCACTGAGTCATTCAACATGAGTGAAATTGGAGGAGGGTACATGTGGTCCCTCTACACAAGTCCGCAGCAGGGAGGAGGTAGGGAACAATAGGCCATTCAGCCTCACCTCAGTAGTGGGAAGATCATGGAGACATTGCTTAAAGAAAGGATAGTGGGGCATCTAGATGCCATCGGAACCCAGGACCATAGACAACATGGATTCACAGTGGGGACATCATGTCAGATAAATCTGGTTGATTTATTTTACTGAGTGACAAAGGTAGTGAATCAGGGTGGGGCAGCGGACAACGCTTACCTTGATTTCAGCAAAGCCTTTGACACCATCCCATATAGGAGGTTGATAAACTAGCTGGGTAGGCTGGACATGGGGGAAAGGGTGGAAAACTGGGTTAGAAACTGGCTAACAGACAGGAGGCAGAGAGTGGTGGTAAATGGTATGCAGTCTAGGGAGAAGGGGCGACCAGTGGGGTGCTGCAGGGATCGGTCCTGGGGCCAGTTCTGTTCAATGTCTCCATTAGTAATATTGCAGAACATCTGAAGGGAATTTTTTCACCAAATTTTCAACATAGCCATTTTAAGACCTCTGCTCATGAACAGTGTCACTGTGATTTTCTTAATTTGTCCCGTACATTGATTTTGCACACCGACCGCGCCATTGTGCGCTACATGGGTGGAAACATGTTTTGGGTGAGATGTGAAAAATGGCAGCTGTACTACTCATAAGAAGGTGTGATAAAATGTCAATGTTGGAAATCTGGAGTGAAAATATTGAAAATTCGCGACCCTACGAGCGTGCGTAGGAACTGCGCAACGCACGCTCATGAAACAGTCATTTTTCCACCAAATTTTCAACATAGCCATTTTAAGACCTCTGCTCATGAACAGTGTCACTGTGATTTTCTTAATTTGTCCTGTACATTGATTTCGCACACCGACTGCGCCATTGTGCGCTACATGGGCGGAAACACATTTTGGGTGAGATGTGAAAAATGACAGCTGTACTGCTCACAAGAAGGCGTAGGAAAATGGCAATGCTGAAAATCTGGAGTGAAAATATTGAAATTTCGCGAACGTATGAGCCTCGTGAGGAACTCGCGCAATGCACGCTAGAAAATAGTCACTTTTTGATTGAGACAATTTACAGTTTTGACTCCTTTCCATGAATGATGTCACTGTCATGGCGGTATTCAGGCCCGGCGGGTGATTTCGCAGTCACTGAGCAGTCACTGCACAAAATCACCCTTTGGGCCTGAATAACGCTATGACAGTGACATCATTCATGAGAAGGGGTCCCAAAAACCCCATGTTGAAAATTTGGTGCAAAAATTCCCAAAAATGCCTGAGATATGCAACAAAGTTGAAACCCCTATCTAGCCCATTGTACAGCTTGGCATTTCCTCAGTTCGCGGGTCGGCTTTGAAGAGTGCAGACGTGTTCCCAGTCCACTGAAGATCGCTGTCCAGAGTCTGGAGGGTATGGGGTGAGGGGGTGTGGGAGGCTGGGTACAGTGGGTGGATGCGGGTTGTGGGAGGGGTTGGGAGCGGGCCTCAGGACCGCTTTCGTTTACAGGTTTAAAAAAAAATGACTACGTGGATGTTTGCCATGCTGGGGTGGGTCCCAGCATGGCACAAGGACGTTGGGGGGGGCGCTCAGCTGATGTGGGATTGGGCACCCCGGCCGGTCATGGCATTTGTTGCCATGTTGGGGTGGGCTCCCAGTGTGGCACCTACTACTGGGGGGCGTTGCTCAGCCGACAGAGATTGGGCACCCCATTGGCTATACAGTGCATGTGGGCGCACACACCTCGTGTCTGTGGGGGAGACTCACACGTGAGCAGCCGATATCTCCGGTGCTCACTGGAAGCATAGCTCCCCTTTCAATCTGTAGGCCACTGCATTTTGGAGCTTGTCATAGACAGCTCCAAAATGCATTGGCTTACGGGGCCACGCCTGCCAGCACACTGACTGAATTGGAGGAGGAGGTGACACACCTCCGAAATCTCCGATGATGGCACTATGTTTCTTGCACATGTGTGCAAGCAACATAAAAATGTGTGGCATCATACACTCTGTGGGTGACAGAGGGATTCTTAGGCAATTTTTAAAGCAAATATAAATTTTGTGAGATGAGAATGTATGGGGCAGGCAAGCAAGGGGAGAGTTAAGATAGCAGCAACAAGATGAAGTGATGCTGAGGAGACGAAATCAGAAATAGAGTTCACAAGCCTCAAAGATAAACTAAATAAAAAATGCAAAGACCTGAGAGAGGAAGTTCTACACTGTATTCTTCGTAATAAACATAGGGGCACAGTACATGGCAGCAACCTCACTCACTTGGGATGCAAGAAACAGAGTAGCCATATTTTTTAACTGTCCAGCTCACCTACATGCAGACTGGCAACCAATTGGAACCACCACTCTTACTGAGTGACATGGCTCTCTTAATAACAATGTTGCCATCCCTATTAACCACCTGTTGCAAGGATACTATAGGACAAACCAATCCTACCAATTTTATTTAAAAAAAAACACAAATTAAAGAAAAATAAATAAAACCCATTCACTTAAACTCCCTTCCTATTCCATAAATGGAATATGCAATGGAAAACTCATGGAATAAATGATTTATCTGCACTTGAGCAGTGTGACCTCGGACACCTCACTTGTGGCTTATGCCACTTGTGAGGCTACCTGAGGTCAAACTGCTGTTGTGCAGATTAATCATTTATACCACTCATTTCCATTGCATATTCCATACACTGTGTGTGTGTGTGTCTGTGTGTGTGTGTATATATATATATATATATATATATATGATTTGCATATGCAGCCTATGATGCTTTGCATTGTGGGGACATGTGTGATTTTATATTTCTTTGAAACTTGGCTTCCCAGCCAAATGCCCTTTGGGGTAACCATTGCCTTAGTGCTTGCGCAGAAGAGGTTATTTGTCTTTTAAATAGTTTTTTGTTTTAATTGGGTTCACCACAGCATAACCCAGATAGACCATCTTAGGGTAGCTGGTTCATTCCACTGTGGTGCCAAACAGACGAGGCATACTGATGAGTCCTGGTGGGACTCTTTGCAAACTGTGTGAGAGGCCTTTTGGCACCATGCATTTCTGCTTAAAGTTGAACCAGCATAATATTCTGTGGTGATCTGCATATGTAGCTCATGATGCTTTGCATTGTGGGGCATCTGTAATTTTGTATTTCATATATATATATATATATATATATATATATAGATAGATAGATAGATAGATAGATAGATAGATAATGTGTGTTGCAAAAACTTTGTTAATGCTCCAGTTAGGATCAAAGTGGCAAAAGTTTGAGCTGAGGTGTTAGGGTTTCCTAACACTCCACCCTCAAACCAGGCAGAAGAGCAGGTGTGAAGAATTAGCCTTGGGCTTCTCAAGCCTAACACTCACCCCATTCCATCTGTAAATAAGGTCAGATGTGTTGACATTATGAGAATGGGATGACCATTAGGCTTGAGAAGCCCAAGGCACATCCACACCTGCTCTCTTGCCTAGTTTGAGAAGGTGGGGTGTTAGTCAAACCCTAGCACCTCATTTCCCAACTTTTGTCACTTTGACCCTAACTGGAGCAATAATGAAGTTTTTTGCAGTTTATTTGCTTACTTTTTGAGATACTATAATAGTATCCTTATTCTACTGTGGGAGATTGAGGGACCTTTGGACCCTGCATTCCTATCCCTTTGTAGATGTGTATATGTATGCAACTGTGGAAGCACAGGACCCCTTCCATTTATAGGACAACAGTGACCAAATTGTCAGCACATCCATCTTAGTACCCCACCTCATGTACCCGTCACAGAAAATTTTCGAATCACCACTAAAACATAATTCTGCACAACTGGAACTCCATTCTGTGCCACAGGTGCGAAAATACATTTTGGCAAGGATTTGAAAAATGACAGCTGTGACATACATGAGGTGGGGTAATAAGAAGGTTATGTTCAAAATCTGGGGTCAAACTTTTTAAAATTTCCAGAGTTACAAGTGGGTGTAGCAAAATTGCAACAAATGGTCATATCTTTGCCATTTTGTTATATTTTGACTTCAAATTTTCAACATAGTCTTCTTATGACCCCACCTCATAAACCCCATAGGGTAACATTTAAAAATCCATGCCAAAATGCCATTCCCCACCACAGGTGCGAAAACAAATTTTGGACAGGATGTGAAAAATGACAGCTGTACTGTTCATGAGGTGGAGTAAATAAATGGCTATGTTGAAAAATTTGACTCAAAATATTGAAAATTTCCAAAGTTATGCAAGTGTGTAGAAAATTTCACGACGCCATCAACTCGGATATTTTTAGGAATTGTTTCACCAGATTTTTACAATGGCTTTCAGATTCACCCATGAACACTGGTGGTGAAATTTCATTATTCTGTCCTGAAAGGTGATTTGGTACAGCGATCGTGAAATCACTTTCCGGTTCTGATTAACAAAATGACAGTGCCAGTATTCATGAGGTGGGGTCACAAAAAGGTGGTGTTGAAAATTTGGTGAACAAATTCCTAAAAGTGGCAAAGTTACGAACATAAGTTCAAAATTCTTTATTGAAATACATTATACTGCAATTTTCTTGATTCCTCAGTTCATGGTTCGACTTTTGAAGAGTGCAGACATGTCTCAGTCCACACAAAATGACTGCCTATGACCTCTGTTGGTAAGTATAGGGTAAGTGGGGGTGTGGGATGGGGGGTGCTTATTGGGAGGGTCAGGAGGGGCAGCAGGGATGACAAGGGACCATTTTCTTTTTTTCAGGTAAATAAAATTAAAAGATGTCGGGGGACTGTTTTCTTTTTGTAGGACTAAACTAAAGAAATATTTTGGGAAACTGAAGGAGGGCTCCCCAGTGTCCCACACTGCTGGGGGGGCTGTAAATTCCAACATGAGGATTGGGCCCCATGTTGGCTAATTGATAAAAAAGGGCTGTGGGGGCATCCAACACCAGGGTGGACATCACGCTATTGGATTATAAAAGGAATAAACAAGAGACTAGGGGAGTGATGGTAGGGTGGGGTGCCAACAGACACCAGAGAATATATGATGACAGTGATCGGGGAGTGAGGGGTGCCATTAGACACCAGGGGAAACCGGGACTCACAACACACACTGCAGCCAGCAGCAGGAGTTCAGCTGTGACTACACAACTTAATAAAATGCCCTGTTCTCATACAGAGAACACAGCAGAAGGCTCCTCTCGCTAAGTTGGGCACCCGGGATTTCGCGTACCCAGAAAAAGTATTTCTGGTCCTAATTATGAAAATAAACACCAGACTATAGATAAATGGGTCCCATTTGCTCGGTTCTGGTGTTTGATTTGTAAAATGGCAACATTTTTATCTATTTTCCGTGCTTTTTAGTTCATGGGAAAAAAAACAAGATAGCAGCTGACGAAAAAGGATTTTTTCCTCACAAAAAAAGGAACGGATCTCATGAGATAGAATCCTTTCTCGCGAGGTCAATCCTTTATTGAACTTTGTCCCTCTATTCTGGACTGTGAACTTCCCATTAAAAACCATTTGAAATTGAATAACTTTGCAATAGATTAATATTTTTTCACCAAACACATGACAGTTGTGTTACTCAAGCTGTATCAACCATAAAAAAACATACCGCTGTGTGTACAATTTATTCGTTGTCTGTTCTGCTGTGGTGTGTTGTTGTTGATAAAATTTAAATTAATAAAGTTTATTAAATGAAAAAAAAAATCATACCAAAATTCCACACCATCTGGATGCAAGGCGATGAGGAAATAAACTGCAACAAATGGTGACTTTAAAGGTTTTTGCACTATCTGGATTTAAGAATCTGTACATCCGACTGGATACTTGCCACATCAGGAGATCTACCCCACAGGATAGCACATACCAAATTCTGTGCAAATCCATTGGTCAGTTGCAAAGTTATTAAAGCGCAAAATTTGAGGTTAAACATTAAACAGGCTACTCAAACATAACTGTAGGGCAAGACTGTGCCTACATATATTTATATACATATATATATATATATATATATATATATATATATATACACAATAGCCCACCAGACATTGTCAGCCCTCCAATATTTTTTCTCTGTCTTGCGGGTGCATGGAACAGTGGTGGATTTATCTTGTTGCCCAAGTTTGGTGACAGTGTTATACCCTGCATTGTTACTGTTCTGGACTTAACTCCTGAAGTTATCCTCTCTGGCTATCTAAGCATTCAGTGAACCTATGTTCTTTTTAACTTACTGCTTGATATCATTTTGTTTATACTCTTAGGGCTGGATATTCAAACTGCACCATTCTGAGGCGCAAGCCCTTGCGCTGCGTAAAATAGTTGTGCAGGGGTGTGGCCCAGGCGATATTCAAAGGAGTTGCTCTATTGAGCAACCCCTTTGAATATCACCCCCCAGCCACAGCCACTGTGCATGGCGAGTGAAACCTGAGCCACCGCGAAGTTGTCAGAGTGGAGCATTCAACTTGCGGTGGCCAAGTACCATTGCGCCATGCGCAAAATCACGATATTCAAAAGGTGACATGCAAATGGGGCCATAATTCATGCAAGGTGCAGGGGGGCCATTTGCATCTGATTATGGCCCCATTTGCATGCCATTAGCATGTAGGTGCGCCAATCCCCGAGGACTTGCGCCTGGCCGCCCTGCCAGGCAGCAGCCGTCGGGGACCGACGCACCCTGCAGCCCGATCATGGGCAGCAATGTGGCTCCCCCACCTCCTCCCGTACATCTCCCTGGTGGTCCAGTGG
This sequence comes from Neoceratodus forsteri, assembly GCA_016271365.2. NCBI lineage: Eukaryota > Metazoa > Chordata > Ceratodontiformes > Ceratodontidae > Neoceratodus > Neoceratodus forsteri. The sequence continues at coordinate 1,211,761,368 of CM028129.1, read as the reverse complement.
ACCGTAATGCCCGATCGCGGGCAGAATGTAAAATTGACCCCGAACATGTTCCCTAGTGCCCGATCGCGGGCAGTAAGTAAGTGCCCCCACCGAACATCTCCCTGGTGGTCCAGTGGACCGTAATGCCCGATCGCGGGCAGAATGTAAATTGACACCCTCCCAAACATCTCCTGGTGGCTAGTTTCCCCCACCCACCCACACAAAGCCCACCACCCGCTCCCCCAGCAGGCGTGGCGGCAGCATCCCACCCTCCTGCCGCCCTGCGCCCGCTGACTGACTGCCAGTGGCTGCTGCGCCCATTGGTTGCAGAGCAAGAACCAATGGGCGTGCAGACTATACTGTCATGATAGTCCAGATTTGTGAATGAATCCATCTACAAATCTGGACTGTCATGTATTATGTGTGGCTGCACGCCCATTGGCTCTGCTCTGCACCAATGGTCGGCAGCCCTGCTCGGGCAGTCAGTCGGGCGTGGCGCAGGCGGGTGGATGCTGCCACCCGCCGCGCCGCCGGGGAGCGGGTGGGGGCTTTGTGGGGGTGGTGGGGGGGACACTAGCCACCAGGGAGATGTTTGCTGGGGGTGTCAATTTACATTCTGCCCGCGATCGGCATTACGTCCACTGACCACCAGGGAGATGTTCGGTGGGGGCACTTACTTACTGCCCGCGATCGGGCACTAGGAACATGTTTGGGGGTGTCATTTACATTCTGCCCACAATCGGGCATTACGGTCCACTGACCACCAGGGAGATGTTCGGGGGTCATTTTACTTACTACCCACGATCGGGCACTAGGAACATGTTCTTGGGGTGTCATTTTACATTCTGCCTGTGATCGGGCATTACGTCCACTGACCACCAGGGAGATGTTCGGGGTCATTTTACTACTGCCCGCGACGAGCACTAGGAACATGTTCGGGGGTGCATTTTACATTCTGCCCGTGATCGGGCTGGTGGGGAGTGCACTATGCCCGCGATCGGGCTGGGACTGAGTTGGGCCAGCCACAGGTGGCAGCTGCTGTGTTGCACCTGCAATACAGCAGCTCACCTGTGGGTGGCCCTCACTTAAGCCTTTTTTGGCTCAAGGTCCTGCAGGCTCAGGGTTGGGGTTGCGCCCAGATAACTCTCTGGCCAGCCCGGCTGAATATCGGGCTGTGCAGTTTATGCATGGTTCCTCCCCCTCCTGTTGAGCATGCATTCATTTGCATTGCACTATTGCTCAGCCTGTTTTCAGTGGCGCAACTGCCTCCTGCTGAATATCGCAGAATGGCACAATGTAGGACTTGAGCATGTGCAACCCTGTTGCGCATGGCGCAACCCTTTTGAATATCTGGCCCTTACTGTTTAGTTCTGCGTACCTATTTCTTACACTATTTTATGGTGTATGTTGTGTATTATTAAATACATAAATTTAAAAAAAAATAAATAACTGCACTAGGAGAAGAGAAAAAATGCCAGGATCTAGCTAAACAAGTCCCATTTACTAGGTTTAGGTGTTTGTGTTTTTAAACACATAATTTTTAGGTATTTTCCATTTTTGGTTGAAAGAAAAACAAGATGGTGGCTGTTATGACCTCCAAAAAAAAAAATTGGTTTGTGAGAGCCATTTTTGTTTCATGGCAACTTAGTGATGAGAACCCAAAATTATTTCACAAGCCAAAACTGTATGGTTTATATTAGAGGCTTATCTAAAAACTTTACTGAGCATGCTCAGAAGAAAAAAAACATTTAAATCCTTGTAACTCTGGAATTGAATAATATTTTTTCATGAAACCTTGGAAAGCCACTACATAGGCACAGGCTGCTTCCACCCTAGAAGTTTCAGGAAAAAAAGTCCATACTGTCTAGGCTGCACTTGTGAGAAAAAGGCATGTATTAAGTATAGGGGGAAAAAAAACGCTTCATTAAAAATAGACATTCCATACCTTGGAAACCCAGCTTTTTGCATCTTGAGACCCTGCCAGCTAGCCCACGCATGTCAAAGTTTGGGCTATTTTGTTGAACACTGCCAAAGTTATTAAGGTGCAAAAGTTTGGTTTTAACATTTAAACACCTTACTCAACCTTAACTATACTGGTGCTACTGTGTCAGTATTGTATATAGAACAAATAATGGGTAATTGTGATACACAAGGATGTATACCCATCTTGGTGGCTAATTAGGGCTATAAGGCTATGAGCCCGAAGGGCAGGTGGCTTTATTGCCCTAATTAGCTCCTGAGGTTGGTATACTTCTGCATGTATACCACAATTACCCATTATTTATTTTACAGACTACGTTGGGATGATTATTTTTATACCTGCAGGTCAGTTATTTTGCTGTGTAGACTACTTTCTGATATTGTCCCCTGGAGCTTTCTGTAGTGTAGTGGGTTTTGCTGTGCATCTTTTTTTTTGGGGGGGCGGGGCTCATTTGGTCTTCCACAGTGTGGGCTCTCACATAAGGGGATTGTCTAGCAGTGCTCCTTTCCTTAGCTCGGCAGTGGCATGTGGACTCTGGTTCCAGAGTTCTAATGTGCACCATCAAGAGTGCAGCATGTTTTGTTTGGGGCAGCCAGGTGGTGTGGGGCAAATTACACAGGAGCCGTTGGAGCGGCATGTGAAGAATGGCATCTGTGGAGTGGAAGTGACATGCAAACAGTGTGGTTTGAAGCATAGAGGAACAAGCTACAGGGTGCAGCATTTAGTGAGATGAGATTCAAGGGACAGGTTTTTACAGGCTGTTTTTCTCCCTTGTTCTGTACTGTTTCTCACAGGTCTGGGGGCAGGATGTTTTCTCCCAAAGATTTTGCTGTTATTTTGTTGTGCTGTAGTTTTGTTTTATTTACAGGTTTGAAGGGAGACTTTCTGTGTGGATGAGTGTGGTGATAAGTTAATAGGTTTGGTAATTGGTTGGTAATTAGCATTGTTCCTTAGGGTTTAATGTACTACGGTTTATACTTTTAATTGGTGAGGTTTATACTTCTAATTAATAGGTTTACAGAAAATAAATGATGGCATTTTCAAAGAAGAAAAAGTTTCAGACATGTAATACACACACACACATCTCTATATATATATGGAATATCTGATGGGGGCTGTCAGATAAACAATTTATTTTTGCGAGTTCACAGTGAACCTGGGTAACCTCACAAGTGGCAGAGTGTAGGGGAGCCATGAGTGGCTTACCTAAGTTCACTGTGAAGGAGTAAAAATAAATAGTTTATCTGGCAAATCCCCCCCATTGCATATTAGATTTAGGCAACAAGGAGGAGCTGTGTAGTGAAGTTGTGTTTTTTTTTAATTATTCTTTTATTCTTTTTTTATTTTTAATTAGTTGTGTGGGACATTTTGGTGCTTTTCTCTGTGTAGCTGCACCTAGTCTGCTGGTTGCTAGGCTGCTGCTAAGGACGCTTGGATGCCCTGACAGCCGTGATGCTCCTGACATGCAGTGTTATTGGTGGAGCAAGCGGTTGCAGATATTTGAAGCACACCAAGTGGTGGGTTTAAGCAAGCAGAGTGGAAAGCAGACAGCCATGGAGAAATGTATCCTTTTTATTGTATGCCTATTTGGGGAAAGTGGTAGTTTTGGCCCCCTGTTATGACTAGTTTGGGTATTTGAATTGTGGCGTGATGTTGAGTGTACTGAGTGGTTGGTGGCAGGTTGGTAAGAAAAAAATGAGGCTGATTGAAGACATGTGGCTGAAAAGAAATGAAGGAGTGTGAGAAGTGGAGCATAGAAACTGTTTTTAGGTAAGGTTGGCTTGTGTGTTAGGGAGGGAGGCGGGGCTGTAAACCAAGAAAGCCTAAGACAGTGTGACTTGAGGTTGTCAGGGGCTGAAAGTACAGATGGGGTGAGTGACCACTGCTTTATGTTAGGGATGAAAGTTAAGAAAAAAGAGATTGCAGTTTGTGTAGGAGATAGGGAAATGAAAAAGTAAAAAGGTACTGTTTTGTATAACAATGGCTTTGAACTGCTAAATAATTGTTAGAAATGTGATCTAGGGGACTGAAGGTAGCCGATGCTTACTGAAATAGTTTCCGCTTGACTTTGGGACTTCGGGAAGTAGTACTGGTTCACGGGGGTCACTATGATGATGCTAATGCTATTACTGAATTTTCTGTTTTGCACACGACTCTGGGCTGTCTCTGCCCTCTGTTATGGAATATTGCTCAGTTTTCTACCTCCCTTCCAGTACTCCTAATGTAATATATTGATTGATTGTTTGTCTTGCACGTAATTTAAATCCACACTGTGTTATTGTTGTATACTATGTAAACGGATGAGGCGCCTTTTGCAAAAGAGTCTATTGACTCAAAGGATGTAATTCGATTTCTCAATAAATAAATAAAAATAAATAAATGAACTTACTAGGTATATAAATGGGTGATGATGAACTTTTATATGTATAAATCAGTGGTGATATACACATAGTTGCTGTGACAGATTTATCAGCAGTCTTTTGAGTCCACCCCCTGCATAATTCCATATGTGTGTGTTTATCTGTGTCTGTGTACAGTGTGTGTGTGTGTGTGTGTGTGTGTATACATATATATATGTGTGTTTATGCATGTGTGTGTGTGTGTATATATATATATATATATATATATATATATATATATATATATATATATACACATATATGTGTGTGTGTGTGTATGCTCAGTATGCTTGTATGCCACCACAGACTGAGTTAAATATAAATGTTGGCCCCCATCCGTTGGAGCCAGGTGCACACCCTTAGTGGGGAAGTGAGCTACACTGGTCAAGTGAGTTTCATGTACACATCCAACACAGACAATGACAGCAGAAAAAGATCAATTATCCATTTAATCTGCCCATGGCTCCCTATCAAACCCCTAGACCTAATGTCTATACAGGGTCAAAAGATAGAAAAAATGGGCAGACTGGATGGTCCTTGCAGTCCTTATCTGCTGTCAACTTCTATGTTTCTATGTCCTAGCCCTCCCATTTTTAGAGCATATTATCTCAGGGCTCAGGACACTTGAACAGTATATCCCATTTGGGCAACCTGGTACTAAACTCTGTGTCTATGTGTGAATTGTTATTATAAGTTGTTGCATGTACTCATGCACTCTGTGTTACTCTCTCTGCCAGTGAAAATTTGTTGGAGGTTACCCAGGCCTACCTGAGATCCACTGGGGACAGGGGTTTTGTGGTGGTGGTGGTGGTGCACTGGTTATGGAACACTCTACGTTTGACCTCCGAAGTACCTCCTTGGTGGAGATGTTAAAGAAATCTTTAAAAAAATCCTTTTCCACTGACTTTTTATAAATATGATTGGAACCATTTTTTTTAATGTATTGAATACTGTTTGCTGGATTTTATGGTCATGATCTGTGTTCTTATTGCTATTTATTTATTTATTTATTGAAAGATCGGATTACAACTTTTGAGTCAGAGACTCATTTCCAAAGGCTCCACGTCAGAATACAAAACATAACAAGAAGCAGACATTGTACATCGTTACATATGGGTGGAGGAAGGGCGAGACAACAGGGTATATACATTACGTGTTGAATATAGGCAGAGTACTCTAAGTAGGGGCAAGTGAGCAGTGCTGCTAGACCTATACAGATTTGGTAGCTATACAGTCTTGTAGGGAGCTTAAGCACATCAGCGAGTAGTACAATCAAGAAATTAAGGCGTGGCCTAAGTGCTAGCAGGTGATGAGAGCAGTCGGATAGCCAGCATTGTCATTAATATACAGTGGCAGAAGTGGGCCAGGATATGTTTAGCCCAGTGTTTTTGTTATGTTTTTAATGTGCAGTGCCCTGGGCCCTGGCATAGGGTGCTCTAAAAATAGCATTTTACTTTTTTACTTACTCATTACTTACTTATTTACATGTGTGTCTCTTTGTGTGTTTGTGTTTGTGTATGTGTATGTGTCTGTGTGTGCAAATTGCTGCTACAAGTGTATTACTTGAACACGTGTTGTATGTGAATTGTGCTGTTCCAGCATCTTACTGAAGTGGTATTAAACAACTAAAGAGAATTCAGCTAATTATAGTCTGTGACTAAAGGGGCAATATGCTGTGTACAGTTGCAGCCAATTACATGTTCATGTATTTCCTGAACATTTTTTGATACAGCTAGAGAAATTTCCTGCTGCCTACAGCACCACTGTAAAGGCCACCAGAGAGAATCTCTTAAGAAACATTACAAAATATCTGAAAATATCCAGACAATGTGATGGCAGAATGCAGTCTCTTCAATCACACACTATAAGTGTTATAGCTAAATGCACTTTTTTGGTTTAGTAGGAAGAATGTTATACAGCGTTATACATATATTAATCCACACTCACACTAACAAGGGCCTTGTTAGTCGAGAGTTGGTTAAAGAGCAAGTGGAACCAAAACAGGCAGACAAGATGATAATGCAAATTTTAAGAAGTAGTCAGTTGTAACTTTTTATTTCTGAAGTTTTTTTATCTTTTGCTCATTAGAAAATCTTCTATGTGATAATATTGTGCTGTATGTGTGGAACAGCTCTCAGCCTGGCAGCTGACATATCTCTCATTATCACCCCAACTACATCATCAGCATCATGATCTCATGACAGTGACATCACAGATGACTACCCTGGCAGCTACTGAGTGGCTGTTCCTAAGCAGCAGTGCTGTCACAGTTATTGAGGTCACAATGCAGATGATGTAGTGGGGGGGGGATAGAGATAGACATGTCAGCTGCCAGGCAGAGCTGTCCCAAACTAATATTAATTTTAGGCAGTACATTGCCTTTTATATATATATATATATATATATATATATATATATATATATATATAAATATATATAACCTTGTAGTAACACATATAGATCAGCATTTAAAAATAGCCCCCTAGTTAGATGTCACAAAATGTCTGAGAGTGAGAGCAGTGCTGGTAACCAGGAAGTAGATGGGATCAACTCCAAAGGGGATTATTCCAAAAATTCACTTTTATGGCTGAAATGAATAAGGTAATGAGCTGTACTGTTAAAAAAAGTTGTTGCACAAATCTTAGATATTCTCTTTCAAGCCTTTTAGTAGAAACTAGGGGCCTAAAGTTCACGATACTCGACATGGTCCGAGGACTAAGTCACTTGGTGCATTTTGCTGGTGAAGAGAAAATCCTTGCTCCAGTGATGATGCCATTTTCAGCATTTTTAGAGCAAATCAATGTGTGCAAGATGCCACAAAATGTGGAAAAGGTTAAAAAGGCAACCTTTTGAAAGTTGTACACATGCACAAAAACTGATGTCTGCAAAGTACACTCCCATGCACAACTTTTCTTGCTACTTAGTTGTGCACAATTCTTCCACTTTTGAAAATCTGGCTTTGCTCTTTAAGTCAGCAGTATGCATTATGTGCAGCCAAGTGTTGCTCTTAAAGGGCTAAGAACTGCCTACCAGAGCTCTTGGTCCTATAAGAATATATAGTGATATACTGGATGGTGAAATTATAAAAATAACTGTAAAGGGTCTAAAAAAATACAATAAAATATTAACTATAAAATGGGTATGCAAACTCACTTATCTGCAATTGGTCAGATATGATCACATGACTATGCATTATTCCAGCACAACAGCATAGTTCAGAAATACAGAGCATGGTATATGAGCAGGTATGCATAACAAGGCTGTGCTTGAATTGAGAGGTTTCCTTGGTAACAGGAGACCTCAAGAATGCAGGTCGAGATGTTTCTTTTTGCCAAGGAAATGTCAAGATTCGTGCATAGCCTTATCTGTGTATACCTGCTCATACAAAATGTTTATAGTGTATGGGCAGGTATTACAAATAAAAAACAAGATAAAAAAATGGTGAAGAAATCAGCTATTGAGGAACATCAGTATTTTTATTATGGTACTGAACTACATGTGAAACTGAAAGTACGTGGTGCCCTAGAGAAGACGTCGTCACTACATTTAGTCAATAAATCATGAGAAAACTAAGACTGCATAACACTTAACAGTAAGCAAACTTTATTTTAATTTATTTGAGTCCATTTGAGCTAAGTTTTAGTTTAACTGTGCTACTGTTTATTAGCAAAGTAACAGAACTGATAAAACACAGAAATAAAGAGCAGTCTTATCTGGAAGACGTCTAACTCAGTGTGTCATCGGCTTCAGCCTGGAGGTCCTCTTAGTTTCTTAGTGACTCAAGGATTTCTGTTTTTGTTAGCAGTCTCACAGAATGACAAAAAATTAAGCTTGTCAGGGCTGACAATGGCAGTCGTGGATTGAGAATACTTTGGCACGAAAAGGCATTCTATGATGTTGTGCTACAGTAGTGAAGTAACTAGTATAGCACAACCATCGTGACATCAGTCACGACACCACAAGGTTATTTGAGTCATGGAATTCTATCTACAATAACACTCTTCCATGCAGTATACTTAATATTCTAAACCTCATTATATGTTTTTTTAAGACTGAAGAACCATTTTGTAATATATGGATAGTTAAAATAATACTATGAAAAACCATATGAAAAATTTCTAGTAATACACCAGGGCCAAAGTGATAATACCATCGTTTGTAGGTGATAATAGTATCGTTCAGAGCCCATAATACTATTGTTCCAAGCTCTGAACAATACTATTATCACAAAATCTAAACAACGCAAGTGCAAGCTCTCCCACTCCATTCAATGGTTGCCATGCTCCCCCCCAACTGTCAATCAGACAGCAGCATGCACACGTTTTGAATCACACCTCATGATTGGCTGAATTCTGTCTGTGGGCGGGCAAAACATTTAAAATAACATGGTGCCCGTCTCTCGCTTAGCGTGAAAGTATTTTGTCTTCGAGATATTTTTTTTTTTTTAAACAAAGCCATTTTTTCTGTGGATCCTGCCTTCCCTACACATCAAAACAGCAAAAAGGTAGGGCTCAGCACGAAAGTTAAACTCACTCACTGAAGTACAGAGACAGACGACGGGGGGCAGTTGTTGAACACACACTGAGCAAGTCCTCAGTGCAGCAGCGAACACGCAGTGAGTGAGTCTTCAAAGCAGCAGCGGCTGCACAAGTTTAAAATCGGATCCATATATTACAAAAAATAAAGAAATAGGTGAGAGTGTATTACTTGAAAGTAATACCATCTCGAGGTTCCCTTGTCCCCAGAACCTCTTGATGGTATTACTCCCTTGTAATACACTCTCACCTATCTATTATTCTATTTATAATCGGAATAAAGTACTCCAGGGTGTGCATTATTGTGAGATAAACACAATTCTCCTGTGTGTAATGCCCATGAAAATTGCCTCGTACTTCATTTCCTGAAGTGGGCAATTATCCCACAATGTCACACACCCTGTCATGCCATACTACTTAAATTTTGCAACAATACAAACAGTTCAACAAAGGCCACTGGGCAGGTAGAGTAAACTACAGACTGGTTTTCAAACATGCAATATCATTCTAAAATATGCATGCAAAGCCCCTAAATATGACATTGTCTTCTTTAAATTTATTTACAATTAATTTACCCAGTTTTGCCCAGCTGAGAGGAAACATCTCATTTTCAGTGAGGTCTTGCTTTTTTATCTAGTGAGTGTTACAGCTGTGCGGACTAAAACGCAGCCTTCCCAGTCTTTTTTTTTAATTTAATATTCTTCATTGATTTATTATGTTTTGTTTTTTGTATTGTTTTCCTGTTGTGTTTAAACACATTACAACACGGTAGCCAGTCAAAAACACTAATGAAAAAGAGTGCTGTAAAAAAAGCACAGGGAAAGCAGCATGAGTAATAACAGTACTGTACATTACAGTGTTGTACCTGTAGCTGTGATCACTAACGCTGAGAACTCAAGATCTGCGGCTATCAACAGAAAAGCAGCACTGCCTTGTGGCCCAGAGGCTAGTTTAACAGCCTCTGAAAGTAACTGCACCTCAAGCTGATAGTGGTTTGACTCAGAACCATGCAGAGTGCATCTGTTTTTTAATGTGTTTTTTATATCTTGTGGAAATGAAAATCCCATGCATCCCAACTCCCCCAAGTGTTTCCTCTGCCCTCGGAGTTGATTATATAAAGCATGGGGGGTCCCTAGACATGCATCAAAGTAAAACGTCCCTAGCAAAGTTCAAGCGAAGTGCTGAAAATTCATATTTCATGGAGTTTCGCAAAGTTTCCCTAGACCAGGGAAACTTTGACTTTGTTCACTGTCCAACACACATCCTTCCCCCTGCTCAAGTGCACACCCTGGACACTGGCCTGCCACCAGTTGCAGTGCTGTCACAAAATATTTTAGCTGGGTATGTGAGAGTGTAAATTTTTATTTTTGGTATACATAAGTGCCAATGTGTGACTGTTATTGTTCTTCCACTGTGCGCTGATTATATTACTGATATGTTTTTCTCAGTGCTGTTATGTATCATGCTGTGTTCCCTGCTTGGATATTGACCACAGTCTAATTAACTAGTGGTTTTTGTCCTGAACCTTGCAGCACACAAGGCACAATACACAGTTAAGACATCACAGATTATGATTAGGCAAGCCCTCCCACTCTTGACAGACTGGAGGGGGGTTCTCTGCCTACTACCAAATGGAGCCCCCACTAGCTTAGGAGCTGCACTAGGGACCCCATGAAGAACTGATAAGCACAGGGAAAGGGTGGGATGGGACTGGGGTCATCAATCTGAAAAAGACCACACTGGAGAAAGGAGGAAAAAGAATAAAGAAAGATTTTTTAATAATTGCTAAACAAAGGGATCCCAATATCAGTTACATTTCCACATTATGATTTACATATATTTGTATACCAGCAGATATGCAAGGGAGGAAAGACAAACAGCAAGGGAAGACTGAGAGACAGGCGAGGCACATAATTGTGAGATTGTCAGGATGATCAGTTTCTAGGTCCCACAGGAAAATTTGGTTGTGCAACCAGACAGACAAGAGACAGTAAAAGGAGATCCTTGTATTCAAACTCTCCATAGCAACTGGGACAGGGTCCTATTCTCACCCTGTCAAACCAGTGTATGATTATTTCCTCCGCTCCAGGGGACCAGTCTTTTTTCCCGCAGGGTGAGGAGGAATTTGCAGGGGCGTATTCCGTCCCCCCGGCCACAAGGGACACCTCCTCGGCCTGAACAGCCTTAGACCATATATGGCCTAGTATGACAAAGGGTCTCCCCCTTCTGCGTCTCCCCACAGAAGGCTGAGGGAAACTGTTCCCTCAGGGCACTGCCAGGTCACGTTCAGGGGGCTTGGTACTCACCCAGCAGTAATGAATGGTGATCCTACAGATCTCGGCCCTTGACCGGGTCCGTCCCAGCTGCCAGAGCGGCCGCGGCTCAGGAAACCAGCCGCCCACCCTCACCACCTTCTCCAGCCACCTAAGGACCTCCTAAAGCCGGATCTCAGCCCTTGACCAGGTCTGTCCCAGCCGCCAGAGTGGCCACAGCTCGGGGAACCAGCTGCCTGCCCTCACCACTTTCTCCAGCCACCTAAGGACCTCCTAAAGCCGGATCTCGGCCCTTGACTGGGTCCGTGCTAGCTGCTGGAGCGGCTGCAGCTCAGGGAACCAGCCGCCCGCCCTCATCACTTTCTCCAGCTGCCTAAGGACCTCCTAAAGCCGGATCTCGGCCTTTGACTGGGTCCGTCCTAGCTGCTGGAGCGGCCGCGGCTCAGGGAACCAGCCACCTGCCCTCACCACCTTCTCCAGCCACCTAAGGACCTCCTAAAGACGGATCTTGGCCCTTGACCAGGTCCATCCCAGCTGCCAGAGCGGCCGCGGCTCAGGGAACCAGCCGCCTGCCCTCACCACTTTCTCCAGCCACCTAAGGACCTCCTAAAACTGGATCTCAGCCCTTGACTGGGTCCATCCCAGCTGCCGGAGCGGCCACGGCTCAGGGAACCAGCCACCCACCCTCACCATCTTCTCCAGCCACCTAAGGACCTCCTAAAGCCGGATCTCGGCCCTTGACCAGGTCTGTCCAGCTGCCAGAGTGACCACGGCTCAGGAGACAACTGCCTGCCCTCACCACCTTCTCCAGCCGCCTAAGGACCTCCTAAAGCTGGGTAAGCTTTGCAAACCCGACCGGGACAGCTCCGAGTGCTTCCATTGGCTGCTGAGGCTTGCTGTCATCTCCAATTGGTCAAGGCTTTTACGCCTCTGCCTGGGATTGGTCCGCCTCATCTACGCTGTTTCTGGGCTTCTGCACCCATTGAAAAGCATAGGAAAACGCTGCTTTTTTAGCTCGCTGTGTGTTTTCCTCCTGTAACCTTCTATTTGCTCTTTCTGGAATTGTTTAATGTTATTTTCTGAATTGCAAACTGTGTAAATTGTTGAAAAATAGCTGTAATCTCTGCTGACTGTTTGAACTGCCTCCTGCTTCTCTACTGTGCCATTTCTCTAAAATCCTTTGGCTAAACTGCCGTGTCCCTTTCCCTCCCGCATGGCGACTGGGCAGGTGATTCAGATCTTGTCTGTGTCTGCTACCATCCCCGCCTTCTCTTCAGCTGTGACTCTATTTTCTCCTCATCTACTCGCTCCCAACCCCCTGCTGTCTCCCCCGCCCGATTCTCACCTGCGTCATTACTCTATTGTTCCCCCAGCTTATCTCTGACCTCCTGTCTCCTCTCTGTCTCTCCCCTCCTACAGATTTCAGCCCTTGACCGGGTCCGTCCCAGCCACTGGAGCAGCCACGGCTCAGGGAACCAGCCACCCACCCTCACCACCTTCTCCAGCCACCTAAGGACCTCCTAAAGCCGGATCTCGGCCCTTGACTGGGTCCGTCCCAGCCGCCAGAGTGGCCGCGGCTCAGGGAACCAGCCACCCATCCTCGCCACCTTCTCCAGCCGCCTAAGGACCTCCTAAAGCTGGGTAGCTTTAGGAACCGAACGGGACAGCTCCGAGTGCCTCCATTGGCTGCTGAGGCTTGCTGCCATCTCCAATTGGTCAAGGCTTTTATGCCTCTGCCTGGGATTGGTCTGCCTCATCTCGCTGTTTCTGGGCTTCTGCTCATTGAAAAGCATAGAAAATGCAGCTTTTTATGCCCGCCCCCACCCTCCAGCCTTAATTAAATAGCCTTAAGCACTGCCCACTTTTCTTAGCTGCCACCCTTCCCTTTCTTTATAGATCCTACTAATCCCTCCCTCCTTTTTCCCTCCCTCTTTTGCCTGACCTCTCTCCACTCTCCTCCTCCTCCCTGTAACTCACTCCCCCCCCTTCCTCAAGAGCTCCTCGAATACCTTTATTTACTTTACCAACTTGATTGCTGACTGGCCCTCCTCGCTATGCTTGCTCTGATAATTTTTCTACTGACATTACCTCCTGTCATCTACCTTCTGGGGACCCACTACCCCTCCTCCCCCATCCAACTTCCAACTCGACTTCACCCACCACCTCTCTGGCACCCTCTCCTCTCTTCACCCCCACAGCACTACCCCCCACTCCTGCTATGAAGAGGAACTCGCTGGATCATCCATCCAAGGTTACTGGGCCCTTCCTCCTCCAACCCCCTCAATACAATTTATGACACCCCTCTGGGAGCAACACCTGCACCCCTTGCGTACAAGCAACGCTGTGCACTCTCGTAAACTCTCCCTCAGGGTCTTACGACTCTCCACACTGAAGCTTCTACTCCTTCTACTACTACTATCAGGGAATGTACACCCAAATCCTGGCCCAAAATCCGCTGTGACAGCTACAAAGTTTAAACACACTGGTGTTCTCTCCCTCACAATCATCAACATCTGCAGCCTCATTCCTAAGCTAGATGCCCTACAAGTTTTCCAGATAGCACACACCCAACGCTATCTCAGTTGTCGAAACCTGGCTATCACCCAAGATACCCGACTCTGCACTTTCTTGCCCAGCTACATGGTCTTCACAGGCTGGATCGGCAGACCAAAAAGGAGGGGCTGTGCACTATACCTCAAAGACTCTCTCCTGGGTCACCCCTCAACTACCACAACCTTAGACTCACTATCACAGATCCTCCCAGTCCGTATCATCCTCGAAGCCCATGGCAAAACACTCGCGGTTGCTGCAGTCTACATCCCACCCAAAGACCAAATGAAAGGCCTAAACGCTGTCCTGGATTTCGTCAGAATGCAGCCACAGGATTCTGAGTTAATTTTACTTGGGGATTTTAACACAAACTGGCTTGCTCCTGACACTGGAGGTCTCAAGGATGCCATCTCCTCAGTTCACTCTCTCAGCTGGTTGACCTCCAACCAGACAACTACAGAATGGGTACTATCCAATCACCCACAAGAATATCTGATATCTCCATCCTTCCTGACTCTCTCAGTGACCACTCTCCCATCATCTGTGTATGGTCCAATAAGTTCCGAAACCACCACCATCAGTCACTACAAGCAGAACTCTCCTCATAGGAACCTGACTCTCCTTAAATCTCATCTGAGGAATCAAGATTGGCTTCCTATCTACCTTGCAAAATATGTCAACACAGCTCTGGACTCTTTCATCTCCATCTTCAATGAAGCCTGCGATATCTATGCCCCTCAAAAACGTAGTTAAAATCCCTTTGCAATCTCTGGATTACTGCTGACCTAATATTGCAGCTAAAGCTAGGGACCACCTCTGGCTCATGGCCGCGACTCGGATCACCAACTGACATCCAAGAACTACAAGCTTGCATGCAATGATTGCACCAAGGCCACAAAATCACAAAAGCTGTGACTATAGGAAAGCCCTCACTGCTGCATGGGGTAATGGAAGAGCATTCTGGAACAACATCAAGGAAGTTACCGGAAAACAGCCATTAACATCCCCAAATATGCTCAACATCAACGGATCCATTACTCTTGACCCCACAACTATCGCTAATACCTTCAATACTGCCTTCACTGACCTCAGCTCCATTATCCTCCGACTACTTCACGGACCCTATCACTCCCGTGGACCCCACCTATGCCTCCAACTCTACTACCCACACCCCCTTCTATTTCAAAGCAGTCAAGCAGCATGAAGCCCGCAAGTACATTGGCAAAGCAATTGCCAACACAAGGTTCAGTGGCGACTCTCTGGACCTAAAACTATTGTCCTTCACACTTGACAAAGTAATCAGACCACTTGCCAAGATACTTAACCTCTCCCTCTGCCATAGCCAGTTCCCTAACTTATGGAAATCTGCTATTGTCACCCCCATCTACAAAACTGGGGACAAGACTCAGCATGGGAACTATCGTCCAATCTCCATACTACCTCCCCTATCAAAAGCGCTCGAATGTATTGTATCCGCCCAACTCACCGACTACTTGGACAACCACAACATCTTATGTGCTCAGCAGCATGGCTTCAGGAAAGGACATAGCACTACATCTGCCCTAATGGAGTTTACCGCTGCTATACACAATTCCCTTGACAACGGCCACCTTGCCAGGGCTGTATACATTGTCTTAACAAAGGCTTTTGATACCGCACACCACAACCTGCTTCTAAACCAACTCTCAAATTTGGGGCTGTCCACTGACTCAATGGCCTGGTTCCAAAGCTACTTGTCTCAACAGATCACAATGAGTGAAGATTGCAGGTACTCTTCGTTAATCTCTACTAGTCCGCTCGGGTGTTCCCCAGGGCTCCATACTGGGACCACCTTTTCTCCCTTTTCCTGAATCACCTACCTAAAGCCTGCCCCGAACAAATTATTCTTATGTGGGTGATGCAGTTATTCTCCTCACACAAGGACCAGCACTCATGCAAAACAATCTCCAACTCAGTTTCTTCTGTTAAAAATGGCTCAGTTCACAGAACCATACTCAACTATAAAAAGACCAAGTCCATGCTCTTTTTAACTCCCACAACAAACACAAGTCTCCTCCACTGAGCATAACAAACCAGCATGGGTCAACTATCGAACAGGTCCTAACCTTCAAATACTTAGGGATCACTCTTGACTGTAACTTGTCCTACACATCCCACATTGACAGTATCGCCAAAGCTGCCAACATGCGTATTGGCCTTCTCTACAGACATAGGTCTTGCTAAACTCCTGCTGCCCTGAGTATTGCAGTGCAAAGCTCAATTCTTCCATCATCAACTATGGCCTCATTATTTATGGAGTAGCCAACCACGTCCTTAGATGTATCTCACCATGCTCAACAAAGCATGTCATCTAGTCACTGGGTCTAACAGCCTAACACACACGTGACCTCTACGCACAGTCAGGATGGCTACAACTATCTAATCACTTAAAATATCAAACCTGCATAATGGATAAAAGATCACAATGGGCCTGTCTCCACCGAGTACTATCTCTCCTCAGCCCCAGTAGTAACTCCCATCACACGAGAGGCTCTGACTCCCATCGCCTGAAGATCCCTCACTGCAGAACCTCCTTTGGTCAACGCTTTTTCGCCTACTGGGCTTCTTATTGGTGGAATAACCTTAACACCGACATCTCCTCCACACCAAAGCTAGGACCTTTTAAATCAAGTCTCCAACTCCACCTCGCTGCCTCTAGCACCTGCGACTGTCGTATCTAGCAGGATCTCCCATCTCAGCTAAGCAGTCCACGTAACCTTGCCTCACGTTGTTCCACCCCTTCCTGCCATCCCTTTCACTACCATCCCCTCTATTCACCCCTCCTGCTACTCTTCCTCTCCTATATCCTGACTGACAACTGCCCTTGGCAAGCTCTACCTATAATTAAGTTTTGCAACTGTATGTTAAATCTGATGCTTTGTTTTGCTTTATCACATGTCTTGTAGTCTATTGCACTATGCCAGATTATGTATCATTGTATTGTACTGTCTCTGACGTGGAACCTTTGTAAAAGAGCCTTGGCTCAAAGGTATTTATAATCCTAGAAGAAAGAAATAAATAAATGAAGATTGACATAGGTAAGATATGTAAATTATGTACCTATCGTAATTCTTGATCTTCCCTTGTATTGTCACCATTCATTACTGATTCCCGCCCACCTTGCCCTCTTGGGCCTCAGCTTCTGGGCACTGCCTCCACCCTGCTCCCCTTCCCCCTCTTCAAGGCCAATTGGGGTCAGAGTCCCCTGGTACCTCAGTGCCTCTGTTTCTTTCTCTAAAGTCACAGAGTGCCCATTCTAAGAAGGGCGGTGAGTAGGTCTTCACCCTGGCCTTGGAGGAACTCCTGGGGTTCACAGTGGGTGCACTGTGGGGTCCCTTCCATGACTTGCATGCACCTGTCTGGTCTCTCACCAGCTCTTTTAAGGGTGGGGACTTAGTGTATCCTGTGGGAGACCCTTAGAGACCCTTTTGCTGTCCCCCATATTATAGGGTTGTTTCTGAACAGGATCCTCTTCTGTTTAGGGGTTCCCCCCCCCTTGGCTAAGCCCTCAGGTGGTAAGCTTGAGAGTGCCATGCTCTAGGACCTTCATTCTGAATACAGGTTTAGGTGTGGGGAGGATAAGACACCGCCATGCTTTATATCCTCCAAGACCATCTCAAATTCTCCTTTTCTGGACCTATGTCCAGTGGTCACTGAAGCTTGATGGGATCCTTGCATCTGTGTTTTCATACCTCCCAGGTTTTTTGAGTCTAGAGATAAGCCAATAGTCTTCTGGCTGAGCATGGTGTAGTTCTCTCTCTCTCTCTCTCCCCTCTCCCGCTATATCTTCTATCTTTCTCTTCTCATTCGTTTCCCACTCTTTATCTCTCTCTCTCTTTCTTGCGCTGCCGCTCAGGGGCTGGGGCCCTACTGCCAGTTAACAAAGTCCTACTTTACCTCTGTCCTCTGGTCAGCTTATTCCTTTTTCAGTTTATATCCTTTCCTTTTTCCTACCCCTTGGCTCTTTTGCCTCATCTTAAAATTTCTCTATCCCCCTTTTCTCCCCCCTTCTCTCTGGCAGAACAGAACTGAGATGGAGGAGGAGTCAACGGTGCCTAATGGCCGACCCTCGAGCACCACGCAGTATGTCGGCCATGTGGGCTGCGCCGTCAGTGCCGACTCCCCCTCCCCCCCAAAAAAAGCTCCCAGGCAGGTGTGCACCTCCAGCTTACACCCAGCAGTAATGAATGATGAAGATATAAGGGAAGATTAAGAATTATGGTAGGTATGTAAGTTACATTTTTGGGCAGCCTGGAGCAGGATTGGAGAGCAAAGGAGGTTTGAAGGCACTGTTTTGGTTCAGGAAAACTGTATGGGTACAAATTGGGAGCAGCCACGGGAAGCTTAGGGTTGCATTCGCCCTAGGCCATGTTTCTGCCTGGCTGGTATGGAGGAGTAAGGCACCCCCTGCTAGGAGGTGAAGTGAAAAAAGGGATGTTCATGAAGGAAAAGCTGTTTCTGGTTGGTTGAGATCTCTGCCCAAGGAAAAGCAATACAAATGGAGCCAGTTTGGTCTAAGTGCTAGGCCTGTGTGAAAATATTAGCAGCTGTGCTGATTTGGTGCTTGAAAAACCCATGTGTACTTATGTAATCATCTCTCAGCCCCATGGAGCTGCTCCTGTTTAATTGAAAATAATTCTTCTGGACGCAATCCTTTACCACGTTGAAGAATAAAGTTTTATTTTTCCTGTGATGATGGTTGTAGCGACTGATCATTCAGTTAATGAATTAAGGAATAATGAATTGAATCCAACTGCTGACAGTTTTTGTTTTGTTCCCAGATAAACGACCCCCATGCGAGAAACAACATATAAGCCACACTCCAGAAGATGCCATCTGCAAGACTATCACCACTTGTAGCATTGTGGAGCTACTTGGGTAAGGGAGGCCTGCCTAGAAATAGAAGTCACCAGCAGGTGAGGCCACCTGTTTTTTTTCAGTTTTACTGTGAAATGCCAGGGAGTGTTCTGATCTGTGCCTCCGCCCCAAATAACAATCAGGACCCTTGGAGGAAAGGGTGAGCTACATGTACTATACGTCCAGTGGCACACTGCATTCGCTAGCATTATGCAGTTTTTACTTTTGTAAATGCCATATGCAGTCCTTTTACACACTGTGGCTATGTCACTCAAATGACTGTGGATCACATCCCAGATGCTGGATGCACATCTGCACCTATAATTTCCACGTTGCAAGTCAGATCACTTTGGAACTGAGAACTGTACCCATTCTTCAACAGGTTTACTACTATGGTTAAAAATGCTTTTCATGTACCTATTCTCGGTTCCATGTTAAAATCGTGAAAAAAGACGGCGACTGCACAATTAGCACCTGCACAAAAATGCCCACGTTAGTATAGCAATCTGATAGTGATCAGAGTGACAGAAAATGCGTTCAAAGCAAATTGAACAGCAGGCATCCTATGTGCTCTCCCCCTCCATGTCAGAGTTACTAAGGTAACACTCGCCATTCAGCTACACTCACTGCTGAAAGATCGCCATTTCAGAGCTCCCCCACTCCCGTTCCTTCTCTTCCATTTCCTCCATTGTCCCCCCCCCCCACATATGGATTTACATTTACATTACATTTAAATAGGAGCTGGCAGATCGATGACCGTAGGCTTTTGCCGAGACCAGGAAATATAGATTTAAAACAAGTGGCAGATTGGGCACTATGAGCCGTTTAGGCTGTATTACAAATAGAGCCAAGGCCAGAATACCAGGATTTAAAAAAGTGACAGATTGGAACGAGTTTTTGCACAGTTAGCTGTGTAGATCTGCCAGCTCCTATTTATATGTACTGTAAATCCATATTGGGGGAGACAATGGAAGAAACGGGTGTGAAGGAACGGGAGTGGGGGAGCACAATTAGGCACAAACTGGGAAGTTGATCACGATTTTAGCATTTCGCTGTTTTTGGACAGCATTAATCGATATTTTTTTACTGGCGCTATTATGTATGGTTGCCAGTCGTGGTTTCGCTATATTTGAGTCACCATTTTATAGTCGCTATTTGTGACTCGCGATTATCACAGGATACCTCATTCCTTCCCAGCGGGTATGTCCTGCTTAACGGAAGCCACATTGGGAAGTGGGTTCCAGGTCTCGGAACACTCTGGGTCTTGTCCTGTGGTTGTGTATCTTTAGAGGCATTCAGACTTTCAGGAATCTAAAATAACAGTTATTGTCCACAACTTAAAATCATGATCAGCCAGCTACAAATTTATTTACAGCCCTTTTATATATATCTAAAACTGTCAGCAAACATACAACTAGCTCATTCTTAAAGCACATAATGTTCCATGTTTACATATGCATATCATGCCATAAAGATTTCAGTTGTTGCACATTGTTACTTTACAGCCCCTGGTACTCCAACCCAGTGATCTGTAACTTAAAACAGGATTCCTTTCATGCTGGTGTTATAGCTACATGCTCTCCAGAGTGATGCCTAACTTACACACTGCAGCTCTCCTCACCAGCATTTTCTCTCTGACCCAGTACAATGGTCTCCCATTTCCACACCTCAGGATTCACAATTGGTTCTCTGCTGTGCCCCTCATTTCATGGGGGACCACTGGGACTTGGGCTCTGAGATTGGGAGCCAAAGAGATGGACACTACCTGTGTGCCCTGGTAGGAATCCCCAGACAGGCAACCCTCCTCAGTGCCTGGTTAAAATATGGGCACTTCACCACAGTGCCAGATTGACCATTGTCTAGGGACACCTGTCTACCATGGACTAGTGCAACTCCTCTCTTGCCCACCAACCGACCTGTGTGGGGGTCCTTCCACCCAACTGTAGTTGGGACCCTAATAATGTCAATGAAAGTGTGCTCTTCAACCCAATTCCAATATTTCTCCCAGAAGACTACGTTGCACCCACTTTTTTTTTTTTCTTTCCATCATGCCAAAACCCCACCTATAATCTGGCACAGGGACCCACATGGGACCTCCAGTGAGGGAGAATCCTCCTTACACTAGCCACCTCCTACATCTTGCAGCTGGATCCACTGGGCCTGAATAAGACATATCACTGGGACCTGGGTATATTCTTGATGACATGGTTGAATGGGAGAAAAAGTTCTATGGAAAAAACAAGAAAAGGACACCACCCACTCACCCTGATGAAGTGGTCTTAGCCATGATATGGTAGGTTAATTAGGTGGTTGACGACCATTGCTAATAAATCACTTGAAAACCACTACGTGTGTGGTGTTACCCCACACCCTCTGCTATTTCGACTAATCCTGTGGAGCAAACTCCTCCCACAATTGTCTTTTATTTGGGATCTAGTGGCTTCTGGACACCTCCTATTTAATTTAGGCAACCCTTGGGATTTGCCATTCTTATCGTAACTGACCTGTGAAATGTTTTGCTTATGTCACTGAATTTCATGGGCCCCCCATTGTACAAGATCTTCCAATAGCCAATCTTTACCACTGATTCCAACTTATGAGTCTGGGCTGGAGGCACTAGGATCTACAGGAGCAAAAGCTTTTGGCCAGGGGCCAGCCATGGCTATTGAGCATGGTGCCTCGCGCACCCCTATGTGGCGCCACATGCCAGCCAATAACCACTGCTGACTCTGTCATCACCAATCTCAATTCCTATTCTTCCCACTATTGTGTGCACGCCATAGGAGTGCAGTGTCTCAGTTCACTTTGTCGCCATTTATTCTACTGCATCACTGTGATTTGGTTCTTTATTTATGGTACTGCCTATCTTTATTATTTACCACAATGCAAGTCTGATAAGAAAGGGCCAAGTTGTAAAGGAAAGTCTGACAACTGCCCATTATGTGTCACTGCCTCTGTGGGAAACCAATGGCTGTGACGGACCTGCATCAGTCCTGTGTGGCCTGCCCCGGACCGGAGCATGACACGGATGTGTGTGATATCTGCTTCTCTGTGGACAGCCATACACTTGAGAGATGCATTTTAAGGGGGTCGCCCGATCCCCACCTTCAGAAACAGGCCTTACATGCATGTGTTCAAGGCTAGATCTCTAGGCCTTTCCCTGAGCCTCTTCCTGGGACCTCTGATTCCATGGAAGTATACAGTTCTCCTCAACCTCACTGTGTTGAGATGTTGGAGACTCCAGTGGATGGCTCTGGTGGACAGTTGACTCCTTCTAAGCAGTCAACTGAACCCTCCACAGTCTGCCTGCCCTGAGTAACAAATGTCCTCAGTTGCAGGCCACAGCTATAAGCTCGATCTCCACTGGTGGACATCTGAATTGTCTTCTGGTGTCACCAATGCTGCTGTAACTGTTTGCAGTGACAAACATGGTGGTGATGCCAGAGATGACACAGGCCCCCTTCTGACACTGTTTGCGGTCTCAGAAAATGGTGAGCACTGAGGCTGTTGTTTGTAATGTTGCTGGTTCAGATGTTGTAATTATTCATGGTGTTGCTAGCAACACCAAGGAGGAGGGTGACGGTCTGAACACAGTGATGGAGATAGCAATGGCAATGGGTGCCAGTCCTGGGCACAGCTCTGAACAAGGTGCTGATGATGATGTCTCAGAAATCGTACCCAGCTCCAGTGTCATCTACGACACCGAGACAGGAGATGGCTCCAAGAACAATACTGAAGTTGGCACTGAGAAAGGTGTCGAGGATGGTGCCAGCCATGGCGATGGAGAGAACCCCCGTCACTGAGGCTGTCAATGATCCTGAGCCCAGAGCCAGGGGCTGTGCCAACTCCACGTCAGATGATGTCCTTAAGACGGTTCTCCAGAGCCGTTGGACATGACCAGTGAGGACCAGGTCTGGCTCTGTTGACATGTATGGCCCTGATCTCCTCACCTGCGGGTTTCCTCCCAAAGGCACCATTCAGGTCATTCCACAGATGCTAAGTCCTTCCCTCAGGCAAGGCCCATTGCAGTTCCACAGCCCAGGCCAAGGCCCTCAACACCAGGAGTCTCAACCCTAACCAGATGGGCCTCACCGCTTCCTAAAAAGGATGCTCTCATTCATAGGCCTTGAGGGGACATAAATGTAGAATCAACACCAGGCTTTCATTGGTGCCTTAGAGAGATGGCTTAGGCAGTCTGACAGAGACCAGTACAGGCCCTTTTCCTTGGCACCAGTGATACCCAGAGGCAATGCTCTCATCTCCACCAACGTTCTCAGAGGATAATGAATCATCTGTCCATCTTCCTTCAGCTGCTGAGTATGCTTTGTTTTTTATTTATTTAGTTTTTGTTGACTGGGTAAGTGCACTAGACAAATCCTGCCTATTTTCAGGCACGACCCGGGGGAGGGGGATACAGATGAATGCCAACTGACCTTGAACCAGATTAAACTGTTGGTGGCATTTTTAGTGAATGAGGGAAATTTTGCCAGGACACCGGGGAAATTCCCTACTCTTTTGATAAGTGCCATGGGATCTTTTAACATCCACCTGAACTACCACCAATCCAGGCAGATGGGACCGGGTTTAACGCCTCATCTGAAAGACGGCACCTCAGAAGTGCAGCACTCTCTCATGCTGCACTACAGTGTCAGTACTGGGCTATTAACCCAAGTGCCAGATGTGGAACTGAACCCACAGCCCTCTGATCTCCTGGCCTCAGAGGTGAGTGTGCTACCTACTGAGCCACTGACTCTGCAAACTTTGTACCCAGTGATTCTCAATGTACATGTATTTACAAGCTGCAATCCAACAGCCTTGTTATTGGCACTTCCAATGTCAATACTCGTTATGCCTCCTTGGTCTGGAGCCTTTAAGGAGGCATCCAGGGCAGTGTGGAGGCGTCTCTTCTCCAACCTAGCTATCCCCAGGGCCCTCCTCACATGGTATCATGCACCCACAGGGTCTGCTGATGTTCCTCCTCCTCTTCCTCTGGGTTTGTGGTACTGCATACTCCATTGGGGCAATGGTGCCTCATGCGTAACCGACCCCCACAGGCAGAGTAGTCAGCCACACTCTTGGAAGACAGACTTTTCCTTGGCATACACTCTAATGTGCATTTCTGCACACCAGGATGCATATGGTGATTTACAACCATTGCCTATGGTTGCAGCTAAGCACACTATTAACTACACTGCTGCAGTCAAGACAGGCAGGTCACTGACCTTTGTGCCCAGGACATGGAGGTGACGCAGCACCAATCAAGGGCATCTAATGATGCCAACAAGGTGGCTTAAGAGGCTGGAACTGCAGTCTGCATCAGAGAAATGGAACAGCTTCACCTCTCCCAACTCGTACATTTGGCCCAGCATAGAGTGCATAACTCATACTTCCAGGGGGGATCACGTCTTCTCCCCTAGGGCTAGGCAGGAACTGTCAGGGAACCCTCCTGTTTTTGTGCCACAGGAGCCCCAGCTGGCCAGTCTCGCGTATCGCCAGGTCTGTGAGAAGCCCCTGCCCTCAGGTGTTCTCACTCATGCAAAAGGCTGAGGGTATCTGCTACCCTCAGGGTGAGAAGCTCCTGCCTCAGAAAGAAGGGAAAAGCTTGTACTCCACCCATAATTGAGAATCAATGGTTAAGACTGAGTTTTGGAAGATATAAAAGTTATGTACTTAACTGTTGATCTTCCAGAATATCTTCACCATTGATTACCACATCTGCCCACCACCCTCTGCTCTAGGACAGTGCTGGCTAGCAGCCACTTGGTGCCATGGCAGCTCCCAGTGTACTCCCTATGGAGTAGTTGTTTATAATGCAGCAGTGCAATGGACCCGAGTAAAACATTTAACTCAACCTTTTTTCCACTATAAAAGATTCCAGGCATCTTCCAGCTTTATTTGGTGGTACAATTTTCTAATACCACCAAAATCTGAATATTTTATAAATATTTTAATACAGTTTTTTCTCAAGAAAAGATGGCTGCCACATTTGCATAGATATAGCACTGTAGATGTGGCCAGGGTTAGTACTGAGAAAATGAAAAAGCCCATTGTGCACAGCATAGGCGCTACCTAGACAAGTACATTTGAAAGCTATGTCATATTTTAATTAATTGTAGCTGAAAATAGCTTTTGAAAACATTTTCAAGTTAACTACTGCTTTAAACAAAAAGGGGTTTGGAATCTACTGCTGAGTTCCAACTCCACAAAAAAAATAATTAACTTGGGGTGAGGGTTCCTTTCAGGACCCTCATATCAACCAAAAAAAAAAAGGCAGCTCCTGTCCTTCTTCTACTGGTATGAGGCATATCCCTTTTTGTGGTATAGCCATATTAGTTGCTAAATGCAGTCTATGCCTCAGGGCACTATTCCAATCTCACTCCACTGGACAGAAGTACTGTTCAGGAGGAGTGCCATGACTGGATTATTTATTTATTTTATTATTTATTTAGTTTTGTTTACCGGTAAGTACACTAGACAAGTTTTATGCCTATTTTCAGGAAACCACCCGGAGAGTACAAAAGGGCACAACAGGTACATTGATACAGTAATTGGTTCAGACGAATACATTCAGGTACAAAAACAGGAGAAAAGATAATTTTTACAGTTTTTACATTTACGTGGAAGGTACACCCAGAATACAGTGCTGGGGCAAGGTATAAATTAGAGATAAATTCAATGACCAACAGGGCTGGTGAGGATTATGAGCATAGTAACATCATAGCGTCGGTCAAGCAAGGGAGGGGGGACTTGGACGAGGACATAGCGCAAGAGTGGTGACGCCAGAGAAGGAGAGAAGAAGCCGGCACCAGTGGACACCGGGAGGCTAAGGAGGCTTAGGCATTCACAGCGAGAAGCCACCTTAAGATGATCCCACAGGAGGTCCGGAACTCTTGTGAGAGGAGGCAGTACAGACTCTTTTCAGGAAAGGAGTTCCAGAGCCTGGGGCCATGGACAGCAAAACTCCGTCCCCATGTTGGTGCGGGAAGTAGGTACACTTAGTAGGCCGTCCTTGGGATCTAAGCAGGTAGGGGAGAGGTCAGCAGGAGCAAGAAACCGGGCTAGTTCCGGAGGGGGTGCCGAGCTAAGTACTTTACTCACGAGGCACCCAGTGCTAAAGTTAAGGTGATTAGCCGGGATAGCCAGCCAAGCTTCTCGTAGAGCTCGCAGGATGGGTGAAAGCGGGGGGCCAGGCAAAACGACAGATGTTGTTGCACGTTGAGCTCCACTTGCTTAGGAGGTCTTAGAAGTATGAGCAAATATGAGGGAGTCAGGTGAGGGAGGGAAGTAGTACTTCTGGCAAGAGCTAAGCGAGCCGCTGGAGTGAGGTTGTACCGAGCCCTGTAGGCCATCCCAGTTTGGCGGTTTACCCCACTGCAGGCATTATGGATAAGGACTACCAAGGTCCAATTGGGGATCACGTCAATCCAAGATATTTGAGGGAGGTCATGGTAGGGAGAGGGAGCCATCTTCATAATTGATATGTGGGAGTTGAAGAGGCTCGATTTGGCAGAGGAACCAAGAGCATAGCCTGGGTTTTGTTTTGATTTAGGACCAATTTATGGTTGGAGAGCCATGCCTGGATGTTCCAGAGGTCTTCAGATAAGTGACGGTTTAGTGTGGCTGTATCACAGGAGTGGGCCAGGAGAACCAGGTCATCCGTGACATGATGACACAGCAGCTGGAGACCACATCAGGAGATTGTTGATGAACAGGGAAAAGAGTAGGGACCCAGCATCGGAGCCCTGAGGGACACCAGAGGTGACAGGCCGGGGGCAGAGAGGACTTTATTGAATTTAGTTAGTTGTTTTCTGCCATATAGGTAGTCAGAGACCCAATTTAGGGCGGTGGGGGACAAACCAAGGGACCTCATCTGCAAGGCAAGCAGGTCATGGTCAACGAGGTCGAACGCCTTGGATAAGTCAATAGATACCACACCTGAGAGTTTTCCCTGATCCATAGCAGCTCTGATGCTGGAAGAGACTGAGATGAGAGCCATGGAAGTGCTGTGCCCTTTACGAAAGCCGTGTTGGGCCGGGGTCAGCAGACCATGGGAGTGGATATACTCCGAGATTTGTTTGGCGACCACCTTTTCCAGGAGCTTGCTGACAGCAGAGAGGATAGCTATGGGACGGTAGTTGTCCAGGATTTTGGGGTTGCCCTGCTTAGGGACAGGGACGACCTTGGCAACCTTCCAGATATCCGGGATCAGTCCCTGGGTAAGGGATAGGTTGAAAATGTGGGCCACCGGGGAGGCTATAAGGGGAGCACCTAGTTTGAGAAGCTTTGGCTCCAGATCATCAGGACCAGGGCTAGCATTCTGGGAGAGATCAAGAAGGAGAGACTGCACTGCTACCGATACCGCCTCCTTAGGTAAAATGGAGGGCGGGTCAGACCAGACTCCCATTGGGATGGGGAGGCAGGGCAGTTTGAGTTTTGGCTGAGGATCTCTAGCGGGAGAGCAGAAGGGAGGTCTGTGAAATGAGAGTTTAGAACATTAGCAATCACGTGAGGATTGTTGCAGGAGACTCCTTCGATGAGTATGTCACTGACCTCGAGTAGGAGACCGCCAACCAGTGATTGGATGGTTCTCCAGAACTGTCTGGGGTCTTTAGCAGAGCTGGAGAAGGGCTGCCTTGCAGAAGTCGCTTTTTGCCCCGATCATTTTCTTGCACTCATTTCTGAGTTTTCTGTATTGCTGCAACAGGGCAGTGTCGTGTGAGCGTTTTACCTGATGCCTGCATTTGTCTCTCTCGCCGCATGTGGGAGAGAGACCCCTTCAGCCACTGGGTGGCTGTCCCACGGACCCTACGCCTAGTGATAAGGGCATGCCTGTCTTGTAGATCCACAAAGATGTTGTGGAACGCGCGACGGCCGATGAGGGATCCAGTGCTCTGTAGACTGTTGACCAGTCCGTAGCCTGAGTTCCTCCAAGAACAGGTCAGGGTTTAATCTGGCAAAGTTTCAACCTGGATGATTTTGTGGGAACCTTAGGGAGGGATATTCCATATACACAGAACCGGAGAGTGGTCCGATATGGCCGGGTAGGGCCCTACTGAGGAGATCCTCTCGGGACGGTTTGACATAATCCAGTCCAAGAGGGAGCAGGAAGTGCCGTTTGCCTTTTGACGGGTGGGCTCCCTTACCAGTTGTGTTAGGGATTTGGTGGCAAGCAGGGCCTCAAACTGCTTGACGTTTTCCCCATCCCAGTTTAGGTTAATGTCCCCCAAGATAAGGAGTTCATTTACATATGAACATACCAGCATGCCAGCAGATAAAAGCCTTACAGTCTATCTAGTCTGCTTGATTGTGCAGCTCCCTATGTAGTTACAAGGGGAACGACCCCCCCTCCCTGTTTTCCTTGAGACCTCCCTCCACTTCCCCCATGCTCTCCTTCTACCTGCAGTTTTTCCCCCCTCACCCTGTCCCAACCCCTCTTGAAGCTGTCCACTGTTTTTAGAGATGCCATCTCCTCTGGCAGCTGATTCCACTTGGCCATCACCCTCTCGGTGAATCTTCCCCCTACTGGTCTTGTTGGTGCTAAGGCTGAAGAGGCAATCAGTATACACCCTGATGATACCCCTAAGGTACTTGAAGGTCTTAATCATGTCACCCCTCTCCCTTCTTTCCTCGAGAGAGTAGATGTTGAGCTCCCTTGTGTTGCCCTTCTGGCTCTGTATCATGTTGATTGCCCTTCTCTGGATCATGTCCATCAGTTGATATCACTTGAAGATACAAGAACAAACATGTGCAAAGTGATCTTGGAGAATGATCTTCAGGGAGAAGGAGAAGAGGCTTAGAAGGGGACAAGGGAAGACTTTATAGAGAAAGTAAAGTCTGTTGGAGAACGCAGTCTGCTTAGCAAAAATCTTGAAGAAATGAAGGAAGGAAGGGAGAATGGTAAATTGCATTAATCATAAAAATTACAGAAATAACTGATATTTCATGACAATGCAAGCCAACTCTCAGATCCATTAATGATGTCTACTGAACTTACATTTCTTGATACTTTTGGTTTGATCTAAAGAGAAACCTGAATGTCTTAAAGCACTGTTTTCCACTGATCAACACTATTGTAGGAATTCCATATATGCATGTTCATAAGCATACCACTCAATAAATAACCTGGTCTTCAAATGACGTATAAACATTAGGAAGTCAAGGGCAAATGACGAACTCATTGACACTGTGTTAGAAAACTGTAAAATGAGTTCAAGAAGTTGTTGGAATAGACCCTTTACTGTGAATGTAATGTAAAATGAGAAGCTTCCATGGAAATCAGTGACTTTTTAGAGGTATAGATGCAAATTTCACCAACAAATCTACAACCACAGTCCATTCATTGAATTTGCTGGCAATTGCACCAGGCCATCAATGTAGCAGTAGTGCTACCACGTGTGACCACAGCGGCCCAGGTTCAGGGAACAAGCCTGGATTGACTAGGGCCAACCAGGGAGAAGGACTGAGTGTCTCAGAGGATGCTCTCCTTTGGGGCATGTCAGTTGCCATCCTCGCTGTGAGACTACCACCTTGGTGACCACAGGTGGCAGTGTGGCTGAGGGTGCCAGGTGTGAAGGGAAGATGTTGGCTGGGGATCCAAACTGTGCACATGTGCTTGGCCCCATCATATGTTGATGTCTTCCAGCACTTGCAGGAATTCTAGCCAAAGATCAAGGTTTCCTGGAATCCTGGTATATCTGGCCTGTCCCTGCTGCCTACTCTACTGCCTGACTCTGGGAATGTGAAGGATACCTCCCCTGTCATATACTATTCCTGGTGGATAAACTTCAGCTCCATGAGGCTGACAGGAGATAAGGTAGGTGCGAGATGGAGCAGGTGCTGAGTGTTTAAATGGTTCCAGCGTTGGTGTGAAGGGTATTAAAAAAATATGTATTAGTAAAAAATAAAATTGTTGGCAGTGTTAGAGTTTGTTGTGATGCAGCAGTCATCACAGAAGAAAATTGCATAGGTTTACCATGTGTTAATTATTGTGGTACTGATGGAACTGTAGTCCAACACCAGGAGCTTGGACTAATACCCAGTGCTGACACTGCAGTGCAGCACTAGGGACTGCTGTACTGCTGAGGGTCACCTTCAGAGAAGACCTCAAACCAAGGTCCTTCTGCCCATTTCTGGTGGCTGTCCAGGTGAAAGTAGTTTTCTCTGCCATTCTGTCCAACATTGTCTCTGTCAATAAAACAAGTACATGTAACCCACCCCCAAGATGCAACTGGAAACAAGCAAACACAGCTTTGTGTACCTTTTCAGGCCAAATATTACAAATAAATAAATACATAATCAATCTCTGTTTTGGTCCCAGTAACCATTTAATACTGTACCTCAGAACTGCCAGCCAGTATCTTCTCCTCACACTGGCCACTGGGATTGCAGCCTGGTGGAGGACCAGAGGAGCAAATCACTGCACAGCTGCACGGAATGTGCGCACATTGGAGCAGCCACCTGCACAAATGTGTGAGCTGCCTCAGTGCAGCTCAAATGTTTTGCATGTTTTCTTCTCGGTGCTGAGCACATCTGTCCACCACAACACATTTCACTGCTGTAGCCTCAAGGCCAGCACAACATGGCACTACCACCTCTAGTGTGCTCCTGACCCAGGCACTCCAGCAGCCATCAGGAGGCACAGAGACACTAGGAGGGGGAGAAAATCAAGAAGAATTAATTAGCTTGGCACCACTGTACCTTTATAAACAATGGGGCTGTCATCTGTGAACCGTTTTCATTGCCAGACACTGCTCTGCTGAGGGGAGCAGAATAATGGAGCTCCAAGTGAAGAGCAGAAAGCCTCACTAGTTGCACAAGCACCACCAGATGAGAGGGTGCAGATGTGCCTACGGAACCAGGGAAACAGACTTAGTGAAAATTAAACAGGTAGGAGCCCTAGAAAAGAACTGTATAGATGAAGTGTTGTTATAGTCTGAAAAATAGACACTATCTGTTGACCCCTGACCTCACTGCCAACCAGTCGAGGTCAGGGATCGCAACACATGATGACTGTGCTGTATGCTTGGCACCCTTTCTGCCAATCAATAGGGTGTCCAGTGAATGCTCTGCATACTAATCCTGAAGACTGACAGCCCTGTGTGCCAATCAGAAGCTACCTTTACCACAGAAAAGACCAAGGGCAGTTCCAGAAGAAGTTGGCAGTTAGCTCTCAGAGGGAGAGGAGGGCTCATGCTGCTAGCCAGAGCCATCCATGGAGCCAAACTGGGCTTCCACAGCAGCAAATCAAGGAGTGACTTCAAAGGTTTCTACAACCTGTGTATACAGAGACTGAACTATGTGCCTACTGAAAGTGTCAGGATGACATTTTTTCCTGTGAAAGAGACTACAACCTGCCTTGAGTGAAAAGGAGATAAACACATGCCAG
This sequence comes from Neoceratodus forsteri, assembly GCA_016271365.2. Taxonomy (NCBI): domain Eukaryota; kingdom Metazoa; phylum Chordata; order Ceratodontiformes; family Ceratodontidae; genus Neoceratodus; species Neoceratodus forsteri. The sequence goes on along the minus strand of CM028129.1, from coordinate 1,211,730,370 downwards.
AGCTGCTAGCCAGTCAGTATCTGAGGCTGTTTTACTACAACTGTGAGTGAAAGCCTACATCTAACCTGCAGATAGTCTTGGAGAAGGCTGGTTAGTGCTATTGCCAGGTACTAGGTAACTCTCCACACTAGGGTTCTGAAGCCTGGAAGTGGTTGTGAGGCATGTGACTCCTGCTCCTTTGACTGATCTGTCCCCCAGAGGAGGAAGAGGAGAAAAACCCAAGAGGTCCCAATGACTGCAGACACAGGAAGCCAATCTCCATCCAGAGCCACCTGAGACCTGAAGCCTCTTTGAGCTGCTCTCCCATCTGCACTACCTGAACCATTAGCCTGAGAGGACCTGCACCTGCAGGAAGGAGGAAGAGAAGCCTAGTTGACAGGGAAGTGGTACATCAGAACCTTGAGTACTCTCAGGGCTTCTCCTGCAACTGGGGAAATTTGTGTAAAGTTGCCACCAAATCTACAGATTTAGCCAATGGACCAGGAGTTACAAATACTTTCATTTGAGGTTTTGCCATTTATGCAATTGCATGACCTCTGGGGCTTGGGTTTAACTGTTCTGCTTTGTTCTAAAGTGCACCACCACTGGCGAACCAGCTGCATCATCATGGTTCCTGCATCATTCCTACAGCTGGGTACCCAGTGAAGAATCAAGAGTTCCTCTAATGTTCAAGGGTTAAAACTGGTACCAGTGGATATTGCCTCCTGTACAGGTGGGCTGGTAATGCAAAAGGTTCTACAGTCTTATTTATTGATGCATTCTCTCTTGTCTGGTAGAGGGTCAGCACTGTTATTGCTGTTATAAGTGTTTTGATTGACAGAGTCTAGTCAAGAATTTAATGTTTGCACTATCACAAGCATGCATGAGATTCTTTAAAACCAGTTTTGCTTTGCATTTCCCCATGTCTTGTGAATATTCCCAATAAATATTTTGTTGATATTTTACATTATGTCTCATGGGTATATTATTGGTGTTACAAAGTCACTAGTAGCACTATCATCGTCTCATTGGCAAGCATGACACTTCGAACTGCAGATAGGGTGAGGAATTTGGGATCATTGTGGACTCAAGCTGACCTTAGAATATCAGGTGTCAGCTATTGTCCACGGTGATCTCTCTCATCTGCAAAACATCTCCCAGATCAAGCCCCATCTTAAACCGACTGATCTGGCAACACTGGTGCATGCCTTAGTCATGTCATGTTTGGATAACTGCAACACTCATTACATGGGGTTATCCAGAAGACTTTTATGCCATTTGCAGCTAGTCCAGAATGCGGCAGCATGGCTGGTTGCTGGGAGCTCTCGGTTCGATCACATCACACTGGTTCTCCATGCTCTTCACCGGCTGTCAGTACAGTGGTGCATCAGCTTCAAAGTGTACTTGTTGACATACAAGGCCTTGTACAGTCTGGGTCCAGGCTACCTGAAAGACCTCCTGATATCTTATGTTCCTGGCCATTCCCTCTGGTCAGTAGAGGCAGACCTCCTGTCAGTGTCTAGATTTTGTTTGAAACTCCGTGTGATGGTGTTTGGTGTGGTGGCTCTGATTCTGTGAAATGTCCCTCTATATAGTGAGATGTGTCCTTCACTGGCCATATTTAAAACATTCCTAAAAATTCATCTTTTACTTTAAGATTTGGGTCTGGTTTTATGACAAATGGTTTAATAGTCACTATTGATTGATCTTAAAATTGTTACTGTTTTGCTGTACTTCTTGTGAGGTACCCAGAGCCCTTGGGATTGGGTGTCATATAAATAAAATTGCCTTGCCATTGCCTTGCCTAATTGCATTTTTGCTGAATTTAAGGTTGTACTGTGATTTTGCACAAGTAGGGGGACACTGTGGAGAGTTGGGGAGGTACTGAATATCAGGGGATTGTACCGCTCTGACACTAGGCCCACTTACATTTTACTGTGGGTGGAGATACCATGCTGAACTTAAAGGATCTGGATCTGAAACCCCCCCCCATCAGAAAAATCAGATGCCAGGCCCCTCAACCTTGTCTGAGCCCACAAGGCAGGGGTAGTGCTCGGAACCTCCATGGTGACCTGGTTACATTTTATTTTATTTATAACTTATGATCCATGCCGAGGTGTAACACTGAGTGTCCAAGAGGTTCTGGGGCACTCGATAGCAGCAGGGTGAATCAGCTATAAAAGTTACATTAAAAAATCTGTACACCAGTGGTGTGGAGGGCTGAGGCATCACTGCCTTACCACCTGCCATGCCGGTGACCTGTGTTCGCAGCATGAGCGGGTCGCCAGGGGTCAGCCGAGGAAGGAGAGGATTGAGTGTTCGGAGGACAGCTCTCCTCTCCTGGGGAGGGGTGGGCCTGGAGACTGGTGCATGCCTATCTCCTAGTGGCAGCTGGAGGCAGGTACACTGGTTCCATAGATGCAGGGGGAGACAGAGCAGACACCCAGCATGTCACATGCGGTAGTGCTCATGGCTTGGCCATTGGTGTCATTGCATGCTGCGACTGCACTTGGGGAGGGGAGAAAGCGAGGCAGAAAATCCCACTAACCGGTGAGATGAAGCCGGTCCCCTGCAGGCTCTGCACCCAGCAATCTGGCACCTCAGAGCCATGAGGTGAGTTCCGGTGGATGCAGGGGTGACAGGGCTTGGGGCTGGTGGACGGTGCTGGTCGGTGGAGGAGATAAATGCAAGTAAAAATCTGTACAATCTACAGGTGTCACTTAGCAAGGCCTGATAACACAAACATGCATAAAGTAATTACAAAAAAAGAAACATATATAAGGTAAACAGATGTTAGGTAGGCTAGGGCAGACAGTAAGAGGCACAAGGATAAGAGAGATAAAAGAAAGAGAGGCTGAGTCATGGGTCAGAGATTGTGCAGGTACTAAAATGGTTAGAAACATGAGTAACAGGCTCAAAGCTGTTCAAACAGGAAATTTTGAAGTGAGCCAGGTTTCTTGCCTCTGTAACATTGTCAGGGATTGAATTCCATGTGGTTCAGGCAGTGAAGGAGAAGGCCTTATCTCTGATCACTTTGGGGCCAGTGGGACAAGTAGCAGCAGGTTTACCCTCACAGTCTCAGCTGGTTCCTATGCCTACACTCCTGCACATTTTGAACACAATGTTAACTCCATTATTTAACTACGCAGACATACCATATGATGAGGCCAACACATCTGTACTAAGCAAGCTAACTATTTTCTACAACTGGCTTGCTCACTTTGTACAAAATGCACTCAGTGATAACCACCACTGCACACTATGTAGTAGACTAAATTGGCTGAGCCTAGGTGACTGCAGACAACTTAATCTGCTTTACTCATGTACAAATGTACTGCAGGTAAGGTGTCTGACTACATCCTGTCCTTGGTAGAGCCCACACTAGTTCAGAAGTGCTTAGCTCTGCACTAGGATTGGAATGTATTGTCCCTCACACGAACACCAGAGCAGGCAACAGCAGCTTCTCCCATGCTGTCCCTCTAGCTTGAAACAGTCTGCCTATCCACCTGCACCTGGTCCACACACCTCCACCACCACCACCAAGTTTTGTTTGATACAAGGGTGGTCCATTCTGTCGGGGATCTCATTGGGGAGGCAAGCTTTGCCTTGCAGTGACAAGCCAGGTAGGAGCAGAGGCACACCTATTGTATGGGAGGAGTTTAGACCAGTGGAGGTGGCTGAGATCATTGAGGTGATCTCAAAGCTGAGGCACACTTATTGTGAACTGGACCTGGCCCCAACTCATTTCTTGCTGAGATGTGTTGAGACTGTTGGTCTGGTATTTACCAGGATTGTCCGGTGCTCATTGTCAGAGGGAGTCTTTCCTGATGCCTTGAAGGAGGTGCTGCTGAGACCCTTCTTGAAGAAGCTTGACCCTGCTGTCCTGGTGAATTATTGGCCAATCTCCAACCTTCCATTTTTAGGAAACATTGAGAAAATAGTGGAGCAGCAACTTGAGGCGCACCTCATGGCCTTTGACATCTATGAGCCATTCCAGTCTGGTTTCAGGGCTAGATATAACAATGAAACAGCATTGTTTAGGGTGCAAAATGACCTTCTCAGGGCAAGAGATAGAGGAGACAGGTCAAGTCTTGTTCTCCTCGATCTCTCCTCAGCATTTGACAATGTGGATCACTTTGTGCTTCTGAAGCACCATAGAGAATATTGTGGACTCACTGGTACTGTCATCAACTGGTTTAAGTCCTATTTCTTGGGCAGGAAGCAATAAGTGATGATGGGGAATTTCTCCTCCTCCCCAATGCTCCTGCCATGTGGAGTTCCTCAAGGCTCAATCTTGTTGCCAATGTTATTCATAGTGTACGTATACCCCTGGGGAGCTCATTAGATGTTACAGTTTGCGTTTTCACTGCTATGCAGATGATGCCCAACTGTATATGCCCTTTGCTCCTGGAACACAGGATGCAATGGAAGTGCAAAACAACTGCCTAGCTGAGATCAATGACTGGATGTCCTCCAACTGGTTGTGACTGAATTCCAACAAGAAAGAGGTCCTAGTGATTGAGCCAGGTCATGGGCATGATGGGAGTGCCTCTGGAGTGGTGACATGATTGGTTCTGGGATCCACTTGATTAATGGCTTCCCCTAGGGTAAGAGATCTTGGTGTCTTCCTGGATGACAGACTGACACATGATGCACAAGTGTCTTCTGTGGTCCAAAGTGGTTTCTACCACTTAAGGAATTCACCAGGATTAAACCTCTAGTTCTGCCCAAGGACCTGCCATCACTGCTACATGCCTTTGTCACATCCAGGCTTGATTACTGTAATGCTCTATACTTTGTGGTTAGTGGAGGGACTCTTCACCAGCTGCAGCTGGTGCAGAACACAGCACAGTGGTTACTGATGGGACTGTCTAGGTTATGTCATGTGACCCCAGTCCTGCGAGCACTGCACTGGTTGTCTGTCAGGTGAGGATCTCTTTAAGGTGAGCTTGCTCACCTATAAGGCCCTAAACAGACTGGTCCCTGGCTGCCTGGCTGATCTTCTGACACCTGCCACCTCAGACCACTCCCTCCGCTCCTCCACCAGGGGTCTCCTTGTGGTTCTGAGGGCCAGGTTAAAAACATTCGGTGATTGAGCTTTTGAGGTCACTGGACCAGCCCTCTGGAATTCACTTCCCATCTCTGTTAGGGAGGCCCCAACAGTGGAAGTTTTTTAAAAGGGGTCTAAAGACTCATCTTTTCAAGCTGCTCTACCCCAGACTAATCAGAGTTGTTTTTTTATTACTATTTTATTGTTTTCTTGTACCCCCGTTATTTACCCATCCCCATCTGAGCACCGTGCACATGTGGAGGCATGCACACATTGCGCTACGAGACATCCTCCCGTCATGTCACCTACTCCCACCTATGCTGTCATTGGACATGCACCTGGCAGCGGCGGAACACGGGGGGGGGGCAACAACCTCCCAGGGAGAGAAGAGCTGCTGTTAGGCAGTTCAATCCTACTCCCTCCCTCCCTCCCTCCCCGTGCCGGCTCCCCGATGACTCAAGTATGTTCTCGAATCCGGGAGTTGCTTGTGTGGCATGAGGTAAGGTAGTCTAGCACCTCAACCCTCAATGCCACCGGGCCACCTGTTTTATGTTTTTAAGATTGAATTTATTTATTTTATTATGGGTTGTATGATGTATTTTAAATGAATTTTTGTCTGTAATTTATTTATGTGCACTACTCTGCCTGTTTTTATGTAAGGCGCCCAGAACCTCCAGGACTGGGTGCCATATAAATAAATGCTACCTTACCTTATCTTGCCTTACCTATATTCTGCACTGCTTGCAACCTAGGCCTTGCTGTATCTGAGCAAGCTTGGACACCCCATGGTATGGATGACCACACCCCATAGTGACCTATGTATTATGCTTAAAATCCTGAGACATATGTGGAAGGTAACTGTAATCTATTGTAATTTAACAGTTGGGTATTAAGTGCCTCTCAACTTGTGAGGGATAAGTGTCATTGAATATTGTAACTGTATCTAAAATCTGTTTGTACTCAAGTTACAATGTATAAATTGTACCTTCTCCATGCTGTAATCAGATCCTGCTGCAGTTGGTAACCATTGTAAATCGATCCCTGATTCAATGGTGTATCCGTTTCTCATGTATAAAATTATTATGCCACAGTAGTCTTGTTCAGTAGATTGGTAAGGTAGGTGGGCGCAGAGGCCCTGCATACACTTTAAGATCATTATGAACAGCTGTTGGAAATTTTGCCCTGGCAATACTTCTCAAGTACAAATGACCAATGAGACATTATGACCCACATTGTCATAGATTCTAAAGTATAAAAACATGAATTATCTAGCCATTATATATCCATTATCAGGGCTGCAGGTAGGTGAAGCCTGCAGCCCTCTTGCATTAGCTCTAAAATGGCTTACCATGGAACTTCCTTTTGGACTTTTGGAAGTATCGATCCACAACTGCAAACAGTGCACTCCCCTCTGATTTTTGCTATTTGCTGCTCTGTGTTAAAGGCATCCGAAGGAGGGCAATGCTTTATCCAGCTCAATCAAATAGACTCATTCTAGTTTTTCAGCAGCCTAGGGGTTAACTCATTACCTTGAAGCATGCTGGCATTTCCTTTATTGAAGCACTGAAGCAGTCAAGGTCTCAATAAGCACACTACAGTGTCAAATTAAAGACAGTCCAGCAGTGGGATCTGAGACTATTTTCTTCTGTATTTTTCTATTCAACCTTTGTATATTTGCTGTCCAGTACTAGTGGAAGGTGGGGCTTATAATACCTCTGTTTATCCAACAGAATTGGTTCACTGTTGACTTTTCCAGTCTGATGTATTTAATGCTCATTAAAGGTACAGCTCAGACAGCACTGGACAGTAAACTAAAGCTCTTTGTTTATCTACAGGGACAGGTACAGTACAGGCTTCCCTCCACCCACTCACCCACTGTGATGAATTTAGTGCTTGTAAAAGTGAATAAAGCCCTCAGTTTATCCACAAGGTATCATGTGGGCAGGCACAGTGTAAACCTACCCACACTGTGATGGATTTAGTGCTGGTAAGTGGTGAGGGACTGACTAATCCATAGAGACAGCTACAGTATGGGGGGAGGGACAGTGCTTGGTTTCCACACTGTCTGCATTTAGTCCTGGTGAATGGTGAGGGACTGCCAGAGCTGGGGACTAAAGCCTTTTGTTTATCTACAGTGACAAGTACAGTGTTTGACTGGCGAACAGTAAGGGACTTGCACCACAGGAGACTGAAGCCCTCTACAAACCCACAGGGGCAGATGCAGTGTAGAACAGACAGTCCAGGGTTTCCGCACTGTGGTAGATATAGTGCTCATGAAAGGTGACAGACTGACAGTACTAGAGGCTGAAGTCCTCTGTTTATCCACATGGGTGTGTACAGTATGATCAGGAACAGTACAGGGTTCTCACACTTATGGTTTCAGTGCTATCAAAAGCTAAGGGATGGGCAACACTGGAGACTGCAATACTGTCTTCATGTCCACTGTCTCTATTGGCAGGTCATTTTAGAAGGCCACCACCTTCTGGGACAAAATATGCTTCCTAATGTTATCCCCTAAACTTGCCATCGGTGACCTTCAGAGCATGTCCCTGTGTCCTGCTGGAGATCATATCCATATGTTCAATCCTGTCAATATCCCTGAGAATGGGAAGACTGAGATCATGTCCCATCTCAGCCTGCTGTCTACATGGAGAAGATGGTAACAACTACTAGTAAACATAAATGTGGATATTATCTGTTAGATCCTTCCAGGTATTCCTGTTTTGAAAATGCTGCTTCTCCATAACAGTGATATTTAAACAGAAAGCCCATCAGCATTTTTTTATTTTTAGTACTGAACACATTCTCTTTACTGCTGCAGTAAATGTAAACACTGGAGGAAATATGAAGAAACTGATAGGGAGAAACTTACAAAATGTCGTCAGTAGGCATTTTATGCAACTGCATAAATATGCAGAATTAAAAATGCTACATAAATTCACTGTTACTAAGCAGTGGCAGACAGGGGGCATTTGTCAACACAAAAAGGGGACTTGGTCTGCACTCAATGAGAGGTGAGAAAGTCAGTTTTCCTATGTGGGACAGTGACCCACAGAGTGTAAAAAGTTGGGGTTATTGAAAATATGATGGATCATAATGGTCTACAGAGACGATTTTCTTAAAGCAGAAGCTTTCTCATCAAGAAAGAAAAAAAGGCGGGTCAGAATTGACAACCATCTGACATTTTTCACAATCCCCCACTCAAAAATGAATACTGACACAATTTATCTTGCTACAGTATAAGACTGCACCAAAGAAGTCAGCATCTATGCCATGCTGGTATTTCTCTGCTTGACATACTGTATGTGCTGCATTCTTTCAGCAGGGTCTTTATAGAATACGGTGCCACACAAAATTTTCTTGACCTTATCCTCACTTCCATCTGAGTGCACCCTAACCCCCTTTCTGCCCTGATATCATGATAGTTAGGGTTTGATTAAGTAAAGCTGTATCAATATTTCCTCCATGTGGACCAAGTGAAACTTTTTCAATGCCCAAAAAAAAGACTAGCAATGCATTCCCTGGACTTGAATAAATTTAATATGCAGTGGTATTATACTTTGCACATTCTTGTGTTCTATGATTCTAATATGTTCACCTATTATGTTATGAGGCTATGTTTAATTTTGAAAATGCAGGCTCTTAACTTTGAAATATTCAATACTTTTACCACAACTTTTCAACATAGCCATTTTGGTACAGCAACTCATGAATGTGACAGCTGTCATTTTTCAACTCTTGCCCAAAATGTGTGTTTGCAGTCCAAAAGTTGATTTTGCAGTCTCTGCATGACATCACCTTTAGGCCAGGAGTTGAACATTTTCTCTGCCCTTCTTTATGAGGCAGGGTCATCACGAGGCTGTGTTGAAAATTTGGTGTAAAAATATAAAAAAAAATAATAAATTTCAATATTTAATCCCAGATTCTTTTCCTGCAGCTCTATCAGCTCTGGCCAGATCTTATATACAAGAGCTACAGCAGTTCTTCCAGATACCATACAACTGGAATAATACATTTTCTGAAGAAGTCATCTGGCAGAAAGTTTGTATCTCTTTTATATCGAGTTACATAAAAATGTTTTTCTGTTCTTTGGGACCTATAATTTTGCAGGTAACTAATCATACTCTATGACATGCAGCCCAATCAACCTTGGCCAGCATCTGCTGTCATGAATGATTTCTTATTTGGGCTGTTGTTCTTGCCTTTACTCAGTATTCTGTTTTCTTCTTTTCCAGGGTAACCACTTTGCAAAACACAACTCTGCTACCATGTTAGCTGCAATGTGGAGTTCATGACAGTGCCCATAATATAAATATCAGCCTAAAATGGCATACAGATAACCTGCTTTAGCCTTTCAGTACTGTGCAGTATATGAATCACTTCCTACATAGCAGGAAAAGATGTTTTTAAAACAAGATGTGATCAGTGCCATTTGCCAATAAACTCTCCCTGAATTCCCATTTTGTCTGCCTAAATGTGATCTACACAGGGGGCGTGCAATGGGCTGACTCAAAATATGCAGTTTATCTTCAAGCATGAGGGAGCAGGACCACGACTCCTGAGTGGTAGAGTAGGGAGGCAGTATAGCGCAGTGATTTAAGGCTCTGAGCTGCAAATCTGTTAACATCCAGCAGACCAGACCTGGGTTTGAATCCCACAGCTTCCACTTGCATACTGTGTGACCCTGAGCAAGTCACTTAACTTCCCTGTGCTCCCAGGTCACTCCTGTAAAAAAGCTTTCAGCTTAGTGTGCTACTCCTGGTTAAACAACTAAAAAAAAAGAGTAAGTTATGAAAGTCCTGTCCACTTACAAGTGATGATAAATTGCCAATTTTGAGTCAGGTCAGACTAGTGTATATTTAATATACATATAATAGTAGTTTACAAGTTATAGCTTTTAAATCTGCAGTTTCTTTGAATAATTTGCTCTTTGTCCTTTGATTTTAACAGTGGGCTTTAGTGCTGCACTATGATGTCATCAGCTGTGGGAAAGCTGCTCTCTGTTTGGTTCAGTATTCCACTGTGATGACAGTCATCTTAAAAATATACATTGTGACAGCAGTAACAACAACATATGTTATGTTGCTGTTCCTGATGTCACTAGCTAAGATATCTTTTTTATGGTGACATTTGTACCACCATTCCTGTTGTATAGAAATCATAAAGTCATGTGATGACTGCCTTCTCCACTGCATTACCTTCACTCAGTCTTTATAAGTTATCCATGGTGTGCTTAGCAGCTGGAGTGTACTGAACATGTGTTGTTTCTGCTTTTCATTTATTGAGATCCAACTAAAATAAAACTATTATCTACACATTTTAGATTTTTATATTATTTTTTTTAAATGTTGCTTTCCTTTATTTACGTAAAAATGCAATTATCCTTATGTAAACATTTATTTATACAGGCATAGTGCATTAAGGAGCACACGTACCATGTTGTTTACATTTTTAATGTAATGTTTACATTTTTTAATATAAACCCTGGAGGAGAGGAAAATGAGAGGGGACATGATTTAGACCTATAAGTACCTCACAGGGATGAATAAGGTGCATGGGGCCAGATGGGGTGCACCCCAGGGTCCTTAAAGAACTAAGAGAGGTGGTGGCTGAACCTCTAGCTATCCCTATTTAGCCATCACTGGAAACAGGGAGGTACCCAAAGACTGAGGACAGCAGGATGAGTCCCCTTATACAAAAGTGGAACAAAGAGGAAACAGGAACTACAGACCAGTCAGCCTCACCTCGGTAGCGGGAAGATCTGGAAGCACTACTGAAGGAGAGATTGGTGGAACATCTGGTTGTCAATGGACTACAGGACCCAAGGCAGCATGGTTTCACCAGGGGGAGGTCATGTCAGACCAACCTCATTGAATTTTTTGACTGGGTGACTAGGGAGGTGGATCAGGGGAGGGCAGTGGACATGGCCTATCTGGACTTCAGCAAGGCCTTTGACACTGTGCCACATAGAAGACTATTACACAAACTGGGGAATATGGGTGTGGGCAGGACAGCAGTGTGGTGGGTAGGTAACTGGCTGGGTGGCAGGACACAGAGGGTGGTGGTAAATGGCTGTCACTCCACAGAGGAAGAGTGACCAGTGGGGTACCACAGGGATCAGTGCTGGGACCGGTCCTATTCAACATCTTCATCAGTGACATTAGCAAGACCTAGAAGGCAGAATTTCACTGTTCGCTGATGACACAAAGCTCTGTAACAGAGTAGACACACCAGAGGGTGTAGACAGAATGAGACGTGACCTGCAGAAACTTGAAGAATGGTCAGGGGTTTGGCAGTTGAAATGCAATGCAAAGAAGTGCAAGATAATGCATATGGGGCACAAAAACCCTGGCACAATATATCAGTTGGGGGGGTGAGGATATAGCATGCACCAAGCAGGAAAGGGATCTTGGGGCTATCATCTCTGATGACCTCAAGGTAGGGAAACAGTGTGACAAGGCAGCAGGTAAGCAAATAGGATGCTGGGATGTATAGGCAGGCATCACCAGCACGATAAGGGAGGTCATAATTCGCTTATACAGGACACTAGTGAGGCCCCACCTGGAGTACAGTGTACAGTTCTGAGACCGTACTTCACGTAAGGACATAGACAGGGTAGAGAAGGTTCAGAGGAGGGCAACAAAGATGGTGCATGGATTGCATCACAAGTCCTATGAAGACAGGTTGAAGGAGCTGAACATGTACTCCCTGGAGGAGAGGAGGAGAGGGGATATGATAGAGACATACAAGTATCTTACAGGAGGAACAGGGTACAGGAAAACACTATTTTAAGCGAAAAGATGTTCCAGGACTAGAGGGCATGGGATGAAGTTGGAGGGAGGACGATTCAGAGGAAACATGAGAAAGAATTTCTTCACAGAACGGGTGGTGGACAAGTGGAACACCCTGCCAGAGGAAGTGGTGGGGGCTGAAACAATCACGGGATTTAAGAATGCATGGGATAGACATAAAGGAATTCTGGAGGTCAGGGGTAAGGGGCAACAGACTTCTAGGAAAACAAACTGAACTCACAAGCTCAAATGGGCAGACTGGGAGGGCCATAGGCCCTTATCTGCCGACACTGTCTATGTACCTATGTATGTAGGAAGTCTCATTCAGAGGAGAGAAGAGGAGAGGAGAGTAGAGGAGAGGGGGAGAGAAGCACCATAAAACAGGGGCATGTAATGAATGGGGAGGAGAGTTTAAGAGAGATGTGATTAAATACTTCTTCACCGAAAGGGTGGCGGATGCCTGGAACAGCCTAGCAGAAGTGGTGGTAGGGGTAAAAACAATGGGGGCCTTCAAGCATGCATGGGATAGGCACACATGTATAACAGGCAGAGGAAGGGGAGGTGGCAGGGATGCCAGAGATCAACTAGGGTGTCGGAGTAGGCAAGGAAAAATTGGCCAGACTGGATGGGCTGAGTCCTTTTCTGCTGACATAATATATGTTTTTATTTGGGCATATGTGAAGTATGTTTAATAAGCACAGTGAATTGTTTTGAAATAGTAAATTTTTTATTCATACTTAGTGACCTTTTTAATGCATTCTTTTTCCCATCCAATAGTCATTCTGTAATTACTTAGCAGTTCCAGAAACCAGTGACATCAGCTGAGTGGAAGCTCTGCATGGAAAGCTTCATTTTAGGCTTCAGTTCAACTGATGCCACTGGGTTCCACTTCATTGTAGCGTTCAGCTCAACTGATGTCACTGGGTTCCACTTCATTATAGTATTCAGCTCAACTGATGTCACTGGGTTCCACTTCATTGAAGTATTCAGCTCAACTGATGTCACTGGGTTCCACTTCATTGTAGTGTTCAGCTCAACTGATGTCACTGGGTTCCATTTCATTGCAGTGTTCAGCTCAACTGATGTCACTGGGTTCCACTTCATTGTATTATTCAGCTCAACTGATGTCACTGGGTTCCACTTCATTGTAGTATTCGGCTCAACTGATGTCACTGGGTTCCACTTCACTGTAGTAGTCAGCTCAACTGATGTCACTGGGTTCCACTTCATTGTATTATTCAGCTCAACTGATGTCACTGGGTTCCACTTCATTGTAGCGTTCAGCTCAACTGATGTCATTGGGTTTCACTTCATTGTAGTATTCAGCACAGCTGACATCATTAGGTGCCACTTCATTGTAGTGTTCAGTTCAGCTGATGCCACTGGTTCCATTTCATTGCAGTGTTCAGCTCAACTGATGTCACTGGATCCACTTCATTGCAGTGTTCAGCTCAACTGATGTCACTGGGTTCCACTTCATTGCAGTGTTCAGCTCAACTGATGTCACTGGGTTCCATTTCATTGCAGTGTTCAGCTCAACTGATGTCACTGGGTTCCACTTCATTGTATTATTCAGCTCAACTGATGTCACTGGGTTCCACTTCATTGTATTATTCAGCTCAACTGATGTCACTGGGTTCCACTTCACCGTAGTATTCAGCTCAACTGATGTCACTGGGTTCCACTTCAGTGTAGTGTTCAGCTCAACTGATGTCACTGGGTTCCACTTCATTGTAGTGTTCAGCTCAACTGATGTCACTGGGTTCCACTACATTGTAGTGTTCAGCACAGCTGATGTCACTGAATTCCACTTCACTGTAGTATTCAGCTCAACTGATGTCAATGGGTTCCACTTCTTTGTAGTATTCAGCTCAACTGATGTCACTGGTTCCACTTCGCTGTAGTATTCAGCTCAACTGATGTCACTGGATTCCTCTTCATTGTATTATTCAGTTCAGCTGATGTCACTGGGTTCCACTTCATTGTAGTATTCAGCTCAACTGACGTCAATGGGTTCCACTTCGTTGTAGTATTCAGCTCAACTGATGTCACTGGGTTCCACTTCATTGTATTATTCAGCTCAACTGATGTCACTGGGTTCCACTTCATTGTAGCGTTCAGCTCAACTGATGTCACTGGGTTCCACTTTATTGTAGTATTCGACTCAACTGATGTCACAGGGTTCCACTTCATTATAGTATTCAACTCAACTGATGTGACTGGGTTCCAGAACTGCTAATTAACTAAAAATAAACACTGGGTGGGGAAAAAGCAGCATTAACAAGGAACCCTAAATAAATAAAAATATGATTGCTTTAAATCAAACACACAAGATACACTAGTTTTATTAAACAGACTTCACACATGCCCAATTTAACAGCTACATTAATAAATGTAAATAACAGGGTTTATATTCGCTTTAAGATAAAACAACCTCATTCACAAGAACTTTCTGTTGAGAGCATTAGTCAACAGCAGACAGGAACAGACAACTACAAATAGCATTCAATATAACAATTACACACATTTTTTCAAATATGACAATACTTTAATTTTTTTTTCGAACTCTGTTTCTACTCCATTGCACGAGGCATCTCTTGAGGTGCCTTCTCAATACTTCCCTGCTACTCCCACTGTGTCCTCTCCTTGGCCATCCCTCCCATCAGAGAGACTTCCCTGCCCCTCAGATCACCCCACAGGGGGAGGGCCTGCCACTACTCCCTTGGCGGTGTCTTTCTGTAATTACAGGGTCCATCTCTCTTAGGGAGTCAGCCATGGATCATCGAGGTGGTGGTTCGGTGTTGGGGATGTGAGGAAATGCCACTGAGGCCCTCATCGCCTCCTCAGTGTGCTGAGGATTTTTGTAATTTTTGGTCCTTCTCTAGATGTGGGTAGTGCAATGCCATCCTACCATTATGTGAGCATGCCCGCTGATGTCCAGAAGGCAGCCATCTGACATCTTCCTCTTGTGTGGTTCTGATGGTCATAGTGCACCTGGTCTTCACCGGTGTCACTATCTGCATGGAACACATCCCCCTTCCCTCCCAGGAGAGGAGAGCAGTCCTCAGATGCTCAATCCTCTCCTCCCCTGCTGACCTCCGATGGCCCAGGCTCATTCCTGAACCCGGGTTGCCAGTGTGGCATGAGGTGTGGCATCTAGTGCCTTAACCCTCAGCACCACCGGGTTGTCCGACAACACTTTATTTGAAATGATTAATCAATCAATATTTTATTAGTAGGCAAATTGAAATGACCCCTGTTTTACAATTGTGACCAAGAGTCATACTGAACAGTGCAATATATAACAGATACCATGTAATAAAATACCATCATGCTCAATAAAATGTTAACAATTATTTATAACATTCACAGTAGCTAGACAGTTAGCATGAAATTAAGGTTTGAAAATAAGAGATCATCAGTAAACAGTTCATTTTTGCACTTCTTTCAATTTGTCCCCAAGTTTAAGGAACAAAATCTGTTAATAACAAGGTACCCATTTTAGCATGAGTTTTTGATACTGAATATGAAAAGAAATCATTTGAATGTAATCTGTGATCAACATGTCTTTTCTGTCAGCTCAAAAGAGTAGCAGAAACATCACAGAATATGCAGTCATGATAATGACCAAAGATGAAGACATAAGTAAGAAAAGAGCCATACCAACTCTGTTCTACAAGTCTCTGATGAAAGGCCACCCTTATACCACCAAGGACTTGGATTACTTCCATGCTGATGCCCTAGTGCTGTACTGCTGGTAGTATCATCTGTCAGATGAGATGTTCAATTGAGTTGCCTTCTGCAAGCTGCTGGTGGCTGTCCAGGCGGAATAAAGATCCATGGTCAGACTTTAAAATGGCCTAAAATAGCGGTGGGACTAAGTCTCTATGCCTACAGTCTGCCAGTGCAGAAAGAATCTCTGCATTCAGCAGACTGTCCTGTTTTCAGCTCTTGCTCTGCATGGGCAACAGGAGCAGCTATGGAGGATGTTATGCTTGGTCCAACCAGATATAATGTCTATCACAACTGCGTCAACAAATGGCTGCAAGGTGCTGAAAAATCATGGATCCCCCATAAAACAGCTCCATTTTAGAAAATTTCTCACATGCAGGAAAAACTGCTGCTCCACAAATGATGACTCACTTGCACAAGTTTTTCCCAAACCTGCGCCAGTTTTGGAAGTCTTTGAAAATCCAGCCCCCATGCCTACTGTTGAAAAGAGTAAGGGAGTACCCTGGTGTCTTAGCAAACAAGCCTTCTTTCAATAAAATAGTTTTAAATTTCAGTGTCACTTCAGGAGTGTTTGGACCCATGGACTCTAACTGAATCAAATATTGTAAGTGTAATTAATTATTCATGAGTGAAAATAGCTCACTGATTGGCTGCCATGCTGGTCTGAAATCTCTTTGAAATGCCCAGCATGGGAGCGACACTCAGCTGATCACGTGCTCTACGCTGACAGCAGTGGCGGTAAAACAAGAAGTGTTTTTGGTACTGCTGTCAGAGTACAGTATCAGTAAAGAAGGTGCTGAACTAGTGATCAGCATAACACAAAATGTTCACCAAATCACAGACCAAAACTCAATTTAAGCCCCTCACATCATTGTCGCTCCTACCCACCAGCACATCAGCACTGCTCTATAATGCTACGAGACAAACCAGTGTCACCACACTGCAGTGTCAGCACATGCTGCCACAAAAACAAATAAAAAAACCTGTTTAAAAGTCTCATTATTGTGATTAGACATATAATCACAATGATGACTGAACAGCCAGTTATTTCCTGGGGATTAATTACCGGCCAGTGGAGACTGGCCCTTGGCTATGCTTCAGGCCACCCTTCCCCCAGCCGGTCGTTAATCCCCAGGAAATAACCACCTGTTCAGTCATTACTGCTTAAGTAAAACTCAGCATCTCATCAAGGCAACTCCGTTAGCTGTGACCTAACTCTTTCTGTCTAAGATCCAAGTATTTTGTTTCAAATAAAGCTGTGCTGAATGCAAAATTCTGCCAGCAGAATCTGAGCAAAGCGGCAGTTCCCCTTCTGAAATTATTTTGGAAATTTTTTCTGAAAAATCATTTCTTTGTAAACCACTGAATTACTTTCCTGGATTATGTCAACCAAGAATAATTTTCCATGAACTGTGCAAAAAAGGAATCGTGGTTTAATAATCTGTCAAAAACATTCGCTTTAAAAAATTGAATTCCTCTACAGGCACACTCACAGAATCAGGTGGTATTTTAGCAACTCCCAGAACTTCATTCCATCAGAATCTGAAAATTCCACCCAGCACTACTTTCACTTACTTGCTCGCATAGAGCCTCCTAGGCAACTCCCAGGTGTTAACACCTCCAGGTGGCATCTGTGAAAGTTATTTTGAAACAAAAGAATTGACCTAGTTAGTTTGAAATGGCAAAAGTATATTCTTTTAATAGAGTGGCAAAGACTAACCAGGTTAAAGTAACCCGGGCAATGTTTCAGAGGATGTTTTCTGAATAGGGTTTACAGAAAGGATGTCAGTCCTCATCTCCAAAAACAGTAAATATAAGCAAACTGTGCATGAATATGTAAGTAACAAGGCACAACAGTGAGCTTGTGGTGTCATGTAGTAAGGCATGATGCTGCAAGAGTGCCTTCAACCCCTAGAAGTGTGGTTGTGACACCACAACCAACAAACACCCTGTAGTGCCTTATTGCACTTATGAAATGGGAATTTTGATAAGCACATTGAAAGAAAATTTTTAAAGTTGTTAAAAATATGTAAAAAAAAAAGAATAATGTTTAAAAAAATGGTAAAATAATTACTCCACAGCATGATAGATATGTCAATATTAGCAAGCTGCCAGTAGATGGTGCTGCATGAATAGTTGATGAGCAGGAGCTTTTTGAAGGTTCTGAGAGTGCACATTGATATTTTTGGTACTGAGGTAGCTGGTACCAGGACTTGTTTGTACCCAATCGTTGTTGTCTCCCAATCCAGTAGGTACAAAGAAGTGTTAGCCAGTTAGGCTGTGATATTTCCCCTAACCATTTTATAAAAGAGAAGTACTGCAACAAGGTCAACCACAAAAACAAATTCCCATCATTTTAAAGGAGATAGGACATTATTTTTTGCTATTAACTGTTAAATAAATGATAAATAACAAACAGTGGCCTCTATGTGTTTTTTGTATTTTAAATGTTCAGAATGTTAATTTATTTATATGATCATTATGTTGACATGACCATCTACATGACAGTCTGTTTTTGTATTGGGAGTCAGAGCATGTCAAGCTTTAAAATGCCATGTCACAGACTCCTGATACAGCATTCAGTTAGCTGCAGTGCTCACACTGGACTTGCCAACTTCTTCGACAGTAAAGACTGATGCCATACTGCACTTCTAAAAAAGACACCCGACTAACATCACCTTATCATTTGGCAACCAGCAACCCTCCCATTTTCTGCCAGTCACCATACAAACCTGGAAAAGTCCTCCATTATCTAAACAGTTTATTACTGCAGAAAATATTTTTATTTATTCATTCCTTCCTGGTATCCTGTGGATCCTCAACCCATCCTCTTGCTTTTAGCGTAACCCTGCCACTCCCTCCCAAGAAAGTTCCTTAAGCTTACCTTTCATGCCCTGTGGGCTCAGCATCCTCTGGAGTGCCAAAATCCTTTTTGTGTGTATGTGTTGGGGGGGGCACAGAAGCAATCTGCAGGCACTCAGTAGTGCCAGGAGTAAGTGTACTGTGCTGGTTTGTTATGCTCCTGGCCTTACTGTGCCATCTCTGGGGTGGGGGAGTGAGAAAACATACAGCCACTTTAGCCACTGAGAGGTGACATGCTGTTTATTCCCCAGCACAGATTTGCTGACTTTGAGTGGGGGGACTCAGAGATAGAGCTCCTTGATTGACTTGCTTGCCACAGATGAGGATTTTTCCTTTGCTCCCCAGCCCAGATGCAGTTCATGAGAGTGTCAGCGGAGTGAAGACACAAGAGGCTGTCAGCCACAAAAGAAAGTATTTCAGTGCTTCAGAGGCTGCTGTTGCTGCTGAGCCCACAGGGCATGAAGAGTAAGCTAAGGAGCTTCATTGGGAGGAAAGAGGTAGCACAGTTACACTAAAGCAAGAGGATAGGGTGAGACCCATGGGACACCAGGAGGAATAAATGAATAACATTCTTTTATTGCAGAAATAAACTGCTTAGATAATTAAGGACTGTTTCATGACTTGAATGGTGACTGACCAAGGATGGGGGAGGTGTGTTGTACTGGTCACCAAATGATAAGGTGATGTTTGTTGGTTGCCCTTTTAGAAGTGCAAATGGCATCAGTCTCTACAGTTGAAGCAGATGACGAGTCCAAAATGAGCACTGCAACTGAATACTGTATTGGGAATCTGTGACATGGCATTCTAAAGCTTGACACGTGCTGATTTCTGATATAAAAACACAGACTGTCAATTTGATGGTCATTTCAACATAATGATCATATAAATAAATGAGCATTCTAAACCTTTAAAATAAAAACACACACAAAGGCCACTGTTTGTTGCTTATCATTTATTTAATGGTTAATAACAGCAGAAAATCATTTCCTGTCTCCTTTAAACAGAATAAAACCGGCTTCATGCAGTAGAACAGAAGTATTGTTGTGTTCTATATGAGAAAAAGGCAGTCTGTGAAAAACAGTGCCCTCTAATGTAGTAGGGAAAGCAGTAAATAACACTCAAAAACAATATTGTCATCTAGTGGTGAAAACAGTGAATAACAGTCAAAAACAATACTATCATCTAGTTGGGATCCATACAATAGCATGCATGAAAGTAACTAAGGATATCAATATCCCAACGGGTGGGAATTCCCTTTTAGCTGAATGGCTACACCTGCTGCCTTTGGTACTCATGGTCTGTGGTTTGATGGGAAACAAGGAATGGTCTGGAGGTGCATCTGATCAAATATAGAGGGGATATGCATGACAAATAGAGAATACTGAATGGGCAACCATATATAACAAGGCTGTGTTTCCATCGAGGGGTTGAGATGAAAGAAGATGACCCTTAAGAGTGAAGCTCAAGAAGTTCATGCTGTCATCTCAACCTGAGATGGATACACACGTCTTGTTGTGTATGGGAGCACATCCATTATTTTATACAGTATTTTTTTTCCAAGAGTCACTGAAGTGCCCCCATAATACAAAAAAAAATTGTTATTCCTTTGTTCTGTTCTATGATCGAAATTAACATTTACAAACTTTCACAAAATAATAGCTGCAGCTTTTTTCTTTGGGTGGTTAGTAATCAACTGTGTGTGGGGTGAATGAGGAATTTAACATTTTATGACACCTGTGCTGAGCAACTGTTCTGAATGCATACAACAACACTTTGGAATGCGCATACTAACAGTTTAGAACATGCACAACAAGGATTTTGAGAAGGCTAATTTTTATACAGAACAAAGGCTGGTCACTTGATACAATACAACTGTCTATGGCTGTATCTGGGAAGCAACTGAGCACATAATGGCTACTCTGTTGACCCTGCATACAGCAGCTGAACTACCTGCATCTACTACCTGATTTATAAAGTGTTTTGAGATACAGTTTTCATTAAAGGCACTCTACAAAAGAAAACTATTTTACATCATATTGTTAATAAATGTATTTATTTGTAACATTTTACAAGGAAAGGCATACTTTGCTGTGAAAGCTCGTTTCCCGCTACGTCCTTGGGGTTTGCTTACATGGCCTTGTTTTATTTAAAGGAGGGATGTTGGCCAGGACTCCAGGGAAAATCTTCTACTCTTAGGATAAGTGCCATGAGATCTTTAACATCCATCTGGACAGCCACCAGAGATGATCGGAAGAAATCTCAGTTTAACATCTCATTCGAAGCACTGCAGCTCAGCATTGCAGCTCCTAACCAGTGGCACACCACAATGTCAGTACTGGGTATTTGCCCAAGTTCCTGCCATGACCTACTGATCTTCCATCCACAGATGTGATCATGCAACCCACTAATACAGTGACATGAGATCAAGTTTGTCTTCCAACTAGAGATCAACGTCTTTGAGGCTATACATAGTACCCCACAAGTCTTGGAAAGCATGATCACAGTGGACGTAACAGAATGCAATAAGCAACCACAAAGTCTCATTAATTACAACAAGTTAATCAAACTGTTGTTTTTTACTGCATGTCTGGCAATCTTTTTAGCTCAGACTGTAACAAACAAATATGGAACTTTATTACATTTTCAAGTCTGCCTTATTTTATTGCTTCAGTGACTTTTCATTTTGTCACTCACTAACTATAAGATGTGTTAACTACTGTTTGCTGCAGCACTTGTGGTTCACTTTCTTCCACTCATGCTGGGCGGGCCCACTACTAAACTATCAACATATACTGGAAAAATTTAAAACGTCTCATATAATGACAGAATAACACTTCACCACACAACAGACAAGTGTGAATTCTGATGACATGTTCTATGTAGTTTTGATGGCTTATGTAAGGATCAAACATACCGTAGTAAACTATAATGTACTGGGTCACATTTTGCAAGAAACTACACATTTGTGAAATATTCAAATGCTTCAGATGAAAAGAGATTTTTATGATGTACAGAGAAGGTTGTTAAGCCATGGAACAGCCTACAAATGCAAGTGGTCAGAGCAAAGACCATAAATGGGTTCAGGAATGCTGGGACAGAGTAAGGGGTCTAATCGTTATACCGTGAGCAACAATGTACCCTTTCTTCCCAGGCTGAGGGTGGTGTTGCATGACAGCTGTCCCCTCAGTCTTGGCCCATCTAGATGGCTCACTGAGCTCTCCCAAAATTGAACTCAGCGGCACGGGATCACAAACCATTGGGGTAAGTCTGGCATTACGCATTTCTTAATAATTATTATGTATTTTAAAATCTTGCCACCAAATTTTCAAGATAGTCATTTTATGGTTCCCCCTTATAAACATCTGTCATGTTTACATGATGTGGGGGAGGAATGGCTATGTTGAAAGACTGGAGTCGAAATATTGAAATTAGCAAAGTTCTGAGTGAAAGTTGAAATATTTCAACATTCGCTCATAAGGTGATCATTTTACCATATTTGTGCACCAAAATTTCCACATACTCTTCTTATGACCCCACTTCATGAACAGAGTAAGTGAAAATTTTCATATCCCGCCTGAAAAGTGACTTGATGAAGTGACTGCAAAATCTCCTTTCAGCACAGATATGAAAATGTCACCCGAGTTGCCCATGAGGTGGGATCCCAAAAAGGTCATGTTAAAGGTTTGGAAAAAAATACTGAAAATTGGCAAGGTTATGAGTGAACATTGAAATATCATAACTGGGTCATTTTACCATATTTTTCCACCAAATTTTTAACATAGTCTTCTAATGAACCCACCTCATGAACTCAGGAAGTGAAAATGCTCAAATCCCACTCAAAATGTGATTTTACAGAGCAGCCGTGAAATCACCTTTTGGCATGGATTTCAAAAATGCCACCTATTTTGTTCATAAGATGGGGTCCCCAAAAGGCCATGTTGAAAATGTGGTAGAAAAATCTTGAAAATCAGTGAAGCTATGAGTGGATGTTGAAATATTTCAATGTCCTCTCATAATTTGGTCATTTATCATATTTTCTACCAAATTTTCTACATAGTCTTCGATAATTCCCCACCTCATGAACCCGTGGTGAAAATGTTCAAATCTTGTCAAAATGTGATTTTTGTGAGTGACTGCAAAATCACCATTCAGGACAGATTTGAAAAATGTCATCCATGATGTTCATGAGGTGGAGTCCCAAAAGGTCATGTTGAAAATTTGTGTAAAATATTGAAAAATGACAAACTTATGAGAAAATGTTCAAAACACATTGAAATACATTAAACTAACTTGTTCTCTCTTATTGCAGTCACTGGTTCCAGCTGCAAGACATCTTTTCAATCAGAGAATGGATCTATGTTATGGGAGTGAGGGCATGTGGGGTGTGTGGGGTGGTGGGTGCTAAGTGGGGGGGTCAGGGTGGGGTGAGGGTGTGGGGTAGATTGACAAAGGACCATTTTATTTTTACAGGGTTAGAAAATGAGGATTGTTTTCTTTTCAGTTTTACTACTGTTCTGGATCCGATATTGGGGTTGGACACCCCAGTGTCAGCTGTTACTCAACAGTGGCACTGGGGTAGGCACCTTTGGTATTGCCACCAATGCAACTGGGGAGGAGATGGGAAGCCTGAAAGGGTTGGGCAAGCAGTACAAGGGTAAGCACTCTGGACCACTTTTTGTACATTAAGGAAAGATAAGGGAGGATTGGCTAAGTTGGGAGGGAAGGAATTAGAAATAAACAAGGAGATAGACAGATAGATAGACAGAAGAGAGAGATAGATAGAAGATAGATAGATAGATAGATAGATAGAGACAGACATAGACACAGACAGACACACACAGACAACTAGCTGGATATAGATGGAAAGAGACAGAGGTTGACTGATTACCGACTCACTGCTGGAATTCAAGCCGGCAGCAGCACTCCTTCTTCAGCTACAGAAATCAAGAAAGTCTTGCTGTTCTCGTACAGACAATGTAGGTGAACAGCTCCTCTCACTTAGCTTTGCACACCAGATTTTCAGGTGCCCCAAAGCCTTATTTCCAGTATTATATTAAAAAAAACAAATACTGGGGGTGCTGCTAAACAGCAAACATGGTGGACACTAACTGGCACAGCTGTCTATAACCTAAGACTAAAGTTGAAGCTACCTTTTCTTCTGTGCAGAACCACTTCTAACTAAACCAATTGGAACAGAGAGGTACAGGAACAGTGAAATGGGTCCAAAATGGAACCAAAAACAGAACATCTATGGCTTGGAAGTATTCTTAACTGCAGCGACCTCCTCAAAAGGACCAGAGTTCACACAACCTGGTGGAGAAATGCCTGCAGACCTCCTGACAAGACAAATCCTCACCCTCCTGCAAAATATATAAGCCACAGGAGAAGACACCAACAAAAGGCTGGTGGCAGTGGAGGCCAAGTTAACAGAAATGGAGACCAAAATAAGGGATAATGCTGCAGCCATAGCCAACCTCACAGCAGAATCAGACAAGCAGGTGGAAGAAAACACTGCCTTTGTGAAGGGCTTTAATTTTTCTGGGCTAAGACAGAGACCCTGGAAAATGCGGAACGCCAAGCTAGTGTCCAGAAGGTGGGACTCATATTGTTGTGCTCCTGAGCTGTATGCCTGTTAGGAGGAACTCTTATTACTGATTAACATGAACCTGTCTGGGCGGTTTATGTTGGTTTGATACTGCTAATATAGTTTATTGTCATGTACCACGTTTGTTATTCTCCTTTTTCAAATATACTAAAGTTTATAGACCTTTGTGATTTCGATGGGCCAGTGTGTCAGGCTTCTTACTGTATGGGTACACACTGCTCAATTTATGAACTTTAAAAAACAACTTTTTAAATGCCTGTCTCCCTATAAATGCTACCTGTCAATCAACCTCCCTCCCCCAGCTGGTACTACTTTTTCATTTTCATTTCCCCATATAGCTGTCACTATCCAGCATACTCCATCTCTCTGCAGCTTCCACTCAAACACTGTCCGCTTACTTGAAACTTTAAAACATGCCCCCTCAATAAACATACCCCTGTTTCCTGTAGTCTCTTGATTTCTCAGCTTATATGGCCATTCAGTTCTTTAATGCCGCTCCTACCATTCACATCCAGCACTCCTATACAGAAAGAAATACCTTATTTTTTTTAAAACATCTTCCTCTGATAGCAAATGGTGTTGCAGTCTCACGCTACACTACTCGCTCCACCTCAGCTCTGCTTCGGTGTGCCTCCTGAGCACCTGTTTGGTGCTCTTTCTAACTCTCTCTCTCTCTCTCTCTCTCCCCCTCACTCTCTCTCTCTCAGGTCAACAGACAGTGACATTAAGTAATTAAAAAAAAAAAAAGAAAAATGAAGCTCTTGGATATCACCTCCCTAACAAATGGAGCTGACCCTGACACTTCTCAGGATAAAAACGTTTGCATTTTGTACATACAGTCATGTTTTCTCATGCCCTCCTATGTAAGTTGCAGTTCTGTTTTCTCATGCAAGTTGCAGTCCTGTTCCCCCCTCTTCCACTACATATACGTTTCTCATTGCATACTCGCCTGTGCTTTGCTTAACCTAAAAAGATGAATTTCTGTGGTGGTTGTTATTTCTTGAAGTCCAAAGGTGCATGGAGGAGTAGTGGCAAAATTCATGAGATCAGGTCTGTTAGTAGAGAGCTGCCAGCTCGGATTACACAAACCCATGAGCCACTCGATCTTGTGTTCCCAAAATAACAAACAAACAAGCATTTGTCAATGCCGAATGTTGCTTGCTTGTATGTGCTGTTTAGGTATTTGGAAGTGACAGTTTCATGCCTTCCTCCCAAGACGACCACTGTGTCTTTCCGTTCAGTATTCACAGAAGAGTGGGAGGGGCAAGGGCCATAGCAATACAGCAGTTGCCAAGGGGGTGAAGAGGTGGACAAAAGAGTCCTGCAAGAGCTCACTAAATTAAAGGTAGACAAAGCGATGGAACCAGATGGCATACACCCAAGGATATTAACAGAACTGCGAAGGGAAATAGCAGTACCTCTGGCAGCCATGTTCACTGAGTCATTCAACATGAGTGAAATTGGAGGAGGGTACATGTGGTCCCTCTACACAAGTCCGGCAGCAGGGAGGAGGCAGGGAACAATAGGCCATTCAGCCTCACCTCAGTAGTGGGGAAGATCATGGAGACATTGCTTAAAGAAAGGATAGTGGGGCATCTAGATGCCATCGGAACCCAGGACCATAGACAACATGGATTCACAGTGGGGACATCATGTCAGATAAATCTGGTTGATTTATTTTACTGAGTGACAAAGGTAGTGAATCAGGGTGGGGCAGCGGACAACGCTTACCTTGATTTCAGCAAAGCCTTTGACACCATCCCATATAGGAGGTTGATAAACTAGCTGGGTAGGCTGGACATGGGGAAAGGGTGGAAAACTGGTTAGAAACTGGCTAACAGACAGGAGGCAGAGAGTGGTGGTAAATGGTATGCAGTCTAGGGAGAGGGGGCGACCAGTGGGGTGCTGCAGGGATCGGTCCTGGGGCCAGTTCTGTTCAATGTCTCCATTAGTAATATTGCAGAACATCTGAAGGGAATTTTTTCACCAAATTTTCAACATAGCCATTTTAAGACCTCTGCTCATGAACAGTGTCACTGTGATTTTCTTAATTTGTCCCGTACATTGATTTTGCACACCGACTGCGCCATTGTGCGCTACATGGGTGGAAACATGTTTTGGGTGAGATGTGAAAAATGGCAGCTGTACTACTCATAAGAAGGTGTGATAAAATGTCAATGTTGGAAATCTGGAGTGAAAATATTGAAAATTCTCGACCCTACGAGCGTGCGTAGGAACTGCGCAACGCACGCTCATGAAACAGTCATTTTTCCACCAAATTTTCAACATAGCCATTTTAAGACCTCTCTGCTCATGAACAGTGTCACTGTGATTTTCTTAATTTGTCCTGTACATTGATTTCAAGACACCGACCGCGCCATTGTGCGCCATATGGCGGAAACACATTTTGGGTGAGATGTGAAATGACAGCTGTACTGCTCACAAGAAGGCGAGGAAAATGGCAATGCTGAAAATCTGGAGTGAAAATATTGAAATTTCGCGAACGTATGAGCCTGCGTGGAACCGCGCAATGCACGCTAGAAAATAGTCACTTTTTGATTGAGACAATTTACGTTTTGGACTCTTTCATGAATGATGTCACTGTCATGGCGGTATTCAGGCCCGGCGGGTGATTTCGCGAGTCACTGAGCAGTCACTGCACAAAATCACCCTTTGGGCCTGAATAACTTCATGACAGTGACATTCATGAGAAGGGGTCCCAAAACCCCATGTTGAAAATTTGGTGCAAAATTCCCAAAATGCCTGAGATATGCAACAGTTGAAACCCCTATCTAGCCCATTGTACAGCTTACGCATTTCCTCAGTTCGCGGTCGGCTTTGAAGAGTGCAGACGTGTTCCCAGTCCACTGAAGATCGCCGTCCAGAGTCTGGAGGTGCATGGGGTGAGGGGGTGTGGGAGGCTGGGTGCACAGTGGGTGGATGCGGGTTGTGGGAGGGGTTGGGAGACGGGCCTCAGGACCGCTTTCGCTTTACAGGTTTAAAAAAATGACTACGTGGATGTTTGCCATGCTGGGGTGGGCCTCCAGCATGGCACAAGGACGTTGGGGGGGCGCTCAGCTGATGTGGGATTGGGCACCCCTGGCCGGTCATGGCATTTGTTGCCATGTTGGGGTGGGCTCCTCAGTGTGGCACCTACTACTGGGGGACGCGCTCAGCCGACAGAGATTGGGCACCCCATTGGCTATACAGTGCATGTGGGCGCACACACCTACGTGATGTCTGTGGGAGCTGCACGGAGCAGCCGATATCTTATCGGTGCTCACTGGAAGCATAGCTCCCCTTTCAATCAGAGGCCACTGCATTTTGGAGCTTGTCAGACAGCTCCAAAATGCATTGGCTTACGGGCCACGCCTGCCAGCACACTGACTGAATTGGAGGAGGAGGGACACACCTCCAAATCTCCGATGATGGCACTATGTTCTTTGCACATGTGCAAGCAACATAAAAATGTGTGGCATCATACACTCTGTGGGTGACAGAGGGATTCTTAGGCAATTTTTAAAGCAAATATAAATTTTGTGAGATGAGAATGTATGGGGCAGGCAAGCAAGGGGGGGGAGAGTTAAGATAGCAGCAACAAGATGAAGTGATGCTGGAGGAGACGAAATCAGAAATAGAGTTCACAAGCCTCAAAGATAAACTAAATAAAAAAAATGCAAAGACCTGAGAGAGGAAGTTCTACACTGTATTCTTCGTAAAATAAACATAGGGGCACAGTACATGGCAGCAACCTCACTCACTTGGGATGCAAGAAACAGAGTAGCCATATTTTTTTAACTGTCCAGCTCACCTACATGCAGACTGGCAACCAATTGGAACCACCACTCTTACTGAGTGACATGGCTCTCTTAATAACAATGTTGCCATCCCTATTAACCACCTGTTGCAAGGATACTATAGGACAAACCAATCCTACCAATTTTATTTAAAAAAAAACACAAATTAAAGAAAAATAAATAAAACCCATTCACTTAAACTCCCTTCCTATTCCATAAATGGAATATGCAATGGAAAACTCATGGAATAAATGATTTATCTGCACTTGAGCAGTGTGACCTCGGACACCTCACTTGTGGCTTATGCCACTTGTGAGGCTACCTGAGGTCAAACTGCTGTTGTGCAGATTAATCATTTATACCACTCATTTCCATTGCATATTCCATACACTGTGTGTGTGTGTGTGTGTGTGTGTATATATATATATATATATATATATATGATTTGCATATGCAGCCTATGATGCTTTGCATTGTGGGGACATGTGTGATTTTATATTTCTTTGAAACTTGGCTTCCAGCCAAATGCCCTTTGGGGTAACCATTGCCTTAGTGCTTGCAGAGAGGTTATTTGTCCTTTAAATAGTTTTTTGTTTTAATTGGGTTCACCACAGCATAACCCAGATAGACCATCTTAGGGTAGCTGGTTCATTCCACTGTGGTGCCAAACAGACGAGGCATACTGATGAGTCCTGGTGGGACTCTTTGCAAACTGTGTGAGAGGCCTTTTGGCACCATGCATTTCTGCTTAAAGTTGAACCAGCATAATATTCTGTGGTGATCTGCATATGTAGCTCATGATGCTTTGCATTGTGGGGGCATCTGTAATTTTGTATTTCATATATATATATATATATATATATATATATAGATAGATAGATAGATAGATAGATAGATAATGTGTGTTGCAAAAACTTTGTTTAATGCTCCAGTTAGGATCAAAGTGGCAAAAGTTTGGAGCGAGGTGTTAGGGTTTCCTAACACTCCACCCTTCAAACCAGGCAGAAGAGCAGGTGTGGGAATTAGCCTTGCTTCCTGCTAACACTCACCCCATTCCATCTGTAAATAAGGTCAGATGTGTTGACATTATGAGAATGGGATGACCATTAGGCTTGAGAAGCCCAAGGCACATCCACACCTGCTCTTGCCTAGTTTGAGAAGGTGGGGTGTTAGTCAAACCTAGCACCTCATTTCCCAACTTTTGTCACTTTGACCCTAACTGGAGCAATAATGAAGTTTTTGCAGTTTATTTGCTTACTTTTGAGATACTATAATAGTATCCTTATTCTACTGTGGGAGATTGAGGGACCTTTGGACCCTGCATTCCTATCCCTTTGTAGATGTGTATATGTATGCAACTGTGGAAGCACAGGACCCCTTCCATTTATAGGACAACAGTGACCAAATTGTCAGCACATCATCTTAGTACCCCACCTCATGTACCGTCACAGAAAATTTTCGAATCACCACTAAAACATAATTCTGCACAACTGAACTCCATTCTGTGCCACAGGTGCAAATACATTTTGGCAAGGATTTGAAAATGACAGCTGTGACATACATGAGGTGGGGTAATAAGAAGGTTATATTCAAAATCTGGGGTCAAACTTTTAAAATTTCCAGAGTTACAAGTGGGTGTAGCAAATTGCAACAAATGGTCATATCTTTGCCATTTTGTTATATTTGACTTCAAATTTTCAACATAGTCTTCTTATGACCCCACCTCATAAACCCCATAGGGTAACATTTAAAAATCCATGCCAAAATGCCATTCCCCACCACAGGTGCGAAAACAAATTTTGGACAGGATGTGAAAAATGACAGCTGTACTGTTCATGAGGTGGAGTAAATAAATGGCTATGTTGAAAAATTTGACTCAAAATATTGAAAATTTCCAAAGTTATGCAAGTGTGTAGAAAAATTTCAACGAACGCTCACAACTCGGACATTTTTAGGAATTGTTTCACCAGATTTTTACAATGGCCTTCTGGGACTCCACCCATGAACACTGGTGGTGAAATTTCATTATTCTGTCCTGAAAGGTGATTTGGTACAGCGATCGTGAAATCACTTTCCGGTTCTGATTAACAAAATGACAGTGCCAGTATTCATGAGGTGGGGTCACAAAAAGGTGGTGTTGAAAATTTGGTGAACAAATTCTAAAAGTGGCAAAGTTACTAACATAAGTTCAAAATTTTTATTGAAATACATTATACTGCAATTTTCTTGATTCCTCAGTTCATGGTTCGACTTTTGAAGAGTGCAGACATGTCTCAGTCCACACAAAATGACTGCCTATGACCTCTGTTGGTAAGTAAGGTAAGTGGGTGTGGGATGGGGGTGCTTATTGGGAGGGTCAGGAGGGCAGCAGGGATGACAAGGACCATTTTCTTTTTTCAGGTAAATAAAATTAAAAGATGTCGGGGGACTGTTTTCTTTTTGTAGGACTAAACTAAAGAAATATTTTGGGAAACTGAAGGAGGGCTCCCCAGTGTCCCACACTGCTGGGGGGGCTGTAAATTCCAACATGAGGATTGGGCCCCCCGATGTTGGCTAATTGATAAAAAAGGGCTGTGGGGGGGCATCCAACACCAGGGGTGGACATCACGCTATTGGATTATAAAAAGGAATAAACAAGAGACTAGGGGACAGTGATGGTAGGGTGGGGGGTGCCAACAGACACCAGAGAATATATGATGACAGTGATCGGGGAGTGAGGGGTGCCATTAGACACCAGGGGAAACCGGGACTCACAACACACACTGCAGCCAGCAGCAGGAGTTCAGCTGTGACTACACAACTTAATAAAATGCCCTGTTCTCATACAGAGAACACAGCAGAAGGCTCCTCTCGCTAAGTTGGGCACCCGGGATTTCGGGAACCCAGAAAAAGTATTTCTGGTCCTAATTAGAAAATAAACACCAGACTATAGATAAATGGGTCCCATTTGCTCGGTTCTGGTGTTTGATTTGTAAATGGCAACATTTTTATCTATTTTCCGTGCTTTTAGTTCATGGAAAAAACAAGATAGCAGTTGACTAAAAGGATTTTTCCTCACAAAAAGGAACGGATCTCATGAGATAGAATCCTTTCCTCGCGAGGTCAACTTTATTGAACTTTGTCCCTCTATTCTGGACTGTGAACTTCCCATTAAAACCATTTGAAATTGAATAACTTTGCAATAGATTAATATTTTTTCACCAAACACATGACAGTTGTGTTACTCAAGCTGTATCAACCATAAAAAAACATACCGCTGTGTGTACAATTTATTCGTTGTCTGTTCTGCTGTGGTGTGTTGTTGTTGATAAAATTTAAATTAATAAAGTTTATTAAATGAAAAAAAAAATCATACCAAAATTCCACACCATCTGGATGCAAGGCGATGAGGAAATAAACTGCAACAAATGGTGACTTTAAAGGTTTTTGCACTATCTGGATTTAAGAATCTGTACATCCGACTGGATACTTGCCACATCAGGAGATCTACCCTACAGGATAGCACATACCAAATTCTGTGCAAATCCATTGGTCAGTTGCAAAGTTATTAAAGCAAAATTTGAGGTTAAACATTAAACAGGCTACTCAAACATAACTGTAGGGGCAAGACTGTGCCTATATATTTATATACATATATATATATATATATATATATATATATATATACACAATAGCCCACCAGACATTGTCAGCCCTCCAATATTTTTTCTCTGTTCTATGGGTGCATGGAACAGTGGTGGATTTATCTTGTTGCCCAAGTTTGGTGACAGTGTTATACCCTGCATTGTTACTGTTCTGGACTTAACTCCTGAAGTTATCCTCTCTGGCTATCTAAGCATTCAGTGAACCTATTGTTCTTTTAACTTACTGCTTGATATCATTTTGTTTATACTCTTAGGCTGGATATTCAAACTGCACCATTCTGAGGCGCAAGCCCTTGCGCCTGCGTAAAATAGTTGTGCAGGGGTGTGGTTAGGCGAGATTCAAAGAGTTGCTCTATTGAGCAACCTTGAATATCACCCCAGCCACAGTTACTGTGCATGGCTAGTGAAACCTGAGCCACCGCGGTTGTCAGAGTGGAGCATTCAACTTATGTGGCTATACCATTGCGCCATGCGCAAAATCACGATATTCAAAAGGTGACATGCAAATGGGGCCATAATTCATGCAAGGCGCAGGGGGGGCCATTTGCATCTGATTATGGCCCCATTTGCATGCCATTAGCATGTAGGTGCGCCAATCCCCGAGGACTTGCGCCTGGCCGCCCTGCCAGGCAGCAGCCGTTGGGGACCGACGCACCCTGCAGCCCGGTCATGGGCAGCAATATGGCTCCCCCACCTCCTCCCATACATCTCCCTGGTGGTCCAGTGGACCGTAATGCCCGATCGCGGGCAGAATGTAAATTGACCCCCCCGAACATGTTCCTAGTGCCCGATCGCGGGCAGTAAGTAAAGTGCCCCCCCACCCGAACATCTCCCTGGTGGTCCAGTGGACCGTGATGCCCGATCGCGGGCAGAATGTAAATTGACACCCTCCCAAACATCTCCTGGTGGCTAGTTTCCCCCCCACCCACTCATTGAAGCCCCACCACCCGCTTCCCCAGCAGCCGGGCGGCGCAGCATCCCATTCTCCTGCCGCCCAGCGTCATGATTGAGCCGCGTCAGAGCAACGAGTAGAGAAGAACCAATGGGCGGCAGTTTAGCTGTACATGACAGTCCAGACGGTGAATGAACTATCGATAAATCTGGACTGGTCATGACGGTAGGGGCCGCACTACTGGCTCTTGCTTGGCACCAATGGCTGCAGCCCTACCGGGCAGTCAGTCGGCGGGCGGCAGGCGGGTGGATGCTGCCACCCGCCGCCGCCGGGGAGCGGGTGGGGGCTTTAGGGTGGGTGGGGTGGGGGGACACCTAGCCACCAGGGAGATGTTTGGGCGGGGGTGTCAATTACATTCTGCCCGCGATCGGCATTACGGTCCACTGACCACCAGGGAGATGTTCGGTGGGGTGCTTACTTACTGCTCAGATCGGGCACTAGGAACATGTTTGGGGGTGTCATTTACATTCTGCCCACAATCGGGCATTACGGTCCACTGGACCACCAGGGAGATGTTCGGGGGTCATTTTACTTACTACCCACGATCGGGCACTAGGAACATGTTCTTGGGGTGTCATTTTACATTCTGCCTGTGATCGGGCATTACGGTCCACTGGACCACCAGGGAGATGTTCGGGGGTCATTTTACTTACTGCCCGCGATCGAGCAACTAGGAACATGTTCGGGGTGTTATTTACATTCTGCCCGTGATCGGGCTGGTGGGGAGTGCACTATGCCCGCCGATCGGGCTGGGACTGAGTTAGCCAGCCATAGGTGGCAGCTGCTGTGTTGCACCAATACAGCAGCTCACCTGTGGGTGGCCCTCACTTAAGCCTTTTTTGGCTCAAGGTCCTGCAGGCTCAGGGTTGGGGTTGCGCCCAGATAACTCTCTGGCCAGCCCGGCTGAATATCGGCTGTGCAGTTTATGCATGGTTCCTCCTCCTGTTGAGCATGCATTCATTTGCATTGCACTATTGCTCAGCCTGTTTTCAGTGGCGCAACTGCCTCCTGCTGAATATTGTAGAATGGCAATGTAGGACTTGAGCATGTGTAACTCCTGTTGCGCATGGCGAACCCTTTTGAATATCTGGCCCTTACTGTTTAGTTCTGCGTACCTATTTCTTACACTATTTTATGGTGTATGTTGTGTATTATTAAATACATAAATTTAAAAAAAAATAAATAACTGCACTAGGAGAAGAGAAAAAAAATGCCAGGATCTAGCTAAACAAGTCCCATTTACTAGGTTTAGGTGTTTGTGTTTTTTTAAAACACATAATTTTTAGGTATTTTCCACATTTTTGGTTGAAAGAAAAAAAAACAAGATGGTGGCTGTTATGACCCCCCCCCCAAAAAAAAAAATTGGTTTGTGAGAGCCATTTTTGTTTCATGGCAACTTAGTGATGAGAACCCAAAATTATTTCACAAGCCAAAACTGTATGGTTTATATTAGAGGCTTATCTAAAAACTTTACTGAGCATGCTCAGAAGAAAAAAAACATTTAAATCCTTGTAACTCTGGAATTGAATAATATTTTTTCATGAAACCTTGGAAAGCCACTACATAGGCACAGGCTGCTTCCACCCTAGAAGTTTCAGGAAAAAAAGTCCATACTGTCTAGGCTGCACTTGTGAGAAAAAGGCATGTATTAAGTATAGGGGGAAAAAAAACGCTTCATTAAAAATAGACATTCCATACCTTGAAACCCAGCTTTTTGCATCTTGAGACCCTGCCAGCTAGCCCACGCATGTCAAAGTTTGGGCTATTTTGTTGAACACTGCACAGTTATTAAGGTGCAAAGTTTGGTTTTAACATTTAAACACCTTACTCAACCTTAACTATACTGGTGCTACTGTGTCAGTATTGTATATAGAACAAATAATGGGTAATTTGATACACAGGATGTATACCCATCTTGGTGGCTAATTAGGGCTATAAGGCTATGAGCCGAAGGGCAGGTGGCTTTATTGCCCTAATTAGCTCCTGAGGTTGGTATACTTCTGCATGTATACCACAATTACCCATTATTTATTTTATAGACTACGTTGGGATGATTATTTTATACCTGCAGGTCAGTTATTTTGCTGTGTAGACTACTTTCTGATATTGTCCCCTGGAGCTTTCTGTAGTGTAGTGGGTTTTGCTGTGCATCTTTTTTTTGGGGGCGGGGCTCATTTGGTCTTCCACAGTGTAGGGCTCTCACAGGGGATTGTCTAGCAGTGCTCCTTTCCTTAGCTCGGCAGTGGCATGTGGACTCTGGTTCCAGAGTTCTAATGTGCACCATCAAGAGTGCAGCATGTTTTGTTTGGGGCAGCCAGAGTGGTGTGGGGCAAATTACACAGGGAGCCGTTGGAGCGGCATGTGAAGAATGGCATCTGTGGAGTGGAAGTGACATGCAAACAGTGTGGTTTGAAGCATAGAGGAACAAGCTACAGGGTGCAGCATTTAGTGAGATGAGATTCAAGGGACAGGTTTTTTACAGGCTGTTTTTCTCCCTTGTTCTGTACTGTTTCTCACAGGTCTGGGGGGGGGGGGGCAGGATGTTTTTCTCCCAAAGATTTTGCTGTTATTTTGTTGTGCTGTAGTTTTGTTTTATTTTACAGGTTTGAAGGGGGAGACTTTCTGTGTGGATGAGTGTGGTGATAAGTTAATAGGTTTGGTAATTGGTTGGTAATTAGCATTGTTCCTTAGGGTTTAATGTACTACGGTTTATACTTTTAATTGGTGAGGTTTATACTTCTAATTAATAGGTTTACAGAAAATAAATGATGGCATTTTCAAAGAAGAAAAAGTTTCAGACATGTAATACACACACACACATCTCTATATATATATGGAATATCTGATGGGCTGTCAGATAAACAATTTATTTTTAGAGTTCACAGTGAACCTGGGTAACCTCACAAGTGGCAGAGTGTAGGGGAGCCATGAGTGGCTTACCTAAGTTCACTGTGAAGGAGTAAAAATAAATAGTTTATCTGGCAAATCCCCCCCATTGCATATTAGATTTAGGCAACAAGGAGGAGCTGTGTAGTGAAGTTGTGTTTTTTTTTAATTATTCTTTTATTCTTTTTTTATTTTTAATTAGTTGTGTGGGACATTTTGGTGCTTTTCTCTGTGTAGCTGCACCTAGTCTGCTGGTTGCTAGGCTGCTGCTAAGGACGCTTGGATGCCCTGACAGCCGTGATGCTCCTGACATGCAGTGTTATTGGTGGAGCAAGCGGTTGCAGATATTTGAAGCACCAAGTGGTGGGTTAAGCAAGCAGAGTGGAAAGCAGACAGCCATGGAGAAATGTATCCTTTTTATTGTATGCCTATTTGGGGAAAGTGGTAGTTTTGGCCCCCTGTTATGACTAGTTTGGGTATTTGAATTGTGGCGTGATGTTGAGTGTACTGAGTGGTTGGTGGCAGGTTGGTAAGAAAAAAATGAGGCTGATTGAAGACATGTGGCTGAAAAGAAATGAAGGAGTGTGAGAAGTGGAGCATAGAAACTGTTTTTTTAGGTAAGGTTGGCTTGTGTGTTAGGGAGGGAGCGGGGCTGTAGTAACCAAGAAAGCCTAAGACAGTGTGACTTGAGGTTGTGCGGGGGGCTGAAAGTACAGATGGGGTGAGTGACCACTGCTTGCGGTTAGGGATGAAAGTTAAGAAAAAAAAAGAGATTGCAGTTTGTGTAGGAGAGATAGGGAAATGAAAAAGTAAAAAAGGTACTGTTTTGTATAACAATGGCTTTGAACTGCTAAATAATTGTTAGAAATGTGATCTAGGGGACTGAAGGTAGCCGATGCTTACTGAAATAGTTTCCGTTTGACTTTGGGACTTCGGGAAGTAGTACTGGTTCACGGGGTCACTATGATGATGCTAATGCTATTACTGAATTTTCTGTTTTGCACCGACTCTGGGCTGTCTCTGCCCTCTGTTATGGAATATTGCTCAGTTTTCTACCTCCCTTCCAGTACTCCTAATGTAATATATTGATTGATTGTTTGTCTTGCACCGTAATTTAAATCCACACTGTGTTATTGTTGTATACTATGTAAACGGATGAGGCGCCTTTGCAAAAGAGTCTATTGACTCAAAGGATGTAATTCCGATTTCTCAATAAATAAATAAAAAATAAATAAATGAACTTACTAGGTATATAAATGGGTGATGATGAACTTATTATATGTATAAATCAGTGGTGATATACACATAGTTGCTGTGACAGATTTATCAGCAGTCTTTTGAGTCCACCCCACTGCATAATTCCATATGTGTGTGTTTATCTGTGTCTGTGTACAGTGTGTGTGTGTGTGTGTGTGTGTATACATATATATATGTGTGTTTATGCATGTGTGTGTGTGTATATATATATATATATATATATATATATATATATATACACATATATGTGTGTGTGTATGCCTAGTATGCTTGTATGCCACCACAGACTGAGTTAAATATAAATGTTGGCCCCATCCGTTTGGAGCCAGGTGCACACCCTTAGTGGGGAAGTGAGCTACACTGGTCAAGTGAGTTTCATGTACACATCCAACACAGACAATGACAGCAGAAAAAGATCAATTATCCATTTAATCTGCCCATGGCTCCCTATCAAACCCCTAGACCTAATGTCTATACAGGGTCAAAAGATAGAAAAAATGGGCAGACTGGATGGTCCTTGCAGTCCTTATCTGCTGTCAACTTCTATGTTTCTATGTCCTAGCCCTCCCATTTTTAGAGCATATTATCTCAGGGCTCAGGACACTTGAACAGTATATCCCATTTGGGCAACCTGGTACTAAACTCTGTGTCTATGTGAATTGTTATTATAAGTTGTTGCATGTACTCATGCACTCTGTATTACTCTCTCCCAGTGAAAATTTGTTGGAGGTTACCCAGGCCTACCTGAGATCCACTGGGGACAGGGGTTTGTGGTGGTGGTGGTGGTGCACTGGTTATGGAACACTCTCGTTTGACCTCAGGTACCTCCTTGGTGGAGATGTTAAAGAAATCTTTAAAAAAATCCTTTTCCACTGACTTTTTATAAATATGATTGGAACCATTTTTTTTAATGTATTGAATACTGTTTGCTGGATTTTATGGTCATGATCTGTGTTCTTATTGCTATTTATTTATTTATTTATTGAAAGATCGGATTACAACTTTTGAGTCAGAGACTCATTTCCAAAGGCTCCACGTCAGAATACAAAACATAACAAGAAGCAGACATTGTACATCGTTACATATGGGTGGAGGAAGGGCGAGACAACAGGGTATATACATTACGTGTTGAATATAGGCAGAGTACTCTAAGTAGGGGCAAGTGAGCAGTGCTGCTAGACCTATACAGATTTGGTAGCTATACAGTCTTGTAGGGAGCTTAAGCACATCAGCGAGTAGTACAATCAAGAAATTAAGGCGTGGCCTAAGTGCTAGCAGGTGATGAGAGCAGTCGGATAGCCAGCATTGTCATTAATATACAGTGGCAGAAGTGGGCCAGGGATATGTTTAGCCCAGTGTTTTTGTTATGTTTTTAATGTGCAGTGCCCTGGGCCCTGGCATAGGGTGCTCTAAAAATAGCATTTTACTTTTTTACTTACTCATTACTTACTTATTTACATGTGTGTCTCTTTGTGTGTTTGTGTTTGTGTATGTGTATGTGTCTGTGTGTGCAAATTGCTGCTACAAGTGTATTACTTGAACACGTGTTGTATGTGAATTGTGCTGTTCCAGCATCTTACTGAAGTGGTATTAAACAACTAAAGAGAATTCAGCTAATTATAGTCTGTGACTAAAGGGGCAATATGCTGTGTACAGTTGCAGCCAATTACATGTTCATGTATTTCCTGAACATTTTTTGATACAGCTAGAGAAATTTCCTGCTGCCTACAGCACCACTGTAAAGGCCACCAGAGAGAATCTCTTAAGAAACATTACAAAATATCTGAAAATATCCAGACAATGTGATGGCAGAATGCAGTCTCTTCAATCACACACTATAAGTGTTATAGCTAAATGCACTTTTTTGGTTTAGTAGGAAGAATGTTATACAGCGTTATACATATATTAATGCCACCGCTCGACTAACAAGGGCCTTGTTAGTCGAGAGTTGGTGTTAAAGAGCAAGTGGAACCAAAACAGGCAGACAAGATGATAATGCAAATTTTAAGAAGTAGTCAGTTGTAACTTTTTATTTCTGAAGTTTTTTTATCTTTTGCTCATTAGAAAATCTTCTATGTGATAATATTGTGCTGTATGTGTGGAACAGCTCTCAGCCTGGCAGCTGACATATCTCATTATCACCCCAACTACATCATCAGCATCATGATCTCATGACAGTGACATCACAGATGACTACCCTGGCAGCTACTGAGTGGCTGTTCTAAGCAGCAGCAGTGCTGTCACAGTTATTGAGGTCACAATGCAGATGATGTAGTGGGGGGATAGAGATAGACATGTCAGCTGCCAGGCAGAGTGCTGTCCCAAACTAATATTAATTTTAGGCAGTACATTGCCTTTATATATATATATATATATATATATATATATATATATATATATATAAATATATATAACCTTGTAGTAACACATATAGATCAGCATTTAAAAATAGCCCCCAGTTAGATGTCACAAAATGTCTGAGAGTGAGAGCAGTGCTGGTAACCAGGAAGTAGATGGGATCAACTCCAAAGGGATTATTCAAAAATTCACTTTATGGCTGAAATGAATAAGGTAATGAGCTGTACTGTTAAAAAAGTTGTTGCACAAATCTTAGATATTCTCTTTCAAGCCTTTTAGTAGAAACTAGGGGCCTAAAGTTCACGATACTCGACATGGTCCGAGGACTAAGTCACTTGGTGCATTTTGCTGGTGAAGAGAAAATCCTTGCTCCAGTGATGATGCCATTTTCAGCATTTTTAGAGCAAATCAATGTGTGCAAGATGCCACAAAATGTGGAAAAGGTTAAAAAAAGGCAACCTTTTTGAAAGTTGTACACATGCACAAAAAACTGATGTCTGCAAGAGTACACTCCCATGCACAACTTTTCTTGCTACTTAGTTGTGCACAATTCTTCCACTTTTGAAAATCTGGCTTTTGCTCTTTAAGTCAGCAGTATGCATTATGTGCAGCCAAGTGTTGCTCTTAAAGGGCTAAGAACTGCCTACCAGAGCTCTTGGTCCTATAAGAATATATAGTGATATACTGGATGGTGAAATTATAAAAATAACTGTAAAGGGTCTAAAAAAATACAATAAAATATTAACTATAAAATGGGATGTAAACTCACTTATCTGCAATTGGTCAGATATGATCACATGACTATGCATTATTCCAGCACAACAGCATAGTTCAAATACAGAGCATGGTATATGAGCAGGTATGCATAACAAGGCTGTGCTTGAATTGAGAGGTTTCTTGGTAACAGGAGACCTCAAGAATGCAGGTCGAGATGTTTCTTTTTGCCAAGGAAATGTCAAGATTCGTGCATAGCCTTATCTGTGTATACCTGCTCATACAAAATGTTTATAGTGTATGGGCAGGTATTACAAATAAAAAACAAGATAAAAAAATGGTGAAGAAATCAGCTATTGAGGAACATCAGTATTTTTATTATGGTACTGAACTACATGTGAAACTGAAAGTACGTGGTGCCCTAGAGAAGACGTCGTCACTACATTTAGTCAATAAATCATGAGAAAAACTAAGACTGCATAACACTTAACAGTAAGCAAACTTTATTTTAATTTATTTGAGTCCATTTGAGCTAAGTTTTAGTTTAACTGTGCTACTGTTTATTAGCAAAGTAACAGAACTGATAAAACACAGAAATAAAGAGCAGTCTTATCTGGAAGACGTCTAACTCAGTGTGTCATCGGCTTCAGCCTGGAGGTCCTCTTAGTTTCTTAGTGACTCAAGGATTTCTGTTTTTGTTAGCAGTCTCACAGAATGACAAAAAATTAAGCTTGTCAGGGCTGACAATGGCAGTCGTGGATTGAGAATACTTTTGCACGAAAAGGCATTCTATGATGTTGTGCTACAGTAGTGAAGTAACTAGTATAGCACAACCATCGTGACATCAGTACGACACCACAAGGTTATTTGAGTCATGGAATTCTATCTACAATAACACTCTTCCATGCAGTATACTTAATATTCTAAACCTCATTATATGTTTTTTTTTAAGACTGAAGAACCATTTTGTAATATATGGATAGTTAAAATAATACTATGAAAAACCATATGAAAAATTTCTAGTAATACACCAGGGCCAAAGTGATAATACCATCGTTTGTAGGTGATAATAGTATCGTTCAGAGCCCATAATACTATTGTTCCAAGCTCTGAACAATACTATTATCACAAAATCTAAACAACGCAAGTGCAAGCTCTCCCACTCCATTCAATGGTTGCCATGCTCCCCCCCAACTGTCAATCAGACAGCAGCATGCACACGCTTTGAATCACACCTCATGATTGGCTGAATTCTGTCTGTGGGCGGCAAAACATTTAAAATAACATGGTGCCCGTCTCGCTTAAGCGTGAAAGTATTTTGTCTTGAGATATTTTTTTTTTTTAAACAAAGCCATTTTTTCTGTGGATCCTGCCTTCCTACACATCAAAACAGCAAAAGGTAGGGCTCAGCCCAAGTTAAACTCACTCACTGAAGTACAGAGACAGACGACGGGGCAGTTGTTGAACACACACTGAGCAAGTCCTCAGTGCAGCAGCGAACACGCCAGTGAGTGAGTCTTCAAAGCAGCAGCGGCTGCACGAAGTTTAAAATCGGATCCATATATTACAAAAAATAAAAAAAATAGGTGAGAGTGTATTACAAAGAAGTAGCTACCATCTCGAGGTTCCCTTGTCCCCAGAACCTCTTGATGGTATTACTCCCTTGTAATACACTCTCACCTATCTAATATTCTATTTATAATCGAATAAAGTACTCCAGGGTGTGCATTATTGTGAGATAAACACAATTCTCCTGTGTGTAATGCCCATGAAAATTGCCTCGCATTTCATTTCCTGAAGTGGGCAATTATCCCACAATGTCACACACCCTGTCATGCCATACTACTTAAATTTTGCAACAATACAAACAGTTCAACAAAGGCCACTGGGCAGGTAGAGTAAACTACAGACTGGTTTTCAAACATGCAATATCATTCTAAAATATGCATGCAAAGCCCCTAAATATGACATTGTCTTCTTTAAATTTATTTACAATTAATTTACCCAGTTTTGCCCAGCTGAGAGGAAACATCTCATTTTCAGTGAGGTCTTGCTTTTTTATCTAGTGAGTGTTACAGCTGTGCGGACTAAAACGCAGCCTTCCCAGTCTTTTTTTTTAATTTAATATTCTTCATTGATTTATTATGTTTTGTTTTTTGTATTGTTTTCCTGTTGTGTTTAAACACATTACAACACGGTAGCCAGTCAAAAACACTAATGAAAAAGAGTGCTGTAAAAAAAGCACAGGGAAAGCAGCATGAGTAATAACAGTACTGTACATTACAGTGTTGTACCTGTAGCTGTGATCACTAACGCTGAGAACTCAAGATCTGCGGCTATCAACAGAAAAGCAGCACTGCCCTTGTGGCCCAGAGGCTAGTTTAACAGCCTCTGAAAGTAACTGCACCT
Source organism: Neoceratodus forsteri (assembly GCA_016271365.2). Taxonomy (NCBI): domain Eukaryota; kingdom Metazoa; phylum Chordata; order Ceratodontiformes; family Ceratodontidae; genus Neoceratodus; species Neoceratodus forsteri. The sequence goes on along the minus strand of CM028129.1, from coordinate 1,211,688,334 downwards.
CAAGCTGATAGTGGTTTGACTCAGAACCATGCAGAGTGCATCTGTTTTTTTAATGTGTTTTTTTTTTTATATCTTGTGGAAATGTGAAAATCCCATGCATCCCAACTCCCCCCCCCCCCAAGTGTTTCCTCTGCCCTCGGAGTTGATTATATAAAGCATGGGGGGTCCCTAGACATGCATCAAAGTAAAACGTCCCTAGCAAAGTTCAAGCGAAGTGCTGAAAATTCATATTTCATGGAGTTTCGCAAAGTTTCCCTAGACCAGGGAAACTTTGACTTTGTTCACTGTCCAACACACATCCTTCCCCTGCTCAAGTGCACACCTGGACACTGGCCTGCCACCAGTTGCAGTGCTGTCACAAAATATTTTAGCTGGGTATGTGAGAGTGTAAATTTTTATTTTTGTATACATAAGTGCCAATGTGTGACTGTTATTGTTCTTCCACTGTGCGCTGATTATATTACTGATATGTTTTCTCAGTGCTGTTATGTATCATGCTGTGTTCCCTGCTTGGATATTGACCACAGTCTAATTAACTAGTGGTTTTGTCCTGAACCTTGCAGCACACAAGGCACAATACACAGTTAAGACATCACAGATTATGATTAGGCAAGCCCTCCCACTCTTGACAGACTGGAGGGGTTCTCTGCCTACTACCAAATGGAGCCCCACTAGCTTAGGAGCTGCACTAGGGACCCCATGAAGAACTGATAAGCACAGGGAAAGGGTGGGATGGGACTGGGGTCATCAATCTGAAAAGACCACACTGGAGAAAGGAGGAAAAAGAATAAAGAAAGATTTTTTTATCTTTTCAAACACTATACTAGTGTTTTATTTAAACAGGCACTGTCCCATCGTGTGTGAGTGTGTGTGTGTGTGTTTTTTTTGGGGGCTTTTTTGAAATCCAGATGACATGTTTTTTATTGCTCTTCTGTTATCTTGGCCATGTTGATCACAAACATTGGTGTAAATTACCAAGATGGGAAAAAAAAACAGCAAAAATGGTAACATTTTAAGTCAATACTACCAAATTTAGATGACTCACTGAATGGTATTTAAATTATTAAAGCTGAAAATCTTATGGAAACATGTCTTCTGTAGGTATATAGGCAGTTTTTCAAGACTAGTGCCCCCCCCCAAAAAAAATCACTCTTAATCCACCCCTGTTACCTCGTAACCTGGTTAACAGCTTATTACAGATGCCAAATTCCATGCTTAGGGTAATGGTGGACTCTTGTGTTTTTTAACCCAGCCAAGATGCAGCTTCTTGTTTCCATGGGGGTCCTGCTTGTACCCATTTCCACAGCTAGGTGTACTGTAGCACTATGAAATTAAGTGACTTACTTGTCCAGGCTCACAGTATTTTTGCTCCAGTGGGATTTGAACCAGTGATCTCCTGGTTGCCAAGTCAGTGCTCTAACCACTGGAGTTTAGACCACACAGCCTCTGTGTTAAAGACTCAAACCATAGTCGACATCCCTAACAATGCTAACAACCTTAACAGCTTCAATCAATGAAACTCACAATAGTTTATTTTGGTTCAGTAGGCACTGCACTTTGGGATACTTGTCAGAATGGTGGGACAAATCAGTTTGTGAGCTGGTGGCGATTTTGGCCAGAAGAGTTCAAAATTTGGTAGTCAAATTAATATTTTTATTGACCAGCATTATTAAGGGCTCATAAATCACTTCATGGGTAGGTAGCCAGTTGGCCAATAACTTTCAAAATCTGACAGTCAAGACAACTCCTTTAGTGCTCACTGGCCAGTTGGCTAACTGATTTGTCCCATCCTGCTTGTCAGTATCCTCTAGACGGTGTAACAAAATGACTTGCTACCTTACTGAACTAACAAGGATCTACACTGTACTGGCATTAAGTGTTCATTGAGTAACATGCAAACATAGATTGCCCACCATGACATCATGTTTACTCTTGCACATGTATTTTTAGAAAGATAGAAACATGGAATTTGATGGCAGATAAGGACCACTTGACCACCCACCCAGTCTGCTCACACTTTTTCCCCCTACTGATAGTGTCACCACAGACCCTACCCCATGCTTTCCACTAAGATGCCCTTATGCCTATCCAATGCATTCTTGAATCCCACCACTGTTATTGCCCCTACCACCTCCACTGGAAGACTGATCCTGGCCTCCACCACTCTTTCCATGAAAAAGTACTTCCTTGCATCTCTCCTGAATTTACCCCCCTCTGGCTTCATTGCATGTCCCTTTGTTCTTGTGCACCTTTTTTCTGAAAAGTACTCCCACCCTGTACCATATTTACTCCCATGAGGTATTTCTAGGTCTCTATCACATCCCACCTCTCCCTCCAGTGCTCCAGGATGTACATATAGAGGTCCTCTAGTCTCTCCTCAAAGGGCTTCTTATGCAGACCCTGCACCATTTTAGTTGCCCTCCTCCAGACAGTCTGCACTCTATGTCCTTCCAGAGATGTGGTGTACAGAACTGAACACACTACTCCAGGTGGGACCTCACCAGCAACCTATACAGTGATAATACCACCTCCCTCCTTTTGATGGTTATTCCCCTCCCTATGCACCCCAGCATCCCAACCGCCCTACTGACTGCCTTCTTGTTCTTCCTGACCACCTTTAGGGCATCAGATATTATTACCCCAAGCCCAGGTCCATTTCCTGTTTGGTGACCATCAATACCTCCCTTTGCCATTCTGTTCTTATCAGTTTTGTATTGTACTGTTTGGTTATTTGCACTATTTATCATTCAAGATTATTTTTTTGGGGGGGGGAAGTACTGTACTGTACTGTTCTCCTTTTCCTTTCTCCCAGGACATCTGGAAATGAGTGGTTGTCAGCTCAGTATACTTTGCCTGGTAAAACATTTAAGTAAACAAATAAAGCAGTACTCTGGGGCACCAGCTTCTTCAACCTAGTAACTAAGGCTTGCATATGTTTCCTGTGTGGCACCCATCCATGATTCAACAAACTGCACAGCAGTAACAGTGTGCTGCCAAATGTACTGCTACTGTCGAGTGAGTAGTAAGAAATAAAATACTATTACTGATTAATCAGTACAGCAAGAGAAAATCGAAGAAACTGGAGAGAGAAATCAGACTCTGTGTGCAGACTGACATGGGCTGCCAGTTTACAGAACGCTTGCTTTCTCAGAGGGTATTATCTAAGCAGCAGAGCTGGGGTTTGCAGATTTACTCTGCTTCTTGATGCAGTTTCCTTAATTATAGTATATAGTATGTGCTTTAAAAGTGCAGCAGTAGCAGCGAGGCGCTCTGGAGGGACGCACAGCACTCTGCCGTTTTCTGAAACCCTGTAATTCCATCAGCACTATGACTTTGTTACAGTATGATGTGTACTGTGACCCCAGACAGTAGCAGCCCCTGCACAGACTCTGAGCCCGGCACAGTGCCACGGTGCTACAGAGAGACAGTGAGAGATAGAAAGAGAGTGTGTGTGTGTGTGTGTGTGTGTGTGTCCAAAGCACACTCAGAGACACACACAGAAACACATACATCCACACTCATAGATAGATAGATAGATAGATAGGTAGACAGACAGACAAAGACTTTTATTTTTTGACAGGAAAATAACTTTTAGGACCAAAAGAGGCCCTGTTTATCAAAGTTGTCGTGTTTTAAAGTACAGTTTCAGAAAATACAGAGCATCATGTAATAAAGTATATTACAGGAACGATCTTACAAATATCACAAACATAGATTCACAACATACATGCAAACGACAAATGTACACAAATTGCCAGAAAATCTAAAAGATTTTATACCAGAGAATAAATATAAGCATTACAAGATGGACTGATGGATTAAATACACAATTAAATGCAAGGAATTTTTCATCTCCAGAATTCATAGAAACTCATACATTCACACACTCACAGTCACACACAGACACACACACACTCAACTATCCCTAATTTGCAGGGATATCTCTGATTTTGTCTCAAAAAATATCCTCTGTTCCTCAACAATTGTTACTTCTGTCTCTGAAAAAAATTTGATAGGAAGCATAACATTATGTCAATCATTAGAGGTACACAGTCTAATTTTCTATCAGAAAATGTGTTTTACATTAAGCCACACATAGCAGCAGGCTTCATGAGCTGACAGCGCCAATTTTGCAAGATTTATCCCTGATTTTGTAATCCCTGTCCCTGGTTTGCAAGACAGGAAGTTGAGAGGTAGCTGCATATACATGTACATAAAGAGTTTGTGTGACAGGAGGACTTTTAAACTTGGACGTCAGTTAAAGAATATGAACTTAACCCAGGTAACCCATTGTCAGCGTGCAACCACCGCAATACAACTGGAATAGCTTTTTCTCGCTTTGTAATTGTTTAAAATTATAATAATGAAAGCTCTAGGGCTCTATCCAACACATCTGCTATTTAGACTTAAGAACCCGTTAGCAGCAGTATATCGTGCATGCAATTCCTAAACTGTTGCTTGCAAACTTTTTTTTTCCTTCGTCTTCAGTTAGTGAAACAACCAATAATAAATAAATATCACTTTAGCAACTTTGTCAAGCAGCAGCACCAACAGGCTGGCTTACCTGGCAACAGGCTGACAGCCCAGGTGAGTAGTGCCAGTACGAGCCGTCGGTAACAGTCCATGAGGAGCAGCTGCTGGATGCAAAGGGAGTCAGGACCGAGTCAGCCCGGGACTTGGGACCGGCAGCAGGCGGCAGACAGAGAGCCACGGTCAGTCACTCAGTGAGCGAGTACCTCGCTCTCGCGCTGCTCTCAGCCCGCCCTCCAGCTGCGAAGTCACGCCTCCACCACAGCTCAGCGTCCCCGCCCCCAAGCGTTGCGCAGCGCTCGTGCAGTACCCAGCCACCTACAGACAGCTGTCAGAATTCGCGCACGCAGCCACCGGCCAGCTGGCAGGATGCGCTCAGAGTCCCGTCCCCGCCCCAGCTGTGAGCTCCTTTCAGCAGCTGGGAACGCACTTCAGCCAACGTAGAGCAGTGCAAAGGGACCGCACCGCACAGACAGTTCTACTTCAACAGTGGGGCACTTCCGCTAACTAGAAATTACAGTATTTACAAAGGAAAAAAGCCTAGTTCATATTATGGTGCATTAACGTTTTGCTGAAACAATTTTATGACTGCACGAAACATAAGAGCAGTATAACGCACAGAGAGGAAGACGTTATTTTAGTACTATTATCTCTTACTAATAAACAATACAGGGCTTATGAATAGTCATCTAATAGATGTGAGTAGCTTTTGTACGTTTGTGTCATGGTTCTACTGTCAGGTTAGTTTGCTTAATAGGTCTTCTGCTACTCCTACAATCTTTTGGAATATAAGTGCTGATAATTGCCTAGTAGTCTCCAAGTAGGGTTTGTGGGTCATGGTCGCCGACGCAGCGCCACAGTCTAGATGTTAGGAGAAGGATGACGAACGAGACCTAGGGGACTATTATGGATGAGAAATTGAAACTTTCCAATAAGTGCATAGAGGCAGTGTGAGGTAAATTGCAAGTTGCATTGGGGAAGGGGAGAGGATTCAGGAACTAGATACAAGTAATTGATTTTCCTATCCTGAGATCACTGGCGAGGCCCCAGGACTAATGTGTACAATTCTGATAATCACGTTATTGATTTATTTATTTGATTAATTATTGTGACCGGAAGAGGGAGCTTGGCAGTTCTGCCCTTTTCAGGTAGGCGTGTGTGTCCCGCGTGTAAAATGGCTTATTAAATCAGGTTCAGCTGTGGGTGGTATTTTTAGCGCATGGGGGAAATTCCTCTTCTCTTTTCCGGAAGTACCATGGGATCTGTGACGTCCAGACGGCACCTCTGGAGTGCAGCCTGAGCCCCTGCCCTTCCCCTGCTGCACCATGGTGACAGTATTGGGTTTACCCAAAGTTCCTAGTGTGGGGCTAGAAGTCAGACCCATTAACCTTCTGATCCCGCTCTTTCAGTACAGAAGGACTTGGTGGAAACAGATAAGGTGCACAATAGAGCAATCAAGACGATTAGGGGCCAAAAATATAAGGATTCTCAAAACTTTCGGGACCAAAGTCCCACTTCACAACTACAGTTGCGGGCTGAAATCGCTCGCAGCTGCTGTTGGTTGCGATTCTCAGCCAGCAGTTGCGGAGGGTGTTAGGGTTGCTCCCACCAGCCCTAGCATCTTGCCTAAGCTGCGGAGATCTCACGGGCAGTACCTCCCGCAAGCAGCTCTAAATCGTGGAGTGGGTCGTGATCCGGCTTCACCTTTGTGAATACTCACCGCTGCCGATAACCAGCGGATCCGCAAGTGGCAACTCACTTTCGCCCTCGTTTACCCGCAGTTAAAGGTATTTCAGGGTCTTTGAGAATCCTGCACCAGATCTATGAAAAACAAGTTATCTGAGGATGGTCACATTAGATCATACCTCTCAACCTCCTGCCTCATAAATCAGGGACGAGGCTTAAAAAAATCAGGGACAAATGACCAAAATCAGGGACACATCTTCAAACTTGATGATATCCACTCAGGAAGCTGGTAGAATATGGGGCTTAGTGCAAAATGCATTTTCTAAGGAAGAACAACTCTTTAACTTTAATGTTTGACATTATTTTGTGCTTCCAACTTCCACTGTTTGGTCATGGAAACACAATTTTTAGGAGGGACAGAGTAAAATTTTGAGGCAAAATCAGGACGTCCCTGAAAATCAGGGACAGTTGAGAGGTATGCATTAGATAACAGGAGAGTAGGGGAAGGATCTCAAAGATCCTGACATACCTGTAGCTGCAGTAAACCTCGGCACAAGTGAGTTGCCACTTGCTATCCGCAGGTTAGGGCAGCGGTCGGTATTCGCAAAGGTGAAGCTGGATCACGACCGACTCCACGATTTATGGCTGCTTGCAGAAGGTGCTGCCCAGGAGATCGCCGCAGCTGCTGCAAGATGCTAGGGCTGGTGGGTAACATCCTCCCCAAGGGCTGGCTGAGAATCGCAACCAGCACAGCTGCGGGTGATTTCAGTCCACAACTGTAGTTGCAGAGTGGGACTTGGGTCCCAAAAGTTTTGAGAATCCTGCCCTAGGGGTATGTGTGTGTGCGCGCCTGCGTTGGGGGCTTTGTTACAGTGTGTCTAAACTCCTAAAGGATATTGAAAAATGACATTGTTAATTAAGCAATATACCCCTCCAGGGTGTGGGTATACTGGTGGATTTACCATGGCAGGTGTGGCTGGTGTGGTTCAGTCAGGAGGTGCAGCTAAGTGACTTCAGGGCCCTTGCCAGGATTTTTAAAGCGGGGCTCTTTTTATGCAGTCTGCAACCTTTTTTTTTTTTATATACATTTTTCTGTTTTGTTCCCTACCCCTACCACACTTGCATGTATGCGCACACACATGCCGGGATCCAGTGGCCCCTTCCACCCCTCCTGACTTCTGTCACCACTCATACCGCCTATTCGCCCACCGGACCTCCGCCTGGTGGGAGTGAGACTATGGATGGGCGTCTTAGGGCTACCAGGACCCCAGAAGCCGTGGAGTCCTAGATGCTCTGTGATACATTTTGTGGCTTATTTTGAAGCTAAAGTCATAGCTGAGATCTCCTACACCCCTTGCTCTAAGCAAAATTATTATCTGGCTGGCTGCAGGGCGAATACATATATGTATTCAGTACCTGAGGGCAGCAAGATGCTGTTACTGTAAAATATCTAAGGCATTGTCTCACATATGTTATGTTAACAGCTTTAATATCTGTAGCTGTATCTACTGGTGTGTAGCTTTGGGGTACTAGATGCTCTGTGGCTCACTGTGTGGCTTATTTTAAACCAAAACAACTCATCTGTGAGCTCCCCTCAACCTCCTGCTCTAAGAACAGTTATTAATATCTGGGTGGCACAGATTGTGTGTGTGTATATGTGTGTATACATATATGCACTGAACCTCAATGTGGAGTCTGTAGCTGGTTTTGGTTGGGTGTTGTACACTGCTTACTGCAGTGCTGGCTTGCTTCTAGGGCAGGAGTCTGGGGCTGATAGGCTCCCAGAAATCATGGTCTATGGTACGCTGTGTTGTGGCTTATTTTAAGTCTATATAACTCATATCTGAGCTCCCTCTACCCCTTACTGTAACCCCAACCCTCCCCAACTCAATATACCATTTCAGCAATTGAGTCAGTGCAACATGGCCTACAGCAAGGCTAGCAGGATGCTGGGATGTATTGATAGGGGTATTGACAGCAGAAGAAAGGAGGTAATACTTGCCCTCTACAGATCCCTGGTGAGGCCTCACCTAGAGTACTGTGCCCAGTTCTGGAGTCCTCATCTCAGAAAAGATAAGGATAGGTTGGAGACAGTGCAGCACAGAATAACTAAAATGATTCAGGGACAGCAAGGCAGATCCTATGAGGAGCACCTCAAGGCACTAAATATGTACTCATTGGGGACCTGAAGGGAGAGGGGAGATGTGATAGAGACCTTCAGGTTCCTTAAAGGAATTAAAGTGAACTGCGGTGTATTATTTATAAAGGCTATTTACCAATTCGCAATCACATGGACACGAATGGAAATTAACAGGAGGTAGGTTCATGAAAGATGTGAGGAAGTATTACTTTACGGAAAGGATAGTGGAACCTTGAGACAGTCTGTTGGCTGAATTGGTGGGTGCAAAAACAATCAGATGATTCAAGCAGGGCTGGGACATAATGAAGGGAGTAGTGGTTACTGGGGGCGACAGGATCTAGGAAGAGAATAGAGTGATTATAGGGAACTTGGGCAGACTGGCTGGACTGCTGTCTTTTTCTGCTGTCATTGTCCATGTTTCTATGTTTCTATACCAGGCACTCTGCTTAGAAAAAAATCTGTAACATAATTCTTAGTTCAGTACTGGGTACTACACTTATTCCCTCCACTCCATTCTCCAATGTGGTAGGCATGACAAAGGGAGTGAAAGGAAAGGTAATTTGACCATGTTGGGGATTCCCAGTGCAAAGTTACCATCTCCTAAATGCCTACCCCCCCCCCACACCATGCTTCCAAAAGTATAGTGGGTATTTTCATACCACTGGACTGTATCAACAAATGTCATTCTACTGACACATGTGGTGATCTGGAGAAAACATTTCTCACAACTCATTTGTTTCAATGGTGTCTGGAACAGATGACACCAAAAAAAGTGTAACTGAATGTCAGTAAAAATGGGACCATAGTGGAGACCTCTCTGAGCAGCACAATTTGTGAGGTGGCAGTGTAGATCCCAGCCAGACCCTTCCAAACACTTGCATTGCCTTTCCACTGTGGCACCTCATTTGCTTAACTTATGAAAAGTTAAAAACTTAAGTGTACTAAAAGACATTTTAAAATATCTCTGGTGGTCCAGCGGTACCTCCCTCCCAACCCGCCACTGAGTCCCACCACCCCGCTCCCCCATGTCAGCGGCGGGTGGCAGCTCCCCACCACAAGCCACCCGGCCGCCCACTGACTGACTGCATGCAATGCGGCTGTGCCCACTGGTTCACAGTGTGGGCCAATGGGGTGCAGACCATACCGTACTACAGTCCCGATATGTGAATGGATCCATTTGCATATCTGGACTGTGCAATCTGTTACAATCTACATGCCCATTGGCCGCTGTGAACCAATAGGCATATAGCCGTACTGTCTACGCAGCAATCTGTTGGCAGACAGCTGGGCAGATTGTGGTGGAAGCTGCCACCCACTGCTGACTGGGGGAGTGGGGTGGTGGGGCTTAGTGGGCAGGTGGGGAGGGGGGTACCGCTGGACCACCAGGGATATTTTAAAATGTTTTTTAGTATACTTATACATGCAATCGGGTGGGAAGCAGTCCACTGGACCACCAGGGATATAGGACATGTATAATTTTATACATATGCCCGTGATCAGGCTGGGAACGGACCACTAGACCACCAGGAATATGGGACATGTATTTACTTATACGTATGCCTGCAATCAGGCATTGGGGCATTTTGCCGCGATGTGCAGGGGGTGTCGGCCCCCAATGGCTGCAGCCTGGCAGGGTGTCAGGTGCAAGTCACCAGGGATCGGGGCATCTGCATGAAATGGGGCCATAATGACATGCTAATGGCCCCAGTTGCCACTGCACCATATGCAATGCGGGAGGCCATGTTGCCATATTCAACGGTGCTGAACCATGGTGCAGCACCATTGAATATCACCCAGTCCACGCCCTGGTGCATCCCAGTTGCACTGCACCCGGCTTGCACCCCTGTCTGGTGCATTCCTGAATATCCCACCCCTTGTGTACAACTGAAATACGTTAATATTTAGGCTGTGACTGTAATGTGGAGGGAGTGGGAGGTGTGGACTGGATAGCCACTGGGTGTGATTCCGACTGGAGACTCCCGTGTGTTAATACATTATGTTACTGATGACTGCATTGGTGCTAGACTGCTCTGTGGAGGGTAGGGATAGTTACTTAGGTGATGGGGGGTTTGGAGTACTGATGGGATTGACTCTTTTTATTTTTAAAAGTATAGTCAATGCACATTTGAAATAGTTTTCATTAGAATAACTGATAAGAAAGAATGATTAAGTGATAACAGTATAGTGGTTAGGATTTACAAGGGAATTACTGGATCACAGGGTAATAAACACCAAGGCCATATGCAGAAGTGTTTATTAACCCTCTGATCCAGTTATTACTGATCGAAACCCACAACCAATATATTTTTTTAATCACAATGTATACTAAAAAAAAACTGGAAAAAAGGCAACAATCATTTTGATTTAGAGCACAAAAATTACTCTCTCTCTAGCACTACAGTGCATCTGTGAGAAAAGCATAAATATTAGGAGGTATTGTCACAGATTCACTGTTGTATTAACTTTAGCCATTCAGAACACAACAATTAGCATACAGTTCCAATATTGAGTCTACAGTATACAGTAAATCTGTGTTCTGTTTGACTAAGGGAGATATTTTTCTGTACAATTATAGGTATATTGGCTCTTAAGAAACTGGAGTAATTAGACAGTGTCATAAATATTATAATACCAGAATTGATATTGTACATGCACATTAGTACTAACGTCTTAAGGGCCACAATGGTCCCATTATCAGACAGCCTAGTAATCTGAACAGAGGTAGAGCTTCCTACCAGAGGTTACATAGTGTAGTGTAGTACAGTATAGCATAGTACTATTAATGTCTGTAGAAATAATTTCAGTAGTATAGTATAGTATGGTATCGTATAGTACAGTACATATAGAATAAAGTATCGGGCGGTGTGTATAAGGAGGAGTTTACACACACCTGAGGTGTTAGATGCTACCTAAACCCCAAAAGCAAAGCTTGAGGGGTTTGTGAAAGCAACTAACACTGAGGGTGTGTGTAAAGTATGAGTTTAAAGACACCACCCCATATTTTATTTTATATAATTCTGGGTTTGCCTTTTTCGCCACAGCAATTATATAAAATAAAAAGACATTCCTGTGTGGCCGCGGTCCAGTTAGGTTTCAGCGAGTGGTCCACGGTTGCCCTTATTTATTTAAACTTTTTTTAAATTTATTTCTTTTGGTTGGCAGCCAAAAGTTAAGTTTTTTCCCTTGGTAGCCAGTTCTCATATTTGTTGTGTATAGGGGAACACACATTGTCTTTCATAGTGTATTGTCCCCTACCACAAAGGAATAAATTATTTTTTACCATGTCACTCCCCTCTGGGTTCAGCTGTCACCACCGCGGTCATTTTGGGAACACTGGCAGTTTCTGTATCACACATGCATGAAGACTGTAATACACACACGTGAAAACATTCCAAGTTGTTGTGCGGCAGTAGCTACATATCTAGTGCAGCAGAACAGCAAAATTATGTAGCTACTGCAGCACAACGAGTCTATTGTGGGGATAGATTTCCATCCTTGGCAACGTTCTACCATCCACTATAATGCAGTATAGAATACTGTTTGAATATCTTTACTTCTAAAATTAAATCTACCAATGTTTCTACTACCCATGTCTCCACTGCCATGTCTCCATTTCCTCCTCCCCATCTGTTCTTCCCACATCTTGCATTCTTTCTCCCATTTCGATACTACATCTTTTATAGGCCCCATCTAAAAATATGTCCTTTTGATCCTATCCCTTCAGACTTTGTTTTTACGTATTTCCACTGCTGGTCCTTATTTCTGTGCTATAATCAACCATACCTTCTGGTTCATTTTTTGATGCACTAAAGAAAGCTGATAAAACACTAATTTTTAAGAACTCTTTACTTGAACCGGAGTTCTTGTTAACTATCACCCTATGCAGTACACAATTGTCTATGAGTACCAGGGCCATCGTGAATAGTGGCAGGGAGATATAGATTTTCTGTGCTTTCTCCCTCCCCTCCCCAGGTGAACCCATGTGCAGAGCCTCACATGCATGGAGCAACAGTTTGCAGAGAAGATAAGCTCCCTTGGCCCATCTACAGTGGTGAAATCTGAATGCTGCCCTCACCTGTCTGGGAGCATTGCTGAGTGACAGCGCTAACCCTGCCCCCTGTCTTCCTCGACCAACTTCTCGAGTTCACTCCCAAAGCCAGGATGTCTGCGTGGGAGTAGTAAGCACTTCCACTGGTTCATTGGGTGGTTTACGGTGCTGCCTTTGATATAGTTGATTATACTGCTCTCCTCTCTTGCTCAAACTATAAGTTGACACCTGATGGTCTTTGCTTTCCTGGTTGCAATCTTATCTCTTTAACCATTCTCTTAATGTTTCTGGAGGTGGGCCTTCCATCTCCTATCTACTTCTGTGCAGGGTACCTCAAGGACCCACCCTTGGTCCTATCCTGTTCTTCTTCCAATCCACAGTCTACCCTCTATGTTGCCTTACTAATGTGTGACATTGGAAGGTATAAGAGGGAAAAATGGCACTGGACCAAGATCAAGGTCACTATCTATGATGCCCAGGGTAGTTATTTCCAAGAACTGACCCTCCAGTGCCTACCATTATTACTAATTATATCAAATACAAAAATTAGGATAGAGAAACTGAGCATTTTCAAAAGAGCTTTGTCATTATTTGACAGTTCCATGAACTGCATAGCTGATGGCATTTCTGTTTGACTGTTTGGTTTCTGACAGAATGTTCAAGAGATGACGGTTAAATCAGAAACTCATCTGAATGTTCCAAGTGCCTCAATATACTCATTTGCATATTCCATGACAATGTATTGCCCTATTTGCATTGTCCAATGACACTTATTCACTAATTAGCATATTCCACGTGCCTTTCTTATTTCTTAGGCTTATTTACAGAGCATATAAGAAACCTTATTGGATACAAGGTTTTCAGCTTGAGGTAATTCATAATATGATTGGGCCTACAACTTGTATGCTGATAACATTCAGTTTGTATTTTATTTTAAGCAGCATCTTTTATACTGTCTATCACAAAACAGAATAAATAGAATAATGGATGAGCTGTCAAGCACAACAAGCCCAGGATTCCATCAAAGACTTCTGATGAAGTCAGTGACCACAAGGGTGCAGATCTAATGGTCCCCAATTTCATTGTAAGACAAAAAAGTATTTACTATTTGAAGAGAGTCAGGAAGGCATCAGATGTCAGGTAACAAGATCCAGTGCACATCCAAACATGGCAACCAATGACAACTGCAAACAAACAGGTCATTAGTCAACATTATAGTTGACTCCGACTCAGATTTAGAGTAATTTTGTGAACTGAATATAAGAAATGTTAATTTTTCAAAAATTGTGACATGCTCTGTGCATGTTGTTTTTGTAGCATTAATCTGATGTCAGATCGATGGTACAAGAGCAGTCTGATGTCAGATTGATAGTACAACAGCGTTTCAGCTGTCACTGAATTCTAGATAGTACAGACACTGTTCATATACTATACAGTGATTGTGCAACAGATAAACAATAACAAAGATTAAAATAATTTAAAATCTATTACATAAAAAAAATTCCAGTCAGCACATTTGTTCAAGGAAGACAGTACAGGTACCTCAGTTAGCAGAGAAAAGATATAAGGCTGTGCTACATTTATCAACAAAGCTATTCAAATGAGGCAAGAAAAATAAGCAGAATTTTCTACAGGATCTTTCTGAGATCCACCTGCTGCTATTTTCAAAGGTACCTGGTCAAAACAGCAGACCAGGATGAGCACTGTAAAAAATGTGCTATGTAAAGCGAGAAAGGCTTTAGAGCAACAGGGGTTAGAACAGCAGTAAGGAATTACCACTACCCCGTCACTCTGCAGATATCCTGTCGAGGTATCAAGTTGCTGTGTGCTGGGGTGCTGGTCGAGTGGCTAGGGCTCTAGCACACTGCAAAGCAGGAAGCTGGGGACTGTGGCTCGGTTCCTGCCAGGTCTCCTCCTGCTAGCACAGTTTTTTTTTTGTTAAAAAAGTAATTTCCTCCTCCCATTTTTCTTTCCATCCTCAACGTCCATGACCCCCTGGAGTTGATTATTTTAAGTCCATGGTTTGTACAGGGCAAAGCCCCCCCATGCCGGGGGTGTGTGGGGGCGGAGATCCCCTCAAAAAACAAGAAGTCCCATTATTTGCAATGGGGTTGCGGTGTTGTGGTCGGGTTGCTGTTGTGCCCGACCTTGTTTGTGACTACCACTGTTTTCCTTGCGTCATATATTGCAGTGTGATTTTTGTTTGTGATGACATGACCCCATGCCTTTTCAAACCAGAAATGCATCCAGTCTCTTAGACCATGTATTAAATGATCTGTGTCCAAATTTTGGTTAAAAGAAACCCAGACACAATTGTGTGGCAAAAATAGATGCAAATACATTTTTTGCTACAAGTCAGGATCTTTTATCGCAGATGAGTGCATGTTTTGAAAATAGCACTGGACTGGTTGGATACAACCTGCAAAATGTAGATTCAGACTCAGCATGCATTTGCATTTTGCATCTCATTCTTTTGGAAATTTGGACCTGAATCTGTTTTTTAGTAAATGCTTCAGCACATATCCGATCCTTCAGATACCTCATGCTTTAGTATTGTGATCATAGGGACTTTGTTTTAAATGTTTTTAGTAAATGCTTCTCCACATGTCTGATCCTTCACATACCTCCTGCTTTACTATTGTGGTCATTGGGACTATGTTGTAAATGTTTTTTAGTAAAGGCTTCAGCACATGTCTGATCCTTCACATACCTCCTGCTTTAGTATTGTGATCATAGGGACTTTGTTTTAAATGTTTTTAGTAAATGCTTGAACACATATCTAATCTTTCATGTACCTCATACTTTACTATCGTGATCATAGGGACTATGTTTTAAATATTTTTAAGTTAATGCTTCAGCACATATCCAATCCTTCACATACCTCCTGCCTTACTATTGTAATCACAGGGAGTGAGTTTTAAATGTTTTTCAGTAAATGCTTCAACACATATCCAATCTTTCACATACCTCCTACTTTACTATTGTGATCATAGGTCTATTGTTTTAAATGTTTTTTAGTAAATGCTGTGGTACATATCCGATCCTTCACCTACCTCCTGATTTACTATTGTGATTATAGGGACTATGTTTTAAATTATGTATATTTGTACTGTCCTTGAGGAGTCCATACTGTATTCTAAAGGGGAAGAGTCATCACTAAGATACCCACATTCAAGCGTGGGTCTGGTCCCAATTTGCACTTTGTATACAAAAACATTGTTTTAATTACTGGTTACTCTAGTATTATTTATTTTATTTATTTCAAAAGTTTCACCAGGAAAGACATACTGAGCTGATATTAGATAATTTCCAGATGCAACCTGGGGGGAGGGGGAAGAGGAGGGGAGGGGAGGGGAATGAAGAACAAGCAAGGAACAAAAAATAAAATAGTATATAAAACACTAAACATAATAATAACTAAGTTACAATCAATAGGCAATGTATTCAAGAGTAAAGGAGGGAAAGCTACAGCATGCAGTGAGTTACTAGGGAAATACAATTCTGAGTAAAGAGGGTTAGCAGAAGATGCTAGGGCTTGTTGCTATGGGGGCATGTAGGGGGAAAGGCAAGTGCAGAACAGGAGGAATAGAATAGGAGGAAGAGGGGTAGAGGGTAATGAGAAGTGGACCAGGAACCAGTACCAGGTGCAGTTGCAGGAGTAAGAGGTGAAATAGCAGAGAAGAGTGGAGATTGAGGGTTGATGAGATGCAGAGTGGATAGTTAGGGGAAGGGAATCTAGTGGTTTGGGGAAGTGGTAGGAGAAAGCAGCCTTGCCAGCAAAGGATTTCCTTGAAGGGAGTACAAGGGAACAATAGTCAGAGTTGTGAAGGTTGTAAGAGGAAGGGGGGAGAGAGGTAAGGTACGGGGGAAGGGAGCCTAGCCAGTCTTTAGAGATAAAGGACGAACAATGAGCACGGTGTCTGGCTTCAAGGGAGGGAAGGAGAGGGGGAAGGAGTACAGGGAGCAATGGTGGAAGTGGGATAGACAATCCAAAGCAAATGACAGAAGGAGTGAAAGAGGGGAGCCAGGCTAGGATATGTTTTGGAAGCAGCACTGTACACAGTGTCACCATAGTCAAAGATGGGGAGAATCATTTTCAGGACGATAGGTCAGCATGCAGGAAGAGGAATGCAAACTTTATTCTTGAATAACACGCTGAGTTTAGGGAGAATTTTTTTGTGAATGGTATCCACATGTATTGCAAAATCGAGGTGCTGGTCAAGCCAGACCCAGAGGTACTTAAATGAGGGAACATCATCGACTGTGACCCCATCTAAAGTGTAGAAGAAGGGGAGAGAGGTGAGCCTAGTGAGCTTCTGCCTAGTGCCAAAGGTCATGGAAACCATCTTCTTGTCATTGAGCAACAGCTGATTTGCCTGCAACCATTGCTGAACGTTGTTGAAGTCCAGCTGAAGCCTGGCCATCACATCAAAGGGGGAGGAGCCAGAGGCAAATAATACTGTGTCAACTGCATACATATGAATAGACACAGAGGAGTAGGCAGCGGGGAGGTCATTCAGGAAGACCGAGAAGAGAAATGGGCCAAGGATGGACCCTTGGGGGACACTAGTGCTGAGAGGAAGTTGTGGGACAAGATGTTTCCAATTCAAACAGATTGAGACCTTTCCTCAAGGTAGGAGCAGAACCAATTAGTTGAGTCAGAATGTCCCACTGCTGTAAGCTTTCCAAGTAGAAAGGGGTGTGCTACAGTGTCAAAGGCTTTAGCCAAGTCTACAAAGATGGTGGAGGTAATTAGGACCTGATCCATGCCTGAGAAAATGGAATCAGTAAGCCAGAGTAGGTGGAGTGGAATTTTGGAAGCCAGACTGGAAAGGGGCAAAGAAAGAAGAAAAAACAAAGAACTGGGAGAGCTGAGATAGCACGAGGTGTTCTTGTAGTTTAGCTAAAGTGGGGAGCATAGACATATGGTGGCAGTTGTTAGGGCAGGAGGAGTCACCTCGTTTGGGGAGGATTATGATAGTGGCCTTTTTCCAAGAGTTGAGGACAGAGGCAAGGGAGAAAGAGAGGATGAGAAGGGAAGAGATTGGTAGAGCAATGACAAGGACAGAGAGATGGAGGAGTTTGGGGTTGAGCCCATCAGGACTCCCACTCTTGAGAGGGTAGAGAGCCAAAAGAGCCTTGAGGGTATCGCTAGGAGTTATAGGAGAGAAGGAGAAAGGGATAGATGGGGTGGAAGGAGGAAGGACATGGGAGGGGAAGGGACAAGAGAAGGGAGGAGGTGAAGAATGAGTTGAATGCTGAGGCAACAGAGAGGGGGTCAGAAATGGAGGTGTTGCCCACCTTGAGATCATGGGAGAGGACTGTGTTGGGAGGGGGAGAAGAGGGATTGGATAACCTTCCAGAACATACAGGAGTGATTAAGGTTGTTCTGGAAGCTGGAAGCAAAGTACTCAGCCTTGGCAAGCCTGGTGGCTCTGATACAGGCATTGCAAAGGGACCAATATTTGCTTAAGTCTACAGAGGAGCCAGAGGACTTATAAGCCCTCTAGGGAAATCACATGCACATAGGCAGGCCAATAATTCAGCTAAGATCCATGGATGTGGGAACCACGGATCCTGGCTTTCTTGAGGCATGCATGAAGATCCCAGATTGACATGAATTTGGTATTAAAATAGCTGAAGGAAGGATTGATGCAACTGGCAGCAGAAATGAGAGACTGGTCATTAACTACCAAGTCAGCATGTAGAGAGGTTACGTCCAGTGACCAGAAGGACCAAATCAGGATGATTTTGGTGATAGGGCCTTTTAGGCAGCATATTTTATGCACACAATAGACCATGTGGTGGTCACTAAAGGTGTCAGGGAAGATGCTAGCATCTGTGATATGGTAGGTGCCTGAGGTAAGAATCCCTGTCCAGTAAGGAGTGATCAAGGGATTTATGATTGTGTTGAGTTGGGTGAGTGATCAGTTGAATAAGTTGAAGCGACTTAATGTTATGGCAGAATTTAGATAGTGAGGGGGAGAGCCATTTAAGAATAAAGTCCTCAAGAATGAGTAATTTTTCAGATGAGGCATGTGTGGAGATTGTGGTAAGGAGCTCTGTGAATGATGAAGGGGACAACCCAAGGCAGCAATAGACACCAACCACAAAGATAGGGACAGAGAAAGGGAGAGGGAAATTGAGGAGGAGTAGCTCATATGCAGAGGGGGATGTGACAGAGAGTATAGGAACAAACTGGATGGTAGAAGAGAGGTAGATAGCAATGCCACCACCCCTCTTAGCATGATCCTGCCAGATGAGAGTGTACCCAGGGATAGTGACTGCAGTACCAGGGTTCTTGGGGGATAGCTAAGACTCCAAAATAATTGAGACATCAGGTTGAAAATTAACCGTGAGTGGTTGCAACTGATCTATCTTTGGGAGGAGGCTTCGGACATTGATACGTGCCACTCTCAAACCTTTGGGTAGACAAGTGGGAGGAGAGCATGCAGGGCCAGGATTAGGCTCAATATCACCTGCTACTAAAAGCAGCAGAGATAAGGAGCTTGATTGTGTATTGTATCACTCTAATTTTGCTTACTTATAGCGTGACACTTTCTGTATCTACAAATCCCAGAATCCCCTGCAGCTGACATCAGAGCAGGACTGTAGCAGTGGGAGAGTCAATGCATGTTAGATCTTTTATAAGCTCCAATCATTTTTTTTCTAGTCCTACTGCTCTCCCAGGGCTAATTACAGGCCTTTGTGACTGTACTGAGCACCCAGAGGACAGCAGACCAGCAAACAAATGATCAGAGCCTATATAAACCCTAACATGCACTGCAAGCTTTTAAATCTCTCACTGCTGCAGCCCTGCTCTGATGTCAGCTGCAGTGGACTCTGGGATTTGTAGTTACAAAAAATATCAGCTTGGAAGTAAACAAACTTAGTCTGATACAATCTATTATAGTACAGTGAACAGTCAACCAATCAATCACTTTTTATTTTTAAAAAGTGCAATTTCAATTATCAAAGCACTTGTACAAAAGAAAGCAAAGCATAAAAAACAATAATATAAGTATGAACAAATTACAATTAAAATGCAGTAATTATTAGAACCAAACACCAGGTTAGTCAGGATCAGGAAAAGCTATCCCAAACAAATGAGTTTTGAGAGCAGATTTAAAGCTCTCGACAGTCTGGCACTCTCTAACCTGATGAGGTAGAGAATTCCACAGGGTAAAGGCCATAAAAGCAAAAGAACAGGCCCCCGAGGTTTTGAGTCAAACCCTGGGAACCTCAAGCAATCACTCATCAGAGGAGCGGAGTGAGTGAAGGGGTGGTAGGGACAGAGGAAATCTTGTGAGTACCACAGTCCCTGTCCATGTAGGGCATTATAGATCAGTAACCCAACCTTTGAAGGTGATCTGCCACTGTACTGGCAGCCAGTGCAGGCCACAGAGCGCAGGCATGACATGGTAAGATCTTGATAAACTGGTCAACAGCCTGGCTGCTGCATTCTGCACCCGCTGCAAGTGGTGGATATCAACCCCTGGTAGCCCTAGGTACAGGGCATTGCAGTAGTCAAGGCGGGAGGTCACAAAGGTATGGACCAGAGTTAGAAGGTCATCGGGCAGAACCAGGTGTTTAATCTAGGTGGTGTTCCTCAAGTGGTAAAAAGAGTTCTTGACAATGGCTGACACCTGAGACTGTCATCAAACACAACACTTAGATTCCACACCAGCTGTGAGGTCAACAGCTGGCTACTCCCAAGCCAAAGCCCAGAGGGCTGTCCAGCCAACAATCTCACACCCATCCAGGTTCAATCTCAGTCAGTTGGCACTCATCCAGTCCTGGATCTCAGAGAGGCAGCTATTAAAGACTGAGACAGCACCACCCTGCTTGGGCACAAAGGACATGTACAGGTGAGTATCATCTGCATAGCAGTGAAAACTCAGCCCAGCACTAAATAAAAACATGTCTTTGCACACAAAGTGCAAACTTGGACCAGCCCCACAGTTGGGGTGGATCTTTCAGCACTGACTATTCCACTTTTAATGAGTACAGCATGTTTTATTGCTATGCCTGTATCTGATGACTACAAAAGTAATATCAAATAGATTGACATGCTAATGTGTTAATCTCAGTAGCTGCAAACAATGGTAAAAGATTAGTTTTTAACACAGCTGCATTTAACTGCAAAAACATTTATCATATAGTTTTTAATATGAATATGTATTTGACAGAATTCAATTAATTCATCAGCATATTTTTTTACCTGAGATGTTTTAAAAACAGTTTTTCTTACTGATTTGTATGATTAATGACTGAAGTCACTGTTGAAACATGAAACATAATAATAATACAGTGGTGGATTCACTTTCCTCAGCAATAATCCAAGTATCTCATGAAACGAAAGTTTTGGGCCTCGTACTTTTAGTAACTCTGCAATCAGATTATTGCCTTATACAGTGAATCCACTACTATATTATCACTTAAAAAAGAGCACTAACACTTCAAAAATAATTATTCTGTCCTGCTGTATGTAATAAATAGAATAATAACTAGATAAGTGTGTATTATAAGGCAGTAATACCATCAGAAGGTTTTGGGGACATGGAACCTCGAGAGCGAAGCTCAAGAGGTCCTAAAGTCTCCAGAACCTCAAGATGGTATTACTGCCTTGTAAAACACTTATCTTTCTGTTATTTTTTTGTAATATATGGATCCACTGATAATACTGCAGTTGGAGATGACCTTTGAACTGTAGTATTATCAGCAAAAACAATAGTATTATCACTTTTCATTATAGTATTATTGAGAGTAGTGATGTATTACTGGGAAATTTATGTATAACTGAGTAGAATATTACTGAGGCTTGTCCATATATTACAAAGAGATTGCATGGCTATTATTATACTGGCAGCTATAATGAATAGTACTGTATTGCCTTTCTTTTTTGTTTAGTTTTTGAGCTGTAAATGAAGGAACGCTGAGTGGGAAGTGAGAGAGGTAGTGGCTATCCTTTAGTGTCCGGAGCTTCATGGAGAGATGCTGCTCCTTCCTCCCTAATGGTCATTAAACCGTTTGACTCCTGCATTAAAGGGATATGGAAAAACAGAATGGCTGGAAACTAAAACATGTATGAAAGACAAACATCATCCCTTACTGCTGGAAACACTTAAATTGTTCAAATTAGACATGAGAAGGCTGAGAGGGGAAATGATCACAGATTTCTGAATGCTAAAGGGGATACACAAGGGATATACACAGATGTTTTAGTCAGTGAGTGCAGGCAGAACTATAGGACACGGTCTCAAACGGGGAGTTAGAATAAGGGGAAATAATAGAAAGCATCACATCACATAGAGGGTAGTTAACATGTAGAAAGAATAGCCTACTGGTTGTGATTGTGGAAACTACCACTGTTCATGCTTTCAAAGTGGGGCAAGGTAGATTCATTAGGGAGAATGGCATATAGGCTTACACGGCATGAGCAGGGTAGCATTCCAGCTGCTAAAATTGGATGTGTGTCCATACATACTGGATTGGGTATAGTCACTGCTGTCTGGCAGTAGGTATTAACAAGATGGGCCCTAAGTCCCTTCTCTCACCACATTACTGTGTTGCTGTGTTACAGTGAAACATACTATGTTACTGCGTACTCATATACCCTCATATCAGTATGGACCCAGTCTGAACCAGTGACCTAGAGGCAAAATAATTCATAAGGGTTTGAGGTGGTCCTGCAGGAAATCGCTAAATAATTTCTTGTGTTGTACATTTATTTAACAACCTTGACATTTCACCTTATGGAGTTTTCTGGGGGAACTATGAATAACTTAAAAAATCAACTGAAAAAGACATTCTTATGTATAATAATTTGTATATTCTTATGCTGCAATTTAACATTGTCACATGCTGTTAAATTGTTCTTCAAATCTTGTGCCACTTCTTGTGGCTCACAGCATTTGCTTTCAGTAAATCTGTAAATTATATTTCAATATGTTTATTTCTAATTCTTATGTAACTCTTTTGTATGCCTCAGTGCACCGCACCAGTATTCTGTTTTTATAATGTGGTAAATGGCTACAGCACTCTTAACCCACCTTCCAGCGAATCCCGGTGCCTTTAGGCTGCCAAATCTGGATGCTTTCAACAAATTCTAAAGATATAGACATATAGAAATATTTTAGTTTTATTTCTTCTGTTAAAAGCATTACAATATATTAATAAGTTCACTTTAACAATTTAATAATAAATGATTCAAACAATATACCTCAGGGTTTTTTTTCTGTCACTTTAAAACTCTGTAAAAAATAAAACATAAACATTGTCTAAGCTGTTGCCTTCTGTTTAGTTCAGTTTTATACAGTGTATTTCCCTTTCCTCATCTTTATGATCCTTTGGGATAACTACTCTTTATGTATTATAAATGTATTGGATGCCACTTTACAGCACCAACAATGTAAATGAGACCCTAAACTGTTTCATCTCCCACTTCAGTGCTCTCCAGGGCCTACACACCCTGATGGTGAAATGCAGAATTAAAGGCTCACCCACTTGGTGGCTACACAAAGACCTCCTTGCCTTAGTGAAAGTGAGGGACAAGTGGTACTTCAAAAATTAAACGTCTGGTCTCACAGCTGACTTGCTGGATTACAGGACCAGAAGAAATGCCTGTAAAAAGGTCATACACCTTGCAAAGAGTTCCCACTACAAAAATGTGTTGCTTGACACTACTGCTGATGCTCAGAAATTTTGGAATCACATCAAAGGCATTATGGGGGATGGGCGCACCCACTCTGCTAATGCTGTGGGGCTTGATGGTATCCATTGTAACAACCCTGTCACCATTGCCAATGCTTTGAGCCACCACTTCTATGACCTGTCCAAAAACACCTGTCCTACTTTAGCACCAGCAACATCCACCCTCTCCATCCCCAGGGACACTTCTGCATCCACCCCCGCATTTCTGCTAATATGTAGTCACAAACCTGGAGGTGCATCATCTACTGGACTCCTTCTTTGACTGCCATAGTATAGGATCTGATGGCCTTGAACCCAGGTTGCTAAAAATGGCTCCCCTCACCTTGCTCCCCTCTGGCTAGAATTTATAATCTATCCTTGTGCTCTGGAGTTGTTCCCATAGTCTGAAAGTTGCAAGAATTGTCCCCCTTTTCAAGAAAGGTGACCCCAAATCTATCACAAATTATCATTCAATAACTATCTTTTTAGTCCTGAGTAAAATATTGGAGAAGCTTGTTTCAGTCCAAACCATTGCCTATTTCCATGAGCAAAACTGGCTCTCTAATGCTCAACATGGCTTTAGAAAAGGTCACAGCACCACCACAGCTCTGCTCCAATTTACAAATGACATGAAAATTGCCACTGACAAATGTCTGCTCATGGGGGCAGTGTTCATTTACCTAACAAAGAGCTTTGATCTATTTGACCATTCAGTATCAAAGACCAAAATTCAATTCCTGTGCATCTCCCCTGAGGTGATATTCTGGTATGACAGCTACCTCAAAGATAGAAAACAGTTTGTTACGTTTAACTCAGCTGTTTCTGACTGTTCCACAATAAACAGCGGGGTTCCTCAAAGCTCTGTCTTGAGTCCCCTTCTTTTCACTGTGTTTAGAAATGATCTCTCGCTAAACCCTGTATCCTGCTCCTCTTTGCTTATGTCGATGACCCTGTGCTCTGTTATAACTCCAGAAATCTGGCTGACATTAACTCTAACCTAAACTCTGACTTCTGTAAAATCCACTCCTGACTCTCCCAAAACAAAATACTACTCAGTGCCAGTAAATCTCATTCAGTGTTATTTGGCTGTACCCCCAGATTGAAAAAGTGTGATGGATGCCTAGCTATTGCTAGTATTGAAGACTCTCTCCTTGAAAATGTCAACAGCTTCGAATATCTTGATGTAACCCTTGACCCTTCCCTTGATTCTGCTCAGCACATCTCAGTTACTTACAGAGCCATAAATGCAAAGCTTAGCTTGGCCTTTAGAACCAAATATGATCTCATACCCTCTGCCCATATTGCCACAGGCCAAGGAATCCTCCTTCCCAGTCTTACCTATGGCTCCATTACCCACTCACATGCCTTGAAAGGAAACCTCCGCAAATGGGACACTGCCTATAATAGCATCTGTCATTTTCCTCTGAACTCTGTCTCAGCCACCACTGTCAGCTGTACTCTTGACTAAACTGGCTATCTCCTGAGGCTAGCCATTCTTTTGGTCTGGGCACCCTTACTGAAAGAATTATTAGATATAGAGTTCCCTCCTCCTTAGTCTGTATGCTGACTCCCCCTATTCTGACCTGCCCCTCTGCTCAGGTGATCAGTCCCTTCTTAAAACTTCTGGGTGTATGACCAACATGGGTATCCAGGCCTTCTCCCAGTTTGCCTCTAGATACTGGAACTCCCTTCTGGCTGTCCTCCAGCACTCTTCACAGAATCACAGAAATTTGATGGCAGAAAAGGACCATGCCAGCCCATCTAGTCTGACCTTATATTCCCCCCTTCCCTCCTCTTTCTTTACTGGCTCTTAACTTTCTCCCCTCCTCCCAACCCCATATGTCTGTCCCATGCCCTCTTTAATCCCACCACCATTTTGAATCCCACTTCCTACTTTGGTAGCCTGTTCCAGGACTCCACCACCCTCCTTCCTCCTTCCATGTCTGTTTCAAAAGGGAGCTATATCACCATCTCATCATCTCTGACTGCTACACATGTTTTTTGCCTCCATGACCACCCTACCTATGATGTCTGAATAGCGTTTGCTGTTGTTGCTAATTCCTCTGTTTGAACTTAGGGACAGTGCACCATATGTTGTAAATTATTTTATGATACCACACCTTCCATTAATCTCCTTTCTTGTTGCTTATGTCTACCACTATTGTACTGATTTATTTCTCCTTTCTACTTGGATTCCTTGCACTGTTCTGAATATTCTGCTGCTTGTGTATTATATTTAGGTACCCATTTACATTGTTAATGTCTTTATCCTCCTTACTGTATTGTGCTCGCGATTGTCTGTAACTGAACTCTCCCTGGTTGTGCTAGAAAATAGGCATTTTATTCTCTAGCGCATCTACCCAGTAACCAAAAACCAAACAGGTAAATAAAATAAGTAAATAAATTGTTATTGCCGCATGTCTTTGCTCGTTACGTTTAACTACAGCATTTACTGCATAATGCTTTTAACACTGTATTAGCCTACACTCCTGAGTTTTAGTATACAGCATTCAACTCCAAATTAATGTTTTATTTGCTGTTTCGGGTAATGGGTCTCTGGTGTCTTTTGTTCTCCTATTACTCTGAGTTAAATTTTCTTAACTTAAACGTCTATAGTTCTCTGCTGTTCTAGAGTTGTATAAGCTTTACTTTCATTCCATTAAGTTTTTACTTAGCATGAACCGTGCTTTGTGACTCACCTCCTTCTTATGATCTGTATTTCCATCTGGCAGCAAGAAGTAGCCACCAGGCCAATCCTCTTATACCAGTAGCATCCCATGTGCTGGTATGATTATGTCAGCAGGTGTAACATGATGCCTGTGCCATGGGAGGTACTGGCTACACCTCTGACAGACCTATTTAACAGATCACAGCAGACCAGTGTGGTACTGGGGGACTGGAGAAGGGCAGAAGTAGTCCCACTTCACAAAAGTGTTAGCAGCGAAAAGGCAGGCAATTATAAGCTGCTCAGCTTGACATTGGTGATGGGTAAGTTAATGGAAACACTACTAAAATAAAGGATTGTGGAATATCTTGTATCAGACAGATTAAAAGACTCAAGCCAGCATGGTTTCACAGGAGGAAGTTCATGGCACACATATTTGATAGATTTCTTTGACTTAGTGACCAAGGAGTTGGATCAAGGAGGGGCGGTGGACGTGGCCTACCTGGACTTCAGCAAGGCTTTCAACACTGTTCCACATAGGGACTGGTAAGCAGGTTTGATAAATTTGGGGTGAGTAACAAGGTGGTAACCTGGGTAAGAAACCGGTTAGGGGATGCAGAGGGTAGTGGTTAATGGAATGTTCTCCAAGGAAGGGAGAGTGACCTGTGGAGTACCCCAGGGATCAGTGCTGCCTAGGACCAGTTCTCCTCAATGTCTTTATAAGTGACATAGTAGAGGGAGTGGAAGGAAAGGTCTGCCTCTTTGTGTATGACACCAGGATCTGCAATGGAGTGGCTGCTCCATGTGTATATGTGTGTGTGTGTGTGTGTGTGTGTGTGTGTGTGTGTGGAAAGGATGAGTAGGGATCTGAAAAGACTGGAGGAGTCAGTGGTCAGGAGTATGGCAGCTGGGTTATACTGCAAAAAAGTGCAAAAAATGCACTTTGGCCGTAGAAACCTGGGAGCAGAGTACAAAATTGGTGGAGTGATACTGACAAAGACCAAGCAGGAAAGAGACTTAGGGGGTATCATATCAGAGGCCTAAAGGTGGCAAGGCAGTGTGACAAGGCAGTCAGAAGGGTGAGTGGCATGCTGGAGTGCATAGGAAGGGATACTGCCAGCTGGAAGAGGGGAGGTGGTGCTGACCTTATATAGATCAGCGGTAAGACCTTGCCTTGAGTATTGTGTCCAGTTCTGGAGACTATGTTTCAGAAAGGACATAGACAGAGTGGAGGTGGTCCAGAGGAGGGCTACAAAAATGGTGACGGGTGATATGATAGAGACCTTAAATACATCAAAGGGGTAAATAAAGTACTGGAGGGAAGTATTTTTCCAGAAAAAATGCGCTCTAGAACAAAGAGACATGCTATGAAGCTGGAGGGGGTAAATTCAGGAGGGATGCAAGGAAGTACTTCTTCACAGAAAGGGTGGTAGACGCTTGGAACAGTTTTCTAGTAGAGGCAGTGGGGGCCAAAAACACTGGTCAAGTTTAAAAATGCCTGGGACAGGCAAAAGAGAATCATAGGGGTAAGGAAAGGAGGGAATGAAATGACACTGTAGATCAGCAGATTTGCAGGCAAAAAAATTAAGGTTAAAAAAATAAGCAGGCTGGGTAGGGCCAGCGGCCCTTATCTGCCATCACGTTCTATGTTTCTGTGTAACTATGGGTCACTGTGGGTATGTTGCTGGGGCTTATATTTAAAGACAACTCATTTTAATTTAATTATATCTATTATTTTTCACACATATAGTTTTTGGCATTGGTTAACCCTAATTTCAGTAGAACTCCCCTGTTCTTTCTGATGGTGCCAACACCCTTTGACAGTATTGCTATATGTTCTAAGCTTAATATCTTTGGTGTTATATCTTAACGTTGAAAAGTAAAACAAAAAACCAAAAAAATTAAAATAAAACCATACTGCCGCTTTCAAAACCCAAACATTATTTTGAAAAGTTATATCAAACTTTAAGTTCAGTGATTTTGGTTTCAACATAATTATATACGCATCATTTTTTTGTGTATTAGTTTCATACCTCTGTTATTGGCACTGTTAAAAAAAGCTGTTATTTTCATAAATTCATTGAAAACCACATCTCAACCACCTTATGCTATTAAAATGAAGTATCACCAAACAAAATAAAGCCACCTTGTTTGGCTGTCATTTGATTCAACTCTGCTGGTGAACCAAAAAGCTGCTCTTTTTGTACTTATTTTTTATTGTTTTAAGCACGAAACAACAACATACAGTTAAAACCTCCTACCAGACATACACAACTCAATGGAATACAGGATAATAGAAACCTAAGTAGCATGACTTAAGGAGTTGGGGGTATTTCAGACAAAATTGTAAATTAATGTCTCAAGAAAGCTGCATATAAAGGTAATCCATAAAAGGGTTAGATTCAACTAAAAAGTTGATGTGATCCCAATTCAAGCATTATAAATTCAAACAAAAAGACAGCACAGCACCTCAGCATGGCAAATCCACAAGACTACAACTTTGTTAACAGTCTTCAGTGTTCACAGGCCTAACATTAGAGTGAAAAACACTACAGAAATAGATGTAGTATAACTCAGAACAGTCATTAGACAGGGTCAAAAGGCTCTGAAATATCTCATCTAAAGGAAGTCCAGGAAATTACTATCACAGTAAAATAATCTTCCTGACCAATGTATTGTAAACACTCTATAAACAGTAGAAATGAAAGTAAGCTTACTGTGGTAGCAATACAACAAAGACAAAGGAAAATGAAAAGTGAAGGTACATTTAGCAAACGTGCAGTAAGCCACATGGCATCCACCATTGCTGTACTGTTTAGAAGTTTGCCAGCCACAGAGCCAGAAGGTTGCAGTGCCCAAAATAAAGAGATTGTACCAAAAAAGACTATTTTGATGTTTGCACAAATTAAGGTGTGAGATACTACACCAAAGCAAAAAAGAAAAATGGATCTGTGCCACCTGTGGGGTTTGCACATACTCCCACATGCATCTAGATATTCCGAGGATACACCCCCAAGATAACCCCTGTGACCATCATAGTATCTTTTAACACCAGCTGCCAACTGAGGTACTGAGGCATTCATGCATGCATCTTAGGTTAAACAACAAAAGTAGACCACTTTCTGCTAAGGCCTTTTACCAGCATGCCTGCCAGTTACTTTCCTCATGAAGACCCCAAGGTCCCTCGAGAGTCCCCAATTTGAACATCCACCACATGTTACATTTTCAAATAAGCTTATTGTAATTTCCTCCCCTGGTCATTGGTTGTACCTGCTCCAGACCCCAAAATCTCAAATCTAACCCTGTATGCCCTCTTTCAATAAAATGTATGTCTTCTGGGGATCACGTGATGCAGGGTTCCTGGTAGCAGCACGTGTGACTGCTTTTATGTAGGTGAGACCCTATGGGAATTGAGGAAAAGAATTACTGAGGATACAACTTTCCTGCTTATACTTTCTGGTTATAAGGACTTACCACCTGATACCATTTTAGCGACGATGGATATAACATCCCTCTACAATAATATTCCACACACCGATGGCATTTCAGCCTGGCTTAAATACATACAGGAGAAAGGACTGAACCAAAACATCAACCCTGAAGTGGTGGGGAAACTTATTGAATTCGTTTTGACACATAACTTCAACTTCAATGGTAAACATTATGTTCAAACTATGGGAACAACAGTGGGCACCAGGATGGCCCCAGAGCATGCTAACCTCTTTATGGCAAATTTGGAGGAGGACTTTTTAAGGAACTGTCCCCACAAACCACTCACTTATTTCTGTTACATTCATTATTTGTTTATCATTTGGACAGAGGTCACAGAAGCACTTAAAGATTTTCATCAGGAACTTAATAACCTCCACCCTACCATAAAGCTTATCCTGGAGTATTCTGCCACCAGTGTTAATTTCCTGGACACCACAGTCACCATTAAGGATGGAACCTTACATACATGTATTTACAGGAAGCCAACTGATAGACAGAGATACACAGGAATAGTAATTGCCCAAACCACACAAAAAAATCTGTCATGTACAGTCAAGCACTTTGGTATCACTGTATGTGTTCAAATGAGGAAAACAGAGATACACATTTGGCTATGTTGAAAAACACCTTTATTGAGCAGGGACACTCTTCCCGAGAAATTGACAGAACAATAGAATGTGCAACACAAGTGCCAAGACAACTATTTCAGTATAAGGAAAGGACAGCTTCCAACAGAATACCCTTAGTAGTCACATATCATTCAGACCTTGAACTTCTGTGTAAGATTTTTAAGGACCTCCACCCAATATTTAGGGAGGATGAGACCCTTAATTGTATTTTTAAGGAACTACCACTACTATATTTTATCAACCACCAAACTTAGCCAACCTAATTACTAGGAGTAAACTTTCGCCAGAACAGAATACCATGACACTAAATGGTACACAACCCTGCAATAAACGCACCTGTAAGACTTGTGAGCTCATTTCCACTTCTGTCTGTGTACAGTAGTTACATCACAAAACAGACAGTTCAAGGTACAAGGGAATTGTACATGTGCATCTCATCATGTTGTTTATTTAATTCAATGCAAGAGATGTCTACAAACAGGTTATGTTGGAGAGACAAGCCAACTGCTCCACACTAGGATGAACTCACACTGACATAATATTAATCTGAAGATGACTGAAAAAACAGTGGGACAACACTTCTCTTGGTCTGACCACTCAATCTCAGATATGTCAGTAATGGTCTTAAAAGGAAATCTCAAAAGTAGACAACAGAGACAGACTTTTGAGATCAAACTTATTTTACTTCTCAATGTGGTAGAAGATGGCATGAACACAGATTTAGGGGTTATGGCACATTATAGGACTTAACATCCACATACCTTTTTTTCATAGGATAGTCATATTATAGGACTTCAGTGTGTGTGTGTGTGTGTGTGTGTGTGTGTGTGTGTGTGGGAGAGGTTATGTGAGTGTGGTGGGTATGGGGATTGCTGTTACATTGAGGTGGGCTTCTATTCAGATGCGTGGAGTTACAATATGTTATGACTTTTAGTTCACACACATAATGAATATCAATTCCTTCTTACTGTTTATCTTCTTCGGGGGTGGGGTTAATTCCATTGGGTCTTATTCAGATTCCCTAGCATGTTACTATACATACAGTAGTTTTATTATATACTGTCACATTTTTGAACTCTGAAAATATTGGGGTGCAGGATCTCATTTACATGAGGGCCCTTGACAGATCAAATTACAGTGACATCCCCCAGGATGAAACCCAATTCTGCAGCACTCTGCAGAATGCTGCAGCAGACCTAGGGAATATAGCAATGTAGTTTCAATGGCATTGTCCTTTGTCATTCAGGAAAATGTCACACTACCAGGATGAAGTGAATGCCACAGTTTCCTGCATGACAAAAGGGACTAATTGCTATTGAAATTTACATTGCTGTATTCAGTAGGTCTGCTGCAGCATACTGCAGAGTGCTTTAACAGTAGATTTCATCCTGGGGGACACCACTGTACATTGGGCTAATATTATAGTGATTTGTGGAAATGAAGGTATGTTAGGACTCTTGTCTTACATACATAGGCCCAGATATTCAAACTGTGCCACAAAAGTGTGCAACAGCAGGAGCAAGCACAAGTCCTCTGCGCCCATGCGCAATAAGCGCGATATTCAAACACTGCACTGGTCAAAAGACAAAACAAGTGGCATTACGACTGAATGGCGCTAACTGCACCATAGCACAACCAGGGACGTGCAGTGGTGCAGTTCAGATGCACAATAACACAACCAGGGATGTGCAGTGGTGCAGTTCAGATGCGCAGTAGCACAACCAGGGATGCTCAGTGGAGCAGGGCAGCAGCGCAACAGTACAACCAGGGATGCTCAGTGGAGCAGTACAACATCACAACCAGGGATGCACAGGGACATGATGCAGGGGCCCACCACCCATGCTACAGATGGGCAGAGGAGCACACAGCAGAACAGACATCGCCCCCCACACCTCATGCACTGCACAACCGGGGGAGAGCTGGAATAATCACCAGCCCATGGATACCAGCAACAAACCCACAGCCAGGGCATGGTGTCCCAGCACACCCCCTGGCAAGCTGTGACCGGCACACAAGGAGGGCCGACCACCCCGTGCCACAACATCCCACCAATGCAAAGTACACCCTGCACCGTGATCCCCAGACACCCTGCCCAGGAGCAGCACCCACCAGTGCAGGACACCCCATGCATGCCACCACCCCCACTGTGACAATGCAACCATGTGCACCACAGAACCATGCAAGGCAGCCCCACCACGAGCACCCATCAGCAGGTGGCAGCAGACAGTGATGCAACAACTGCATACACAGTGGCACCATGCATGTCCCCCCCCGAGGTACAGCTGAGAGACCGATCATGCGTCGGCATACAAGGTACCCCACACGTGGCAGGGCATGCCCTGGACCCCACCACCAGTGGTACAGCACCCTGCACACCCTCCCAAGGACACACCCCAACCCAGCACTGGCCACAACAGCCAGTGCAGACACCCACAGTGGTGTATGGAAGCATGCGCCACACAGGATGCAACATAGTGCATGGACAAACACCCACCCATACCCAAGAGCATACCAACACAGGGGCACAGTAGCAGGGCAACCAAGCCACCAGCGTCTGGCCATGGAAACCATGTACACATGGCCAGCACCCCTTCATGGCACAGGAGAGCCAGCCATCCTGCGCAGGCACCATGGAGCTGTATGCCACCAGCATGCACCCGGAACACAAGTGACAGACTGTGGAGCACATCCTCTGCGACACACACAAGCAACAGCATGGAGGTGAGACAACAACAGCAGAGGCCACAGTGCCACTCGAGGCAGACATGCACCACACCAGTGACAGGAGGCAACCCGACATTGTGCTGGGTACAGTGGCTGTCCAGCATGGACAGCCACCACTGACATGCCAGCGGACCGTGCAGGTCACAGACATGCAAGGGTGTCAGTTGCACAGGCCATGGATGGTCTGACAGGTGTGCCATGGACACAGTGCATGCACTCGGACCACTGCACACAGTCATCCAGTGCACAGGAACAACACACACAAACCACAGACAGTGACTGATAGCTACTCCCACACCATAGTCACTTCCCTATGGACACACACACATGCCCATGACTGCACCACCCTTGATGCCATGCACACCACTGCAGCTGAGCACCTTAGCCCACTGCAAATCAGGAGACCACCATAGGTAGGTAGCACAAACAAATGTATTTTAAAAGATAGAAACAACTATTTACAAATATGTACAAAAGGTTGGGGGTGAAGGCCACAAACCAGGTGGGTTGGGTAAGGGGCAGGGGTGAACAAATGGTAGAGGGAAGGAGGGGTGTGAGGGTGGGTCCAAGGGGGTAGGAGAAATCATGGGGTGAAAGATGTTCAGTGGGAGCCCCGCTCCCCGCTCTGAAGG
This sequence comes from Neoceratodus forsteri, assembly GCA_016271365.2. Taxonomy (NCBI): domain Eukaryota; kingdom Metazoa; phylum Chordata; order Ceratodontiformes; family Ceratodontidae; genus Neoceratodus; species Neoceratodus forsteri. The sequence goes on along the minus strand of CM028129.1, from coordinate 1,211,655,096 downwards.
CACCTCCTGCCATGCCTCCTTCTGACTCCTAGATGGTCAATTCTCTGTAAAATCTCCAGGGAGGCCCTGGTCACTTGCAGTATCTCCTGCAGTGCCCGCTCTATGTTATGCAACTGCCGTCTACTAAGGACAAGGGAGAAGAGTCAATAGGTGTGAATGCACAGCCCCCTGCAGCTCACCCACTGTGCATAACATACGGCCATGGGACATGCCTCTGTGATGATGTGCGACCACCCACAGTGATCATGTCCACAAGATCTGCCCACTCAGGTGCACACAGCCATGCAGACCGCTGCACACACCCATCGCCCAAGTCCCGCACAGCACCACCGTGGCTGTACAGTGACATGGCTATGCGGTGCAAAGGCAGTGGCACAGCCATGTACCCGGTGCATGCATGGACCACCATTGACGCACTCCCAAACATGCAGTGTTACTGGACAGTGCTGACTGTACCATGTTGCGTGCATGGCAGTGGTGTCAATAGATGGTGGCCATGCCCCACCGGCTGCTCTGTTACACAGCATGCACAAAAAGTCCTGGATGTAAGGCACTCACCATCATCAGGCTGGTCTCGGCGCTGGTCTGGTACAGTCACTCTTGCAGCCTGATGTGCCTCACGCCACAGCCTCCCCTCCCTGGCATGCCAGTGCTCCTCAGGGCCTAGGATGCAAACATGGAGAGAGGAACAACAGTACAATCTGATACCAAAGTCCTCCCACCCTCCGGGTGTGTGTGATCCCACACAGCCATACTCATTTGTCCCCAACCCCTATACAACCACCATGGCTCACACTGGATGGCCCCCCTGTGTGCTGGACACATGCCACTGTGATACCCATATGGATGTAAACAGTGTATGGATGAGCACCTACCTGGCCATGGAACCGCACCCCTCCTGGCATGTGCCCACAGGCGGGCAAGCCTGTCCGGGTCCCTATGCTGTAGGTCCCCATACCGGTGCCTGCACTGCTCTGCCATGCACTGTATGCCTGTCGCCTCCTCCAGGGCCACCACCACCTCCTCCCACATGGCACTCCTGGCCCTGTCCAGGGGTGCCTCCCCAAAGAGAGCAGCAGCATGGGGCTCCACCAGGGACACTAGGTTAGCCAGTTCAACCTGGCTTCAGATTGGTGCCCATCTCTGTGCCATACTCCAAGCATTCAGTATCAAAATGGCACTCTGTAGCGCATGTCCGCCACATGCGGATGCTGCACGGTACTGCACTGCCATTCCCCATCGCGCTGTCACTGAACAGTGCAATAGAGGTGCATCCATGTGGACACATGGCACCTAGGGGCAAAGGTCAGCCCAGGGTCAGGGGTCTCTCATGCACGGGCCACCACAGCACGATTGGTACTCACCGTGTGTAGCGTGGTAGGGTGCCTGTGTGGCACTTCCTGTAGTGGCCTACCGCACTGTGGCTCCATGGTGCCTACGGTGCCCCAGTTCCAGAGAGCCATACATGTGACCAGCACAGTAGCACCACTGGCACAATGGTGGCCATGTCCTGCATTGCCTCCCATGCACAGCACATCAACAGCGTGGCAGGCGTCATTGTCAGCACCCCGGGCATGCTCCATTCAGTGTCCACTGTGCACATCACAGAAATGCACCCTTGCCTGTGCACATTCAACATAATTGCACAAGGTGCAACAGCGCGATATTCAGCTGGCATATGTAAACCAGCTCATCAGCTATTCAATGGTGCAGATACTGCATTAGCATCCACTTAAAATTGCGCTTTGCCTCATTTGCATGTGTTGCGCTATATAAATGCGACATTGGGCTGCAGAGGCCATAGTCTGCTATTGCAGTCTATTGTGGTGAGTTGCATACTGTTTGGGAGTGTGGACTGTGGTGTGTGGGAGATGCATGGGACTGCACAGTCAGAGGTAACACCTGTCATTCCCACAGGATCAATGATCAGCGATCATGAGGTAGAGGAGGAGGAACAGAGACGTGGGAGGAAGAGGAGGCCAAACTTCACCAAGGCAGAAACAGATGCCCTGTTTGAGGCCTACCTTGACCAGGAGCTGCTGCTCAGTGGACAGCGGGGAACACCACAGGCCCATGCTGCTGCATGGGGAGAGGTGGCGTGTGCCATCAACCAGCAGCCACCAGCGGTCCGTGCAGGAGTGCAAGAAGAAGGTGGGCACAGACAGGAGGAGGATTAAGGATAAGGTGGCTGCCATCAGGGCAGCACGGGCTGTGACCGTTGGGGGACAGCCGGCCATGCAACGTCTGACCCCACAAGAAGAGTGGGTTGCTGGCAGCATGTGGCATTGTGCCATCGAGGGTGTTCCAGGTGGTGGATTCCAGATGGGTGGTAGCCCGTCACTGCATGGTAGGTCCTGATCTGTCACTGGGGGGATGACACAGGGTAGGGCAGATACATTAATGCTACTGTGTTTCCTTACAGCTTCTGAGCGTCTACATGGGTCAGTGGTGGTGGTGGTGGTGGGCTCATCCACTGAGGGTGATACCCTGGACACAGAGGAGGGCCCATACACCTCCACAGGTGTCCGTGGCTGTCCGGACTGATGTTGGTGGAGCAGGTGCAGAGGAGGCCATGCCCGTGTCCCAGTGTGCCAGCGTCCATGGATGCCAGCATGCTGAGACTCGGACTGGTGCCGGATCCATCACTGATGATGATGGAGCTCACATCATGGACAGTGATACGTGTGGGCCACAGGATGGCCACACAGCAGGTTACAGCACGGCCATAGCCATGGGTGGTGCCACTGTGGAGGCCTGCGTGACTTCACAGTCCCAGCCTGTGCCCGTCTGCACCAGTGGGGCAGCACTGGTATGTATCCAGGACAGAGGGGCTGTTGCAGCCGCTGCAGTGGCACCATTGAGCCCTGGAGAGTGGCAGCTGGAGGGGCAGTGTCAGCAGTTGGCCAATGGCCATGGGGGGACAGTGTCGGGGGTGGCATCAGTGCACCACCTGTGGACATGCCCAGGCATGGCCCTAGTGTGCAGCATCCAACCTCAAGGGGTGCTGCCCATTATGGCCACGAACACCATGAGGGACAGCATGCTGATCAGGCAGATGACCTCTTAGATGAGCACACCCACATATACCATGATTCAGTCGATCAGCAGTTGCGGCTTGTGACGATGGTGGATGCACTCAGTGCGGTCCTGCACCAGGCAGAGGAGCAGTGCAGCAGGGACACCTGTCTGCTCCTGGCAGGGATAGACCAGCTGCGGGAGGATGTGACCACTGCCATTGACAGGCAGACACAGGCAATCACAGTTATCATGGCCACAATGGGCATGCAGTTATTTACCCATGCATCGCAGACACCTTGCAGTGCAATGTCCACCCCCATTCCCGGCGTTGTGCGACACCCTCCTTGTCGACACCGGGTTCAGCTGTGGGCATCCTGAGCATGCCTGGCGCAGGCATGTTCGGTGAGCTGCAGACCCCTGCTCAAGAACGGTCACGTTCATGCAGCGGAACCCCTGGGGGACCGTTGGTGCCACCCCCTGAGGCCATTGGTCAGCCTGTCACTGCTGGTGGTCTCGGCGGGGCCGCCCACACATCTGTGGTGGCCATGGCACTGTGCTGTGTGACTGACCTGCCTCCCACCATGGCTACTGTCTGACGCTGCCCTGTGTGCAGTGTGTTGTTCAACATGCAATGCATGGGTGGGGTACCCGGCCCTGCACACACACACACACACACACACCCACACACACACATTCCATCTGCACACCTTCCCGGCTGCTGGCTGCTGTGGCGTGTGCATGATGTTGCCTGCATTGCACTGTCCACCACTGTGCAATGGTGCCCAGTGTCTGACACATGCACAATGACAGGCACTGGGCGTGGTGGTCTATGGACGTGTGTGTGGCTAGGGGTGGCGGTTGGGGTCGGTGTGCCTCCTACCCTTTGTGCATGTCTTGTGGGGTGGGTGTGTGTGTGTGTGTGTGACCACGTGCCATGTTAGACCTTGCCCATCCCTGATGGCGTGTGCGGTTCCATGCTCAGCCAGTTCCCTTTATGACATGCACCCCTGCAGTTTGTCCATGCATGTTTGTGGGTTGTGTCCTTGCCATTGGTGGTTGCACGTGGCCCCATGACTTACCTGGGTTGGTTGAAGTGCTCCTCTGTGATGGTGTCCCGGTGCAGCTGCACCATCCGGATCAGTCGGAGGTCCCTTCAACCAAGGGGGGGCTGCCCATCACCATCTGCACCAGCGTCCTCATCGTCCCCATCACTGTCCCACTCTTCGACCTGTACAGCTATCCCACAGTCATTGGCCATGTTGTGCAGGATGCAACAGGCTAGGAATAGCCTGCAGACCTTTGAGGGGCTGTACTGTAGGGCACCACCAGACGTGTCCAGGCAATGGAAACATGCCTTCAGCATCCTAAACACCTGCTCGATGACACTGCATGTGATGGCATGTGCCTCATTGTAGCGTTGCTGTGATGGGGTCGCGGGCCACCGGTATGGTGTGAGTAGCCAGGGACGGAGTGGGTATCCACTGTCACCTGTGTGTAGAGGGTGGACATTAGTTTGGTGATCAGCGTCATCCTGCCATGGGCCATCTAGACCAGTACCTATGTCACCTCTGACTATGCCCATCCCAAGATCCATGTCTTTTTGCATGATTTGCATACTCACCCACTAGGTGGCCAGTGGGGATGTCCCCACTCTCGAACCTGTGGCACAGTGCAGACTGTTGCCAGATGAAGGCATCATATGCTCCCCCAGGGTGTGTGGCACAGACATTGGTTATGAGCCCCCTAGCATCGCACACCACTTGGCAGTTGATGCTTGCATACCCCTTCCGATTTATGTATGCTGCCCCTTCTGGGCCGGGTGGTGTGCAGATGGCCACATGGGTGCAGTCAATGGCCCCGAGTATGCCAGGCATACCTGCTACCCTGTGGAATTCTTGTATGTGTGCTGTGTGCTCTGCCGGTGTGCTGGGGAAATGAATGTACTCCACAGCATGTGGCAGCAGTGCGCTGAGGAATTGGGTGAGTAGGCATGATGCGGTCGACTGGGTTATACCTGTTGTGTCCCCTGTTGGTCTCTGGAAGGTACCCATGGCAAGCAGGCACATGACAGCTGTCACTTTAGTCTCCACTGACAGAGCATGGCTCCGTCATGTGGGTGCCTGCATCACATCATTGCACAGCTCACAGAGCCGCCTCAGGATCACCTGGTTCAGGCAGTACCGGCCCACGATCTCAGTGTCACTGTACAGCTCAAAGCTGGTGTAGGCTCAGTACTGCCTGTTGGGGGCATACCACCTACGGGCACTTCCATGGCCGTGCCCCCCTGCTGCCTGCCTTCTCGCACCCCTCATTACTACCTCCATCTGAATGGTGGCACTGGCCATTTCCCTGGCTTGTGTTACCCCCCCAGCAGCTGTATTCCAATTCCCCCCACTGTCCTTTCTACTACTCCCCCTGCACCAGCAACACCTCCCAGAATTGGATGTCCTGCCCACTGTCAGTGCCCTCAGTCCAATGTGTCACTTCCCCTTTCCTCCTGCACAGTGGCACAGGCTCCCCGCTCCTTCCCTGTTCCTGGTGGTTTCCAGGTGCTCTGTCCTGCTCCTGCCCTGTCCAGCTCACAGCTACTGTGTGCCTGGTTGCAGTTAGCTCACTCCCACATGTGGCTTTCCTGTAGTGTTCTTGTGCCTTTCTCTTGTTGCTTTTTATTTTGGATCATTTCCGCTATCACGCAACTTCCATTTGCTCCCCTATTGCGCATGCTGCATGCTGTTGAATATCGCACTGCGCCATTTATTCATGGTTCCTCCCCCTTCAGTTGTGCATGCATTCATTACCATTGCACTGTTGTGCATTGTGATTTGGGGGGGCGCAGCTGCCTCCCACTGAATATCGCACAATGGTGCATTTTCAGACTTGCGCTGGCGCATCCCTGTTGCGCATGGCGCAACCCTTTTGAATATCTGGGCCATACTGTACATTTACTTCTAGTTACCTTATCCTGGGGAGGGTGGATGTTTTATTTTATTGTGGTTCTATTCAGAATCCTTGGACTGTTACTGCACAGATAGTAGTGTGGTTATATAGTGTCACTTTTTGAACTCTGTACATATTAGGATACGTGATCCCTTTTACTTGGAATTTCATGACAAGTTTAATTCCTTTGGGTAACAATTGCAATGACTGATGTGAATGATTGTGCATTAGGACTCATATGCGTGTGTGTGTGTGTATACAGGAAGCCAACAGACAGACAAAGATACTTACACAAGAATAGTAATCACCCACTTAGCACAAATAAATCTTTCATGTTCAGTCAAGCACTTTGGTATCGCCGTATCTGTTCAAATGAGGAAGACAGAGACACACATTTGGCTATGTTGAAAAACACCTTTATTGAGCAGGGACATTCTTCTAGAGAAATTGACAGGACAATAGAACGTGCAACATAAGTGCCAAGACAACAACTACTCCAGTATAAGGAAAGGACAGCTACCAACAGAATACCTTTAGTAGTCACATATCATCCAGACCTTGAACTTCTGTCTATGATTATTAAGTGCCTCCATTCAGTATTTAGTGAGAATGAGACCCTTAATTGTATTTTTAAGGAATTACCACTATTATCTTTTAAACAACCACCAAACTTAGCCAACCTAATTATTGGGAGTAAACTTTCACCAGAACAGAATACCATGACACTAAATGGTTCATGACCCTGCAATAAACACACATGTAAGACTTATGAGCTCATTCTCACTTTGCACTGTGTACAGTAGTTACATCACAAAACAGACAATTCAAGGTACAGAGGAATTATACATGTGCATCACGGCATGTTTATTTCATTCAGTGCAAGAGATGTCCATAAACAGGTTATGTTGGAGAGACAAGCCAACTGCTCCGCACTAGGATGAACCCGCATAGAGATAATATTAATCTGAAGATGACTGAAAAAACAGTGGAGCAACACTTCTCTCGGCCTGATCACTCAATCTCAGATATGTCAGTAATGGTCTTAAAAGGAAATCTCAAAAGTATACAACAGAAACAGACTTTTGAAGTTAAACTTATTTTACATCTCAATATGGTAGAAGATGGCATGAACACAGATTTAGGGTTTATGGCACATCATAGGACTTAACATCCACAGACCTTTTCTTCATAGACTAGACATATTATAGGACTTCAGTGTCTCCATGTGTGTGTGTGGTGTGTGTGTGGGGGGAGGTTATGTGACTGTGGTGGGAGTAGGGGTTGCTGTTACATTGAGGCGGGCTTCTATTCAGATACATGGAGTTACAGTGTGTTATGACTCTCAGTTCAAATACATAATGAATATTAATTCCTTCTTACTATTTATGTTCCCCGGGGGTCGGATTAATTCCATTGGGTCTTATTCTGATTACCTAGCATGTTACTGTACATACAGCAGTTTTATTATATACTGTCACATTTTTGAACTCTGAACATATTGGTGTACAGGATCTCATTTACATGGGGGTCCTTGACAAATCAAATTACAGTGGCATCCTCCAGGATGAAACCCAATTCTGCAGCATTTTGCAGCATTTTGCAGAATGCAGCAGCAGACCTAGTAAATAAAGCAATGTAATTTCAATGGCAATTAATCCCTTTTGACATTTAGGAAAATGTGACACTGCCAGGATGACATGAATGCCACAGTTTCCTGCATGACAAAGGGGACTAATTGCCATTGAAATTACATTGCTTTATTCAGTAGGTCTACTGCAGCATACTGCAGAGTGCTTTAAAAGTGGGTTTCATCCTAAGGGATGCCACTGTACAGTGGGCTAATACTGTGGTGATTTGTGGAAATGAAGGTATGTTAGGACTCTTGTCTTACATACATATTGTACATTTACTTCTAGTTACCTTACCCTGGATAGAGAGGAAGTTTTATTTCATTGTGGTTCTATTCAGAATCCTTGGACTGTTACTGCACAGATAGTAGTATGGTTATATAGTGTTGCTTTTTGAACTCTGTGCATATTAGGACACATGATCCCTTTTACTTGGAATTATATGACAAGTTTAATTTCTTTAAGTAACAATTGAATGATTGCTGTAAATGATGGTGCATTAGGACGTGTGTGTGTGTGTGTGTGTGTGTGTGTGTGTGTGTGTGCATGTAGATGTATATATCTCCTTCAAACTAATTATCTTCCCCCTCGGATATGGGGGGGGGGGTGAGAATTTAATTCCTATGACTTCTTATTCAGATTCTTTAGGCATTTTCAGTACATCAAGTTGTTAAATTATACACTGACAATTTACTGAAATCTGTACATATCAGGCTGCATGGTCTTAATTTCTTGGTGGTCCTTGACAAGCAGTTTTTTGTTTGGCACTTGTACTGCCAATTTATATTATCATTTATAAACTCCTATTATTTTACTACAGGCCTTAAGGTTTATGGGGCATAATATCTAGTTTGAGAGTATAGCTGGGTAATGGTTCCAGCTAAGTTTTACATTCCATATAGTGTGCAACTATTGCTCACTTTAGGTAAACTTTACTGTTTACTCTTTGTATGCCATATATAGATACCTTTTCTAGTTCTATTTTGTGGGGATTGTTTTTAATTTACAATTTTAGCATGTCTTTAATCCAGATGGGTTTTGCATTTCAGTAACTGCATTCTTATATACACTGTGACACTCATAATTGGGTTTAGGAGCTCTCTCCTAGAGCAGTTGTTGTCTTATTCTGAAAGTATCTCTAAGCCATTTTAATTTATGTGCAGTGCACTCCTTGCATGTTGTTATGCCCCAAGCACATCTGACCTTTAAGCCCTTTCAGCTGAAGGTGAACTGGTACCATCAAACTTCTCTGACATTTTCTTCTGTTATTTTTTAAATGAGCATTTTGAACCAGTGGGAATTTTTTTCTATTTTTTTCTACATGATCTGGGTGTTAAAAGTATGGGATTTTCTAAATAACTGTCTTTAAGCTTCCGAGGAAGGACTTGTTGGTCCGAAAACTAAAGCACTTTGTGCTTTTTGTTACATATATGTTGGCCAATAAAAGGTATCAAATCATTTGCTTCTGGATCTGAGGATACAACTGTCATAAGAAGGAAAGACAAGAATTTGAATGTGGCCAGACATTTTAATGAAAGAGGGCATATAAGTGTGCAATTGAGATTTTGAGGTCTTGAAGGTACAGCCAATGACCGGGGAGAAAATTACAATACGCTTGTTGAAAATCACAAAATGTGGTGGATATTGAAATTGGGGGCACTCAAGGGACCGTGAGGTCTTAATGAAGAAAGTAAGTGGCAGGCATGTTGGTAAAAGGCCTTAGTACAAACTGGTCAACTTCTGTAATTTTTGTTGTTTAATTTAAAGTGTATGCACAAGTACCTTAGTGTCTTAGTTGGCAGCTGGTGTTACAGGAAACTATGATGGTCACAGGCGTTACCTTGAGGTGGCATGTATGCTCAGAATAGCTAGATGGATCTGGGCATATGCACAAACCCCACAGGTGGCACTGATCCATTTTTCTTTGGCTCCAGTGTAGCATCTCACACCTAAATTATTTTCAAACATCAGAACAATCTATTTGATTCACCAGCAGATTTGCATCAAAGGAGAGCCAAACAAGATGGCTTTATATTTATTTATTAATTTTTATTTAAAATTTGGTAACCGGGAAAGGTACACTTTGATGAGGCTCATTTCCAGGTGCATCCCAATGAAAGGCAAAACAAATACATACAAAGTGAAAATTACATAATGACAATAATCAAGCACAGTATACAGACAAGACAAAGTTACATACAGGCAATATAAGCCTTAACACAGTTGTTCAAGATCATTAAGAGTCAATGAGGATCAGGAGGTTGAGGGACAGCAGCAAAGGAGCAACAGGTGTGAGTCAGAGTAAATCAGTGTTTGGTGATATTTTTGATGTGTATATATGTTGAAACTGAAAATGCTGACAGTAAAGTGTGATATAACCTCTCAAAATATTGTTTAGGTTTTGAAAAAGGCATTAGGATTTTATTTTAAATTGCTTTTTTACTTTTTAAAGTTAAGATACAATACCAAAGATACTAAACTTAGACCATTTAGGAAGGCTGTTTCATAGGGTGTCGGCACTATCAGAAAGAGCACAGAAGTTCTACTGAAAACAGGGTTAAACAGTGACAAACACAATATTTGTGAAAAAAATAGTAGATATAATTAAAGTAACATGAGTTGTCTTTACATTTAGCCTCCAGTAACATACTTGCAGTGACAGTTTCTTGGCCATGGTGTCATGTAACACCTGATGATGTCATCACGTCAGCATGTGGGACTCTGCTGGTATAAGTAGATTGGCATGGTAGCTACTTCTTGCTGCAAGATAGATGTACAGATCACAAGTAGGACATGAGTTACAAAGTGCGGTTTGTGATAAGTAAAAATTTCATGGAATGAAAGTAAAGCTTACACAACTGGAAAAACAGAATTGTAGAAGTTTAAGTTATTTTAGAAAATTTAACTCAGAGTAACACAAGAACAAAGGAGACTAGATGTCCGCTAACAGAAATGGCAAACAAAACATTCGTTTGGAGCTTAATGCTGTATATTGAAACTTAGTAGGAGGGATGGGCAGCTCGGCTGTGACCCGGTTCTGATTCTGACTCTGATATCATTCCAAAAGGTTTTGATTTACTCTAATGAATTATAGACCTATTTTAGTCTATGTGAATATGAGCAATGCATCAGTATTATGCTTTTAGGTCCCTGTGTTAAAATATATATATATATATATATATATATATATATGTTTATATAGTGTGTGTGTATATATATATATATATATATATATACACACACACACACACACACACATATATATATACATACAACCTATATATATATATATATATAACTAGAAAACTGCTCTGGTTGTCCCAGTCCACAAGGGGGAGCCAAGGACATACTTGAAAACTACCATCCAATCTCTATTCTCAGTGCCCTGGCTAAAGTGCAAGAATGACTCATTTACAACCAACTGGCTACTCACTTTGAGGCCCATGGCCTGATGGCTGTGGCCCAACATGGATTTAGAAAACACCATGGGACCGACACAGCCCTGGTGTGCCTCACCTCAGACGTCCACAAAGTACTGATGAGGGAAAAGCTACTGGAGCCACCTTCATTGATCTCGCCAAGGCTTTCAACCTGATGAATCATGAAATACTACTCTCCAATCTTGTGAACCTTGGACTGGATCACCATGCTACCAAATGGTTCAGAAGTTACCTAGAAGGTCACTGTCAAATCATCAAATGAAACACCAGTCTGTCCCTGAGCCTAGCAAACTGGGGAAGGGGACAGGAATGATAGAGTGAGGAGGAGATGGGGCAGAAGGGCATGGAGGGCTCCTTTTCAGGATAGATCAGGCTGCCAAGGGCCAGAAGGGAGTGCTTGACCAGAGGGACCAAGTCCAAAGAGTCCTGGGAGCACTGAAAGGGGGTGTTGACAGGTGGTAGAAAACATGGGCAGACAGAAAGGAAGTAGAAAAGAGGTTCAGGGTAAACACAGACAGGAAGGAATTACAGGGGAGGGCTGGGGCAGGAGGTTGGAGACAGCAAACAGGTATGCAGTACTGGCTGATGAAAAACAGCAGAAGGTTAGAGAAGGCACCATAGAACAAAAATCAGGGGACCAGGAGGGAAGGGGGAAATACAGGGAACAAGGTGAGAGGGAAGACTGTGGGGTTGAAGTGGGGAGTGGCAGGGATGCAGGTTGAGTTGGCACAAGCACACTCAGTAAAGGGGGAGGAAGGCCAAAATATGTTAGGGAAGGTGGAGGGGGAGTCACAGTGCAGGGGGCAGTGGGAGGAGGTGCACATAGTGGAGGGGGAGGGGTTGTGGAAGGGAGCTAGCACAGAAGGGATGGAGGAGGAGGAGGAGGAGGAGGAGGAGGAGGAGAGCAGGTGAAGTTGCAATTGAAGGAGAAGGGAGGGGGGAAAAGGGTAGTGCATGGAAGGAGAGGACACTGAAGAAAAGAGGCTCATAGGAGGGCAAACTATGGGGGAAGTGCAAGGGATGTGGGATTGAGTACTTGTATTAGGGGATTCTATGCTCAGGGGGTTGAAGGGAGCAAGGAGGAGCTGAATCTGGGTGGAGTATATGCCAGGTATGATAGCAGAGAGAGTAGGGCAGTGCATTCAGAAGTGTGTGAAGAAGGTGGGAGGGAAGTCTCATATCATTGTGCACCTAGGAACAAATGACCTAGAGGGCAGTACAGTGGAAGATGTACAGGAGCAGTTCAGAGAAGTGGGGGGTTTCTGCAGTTGGGTGGGAAGCACAGTAACATTCTCTGAGGTACTCCCAGTACCTAGGGCAAGCACAGTGAGGAAGCTAAGAATACAGGAGTTTAATGGCTGGCTGAAGGGGTGGTGCACAGAAATGGGGTATGGGGTAGTAGGGGAGTGGGGAAAGACATGGAACAATAATGGGCTTTATGCCAAGGATGGGCTGCATCTCAGCATCGAGGGTACAAGGACATTGAGACGGGCTGGAGAAGTACATTAAAAACAACATAGATTTAAACTGAGGAGGGGGAGGGCTGAGTCAGATAGCAGGGAGAAGGCACCTTCCAGGGGAGACCAGAAGACCTCTCCCCCCAGAGAAGGAGGAGGAGAATGAGGGAAGTTACCAAGAAAAAAGTGGAAGGGGGAGAGACAGGAAGAGGAGGGGTGGGGCACAAGGTGGACTGTAGTATCCTTGAATGCAAGCAGCTTAGCAAACAAGGTGGCAGAGTTCCAGGCAATGACGGTAGAGGGAGAGGTAGATATTGCTACCATCTCAGAGACCTGGGTCACCCAATGCTATGACAGGGATCTTACAATCCCGGGTTACAAGGTGTTCCACAGGGAATGGGTGGGAGGAAGGGCTGGAGGGGTGGCTATTTATGTCAGGAAGGGGATACTGTGTACCAGGGAAGAGAGGGATGAGGGTAGGCCAGAAGCCATATGGGTACTGCTCCACAGCCCTAAAGGTAAGAAGCTTAGGATGGGGGTGGTGTACAGGCCATCCTCACAGAGCGAGGAGGTGGATAGGGAGTTAGGGGAGCAAATCAAGAAGGTCAGTGGCAAAAGAAATACATGTATTGTGGGAGACTTCAACCTACCTGCGGTTGACTGACAGACAGTAACTACAGAACATGCCAGGGAACAGGTGCTGCTGGAGGATATCCAAGACAGCTACCTAGTGCAAGGGGTGATGGTACCTACTAGAGAGGGGAGCATACTGGATTTAGTGCTAACAATTGGTGATCAAGTCCAGGATGTGGTAGTACAGAACCCTTTAGCAGGAAGCGACCACTGCTCAGTGTGGTTCCTCCTCAACACAGGGAGGGGGTCAGCTAAGACCAGGACAAGAGTGTTGGACTTCAGGAAGGCAGATTTTGCCAGAATGGGCAGCATCCTAGAGGGGAGTTTAGCTAAAATTAACCCAGTGATGGATGCTGAACAGAAGTGGACAATCATTAGGAAGGGGCTGAATGAGGCCACGGACATGTGTGCCAAATCTCAGAGTAAGAAGTCCAGGTCCAAAAAACCTAGCTGGCTCAGCAAGGAAGTGGAGTGGAAGGTAAGGGAAAAAAGATTGGCCTTCATTCAGTTCAAAAAATCGGGGCATGAGGAGGATAGAGAGGTGTTCACAAAAGAAAGGGATAGACGAATACCACAGGGGAAAGGGGGCAAGGTGAAGGGGGCAGAGATAACAGATGGGGTCATCCAAGAGGACAGAGTTCTGAAGGGCCTTAAAGCCTTGTGGGTGGACAAGGCACCAGGACCAGACAATGTACACCCAAGAGTCCTGAAGGAACTGGCGGAGGAGTTGGCAGGCCCTCTGACAGATCTCTTCAACTTCTCCTTGGAGACAGGGAAGGTACCCAGGAACTGGAGGATGGCTCACATGGTGCCCCTTCACAAGAGTGGACCCAAGGACCAACTGGGCAACTACAAACTGGTAATCTTATCTTCCCTAGTGGGGAGGTTGATGGAGAGCATTCTAAAGGAGAGGTCGATAACCTTTCTTGATAATAATGGTTTACAGGATAAGAGACAGCATGGGTTTGTCTCAGGAAGATCTTGCCAAACTAATCTGATCAACTTCTTTGACTGGGTCACTAGGGTGGTTGTCGAAGGCCAAGCTGTGGATATCCTGTACCTGGACTTCAGCAAGGCTTTCGACTCGGTGCCCCATGGGAGGTTAATGAGCAAGCTGAGGGATATGGGGTTGGGGGAGAAACTGGTGGGGTGGGTTGATTGCTGGCTGCAGGGCAGACAACAGAGGGTAGTTGTAAGGGGTGAACATCTAAGCCAAGGCCAGTAACAAGTGGGGTACTGCAGGGTTCTGTGCTGGGCCCTGTTTTGTTCAATGTCTTCACTGGAGACATTGCAAAGGGGTCAAGAGTAAGATCAGCCTGTTCGCAGATGACACTAAGATTTGTACAAAAGTGGATAATGAGGAAGGGAGGCAGGCACTCAGAGAGGAGCTACCTAAACTTGAACACTGGTCTAGGGAGTGGCAGTTGGGGTTTAATGCTAAGAAGTGCAAGGTCATGCACCTCAGAGCAAGAAATTCCAGGACCAGTTACTGGCTGGGGGGAGTGCAGGTAACAGTTTCAGAGGAGGAAAGGGACCTCGGGGTAATAGTCACAGGGGACATGAAGATATCAGCACAGTGCAGGATGGTGGCAGCAAGGGCAAATAGGATGCTGGGGTGCATTGCCAGAAGGATCACTTCTAGAAAGGAGGACATCATCCTGCCCGTGTGTAGATCACTGTTGACGCCACATTTGGAGTACTGTGTGCAGTACTGGTGCCCATACCTCAAAAAGGATGTGAGATTACTGGAGGGGGTGCAGTGCAGGGCTATGGAAATGACCATGGGATGGGGGGAGTTGCTGTACGAGGAAAGATTGAGGGAGCTCAACATATATTCGCTGGATCAGAGAAGGGAAAGAGGGACATGATTGAGACCTTTAAGTACTTGAAAGGCATAAACAAAGTCAGAGAGGGAGGTTTGTTCCACTTAAATGGGGGAAGGGTCACTAGGGGGCACAGTCTGAAGTTGCAAGGGGAAAGTTCAGGAGGGAGATGAGGAGGCACTACTTTACAGAGAGAGTGGTGGTGAGATGGAAAGCACTGCTGGAGGAGTTAATCAAACTGAGGACAGTGGATAGCTTTAAGTGGGGTTGGGATAGAGTCAAGGGCAGGATTAGCACAGACATGAATGCAAAGAGAAAAGACCAGGAAAGGGGAGGAAGGGAGGGGTTTGTGTGGGGCTGGGGCAGCTGTAGTAATATGAAACTAAGAGCTGTACAATCAGGCAGACTTGATAAACCCGTGGGCTTTTTTTGCCAGCAATTTCGTATGTTTGTTTGTAATCACTGATGGAGTCCGGCAAGGGTCAATTCTTGGGCCCTTACTCTTCTCCCTGTTTGTAAATGATTTACCATCCAACTGCGGAGATGCAAAAACAATCCTCTATGCTGACAATGCTGTCCTGTATAGGGAAGGCAAGGGCACTACTGACATTGAACAAAAACTAAATGAGGACTTTGCCTCTCTATGTAAATGGCTATCATCTAAACACCTAGTGCTTAACATTAAGAAAACCAGAGTCATGCTCTTCAGGTCTAGAAGACTAGGCTCCAACAGAACTGAGCTCCTCAAGATCATGAACATCAAAAGGAACACGCTGGAAGTAGTCAACAAAATAAAATACCTCGGAATGTGGCTAGATCAAGAACTCACGCTGCAATCACATATTGACCATACTACCAAAATGATACACAAGAAGATATAGTAGGTCTGCTCTACAGATTTAGGGCATACCTCACTAAGGCTTCCTGCTTAACAGCAGCAAATTTCATCCAACTCCCCATGCTCCTATATGGAGCTCCAGTACTGGCATCCCTGAGGGAAACTGAGCTCAGCAGGCTTCGCACACTCTGCCACAAGGTTAGCAGATTCGATGCACAAGCAGACTGCAGGGAACACCACTGCAACACACTTGCGTCGTTAAATTGGCCCCAACTGGACAACAGAATTATGCACCTATCGCTCTGCCTCATGTACAAAATTCTGAATAATCATCTTCCTCACCCCAAGTCAGGACTCTCCACCCAACATCACAACCCTTCCTTGTGGTACCCAGAATATCCACTGCTGCTGGGCAAAGATCCTTTGCATATCGAATCACACAATTCTGGAACAAGCTTTCCACAAGCCTACAGAGCTCCCCCTCACGCCTTTCATTCAAGCACACACAAAGAACACAAGCCTCCACAAAAAGTAACTGCACCTGCACCCACTAAAAGGGTTACATTCCTAAATACCTGGGACAGTACAGCAATCCCCCTGAACTAGGATACTCTCGTGGACCCCCCCCGAGGCAGGTGCTGTTACTGCTGTAAAGATGATAAGCTCTTACCTCAAACCAGGCAGCACTTCCTACAAGGGTAATTATGTATTTACTAGTCTCCTATTGCACCTATTATTGTAATATGGTAACTAATTGCTTGCCCCACACTGTGTCACTGTGACTGTTTTTATTTTCTCTATTGTCTCCACAAGTAAGCTGACCTAAATGTAGATCAAACCATTGTTCTGTAGCAACTTCTCTGTTTGCCTATGTGTAGAACAAACAATGACTTCTGTACTGTACTGTATGATGGTCTGCTGTACTGTACGATGATCAATGCCATGTACTTTCATTTATGTAACTAACTCCAGATCATCCCTGAAAAAGGGACCACTGGCTTCAGCAGGCTTACCCGGTCAACAAAATTCAAATAAAAAAAAAAATATATATATATATCTATATATCTTTTGGAAAAAAAAAATGTGTCTGTATTGTCGTGACATTTCAACGTCAGCAAGCAGCCAACAGCAACAAAAAAGAAATTGACTTTTAGTGGTGCCAATCCTGTGTGCCAGCCACCACATGACATTCATAGGAAATAGTGTGCTGGATTCACAAAACTCTTGAAAATCCTGCAGCTGTGGGAAAAACTCGGTGCAAGTAAGTTGCCACTTGCAGAACCACAGTTTCTCCTGCAGCTATGGTATTCTAAAAGTGGAGTTGATTTACAACAGGCATCACGATTTATGGCAGCTTGCAGGTGGTGCTGCTGTGGAAAGCCCCACAACCGGTGGGACCATCCATAACATCTTCTGCAGTTGCTGCGAATGAGAATAGCAATCTCAGCAGCTGCGGAGATTTTGGTCTGCAGCTGGAGTTGCGGTGTGGGACTTAGTCACAAAAACGTTTGTGAATCCAGCCCAGTGTATGCTGGTCATTTGGGGCTTTGTACTGAAAGAAGGCATTATGTCAAACGTTAGTCAAAGAGAGAGAGAGAGAGAGAGAGAGACCAACGAAGACAACAGCTGAGTGCAGACCTTCTTTCTGGTGGGAGACAGGCAGTATGAGCAGGATACATCCCTCCCGCCCTTTTGACTTGAGATGTTATTTCTTTCATTTGTAATTATTTTGCTTGTCTACTTGGTGTTATAGCAAGCATCATTGGCCCCAAACCATCCCACACACTCCTGCCTGACTGACCAATTATTTTTATCCCTTGTGTTTTGTAACTGACTTTTTATCTGGTTGACACCCCGCCCCCAACCAGGCATTGCAGTTTTTGAATGTATCCTACAAGCTTCCATAACTAATAATTGCAGTCACCTTTTTTAATTTTTTTATAGAGCTGTTTGGTCCTGACTGCCACCTAGTTCTGCCATGAAGCCCAGAAGCCTGCCTGCCAATCCCTGCCCCATTGCTTCTCCCCCCATTGTCAAGCCAGGGGGGATACGCATGATGCAGGACCCGAAGACCATGAGGGCTGGCACTCACAGCAGCCATGTGTGCACATACATATTTTTCCTTTGTGTTGCCCACTTGGTCCCACCCCCCACCCCAGACATCCAGCAGTTCACTGCCAGTTTGTATTTTAATTTGCTGAATAAACATACACTCCACCTGGGTTCCCAAACTGAATTAAAAAAACACATACAGCAATACATATGATGTCATATATGCCATGACATCACAAGAAGGAATTTTTTTTACTTGATCTTTCTGTTATGGTTGCTGACCTTCGTCCTTTGAATTCAAAGAAATTAATTATTAAATTAAATAATGTCATCAGCATTTTCTTCAAATCCCACCAAGGAAGCACACTTATTAGGAGACACCTGTTGCAGCTGTTCTTCATCATCACTTTTATGTTCCTGCCACTCATCACTGAACTGGTAAGAAAATTGCTGCGACTGACTTTTAGGAAGGTAAGGCACTGTACATTTTCAGGAATAAGCCATGTGCGGCCATCAGAGACAACATTTCCAGCTGTACTAAATATAGGCTTACAGTAAACACTAGTGGGAGGGCCACTAAGAAGCATAATAGCAAAAGCAGATAGTGCAGGCCAGATGTTTTCTTTCCAGCCAGTACTCAAAAGGGTCATCAGTAATATTAGTGAGTGGTTCTCATAAATAGGCCTCCACAGTATCAGACAAAGACAAAGAAGGCAGATCCATGACAAACACATCTGAATTATCAGTTTCCATGAGTTTTGATCAAAAAGTGTGAGAGTCGACTTCCGGTTCCGTCCCCCCGAGTAATGGCAGCCTAGAAAGAGAACTGCATCTACCCCGAGCTAAAAAAACTATGCTTCGACTGTAATCCTGCACATTTCTTAAATAGATTTTGCATTACAAAACCAGAAGAAAGTGTAGAGAATTGGAGAGATTGAATTTAGTAACAAAACACAGCACGATGGAGGAGATAGCAGATGGAACCAAATCGGAGGCCTCAGTCGCATCAGATAACCGTGTCTCTGCAGATCTTAAACGGGGGCTTGTTTAAATCTCAGCGGAAACAACCAAAAAACAAAGTGAAGAAGGCAAAACTTGACCTAATTTACCCAAGAGATGCTTACTTTTCATGCAGAAATCAAAGAAATGTACAGTGAGTTATGAAGAGATGTGATACAATTAGAGCAGAGAGTAGACGAACAAGAGAGACCTGCAACAGTAACTGAGAATAGAATAGACAATTTGGAACAAACGGTACAGCAGATGAAAGAGATGCAAGAACAAATAATTGATCACCAAGAAGATTTTGAGAACAGAGCACGCCACAAAAACATTAGAATTTATTGTTTACCCGAGGACTCTGAGGGAACTAACATTAAGGAATTTGTTGAAGCTTTGCTACACACAGCCTTAGAACTGCCAAAAGATTTCAACCTTCATCTTGAGAGAGTGCATAGGGCATTGGCACCCAAACCTACCTCTGCAAATATTCCACCAAGGTCAGTAATTCTTCATTTCAACAGCTATGCAACAAAAGAACATATTCTGCTTACAGCATGGCGGTGCCAGAAAGTTTTCTATGGCCCAACCCGCATATATCTTGATCATGACTATGCACCAAAAACCACTCGTTTGAGACGTGCCTATTTACCGTTACTGCCAGTACTGAAAGCAGCAGGACACAAATTTGCAACCCCATATCCAGCGCGGTTAATTGTCCATCTGCCTACTGGAAAGAGGGAATTCTCCACGGCTCAAGAAGCAAAAGAAGAATTTACTAAAATGGGCCTGCACTTTCCCGAACGAAGTTTGGGTGGCAACAATCCAGAAAAAATGCCAAGTTGGCTGGCAGTCTAACTCTAACAGAAGGCAGGGAAAATAACAAGACCTGGGAACAATCACATCTACCCTAGCAGTTTACAGGAGAGAAGCAAAAAGTGACAATACTTGAAACTTACTGAGAAGCTCATTCGGCTGAAGTGAGCAGGAGAGAGAGAGAGATTGAAAAAAAAAACGTTCTGCGCCATCTGTTTCTCGGGCCTGAAGTGTGCTCTCTATATTAATGAGCTGCTCTGAGCCTGAAATAGGTGACTGCATGATGAACAGACACTACCTTACATAATTCAAGTGCCTTCTAATGGTGGACTAGAAGTTACAGATATAATTATTTGATTATGCTAATTGCAGTCTCTTTTTTCTTCCATCGATAATCGAAGTAACATAAGGGGGAAAAATTTTTCAGAAAGCTCGGGGTGCAGCGAATGGGGGAGGGAGCAGTTTTTGAGCTCTATACTGCTTTTGGGGGATGTCCCTAAAGATTTTCTTTGGAGTTTTATACTCCCTTCCTACATTGTTTTTGCCTTATTTAAAGGGTAACAGTTTACTGGCTCCTCGAAGGCCCCTAACAACAATGTTAAGGGATTCCCTTCATTTTTAGGGAGAGTTCAAATGCTCCAGGAGAAGTTTCTACTGGAAATTCAGAGTTTTTAATTTTTCTCCCCACATTTGGAAGTCCTAAAGCTTCTACAGCACAGAATAATACTAAAAGCAATAGTTATATGTATGTATGTTTTTGATTTATTGTCAATCATTGCTGCTCAGCTATCCTTTCAGATTACAGGATACACCACTTACATTAACAGTTTACAGTGGCTAATCACAGCTATATGTGTGATAATAAATTATTTTTGGTTGATAAGGGACAGTAAGAAAACTTTAGTTAGATTACGTGGCACTAGTCAGAGGACAGGACATCTTAGACAAGATAGGATATTTTTTGCTGGTACCATTGTTGGGACATTCTGGAGACTTTGTGGATCCTTGTGGAGATTGGATTGGGAGTGGTCAAGGGGATAAAGTGCAATAATCACTAATGCTTTATCAAATGAAAACAAAATATGGTATTAGAAACAGCTAAGATATTCTCATTAAATATTAATGGCATTAATCATCCCATAAAAAGAGCTAGATTACAACAATATCTGAAGAAGCAGAACGCAGAGTGCATTTATTTACAGGAGACACATCTATCGTAAGGGGAACATGCTAATCTTGCTGCAGGTGGTAGATACACTGTCTTTTCTTCATCTAGTAAGTCAGGGAAAAGGCGTGGAGTGGCAATTTTGATTCCAGCTACTACTGCATTCACTAAAGGGAAGGTCTATTCAGATAATAATGGGCATTTTGTCATAGTACAAGGAAGGTTGCATGAGACTGATGTGACAATGGCGAGTGTTTATCTGCCACCAGGAGCATCTCCCTCTCTACTGAGACAGTTCTTTAACAGATTGCTCAAAAAGCAAAAGGGGTAATGCTGATAGGAGGAGACTTCAACTTAATAATGTCTTCGCAGAAAGATTCTGCTTTCCCTAAACAACATAGGTTTACTCCCACTCAAAAACTTTTAAAAGCCCAGATACCTAAGCTGGGTCTTACAGATATATGGTGCCATTTCTACCCCTCTGTGAAGGAACATACTTTTGTCTCCCCTAGATTTCACACCTCAGCTAGAATAGATTATTTTTTTACCTCTACAGAGCACCTAGATATGATTCAAGATATATCCCTGTAAGCTCGCCTCCTCTCAGACCATAAAGCTCTCTTAATTAAGGTGGGATTAAACAAAACTCATAAAATAACTTTATGGAGACTGAATCTTTCTCTCTTGAAGGATCCAGTGTTTAAGACCAGAATGGTAGACAGCATAACACAAATCTTAGAGGAGAACGCAGACCCTTCTATTTCCGCTACTATCCTCTGGGATACTCTGAAGGTTGTGATTAGAGGAGAGATTATCTCTTATTCCTCTAGACTAAATAAACAAAGAGAATCCAGATACAAAATATTACAAGATAAGTTACAACAATTACAGCAGAAGAGAGATAGAGGAGAACGAGTTCCACAATTAGAGCTTAGACAAATTCAGTCAGAATTACAATCCATTCTAGATAATAAGACGCAAATGTCCTTACTATATCTTAAAAGATAATATTACGAGGGAGGTCCTAAAGGTGCTAGAAATTTGGCTAGATGTACTAGAGGATTTAAGCAGACTGCCACTATTACAAAGATTAGAGACCCCATAGCAGGTGATATTCTTAGTAAAACCCCTGCAGTTTTGAAAGCATTCCAACAATATTATGCAGATTTGCACTCTGATCCTACACCCCCCTCTCCGGAGGATATAAAAAATTTCTTGTCACCCCTTAACTTCCCACACTTATCTGAATCCTAGCAGGCTTCACTTCTTTGTCCTATCTCCTCTATAGCGATCCAGAAAGCAGTTAAAAATTCTAAAACATTAAAAAGCCCAGGCCCAGACAGCTTTGGAGCCGAATGGTATAAGACTTTTCTTTCAAAATGAATTCAACTGATGCAAAAAACATTTTTAGAGGTGTAGGATGGAAGTGCCCCCCCACCCTCATGGTCATATGTGGCCATCTCAGCTATATTGAAACCCGTAAAGATCCATTAAATTTAGAGTCATACAGACCCATTTCGGTTATAAATAATGATTATAAGATATACATGGCAAAATGGGCCCATAGGTTAGAGACTATACTGCCTACCCTGATACACCCAGATCAGGCAGGATTTTTACGCATGCATCAGACTGCAGATAATGTACAAAGAACAATCCACCTGATGGATTATATGGCTAACTCAGCTACCCTTCTGCTTTAGTCAGTTTAGATACCTGTAAGGCTTTTGACAGAGTGTCCTGGAGATTTCTGTGGGGAACATTAATGTCATTTGGGTTTCTGAAGGAATTTGTGAATTGGTTGGAGCAAATATATTCTGAACCAAGGGCCTTTATAAAACTTAATGGCAGTATCACACCTCATATCAAGTTATAGCGAGGCACTAGACAGGGATGCCCCCTATTGTCTTTGTTATTCGCCATCTATATTGAGCCTTTGGCTATGATGCTTAGAAAATCAGAAAAAATTAAGGGCATTCAGCTGGGCAACCAATCGTGGAAGTTGGCTTTATATGCAGATGACATTTTATTGTCAACAGCGGATCCAGAGTCCTCTATTCCAACAATATGGGAGGTACTTGAGCAATTTGCTCAATTATCTGGATATAAAATAAATTCTTCTAAAAAAGAGGTTCTTCCCTTTCATTTCTCCCCCTCACAGACACTGAAGGGTAGTTTGCCTCTCCACTGGAACAGCATCAAGATAAAATATCTAGGCATACAGTTACCAAACCAGTTAATGCATCGCACTATGGTAAACTATTAACCTTTAACACAAAAAACAGAGTCTGATCTACATCAATGGTCCCAACTTCATTTATCACTATATTCTAAGGTGGATCTTATTAGGATGAATATTCTTCCAAGGCTGCTATATCTTTTTCAGACCATACTGATTATGCCAGATGGAATGTACTTTCCCTCCTGGAATAAGTCTTTGGCGAGATTTGTCTGGGCTGGGAAAAAACCCTGAATCAAGTTGTCCACATTAATGTTACCAAAAAATAAGGGAGGCTTAAATTTTCCTGATCTTCAGATGTATGCATACGCTACAGTGACAGCTCGAGTTTTCAATTGGAATAATCCAAAATATGACATACCATAGAAGAACTTAGAATTCACCCTTAATGGGGTAAGGAAGGGGAGTGAACTTTTACAATTGCTATATGCCCCAGTAAATAAAAGACCTAGACTTATTTATAGTACAAATTCTACTATGGAGACTTGGAGGAGACTCATCCATCTAAGAGAACTAGAACCAATAGATCCCTATTTTAATCTTTTAAATTTCAGAATCCAAACTCCTACTCTGGAACGGGAGGGCACTTTGGCTCAATGGAGACAAAAAGGTTTTAAATTTATGTTCCACTTGGTGGATGCCAGGGGGGTCCTCTCATTTATTAAACTTCAAGGAACATACAATCTTCCACAACAAGACTTTCCAATTTTTACAAGCTTAAGAGAGAGCGTTGAACATAAAGGACCAGCCTTTAGTAGACTCCCAGATCACCCCCCTTTGTTGCTTACTTTAGTCATGACCACCGGGAGAGGACAGTTGTGGCCCCACTTTGTGGGACTAATATATAGGGGTTTGAGGGAATTATCAAAAAATTCAACTCAGGGAATTCTAAATGCCTGGAATAAAAAGCTTCCACTCCAGGTATCAAAGGAAGATTGGGGAAAGTATACTAAATTCTCAATGGGACTTTTGGGAGCCCCCTATTGGCGAGAATTTGCCTGGAAAGTTAGAAATGGATTTTTCAATACTCCAGCAAGACTGGCCAGGGTTTCATCAGGGACACTAAGCAATTGCTGGAGAGATTGTGGAGAAATATCTGCTGATCAGTTCCATGTTTTTTGGGCCTGCCCACAGTTAGCAGGTTACTGGAGAGATATTTTAGAGGCATTAAAAGTATTGTTAGATGCGGAAGCTGTATTGACCCATGAGCTAGTATTACTCTCAATTCCACCAGAGGGTCTCCCAATACCCAGAGGATCACTGTTAATCACGTATATGCTGGCAGCTTAAAAAGCAGTTACTAGAAACTGGGGGAAGAAGATGTCTCCAAATATACAGAACTGGTGGGGAATAATGGGAGAAGTTTATGTATTAGAGAGATTGATAGCTAAAAGCACAGATAAATGGTCTGCATTTGAGCTTAAATGGAGGAAATGGATTCTGTATATTTCATCTTTAGATCCTACTTTTGTACCTTAGAAACATATTGATTCCGATGATGGTTTACGTAAATGTCTTAGTGCTCATTATATGAATTGCTTCGTAAAATATGTAAGTTGTCCTGAGACCTTTGACTAATGTGTTGCTACATATCTGACTGATGTAATTATGTACCATCTTAACTTATACACTGTAAAAACTGTCCTATGATTTTGCAAATGAAAATATAATAAATATACAGTATCAAAAAAAAAGTGTGAGTCATCTGTGTACTTTTCAGAATGACATGCCTTTTTCAAGGGGCATGAAAGAGGACTTTGTGCAGGACTACCCAGTGTTGATGAAAGAGTACATGGTGGCACTAAGTGGAAATTATTGCTGTCACTACCAATAGATGTGGCGTCATCAGATACAGCATCCACATCACGTGATTCACTTGTATTGTCAAATACAGTCCCATCTTTTCCCTGTGCAATTGCTGAAATCGGCATGTTTTTGTAGTTGAGATAAGAGTCACCAAAATCTGAAGGAGGCAGCTGTTGCAACTTAAACCAAGTGTCAAGGAGAGTGGAAAGAAGAAAAGTTTTGTCTGTCATTATACTGTGAAGTCTTCTGAAATTTTGGAATTCCTGTATCAGTCGGTCCATAAGGGGTACATCAGAATTGTCTCCATTTTGGTCAAAACCTCTGCTCAGCCTCCTGAGTTTCTTGTTCAATAAATTTATGATGGGAATAACCTGGCTTAGGCAAGGCAAGTTTTACTTATAGGGTGCCCATTCCCTGGGGCTCTGGGTCCCTAACAAACACATCAAAAGTAAGACAAATAAAAACACAATTACATTTTTGAGAATAAATAAGGTTCAGGATTTCAGCTTTAAGAACAACATCAGATAACTAAGATGGATGGATGGGCTGGAATATTCAATCCATAAAAGCCAGACTAAAGAGGTGGGCCTTCAGCCTTAGCTTGGAAACCCCAATCAAGGGGGCCTCCTGGACTGTAGATGAAAGTGACTTCTACAGGGTCAGCCCAGTGACACTAAAAGCACGGTCACATGATGTCTTGAGCCAAACCCTGGGAACGTCCAAGAGGCCCCTCAAAGAGGAGCGGAGGGAGCGAGCAGAGGTTGCAGGTGTCAGGAGTTCCAACAAGTAGGCAGGACCCAGTCCATATAGGGTCTTAAAGGTGAGAAAATCCACCTTGAAAAGGACCCTCCATCTGACAGGCAGCCAGTGTAGAACACGCAGGACCGGGGTTACATGACTGGACCTAGACAAGCCCATCGGCAACCATGCCACTGCACTCTGCAGCAGCTGCAGTCTGTAGAGGATCCCTCCTGTGACCCCAAAGTATAGAGAGTTGCAGTAGTCGAGCCTAGAGGTAACAAAGGCATGTACTAAAGTTGGCAGATCCTCAGGCAGAATGAGGGGCTTGATCCTGGTGATGTTCCGTATGTTGTAAAAAACACTTTTGACTACAGATGATACCTGGTCTTCAAAGGTCAGCCTGCCATCCAAGATCACACCCAGATTGCACACCCTCGGGGAAGCCACCAGTTGAGCAGACCCCAGGAAGAGACCTGTGCTAACTTCAGGTGGCAACCCATCAAGCCCGCAACCTGGCTCAATCCCCAGTACCTCTGTCTTATCCGGGTTTAGTGTCAGCCAGCTGGAAGCCATCCAGTCATTGATTTCACCATAGCGAGCAGGCAGGGCCAGTTCTTTGGCTCCAACTGGGTCTTCCATCAGCAACACTCCAATTTCTGATCATTGATCTTCATCACCCTGAGATCCCCATTTAACCAAGGGGATCTCAAGTGAGAAGATCTGGGTTGTATACAAACTGGAGCAATGACATTCAGTGCTTCAGATACCACCGTATTATAAGTGGCCACCACCTCACTGCTGCCAATTGCACATGTCGTGTCTACTCTAGATAGGTCAGCTAATGCCAGTAGTCCCGCTGGGTGCAAACCCTTTAAAGGGCAGTAGCTGACCACCTCCACAGGGGAAGGACTCGGGGCCCAAAACATTAACACCGCAGTGCAGTGATCAGGCCATCAGATCTGATCAGTCTTGAGGCTATCAACCCCAAGACCCAGCTAGAACACCAGATCGAGTGTGTGGCCATGCTGGTGGGTCACAGAAGCAACTACATGTACCATGGCACAGTGATGCCATCAACTGGAGGAGGTTGTAACAGAAATGCAAGGATTCATCATCGATCCAGGCATTGAAGTCCCCCAAGATTAAGCACCTGGGGGACTCCAACACCTGATCGACGATGAAGTCTGCTACCTCCTGCAGGAATTCTCTTCCCAACCCTGGCAGATGGTAAACAAGGTGAACAGTAAACAAGGAGAATCATTCAACCTGCACCTGGACCTCCACAAATGGCAACACACTCAAAAGATCTGGTATTACCAATGGGATGAGCCGTGCAGCCTTGGCTGGATCTAAAAATGATGGTCACTCCCCCACCTCTTCGATCTTGCCTTGGGCAGAGCACTATGGAGTACCCATCAGGGATGGCTGTCTCTAGAACTGGGCCAGCGTTGTCACCCAGCCAGGTCTCTATGATGCAAGCCAGGTCAACAGAGGAAATCAAGTCCACAAAAGTGGCAGTCTTGTTCCTTATCGAGCTGGCATTGCAAAGCACTGCTTGAAGAGGATTAGAGGACATAGCCAGCCCTCTAGCTGCATGCCCACTTGATCCAATGGGACCCCTGGGCACGGAGGCCAAAATGTCTGGTCTTTCCCTAGGCTCAATTTAAACCCAGGGTGTCTCCTGCACCTGACAACCTCAATGCTACTCAGCTCCCCTTCCTCAGCTGCCTTCTGCCATTGTTGACCCACCCACCTCCTCGTAATCCCAACCTCCCTGCAATGCTTGGCTGAGGTAGAAGAGACTGGGAGCTCAGTAAAGGGGTGGAGGTCGTGAAGCAGAGAGGCAGGGTAGGTAATTCATGCCAGACCATGGTCCCAACACATCTCTGTCTGGCACACCAGCCCAAACCGGAAAAGTCCTATCTAAAAAAAACCTTTAGCTCATCAGCACTAGATTTAACTAAATAAACACTACTTAGAGTAGCATTCTCTTTGCTAAACTGTCAAGTTGCTTACTCAAGAGAAATGTAAGATGCTCCATGACGCCCCACTGGAATGAATTCAGCACAACACCACCTGCTACGTTGTGCTCCATGGTGTATTCACGGACTGCCTTCTTTTGTGAGAGAAGTCTCTCACACATGTAGAATGTTGAGTTCCATCTTGTCGGAATATGTTGTTTTAGTTGCTGTAATGGCAAGCTGTTTTTTTCTGGAGCTCAGCCAAGATACCACGTGATTTAACAGAGTGGCTAAAATGGCCACAGATTTTCTTTGCAGGCTAGCTCCCACTAGTGTTACCGTACTGTTGTCACTGGAAAGGAGAGCTCATGCTAACAGATTTAATGAGTGTGCAAAGCATGCAATATGAGTAAAGCTACCATGTTGCAAAGCACTAACAATATTAGCGCTATTGTCGGAAACCACAAATTCAGTAGTGAGTCCAAGGGGCTCTAACCACTTAGAAATTTGGTCACAAAACTCTTCCCAAATATTGTCAGCGGTATGATGCTTACCAAACACGCTAAAGCAAAGAGCTGCCATTCTTTATTTACCATCCTGTACACTGCTGTTTGTGCTGGTGTTTGAAGATAATCGTGACACCAAATGTGCTATGATGCACATATAATCAGTGGTTTGAGAAGTCATCCACATGTCTGCGGTTAGGTGCACAGCACCACATTCACTCTCTTGAAGAGCCAATTTTATTTTACTTTGCATACATTCATATATTTTGGGAACAGCCACATTTGCAAAATGTTTATGGCTTGGTATATTGTAACATGAAGCACTCTAAGGACTGTGTTGCTTCATTTTCATCAGTTGTATTAATTATATCTTCAGCAGTGAATTTCCTTTTTTGTTCCTGAATTCTTTTCAGGAAATATTTTTGTTATGTGTACCAGTTTCAGCCATACTGCTGAGGTTAGCCACATGTTCCATTTCCATAGCAGATAGTGATTCAGAATCCATTTTATGGGGTCCAACTTAATTACTTAATTAGTACTGTTAGTTCAGCTGTAGAGATGGGCAACACAGAATCTGAGACATGCCAACCCCCTCTCAAAATACGTGAGCCACTATATGACTTAGTAGTAGTTCAGTCACAGAGATGGCAACACAGAGTGTACGCTATGGCAGTATGACCTAGTAGTAGTAGCACAGGCACAGGGATGGGCAGCACAGAGTCTGAGATGTGGCCCCTCCCCCATTTCACAATCTGTATGGCACAATGACCTAGTAGTAGTTCAAGCACAGAGATGGACAACACAGAGGCTGAGACATGACACCCCCCCCTTTACAATCTGTATGCCACTATGAGCTAGTAGTAGTTCAGGCACAGAGATGAGCAACACAGAGTTTACGGCAGTATGACCTTTCAGGGCAGCACAGAGATGGGCAACACATTGCCTGAGATGTTGGTTACAGCCCCTTCAGAATCTGTATGGTACTATAAGCCCCCCCTCAAAATTACTGAGGCACTTTGACCGTCAGACAGAGTCCTCCTGTCCTGTCTGACTCTGCTCCCATTAATATATTTTTTTATTTTCTGCACTCTGCTGTTGTCTGCCGTTGAATTCGTTGGTCTCTCTCTGTTTCTTTCTCTCTATACTCTCTCCTCTCTCCCCCCCTCTCTCTCTGAATAATGAAAATGAGTGTTATTTCATTTTTTTTAAATGTGGAATCTGCAATGTCTGCACTCTGCTGTTGAATTCATTGGTCTCTCTACTCTTCCTCTCTCCCTCTCCATCGCTAACAAAACGAAAAACCTTCTTTCCATTTTTCTAAATCTCTCTGCGAGCGCACGCACGTGCACACACACACACACACACACACACACACACATTTGTCTCCATTGAATGTAAAGCCCTACCCAAGTGCACTCGATACACTGTTTCCTAGAGATGTCCTGTGGTGGCTGACACAGAAGACTGGCTAGAATGTGAGTCAGTCAAAGAACAGAGACCCTTATTGGTTGGCTCCCTTCAGTACCCCAGGATCATGAATGTTTGCCTTTGTTGGTCATGTCATGGTCCAGGGACTCTGGATTATTCATCAGAGACTGGGGGGGGGAGCTGGGGAGTGCATTTTTTTATTTCTGCAGCCTGCCCTGCCTTTTCAATGCAGTACTGGTGGAGAGAGTGTTATTCTGGACTGGACCACAGTTCTGAACTGGGCCAACTCAGCAATTTGGGTCAAGTCATGAAAGGGTCAGTGTTCCCCGTCAGAGCCAAGTTAGCCTTATCCAAGGGGGTTCAGAACTGTGCCAGAGCTGGTTTGCTCATCCCTACTTAGAAGTGTAGGTCAAAAGTTGTAATTAAAAGTAGGAAGCAAAGATAAACAGCAATAATAATTTATAATACATAAAGAGTAGTTAGCCCAAAGGATCATAAAGACAAGGAAAGGGAAATACACTGCATAAAACTGAACTAAATAGAAGGCAACAGCTTAGACAATGTTTATGTTTTATTTTTTTCCAGAGCTTTAAAGTGACAGAAAAAAAAACTTGAGGTATATTGTTTAAATCATTTATTATTAAATTGTTAAAGTGAATTTTTAAATATATTTTAACAGACAAAATAAAACTAATCCACTTCTATTTGTCTATATCTTTATAATTTACTATAAATTTCAAGACATGGCAGCTGAAAGGCAGCGAGATTCGCTGTAAGGTGGGTTAAGAGTGTGGTAGCCATTTGGCACTTTAAAAAAAGTGCTAGTGTGGTGCAGGGAGGCATATAAAATAGTTTCATAAGAATATTTATTTATTCATTTAATTTCATTTCATTTCGGTAACCAGTTAGGCCCACTGGAACCAGAGGTCTCTTTTTCAGGGGTGACCCGGGAATAAGAAGTAAATGTACTGAAATACAGTGTATGTATTTACAGATTTAATGAAAACAAATGTTGTGAGCCACAAGGAGAGACAAAAGATTTAAGGAAAAATGTAACAGTATATGACAATATTAAACTGCAGGATAACAACGTATAAATTATTATACATAAGAATGTTTTTTGTTGATTTTTTACTTTATTCACAGTTCCCTCAGAAGAATCCATAAGGTGAAACATCAGGGCTGTTAAATAAAAGTACAACAACAGAAGAAATAATTTTGTGTAGCGGCCTTTAATGATCCAGAATGGCCTACTTCCAGAAGTACCTAAAATAATTCATAACCCACTTCATACATCCTGTCTCCATGTCTGGACACAGCTACTGTGTCATATGCTCTTAAAGATGCAAGAGCTCAGGAAAGAATAATTACAGATCAAAGGCACAAGAGCCCTGGAGAGGGTCAAATAAAATTCTTTTCATAAATAAAAGGACTTTCATTGACCTATACATAGCTGGAAAAGAAGTATGCATCCGAAACACAAGTAGCAAGACCACATTAACTAATACAATTGTGGGAACATTGTAGGCCCCGTAGTAATGTCATTCATAACACAGCCATATAAACCTTAAAGGATGAGTCAGATACGGATGCATGGATGTGACAGCACCCAGTCTCAGGAACCGGGCCATGAGAACATCTAGTAAGAACAAATGGAACAGATTTATATGCAGACATAAGCTTATTGTTATAGTTCCTACAGCCTGGAACGAAGGATTCAAAGAATAAGGTTCACGTCTGTGTCATTTCAACAATTTCTCCATCTAGTTTTGAATCATTTTAAAGAGCCTCTGGAGAGAAAATAGGCCCCATTTTATTCTCTAGCTTTGTTTTCTGTGCCTAATTTGTTGCAGATTTAAGATGACTAGAACAGAACTAAACAAATACTGGGTAAAGGAACAGTAGCCATCTTCATACACTTAAAATGAGATTTTCACAATCCAGGAAAATATATATAACTATACCGTACCAGTCAGACATACTATGGCCTATATTTTATCAGTTTCCTGTATAATTTCCCTTTGTTCTTTAATACTGAGGGCATTTGCATGAAAACTGGATCTTTGTGCCTCAAACATCAACTAAACTTCCTTCTTTTCTCTCCGTGGAAGTCATAATTCATCATTTGTCAGAGCATAGTAATCACAGAAACAGATCATGACATCAGAGAAAGACAATTCTAATGTCAGAGGAGGGAACCACAGGAACAGATGAAGTATAGGGGACAAAGATCCTGTTCTCATGCAAATGTCCTCAGTAGTGAATAAGGGAAGATACGTGCAGGTATGTAATGAAAAATAAGCTGAGCTGAAACTGAATTGTCTCTGAATATTGTAGTTTAAAAATGTTTTGTTGGATACTTGAAAATCCATTTAAACTTAACACAATGATGCTGAAATTAACCATCTCATTAAAGGGCCATTGTTCACTTCAGTTCATCATTTCATTACTGTAATGTAGGCTGCTATAACAATTTACTTGCAGCATTGTAAGATAGTAATTTAAAGTAGCAGTACATGTTACCATGAACATTTTGAACCCATTTCTTTTAATTTCATTTTAGGCTGAACTTTTTCTCCAGTCTTGTATGGTGCCCTTTTCGTCACTTTTATTATCACTTTTGACTCTTGCTTCAGCATTTATTTTTTTTTACATTTGAAGTGATTAAAAGGAGTGTTCCATTTAATGTACCATAACTTCAGTATTCATAGATTTTCATTAATATTCCCAACTGTAGTTGAATTTCTGGGGACTGATTTTCAAAGTCCCCGTGCACAAGTCGCCACTGCAGGAAAAATTCCCCACATTGGTGAAAACTATATTCAGTATTATTTGCACACAGCAGCATTTTCCATTTCTTTGTGCAGAGTTTATGTAAAGTAATGTAGTGTTTGTTTTCTATAGCACTCCATCCCAAAGGCTCAGTGCAATTTGTATAAAAATACAGTAACAAGCAATAGCATATACATGATGCACAAATACATCACAAATCATTAAACATCTACAACAGAACTATAAAAGGGCATTATTAAAATCATTAAAAGCCAGGGTAAATAAATCATATTTAGGGATTTCTTTAATGTCTCCACCAAGGAGCTGCTTGTATATAAAGTGATGGTGAATTCCAAAGTCGAGATGCCACTGCAGCCAATGCCCTATCCCTTGAAGATTTGAGGGTGGCATTTGTGGCAGGTTTCTCCCCCGTGGAGCAGAGAAAGTGATGAGGCATGTATGGCCAAAGGAAGTCTATGATGTATCCAGAATCTAGGTCATGCTAGGCCTGGAAGACAATCAATAAACCTTGAAGGTGATACACCAGCTAAGAGGAAGCCAGTGCAGTTCCTGCTGCACAGATGTTATGATGATGAAAAGTGTTCAGAGTTGTGGCTGATATCAGCCTGGCTGTAGCATTCCACACCAGCTGGAGATGATACATCAAACCTATAGAAAGCCTTAGATAAAGAGCATTACAGCAGTAGAGTCGGGACGGCACAAAGGCATGTGCCATAGTTACCAGGTCCTCATATTGAAGATTGGGGCTCAGCTGGGTGATATTTCTCAAATGGAAAAAATCACAGTGGACAACAGCTGCCACCTTTGATTTGAATGACAGACAATTTGTTCACTATAAACCCTAGAGTATTAACCATATCCACATCTCTGAGGCTGTTACTTCCCAATGAGGGCATGATGATGATGTCATTTCTATTCAAAGCCATGTTCTGGGATCCTGGATCTATGAACAGCAACTCTGTATTGCAAGGGTTAAGGCTCAGCCAGCTGGCAGCCATCCAGTCACTTAGCTCAGATAAGACATTGACCAATCACATAACACCAGGCATATCATTGGCACAAAAAAAGTTGCACAAGCTGCCATAAAATGTGGAAAGGTTGCAACAAGACAACCTTTTTTTTAAATTGTGTACGTGACCAAAAATTTCAGTTCTGCAAGTACACACTCCTTGCGTAATGTTTTTGCTACACAATTTCAATGTTGTCACTTTTGAGAATCTGGCTGGCATTGTTTGACATCACTTTTCTAGTTACTAAGGAGAATTACCAAGCAACAGACTACCCACTGGCCTTATGGAGTAATAGTTGCAAAATGGAGAATACTAAAGAAAAGCTGAGGGCATCCCTATTAAAAGGAGCGCTTCTTTTAATTTCAGTGATCCTTGGCCCCCCCCACCATTATTTGTCAACCTCATTATAATACCAATCTAGTAGCTGCCCCAATTTCCCCTCCTGTTTAATTCCCCCTATTATCTGCCAGACTTGGTACACTGCTCAGTCTGTGACCTGCATGGCTTTTCTTGTGTTGTTTAGCCCCAATTATCTAAGGTTAGCTGCTAATTAGCAGCATTATAACCCAATAAAACCTTTTTTGGCAAATGACTCACTGCCATCCTCACCACGCTGTTATCTCTGCTGTTGTGTCCACCTTCCCCCACTGCCAAGTGCTGTTCTTATCACTGCTGCTTTTTTTGGTCCATGGCCATCACATTTCATAATAATTGTACCTCTCAGTAAATGGTGTGGTGAATGCAAGTGTCCCAAGCCTCCCTACTGACAAGTCACAGTGCTCAGCAGGTTAGTCTCACTCCCACAGTCGGCTGTCTTGCCCAGTAATCAGCTGTTCCCTCTCCTTGTTACTAAATGAATAGTGTCTGCCTCACCAGGATTTGTGCTGCTGCTCCAGCTAGCCCAAATGACACACCTGCTGGTTGCAACACCTCCACTGTCAGATTAATGTGGACAGTGCTTGATAGGGATCAGAAGCTTGAAATTACTGTTTTTCTGAGTCCAATCCCAATGTTAGCCTGTATGTGAAAAAGAAGGTGATGCAGTACTAAAGGATCGTGCTAGGATCATACTAAAAGGAGTAAGGAACTATGGGGCTCAGAGGCCCATATTTGTTCCTATATTAATAATAACTGAGATGATAGCCAGATACAATTAATTTGTTGAGTCGTTACTTGAACTCAATTTTAGATTTAGTAGCAATGACATCAAATGGCAAACAGTTCCAAGAATTGATAATCCTAACAGAGAAAAATAATTTACGAGTTACATGTTTAAATTTTCTAACAGAAAGCTGGAACGGATGTTCTCTGGTGTAATGGGCATCACTTTTAAAGGTGAAGCTGAATTTGCATAATAAAGAAGGATCCTGTTTTATATCATACAGTCTGGCTACTTTTCGAAACTCATTTTTCCGCTTCACTACAAACTCCCCCCATGCATCCACCACTGCAATCTTTACTCCCTCCTCGGACTAAGCCCCTTATCTCAAAAGCGCTATATACATACCCTCAATCTCATATCTAAGTACTGGTTTAACTTGCTTCCCTCCTATCTTGAGGACTGTCTATCCTCAGACTCCATATCCCCCTATGAACTCAAGCACAGAAATGAAAGATCCTTCACCCTGCCCCGACCCTCTTCTGCAACGGCAAAGCTGCTTTCTCCTACTGGCTTCTTTACTTGTGGAACAAACCTACCCATGCTATCAGAAACTCACTCTCTCACTCTAGCTGCAAGCAACAGCTATGTCTCCTTCCTCCACCTTTATGTCCCAGCCACAACTGAGCTAAACCCACAACTTCTACTGACTTTACCTTCCTACAATTCCTCCCCAGCACTTATTAAAGATTCATTTTGTAGAGCACTTACTATTATATAGTTCACCTCTAGAGATTCATCACGTCATGTTTTTGCTCTCACTGCTGCATTATATTGATTGTAATTAGCTTCTATTGTTCTGTCGACTAATTCTCTGCATTTGTTATTTGTATTTCCACTGCTCTCTCCCCCCCACCCCGGGTCACACCTGGAATCGAGCCTCGGCTCAGCATGCCTGTCCCAGTTACCAAATGTTTAAACAAATAAATACATACGCATGAGGTCTCCCCTTACATGGCAGGTTGCTAAAGGCAAGAGATTTAGAGCAGCAAGTCGGTATTCGTATGACTCATGATACATACCATTTAGGGCCCAGATATTCAAAAGGGTTGCGCCATGCGCAACAGGGTTGCGCATGCTCAAGTCCAAAAATGCACCATTCTGTGATATTCAGCAGGAGGCAGTTACGCCACTGACAACAGGTTGTGCAAAAGAGCAATGCAAATGAATGCATGCTCAACAGGAGGGGGAGGAACCATGCATAACCTGCGCAACCCGATATTCAATGCGGGTTGTGCAGAGTTGTGCATGCTAACCCCAACCTGCGCCTGCACAATCCTTGAGCTAAAAAAAGGATCGTTGAGGCCACCTCAGGTGAGCTGCTGTATTGCAGGGCGCAACACAGCAGCTGCCACCACTGGCTGGCCCCCAACTCGGTCCCTGTGCCCCCACCAGCCCGATCGCAGGCAGAGCGTAAAACAACCCCCACCCACACATCTCCCGAAGCCCGATCGCGGGCATCACAGTTAGAAACCCCCACACACGCATCTGAAGCGATCGCGGGCATCACAGTTACATGAACCCCCACACACATTATCCCACAGCCCGATCGCGGGCAGTACAGGTACATGAAACCCCCCACACACATATCCCACAGCCCGATCGCGGGCAGAGCGTATGAACCCCCAGTGCCCGATCGCGGGCAGAATGTAACCCTCCCCAACCCGAATATCTCCCTGGTGGTCCAGTGGACGTAAAAAGCCCGATCGTGGGCAGAATGTCACATCAACCCCCCAAACATCTCCCTGGTGTCTAGTGTCCCCCACCCACCCACGAAGCCCCTCCACCTCCCCCCCGCCCGGCGGTGACAGCATCCACCCGTCTGCCGCCCGCCGCCCGCCGACTGACTGTCGGTGGGGCTGCCGCCATTGGTGCCCATAATGTTCATTCACAAATCTGGACTGTCATGTGTGGTATGGGCTGCCGCCCATTGGCTGTAGCTCTGCACCATGGCGCAGCCCCTACCGACAGTCAGTCGGCGGGCGGCGGGCGGCAGGCGGGTGGATGTTGTCGCCGCCGCTGCGAGGGGGGGAGCAGGGTGGAGGGGCTTCATGGGTGGGGGGGGACACTAGACACCAGGGAGATGTTTGGGGGTTGTGATGTGACATTCTGCCCGCGATCGGGCTTTACGGTCCACTGACCACCAGGGAGATATTCGGTTGGGGGAGGGTTACGCTCTGCCCGCGATCGGGCACTGGGGGGTTCATACACGCTCTGCCTGTGATCGGCTGTGGGATGTGTGGGGGTTCATGTATTCTGTACTGCCCGCGATCGGCTGTGGGATATGTGTGTGGGGGTTCATGAATCGTGATGCCCGCGATCGGGCTATGCGGGATATGTGGGGGTTCATGTAACCGCGATGCCCGCGATCAGGGCTGCATTGTAGGCGCTGTCCCTCGACGGCCGCTGCCTGGTGGTGCGGCCAGGAGCAAGTCCGGGGATCGGGCGACTCTACATGCAAATGGCATGCAAATGGCTAGAAATAGATGCAAATGGCCCCCTGCGCCTTGTATAAATTATGGCCCCATTTGTGCATGTCACCTTTTGAATATCGGAAATTTGAGCATGGCGCAATGGTACTTGCGCCACCGCAAGTTTAATGCTCAACTCTGGCAACTTGCGGTGGCGCAAGTTCCACTGCGCCATGCACAAGTGCTGTGGCTGGGGGGTGATATTCAAAGGAGTCACTCAATAGCGCAACTCCTTTGAATATCACCTCGGCCACACCCCTGCGCAACTATTTTGAGCAGCGCAGGGGCTTGCGCATCAGAATGGCGCAGTTTGAAAATCTGGGCCTAGATGTTTAGTGTACTTTCTTTGGACTTTTTCCAACAATGTGATCTCAGTTTTTTTAAAGGGGCACCATAATTGTGAAGCAGACTCCAAATGAGGTCTTATGTGTGCCCGGAATAAGGGCACCATTACCCTGGTGTCCCTAGATTTTATATTTCTTTTAATAGTCCAAATTACCTGGTTTGTTTTTTGTATATACTCATTAATCTGTTTAGATTGTCTGAAATCATTAGATATTGTAATACCCAGGTCACTTTCATGGGTAGAATTTATTAAGGGATAACCCCCGAGTGAGTATTCCACACATGGGTTTTTATATCCCAAGTGCATAACTTTACACTGTTGATGTTTAGTCTCATTCTCCATTTATTTGCCCACAAAGTGATGTAATCGAGGTCACGTTGGATGGTACAAATGTGATCTTGGTCCACTCAGGAGCCACCTAGCTTATTATCATCTGTGTATTTTATTGAAAGGGACATGCATTCTTGTGTTAGATCTAAAATGAATAATTGAAATAGACAGGGGCCTAATGCAGACCCTTGTGGAACTCCACTAGCTACTGTACCCGTTTCAGATAAGCTGCCTGTGATTAGCACCTGTTGGGACCGGTTACTCAACCAGTTCTGGATCCAATTTATGATATTCTTGTTAACAGGAAAGTACATACTGTTATCAAGGCCTTTACAAGGAGCAAAGGATACAAGTGTTTCAAAGTGTGACCTCTGCACACAATACTTATGTGAAATATTCTTGCCAGGAGATGAAAGAGAAGGTGCTGCACTTAAACAGATCAGTATTAATCTGGTACAGGAAATATGCCTACTTGCTCAGAGGTACAATAATTATTTTGTGATAAAATTATAAAAAAGCAGCAACCAATTTGATTTAAATGTTTTTCTTTTTTGTGATTTATATGACATTCACTAGTATGAATTACACAAATAAACATGAATTTTTTTTTTCACACATCGGGCTCAATTTTCATAGGTCTGGGAAAGATGCACAGTGCTTGCATCAAACAGGAATGGTGCCGGGGTACCATGCACCACACCATGCACCATTCCTGACTTTCCGACACAGCCTGTGCCACAAGGGGGGCCCCCTGCACAAGTCTGGCTTGCACCATCCCTGCATTGGATACATAGCTGTGGCATAGCAGAAATGGGCTTGCGTCGGCACATGGCTGCAGCAACTCTGTAATTGGGATACTTAAGGGCTGACTGTCATGTTGTGTACTACATGTTGGAGTGCCATACAAGAGATGGTGGGAATGGTACACCATACTGCTCATTATCCAGGAGCCCACTGGCACCACATCAACACCCAACAATATCATGGCACTGGAGTCCAGGAGCACACAACCAGGTAGAGACCGAGGGTGGGAATGCCTAGCCTGGGGCAGCTGGGCATAGTCAGCACACTTGACAGTCATGGAGCACTAGTGGCCCCACCAGTGTCTGGCATCTGAAAGGTGGAGTTGCACTGTGGAGTCAGAGATGTGGCAGCATGGCGTGTACTCATTGGCTGGAATGGAGCTGGAGGAGTCGGTTGGTGGGGGTCATCCTACCCATGAAGTACCTGCCTGGCTATATGTGGGAAGTCACGGACAGTAGCATGCCTCTGTCCTACTTGTATCTCATACAGTGCCACTTGGGGGTGGGCATACAGGGCAAACAAAACATGATGCCAAAGGCAGATGCTGGTCACTTGGGCAGTGATGATGTCTCCCACACCTGGGGTACCATACATGTGGTACCCCACTGCCATGCCATGGGACTACACAGGGTCTACAACTGTACCTGCACAGCTGTCAACAGAGTGATGCAACAGGGACCATGGGCTGATGCTATGGCCCACACCTCAGATACCTCCCACCCAATCTGCTAGTGTCTGTGTGCCCATGTGGCATTTGGCAGCAGAGGGTTGGCCTTCCTGTCATCATTTGTCCCAGATGTGCACAGCTGCACTGCCTTACCCACACCGTAGTGGTTGGTGTGCTACCATATATGCTGTCTGGTACTGTGTTGGATGGCTAGGAAGCAACTGAATGTATATTCCTGGGTCCCCCTCATACTGCCCTGTTTGGGACTGGCATGCTCTGTCACACCACCAGCTGGAGATGCCATGATACTGCCACTACAGCCACTGCTGCTCGCTGCACTACTAGGTGGCATGCCTGACAGGGGGAGTTTGGAGTGCAGGTGGAGACATGTAGTATGCCAGCAGTTCCAGTATGTTTAGCAGGCACCCCCCCGCCACGTCTGCCAGTTTTGTGTGCCCCACATTCTGGCAGTACTGCTGTTGCTGGATGCCATGGGTTTTGGGCTTCATCATGGGGCACATCCACACTATCCCTGTTGTGTGCCATCCCTTCTTGTCATTGTATGCCTAGCCCCTCCACCCACCACTCAGGTGTCTCAGGCACACTGCTTCAGTTATGCTTCACAGCTCTGGGTTGGAGGTCACATGCCAGGGGCTGACAGTAGCCTCTGTCATTCCCCTCCCTTACACCCTCTGTTAGACGCACTGGATCTCTTGCAGCTACATCAGGGACTTTGGCACTGAGACTAGGTTCCTACCAAATTCCAACACAGGGTCCCTGGCAAATGAGGCTTTGCTGTAGGCAGCTGTTCGGTGCATCTTGTATTGATCTACGAGCCCATGGTGTTTCTCTTTTTCAAAAGAATTCTTTTATCCACCACCCTTAGTACAACTTGAGATTTTGGCTGGTCCCAGAATTGGTGGTTAATCAAGGGGGCACTGGATTTAAAATAAAAAAAATGGCAAATCAGACTCAGAAGGGGTAAAAGGGAATCCTATGAAACAAAGAAAAAGGGCAGTCTAAAATCTCAATATCTCTCTTTCTCTCTCTCTCTCTCTCACACTACCATTGGAGATCATTTATTTATTTAGTTTTTGTTGACCAGGTAAGTGCGCTTGACAAATCCTGCCTAGTTTCAGGCATGACCCGGGGAGGGGGATATAGATGAATGCCAACTGACCTTGAATCAGATTAAGCTGTTAGTGGTATTTTTAGTGAATGAGGGAAATTTGGCCAGGACACCAGGGAAATTCCCCTACCACCTACTATCATGAGGTAATTAGCCATGAGACTGAAGGGTGAGTGGCAGTAAATACATCATGAACTCTCCCCCATGGAATATTTCCTTGTACACCACAGTTGCCTGCTGTTTATTTGATTGTATATATTTAGATGATCACTGTTATTGTTGATTACAATTGCCCATACCAGGAAAGAGTATACAGGGAAATAACCGGTAGCCACTTCCATGGGGAAAAAGTCCCACCCATGTACTCACAGTGCAGTAGTTGTTAGGGGTTGCTAAGGACACTCTGACATCCTGACATCTGTAATGCAGTGGCATGCATTCTTGCTGGCTAACTGTGTAGGACTTCAGAAAATTTAAAAAAAAACATGGTGGGTATTTTAGTGGGAGAGTGTGACAGGGAGCTCTAGCCACTCTTGAGGACTGACCTTTTCTTAAATCTGTTGCAACAGTTCTTTTATTTCTTAGCCCAATCTATCCTTTACAATTTCTAGTCCATAAGGTTGGCCACCTATGGTCATCCCCCTCCCCATTTTGACTATGCTATAGTGTCCTCTTTAATTTTCCTTTTCCCTCTCAGGTCCTCGTACAAGGAGGTTATTATTGTAACTTCCGAACTGATGTAAAACAACAGGCTATGTTCCTTGTTGTTGGATTTAATATGTAATAGCACTATGTCATAAAATACCTTGATGTATATGCTCTATGTGTATGAAACCTGCAAATGTTGAAAATACCATGGAACTAGGTGTTGGTGATAAAGGTAAAAAGTACAAGGTGACTGTATTATAGAAATTAAGTTACTGGGGTAGAGATATCAGAAAACCCCATGTTGTGTTGTTAAATGCATGTAAATTTCAGATTGTTTGAGAGGCCCTTTTGGTACCATGCATTCCTGCAGTAAACTGAGTCAGTCTAAAATTTCATGATGATTAGCATATACATCCAGTGATGCTTTGCATCATGGGGTTATCTGTGATGCTGTGATTCTTTGAAACTTGACTTTATTGCCAATGCCCTTTGGGGTAACCCTTGCTTCAGTGCTTCTGCACTGAGGTTCTTTGTCTTTAGCTTGTTTGGGTTTTTCTTGTTTGAGCCCCCATTACCCAAAAACACAAGCCAAACATGGGCGCTGAATAAGTGCAGAGAAAGGACATTCATAATCTGTTGCTGCAAACTAATGTATTGAAGAAGGGGTATGTTGTTGCTGAAGGTTATCTCTGTATTTTGAATAAACATCACACAGAGATTACGTGTTGAACCTGAAGTTCTGTGTTTGGTCTGTCTGTTATCCTACAACCCCCCCCCCCAACAAACTTGGTGTGAGAAGTGGGATAACTTGCTGGAAATGTCTGGACTGGCCTAAGAGGGATGTTTTATGTGGATATCACCCAGATATCCCAGGTAGACTGATGCAGCAGGAGTTGCCAGAGGAGAATCCAGAGAAGAAAGTCTGTGGAGTTCTGACTAGAACCATGGCTGGAAGATGGAGAGAAGCTGCTGCCTGGACTGGACCTGGGAGCTCAGAGGAAGGCCAAGACTGAAGACGATGAAGAGATGCAAAGGGATGAGGAACTACTGTGGGGTCGAGGCACACTGACTACACAGAGAGGTGGAACACCGGTGCAAGGTGCTCGAAAGGTCTCTGCCAGAGAGTTTGGATAAAGAATCAGAGAAGGATTTTCATGGGCTTAGCTGGAGGAGGACCCCCTCACTGAGCAGGATATTCCTTTGTTGCCTGTGTTCCCAGGATGTTACCTATTGGAGACTGAAGATGCAAGTATGGAACTTGAATGTGAGACCTCAGGTAAGACTGTGCCTAGTGATATTGTGCTGGGGTTGAAGACTTCAAGCAAGCAAGAAGAAGCCTGTGAGGCTGAAGGGACTTTTTTCCTTGTATTGATACAGCTAAATCTATCAACAGTATTGACAGGTGTATACTGCAAGCTAAAGATGCTAATGTTGCCAAACTGTACCATTAGTCTCTGTTGAGAAAAGTGTCACTACCTCAGGGTAAAGAATTATGATATCCGCTATGTTTATGATGAAATGTTTATCGTTAATAGGGACCCTGAGACAGAGCTTCTGAAGCTGGATGGGTGGAAGCTCCATCCTTTCCTGGGACAGGAAGGAAGTAAGTAAGCAGTCTGAAATAACTGCTTCCCTCTTAAGGTGGGGAATATGTGACAGGGGTCCCTGCCACTCCTGAGGACCAGCCTTTTCTTAAATCTGTTGCAACAGTTCTTCTATTTCTTAGCCTAATCTATCCTTTAGAATTTCTAGTCCATAAGGCTGGCCACCTATGGGCACCCCCCTCCCCTTTCTTGACTATGCTATAGTGTCCTCTTTAATTTTTCTTTTCCCTCTCAGGTCCTCATACAGGAAGGTTATTGTTGTGACCTCCGAGCTGATGTAAAACAACAGGCTGTATTCCTTGTTGTTGGATTTAGTATGCAATAGCACTATGTCATAAAATACCTAGATGTATATTCCTTATATGTATGAAACCTGTAAATGTTGAAAATACCATGGCACCAGGTGTTGGTGATAAAGGTAAAAAGTACAAGGTGACTGAAGTTACTGGGGTAGAGATATCAGAAAACCCCATGTTAAGTTGTTAAATGCATGTAAATTGCAGATTGTTTGAGAGGCCCTTTTGGTACCATGCATTCCTGCTGTAAACAGAGCCAGTCTGAAATTTCATATTGATTTGCATATACATCCCATGATGCTTTGCACTATGGGGTTATCTGTGATGTTGTGTTTCTTTGAAACTTGGCTTGATTGCCAGTGCCCTTTGGGGTAACCCTTGCTTCTGTGCTTCTGCACTGAGGTTCTTTGTCTTTAGCTTGTTTGGGGTTTTTCTTTTTTGAGCTCCCATCACCCAAAAACACAAGACAAACATTGGGGTGAAGTGGTTTTCACTAAAAAGTTAGATCAATAGGTGCTGACTAAGTGCAGAGGAAGTCTGTTGCTGCAAACTGATGTATTGAAGAAGGGATATGCCATTGCTGAAAGTTATCTCTGTATTTTGAATAAACATCACACAGAGATTGTGTGCTGAACCTGAAGTTCTGTGTCTGGTCTGTCTGTTATTTCACAACCCCTCCACAGATAGCAGACACGCAGTCTCATTTCAGCTGAGTATTTTGTTGGTGCCATATTGTGTAACTGTGTGACTGTTGATTCATTTTTTTATTTAAAAGTTTTTTTTTGGTCAAGGATTCTGTGGCACAAAGGAACATCATACTAAGTTTTGGTCAATGCCGAGGAGTGAGGATTTCATTTATGTACTGTATACAGTACATGCTCATTCACCACTCAGTCAGTGGCCAGCAACGGTAATCAGAGGAGGGCTCTGCTGCTTGCTGGCTGGGGATTGTGTTGGGGGGAGTGGGGTGGTGGGTCAGTACCTGAGGGGGAGGGGGTCCACTAGACCACCAGGGCTATGTTTTACTATTTCATGGGACAGGGATTGGGACGGGAGGGACCACTAGACTACCAAGGAAGTTTGTAAAAAACAATAATGGAGGGCAACTGGGGTCGGGAGGGTGGGACCACTAGACTACAGGGAACATTATTTTCAATACCGGAGAGCAATCAAGCATCGGGAGGTGGACCACTAGAGTACCACAGAATATTATTTCAATAAG
Organism: Neoceratodus forsteri; assembly: GCA_016271365.2. Classification (NCBI taxonomy): domain Eukaryota; kingdom Metazoa; phylum Chordata; order Ceratodontiformes; family Ceratodontidae; genus Neoceratodus; species Neoceratodus forsteri. The sequence goes on along the minus strand of CM028129.1, from coordinate 1,211,611,130 downwards.
GGGAGGGTAATCGGACATTGGAGGCGTAGCAAGGGACCACTAGACTACCAGGGAAATATATTTTTTAGATGGAGAAGGGAATCAGCGAACGGGGGAGGGACCACTAGACTACCAGGAATTATACCATGTTTTTAGAGATGGAAATGCGGTTTCTTGAGGTGCAGAATTCCTTTTTCACAAGTTGTGAAAAAGAATCCTTTTTTGTGGTTCCTTTTTCACAATTTGCAGCAAAGGAACAAATCCTTTTTTGAAAATTGCAAAAAAGGATCCTGTTTCATGATTCCTTTTTCACAATTTTCGAAAATGATTTTGGCATGTTAAAAAAATGCATTTCTGACTCTTTTACAGAAAACTAAACCCAGAATCAGACTCTACGGGCCCTTATTAGGTAAACACAAGCATTGGTGTTTACTAAAGGGATCCATTTTTTTGTTATTTCATTTTGTTGCCGCCGCTAACTGAAAACAAGATGTCGGCAGCACGAAAAAGGATTACCTATTTGCAAAGAGGCTTACCTGTTCGCGACACAAAATCCTGATTCGAGGCTCACATCTAACTTTTTCCATTGAAAATAATGGGAAACTCTAAAGAGCACCTTTCATGGTATTACTGCTCCCATCCAGGAAGGACCTTTCTTTACCTGGCTCTGAATTAGAGGGGTATGAAGAAAATATTTTCATATGGCCTTTTTCCAAAGGTAAGGGGATCATATTTTGGATTGGAGGAGCCGAATCGCTGATCCCTTCCACTTCCCGGTTTAGAAACACACGCCCCCATGCTGTTCCATATTCTAACATCACAATGTACTTGCATGGGAAATGTGCTCCAAACATGCCTATGGAGCTGCATCCCCATGCAAGCACATTGTGATGTCAGAATATGGAACAGCATGGGGGCATGTCTCTAAACTGGGAAGTGGAAGGGATAGGCAAATTGGCTCCTCTGAGCCAAAATACAATCCCTTCCCTCCAGAAAATGTGGCCATATGAACATATTTTCTTCATACCCTTCAACTTGAAGCCAGGTAAGGGTCATTCATGACCTTCAGTGGGTTGTTTTCGGTAAGAGCATGAAAGGTGCTCTTTAAAATTTAATAACTTCTGAATGGATTATTATTTTGTTCACCAAACCTTCAAAAGGCACCACTGTGACCCAAGACCTATATACCCTAAACATTTCAGACCAAAATTCCACACAGTTTTTGCTCAGCATTGTGACAAAGAATTTGACCGAAAATTGTAATTTACATGTTTTCTGACACTCTGTATCTTCACACCCACACATCTGACTGGAGCAAAACTCGCCACATCAAGAGATCTTTGGTCCCCGATGGCACATGCACAATCTCATGTAAATTGTTTGCATGGTTCTGAAGTTATTAAAGTGCAAAAGTTTGAGTTTAACATAGAAGTGAAGAATGAACCCTAATTATAGGGGCATGACCATATATATATATATATGTATATATGTATATAGCTATATATATGTATAGAGAGAGAGAGAGAGAAAATAAATGATCTGTGTGTGTGGTATACAAGGAAATAAATTCATCAAGAGAGCTAACCAGATCATAAAGGCACAAGCCAGAAGGTCTTCTTCTGGCTATTTCTTTTGGGCAAGCTGAGTTCTGCTAGCCTATCAGACCCTGCAGTTAGGTGGTTTCATTCCTATCTCTCTGGCCATCAGCAGTCAGTGCAGGTAGGTGGTATCCTGTCCCATCCATTCCCAGACCAGCTTGGAGTCCCTTAGGGCTCCATACTGGGTTCCATCATCTCCATTTTTCTGAATGACCTCCCCTTGGCCTGTGTCAATTTGTATATTCACATGTATGCAAAGACACTGTCTCAACATCTCAGGTCCGTCATTCGAGACTGTTGAAGTCATGCTCAAGCAAGATTTCCACAACATCCTGCATTGGTTTCAGGCCAACCAGCTTCAGCCCAACACAAAGAAAGCTGTGCCCATGACCTTTGGCTCCAAGCAGAAACTATCCAGGCTCACCTCCCTTTCCTCCTCCTCCTTCTCCTCCTCCTCCTTCACCACCCTGGGTAGCTCTCCCCTTGAAGAGGTCCATTCCTTTAAGTATTTCGGTGTGTGGCTTGATAGCAGGCTTGACTTTTCTGTTCACATTGGCATCATTCATGCTAAACTCTGCCCCAGACTTGAAGCCCTGTACCATAATAAAGACTGCTTGTCCCCCTCCCCCAGTGTCTGCCAGGAACTGGTTACCAAACTGGTGCTACCAGACTTTGACTACACTGATGTGGTATACCTTTTCCCTTGCCAGACTGGACACCCTCTGTAATACCCTCTGTCATTTTGCCACAAACTCTCCCCCACATACCCATAATTGCACAGTCTACTCTTCCTTATCCATCCTCCCCCTTCTCACCTTTCACCTGCATCACTGTACCTCTTTTATCGCTAAATATTGATTTGAGGAAATGTCCTCGTACTTATCCTCTCTCATCTCTCCCATCCCATCTGCTTCATACTTCCTTCATTCCAGAGATCCTCACACTTTCTCTCTTCCACACTCCTAATCTTCCAATGGGCCGTCAGCTTTCTCCTATCACCTCCCCTCCTTCTAGAACTTCTTCCCTTCTACACTCTAACTGTCGCTCACCAGCTTAAACTCCTTTCACCCCCTTACTGCTCCTCTCAGCTCCCTTCCTGACCTGCCCTTCAATCCTCCCTCCCCAATTCATTCCTCCTCCCTTGGGATGGATGCATTCCTCCCATTTCTCTGCACTTTGTTTTTCTCCCAGCTGCTTAATTATGTCTCAGACTGTAGAGTGCATTGCTCACTCCTGATACCCATATCTTGTATATTTTGCACCTTTGCCAAATTGCACTACACTTGTCTGCACTTTACTTGTTTGTGAACACTTTATTCTATTGTACTTGTCTGATGTATCTCTTCTCCCCTCTCCCCTGGGTGCACCTGGAAATGAGCCTTGGCTCAGTTTGCCTCTCCTGGTTACCAATTTTTAAGTAAATAAATAAATAAATAAAATATAGAAGAAATAGTCATCTTTTATATAATGCATCTGGATAGTTACTGTTGGTTTTAATCACCGTTGTGCACACTGGGAAATGTTTTACAGGGAAATACACAATAATTGGTTCCTATTCATTGCAGGGATTGTCCCCAACTATGCATAGGGATATTTCAGTAGGACTAGTCTCCTTGAAATCCCTACTTGGTCTATAGACACACACACACACACACACACACACACACTTGAAGGGGTGCTGAAGTTTGTTTGTTGTTTTTTCTTTTAACTTCTTCAACATTTAGTGAGTTAAGTCTCTGTTGAGGATCCTTTGATCTCTAGCTCCAATAATCAGCTGGTTGTCCCCAGTTTTCACTGACTACATTTGGTGAGCGTGTGTTTTTAATTGCAGCTTGCCAACAATGAACTAGGCTCCCCTCCAATAATCAGATGCTATCAGTCCACAGAATGGTTTTGGACTATTCCAGAAACATTTTATTTAGATGTACATTTTAGTAAAAAAAACTTAAAATTATTCTTTAACTTTTGTTCTTAATGAGCTTGTAGCTACTGTAACAAACTTTCTGTTTTTTGTGCATGTCTCCAAATCACACATATACTGTAAAGCCATAATCCCCATGCAAGGCATCATGGGTGTGCAAATCCTAGCATGAGTCAGACTGACTAGGCTGTGTCAGAACTGACATTACCTTTTAAAGCAGCAGTACTGTACAAGTCACATTGAACTGTTCCTCCAATAAGTTGTTTTAGTATTTCTGACTGAGTTGCATAAGTGTTGCTGGATACAATACAAAGACCTGCACAAACTGTTTCTTAAGAGTTTAAACTCAGTTTTGCATTGAAATGTGACTGGACTGATGATGCAATCCAAATGAGCTGCAAAAGTATCTTACAAACATTGCTCTTGAGCTGGTTAAGCATTGAAAAACATTGCAATATGAGCTGCCAATGCATTGCCAGCTGTGAAGAACAATGCTAAACCAACTCGTTGGAGGAACAGTTTAATATGACTTGTACTGTATTTGTTAGTCAGCATGTAATATTTTTCAGCAATAGAGACTTTCTGGTGAAAAAATCAATATAAATACAAACATAGAGATTCCCAAGGGCCATAAAACTAGTAGGCAAATTCAGAAAAAAACTTCTAACAGCAAACAAAGTAAATGTCACACTAGGACTATACCCACAAATCAAAACACTCTGCACAGCATATTTGTTTTGTAAATTTTGACTGTAGTTCCTCTTTAACTAAGGTAACTACAAACCCATTTGATTAACAGGAACAGGAAATCATTTCTGGTGTGTAACTGCTTGTATTGATCAAATTTTCAGAAATCATATTCATACCTATATACCTATTTTTCTTTTTACTTTCTTTCATCCCAGGACTAAGATATGGGATTTTGAGGTTTTTAAAAATTCCAACTTTCGGGACATGCGTGCCCATTATGAAAAATTAAATATCTTGGTACTGTGCTGTTTACAATCAAAAATATGGTAACACCATCTAAACACATCCTCAGTAAGAATCTAGTATGTTTATTTAACAGGTAACCTCAACAGAAAATATTTTTTGAAATTGAGAGTGGCGGCCATCTTTAGTTACGTGAGTCATTAAATATAAAATTGGCTAGAACAGGGACTTTAACAATATCTGAGAAAATTGAAAATACGCTGAGGATAAATCTTAGGATGTTAGAAATGCATTTTGGCTAAAAAACTATATGATGAAAAATTTTGCTAACCAAGTACTGCTGCTTTAAACAGGCTTGTATATCTGATCCAGAATATAATGAGAATGACAATGTGCAGAGACATGCTTTGCATCCTCTTGGGACTCCTCAATGTACTGCAGTCATTGCCTCAGCCAGGTACCAAGTCTGAACTCCAAGGCAATGGGCATGTGGATCCTATGCAGTACTCTTCCTGCAAACTGCCTCTTTGGTATGGTCACTCAGAGTGTTGTAAACAAAAAGATTAAAACTATGGTATTTACAAAAATTATGTTTACCTTTTAGATTTTCTAGTTTGTTTTACTTTTTCCTCTTATTGACCTACTAACCAATTCAGATAATGCACTTATTTCACTGTGATGTTCAAAAAGCCTCTGACTGTTAAGTATGCTGGTTCTGCACTTAGGTTGTCAACTCACATTGGTCTGTTTTGCAATGCTTAATAAGCTCAATAACAACTTTTATGAAATGTTTTTGCAACTAGGCTGGAATGCATTTACAGCTCTATCAGAATACAATGCAAAACTGGGTTGTAACTTTTTTTAGGCAACATTTTTTTAAAAGCTTTGTGCTGGATCCAGTAACACATAGGGCTGGATATTCAGAGCAGTTGCGCAATGTGCAACAGGGTTGCACTGGTGCAACCCCACCAATGTGCTGGAGAGTGATATTCAACAGCAGCAGATGTGCAGTGCAAGTTGCAATGTGCCAATGTGCAATGGCAATGAATACATGCACAAGTGCAGAGTAGTAGCCATGAATATGCAACACAGTCACGATATTCAACAACAGAGAATGACATAAAGTGCAAACAAATGGGACTTGTGCAGAGTGGACGTGAGCCATATAAAAAGGGAGCAAGTGAGGGAAGGAGGCTTGTGCCAGAGGGGAGCCACATAGAGGGAGAGCGAGAGAGCGAGCGGGCAGCCAGCACAGCAGGAGGGGAGCCACAGATAGAAAGAGGCAGGCTGGGAGAGGCACACAGTGTGGACCAAGGAATGTGACACTGCTGGAGTTAATGAGAAGGAGCATGTGTGTGTGTGTGTGTTAGTGTGTGTGGACATGTGACAGGGTCCGAGGCAACATGCAGCTAGTGCCAGTGACACCCAGCACAGGAGGGGCAGCACAGGAGCCCTGGCAGATAGGAGGTGGAGGCCACAGCACACAGACTGCTGACCAGGCAGCCACAACACAAAGGTGCACCCAATGCAGGGGCAAGGACAGCAGCACACGGTCCTGGGGAGAGAGCCACCCAGGGGGGAGAGTACAACCCAGGCCATGGCCAGTGCCATTTTCCAGATGGAAGCAGTAATGAAGGGTGTGAGAAGGAAGCATGCAGACTGGCATGGCTGAGGAAGGGCCTGTTGGCGCTACGCCAGGAACAGGTTGTACCGTGCCCACACCACTTTCGAACAGTATGGTGATACAGAAATCATTGGCTGGTACCACCTGAACCAGGCAATTCTGAGGCGGCTCTGTGAGCTGTGCAGTGAGGAGATGCAGGCACCCACAAGATGGAGTTATGCCCTGTCGGTGGAGACAAAGGTCATGGCTGTCATGTGCCTGCTTACCACGGGTACCTTCCAGAGACCAACAGGGGACACCACAGGCATAACCCAGTCAGCCGCATCACGGCTTCTCACACAGTTCTTCAGCGCACTGCTGCCACATGCTTCAGAGTACATCCATTTCCCCAGCACACAGGCAGAGCACACAGCAAACATGCAGGAATTCTACAGGGTGGCACATTTGCCTGGCATGCTAGGGGCCATCGACTACACCCATGTCGGCATCTGCACACCACTTGGTCCAGAGGGGGTAGTGTACATAAACAGGAAGGGCTACCCCCAAGTCAACTGCTAGGAGGTGTGTGATGCCTGGGGGTGCATCATCAATGTCTGTGCCATACACCTTGGGGGAGCACACAATGCCTTCCTCTGGCACCAGTCAGCACTATGCCACAGGTTCAAGAGTGGGGACATTCCTACTGGCCACCTAGTCAGTGAGTATGCTGTGGAAGTGGGAAGCCGGGAACAACAGGGCAGGAAGTGGGGGATGCTGCGGTGGGGGTGCCAGGGGTGTGGGCGGGACGGCAGGGGGGTGTAGTGAGAAGGTCCACCATGCTAACCAGACATCTCTACACACAGGTAACAGTGGATACCCTCTCCAGCCCTGGCTGCTCACCCCATACCAGTGGTCGTCGACCCCAGTGCAGGTGTAATACAATGAGGCACATGCCAGCACACGGAACATTGTTGAGCAGGTGTTTGGGCTGCTGAAGGCTCAGTTCCATTGCCTGGACAGGTCTGGTGGTGCCCTACAGTATAGCCCCTCAAAGGCCTGTGGCCTATTCCTGGCCTGCTGTATATTACACAACATGGCCACCAACCATGGGATAGCTGTCGAGGTTGAAGAGGGGGACAACAGTGGGGACGATGTGGCCACTGGGCCTGGAGATGGTGGGCAGCCTCCCCTGGGTGATGGGATCCCTGGCTGACCAGGATGGCCCAGCAGCACCGGGACACAATCGCATTGGAGCACTATGGAGCATGCAGGTAGGTGAACATGGCCATAAGCAGGGCCCAGGGCCTATGTCACAGCAGACAGGCATGCATGGGCAGGCCCCATGCCTAGGACATCCGGAGGGGAGCATGGACAGGTGTGGGTCCAGACAGCACGCAGCACATTCCTGCACACCCCACCCACACACCTCTACACACCCCCACACACACACACACGCACATGCACACAGGATCCGCCATGCCCACACCCAGAGGCAGGCACTGGGCATGTGTCAGACGCTGAGCACCGGTGCACAGTGGCAGTCAGCACTATGCTGGCATCATTATGCACACACCACAGTGGCCAGCAGCCAGGCGGGTGAGCACAGGGCCCATGTGCGGCGTTGACCATGGATGCCACATCCATGGGATGCACAAGCACATGCCACACCAATGTGCACATAGGGCAGCAGTAAACAGCGGACATGGAGGTGGACAGTTAAGGAGCGCCGCACGGTAGCACGGCTGCTGCAGACATGTGGATGGCCCTGCTGGACCCACCCAGCAGCCACAGGCTGAGCAACGGCCTCAGGGGGTGTCAAAGACAGTCCCCCATGGGTGACACTGTGGGAATGCGACCGGGTCCTTGCAGGCATCTGCAGACTCCTAAACATGACCACTCCAGACATGCTTGGGATGCCCACAGCAGATCCTGGCATCAACACTGCTGGGGTCACACGACACCGTGACTGAGGGGTGGAAAGTGCACTCTGTGGGGTATGCAGTGGATGGCCATGCACCAGGGAGGCCAGCGGTGCCAGGCTAGCTGTCAGCCGGTCCATGGCTGCTGTTGTGTCCACCCACATAAGCCTGTTCTCCACCAGGAGCAGGTCAAAGTCCCTGTCATGCCCCTCTGCTGCCTGGTGCAGCTCTGCACGGAGTGCACACACCTCTGCCATGACCTGCACCTGCTGCTCAATGGAGGCCTTGAGCAGACAGGTGTGCTCGTCCAAGGGGTCGGCACCCTGGGGCTCATGAGCATTGTGCCATCCCATGGGTGTAGACTGACCCTGACATCCAGCCCCCTATGAAGATGAGTGCGGCATGGTGGGGCCCTCCTGGGGCTGGTCATCTTGTGGTGCACTGTCGGCGGGCGCTGCCCCAGACCCCCCTCCAATGCCATCAAGCTACTGCTGCTGCCCCTCCATCCACTGTGCGCAGGGTGACACCAGTGTGGCTGCACCATCAGCACTGCCAGCTGGTGCCACACCAGTTACAGCCTCGGTGATGCCAGGCACAGTGGCCGGTGTGCAAGCAACTACCACCAGGTCACCATCTGTGCTGCCATGGCAGCTGTGTGGTATGGGTGCCTCCCCTGTGCCAACAACATCGCTGTCCGGGATGAAGGTGCTGTCATCATCGGTCCCATACCCCACCCTGATCTGTGTCTCAACACACAGGACACCATGCCTGGCATCAAGCTGGAATACAGCCAGGGTTTTGTCCACAACTGTGTCACAGGCATCTGGATGGACAGCGTTACTGGGCTGCAATTGTTCAATCCCCTGGAGTCCGGTGGAGGTGGATGGAGGGTCCTCTGGGTCCAGGGCCACCCCCTTGGCGGACACCCACACCCCTGCCACTGTATGCAGGCATTCAGGAGCTGAAAGGGAATACAATTGCATGAGTGGTGCTGTCAACCCCCCTTCCCCCAGCTGCCCTGTCACTGCCTCCACTGGTCCTACCATGCAGTGATGGACTGCCACCCATCTGGAAGCCTCCACTGGGCATGCCCTCGATGGCGCTGCACCACATGGTGGCTGCCACCAGTTCCTCCCATGGCATCAGTTGGTGCACGTCAGGCTGACCCCCATCTGTGGCAGCACGCATTGCCTGGATGGCTGCCACTTTCTCCTTGATCCTCCTCTGGTCCGTGCCGACCTTCTTTTTGCACTCCTGCACAGACCGTTGGTGGCTGCCCTGCTGGTTCACAGCATGGGTCACACCCTCCCATGCTGTTGCCCCATGGCCTGTGGGGTGCCTGTCATGCCACTCAGAAGACACTTCTTGTCCAGGTACACCTTGAATAGGGCATCTGACTCTGCCCTGGTGAAGTTGGGCCTGTGCTTGCATGCAGGCCCACGCTCCTCAACCTCCTCTCTACCAGTCATGCTTGGTCCTGTTGAGATAGACATGTATTCCAACAGTCTGCTCAGTCCAACACCACCCTCCCATTCCACTGTCCCAACAGCCCCACAGCGTGCTTCATACCTCTAAAGGTTGCAGTACCGGTCTAATCCCTCTGCAGTCCCGCGGCGCTTTTATAACACATCACATGCAAATGAGGGGATGCGCAACTGTAATGAGATGCTAATGCAGCAGATGCACCGCGGATAGGCTAATCAGCTGATTTCCATATTCTGGATGAATATCGTGTGGTTGCACATTGCGCAATGGAGTTGCGCATACTCAAGCTGTTGCACAACCATGCGATATGCACAACAGGCACTGTGGCATGCATGAGCGTGCTGACATCACGTACGGCAGTGGTGCAGCAGATGCACAGAGCGCAGTAGGCAGTACAGCACATGGTCGCTATTGCACACATGTCACTCGTGCTGTACGGCCTACAGTGCCCGGGCACCATGGTGTCAATAGCGCTGTGGCGCCATGACACTGATGGAGCACCTGCACTATGGGAACCATGGTGCTCGTGCGCTGTTGGGCCATTCATCGTGGCCCCCACTTTCCCCTACCACACATCATGCATAGCGTTCCCACTGGCGCTGTGGTGTGGGCTGCATGGCCTGACCCTTGACCCCACAGTTGCCCTTTGACCTTCCTGGCAGCCCTGCATTACCGTATCACGCATCCCTATGTCTGCACAATAGGCATTGGCAGCGCATCACAGTGCGAGGTGCGCATATCCAGCACGAGTGGCACATGTGCTACTGGGTGCCATTTTGGATTGCCAACATAGCTGCAGCCATACTGCACTGTTCTAGTGCCAGGGCCCCTAACTGGACCCAAGTGCAGCTGGTCAATCTTGTGGCCCTCATGGAGCCTCATGTTGGCGCATTGTTTGGGCAGGTGCCCCTAAACAGGCCATGGACAGAGGTGTGGCAGGAGGTGGCCGATGGTCTGGAGGAGGCCACGGGTGCTCAGCACAGTGGCGAGCAGTGCAGGCACCACTACAGGGACCTGCAGTGGACAGACCCTGACCGGCTCTGGACTCTACAGGCACATGTCTGGAGAGGTGCTGTGCCACGGCCAGGTAAGTGCACATCGCCCATGCCCATTCCCATTCCGTGATCCATGGGGGCGGTGTGGCTGGCACACCTTGCTGCCGGGGGGGCTGGGGCTGCATGTCCTGTTGACCGTGGTGGCACACCATGGGTGCCCTGTGTCACTGCGCCACAGACACGCTGGGCAGGGTGTCACACTGTGCTGGGGGGGACCTGTGGTGTTGCAAGGTACTGATGTGTCTTTCTCCATGTTTCCCTCCTAGGCTCTGAAGATCGGAGGTGGGCTTATCTGCTGGTGCTGTGGCCAGGCCAGGGTGGGCCACCACAGGGAGTAGAGCACAGAATGCAGGCCACATGCAGTGCTGCTGGACAGCCACAAGGTGCACCACAGCATGCAGGTAGGCACAGTTACATGCTTCATTGTTGTACATGGTGGGCAGTGGGGGTGGAGGTGTGACACAGCCCTCTGTGCTCATGGTCCCTCCAACTGTGCACTGCCAGTGGTGTCCATTGCACCATTCTTTGGCAATTGCACATGTGGGGTGGCTGCTGCAGGTGGGCTGTGGGTGCACCCAGGTCATGGCTGTGCCACTGCCATCCTGCTGCTTACCATGTCGCCTGCCAACCATGGCAGTGGTGTGTGGCACATGTGCGGTGATGGTGTGCAGTGTTCTGCATGGCTGTGGTTCTCCGGGTAGGCAGCTCATGTGGGCCCACTCACTGTGGGTGGTTGGTAGCTGGCCCAGGGGCGCATGTCACCGATGCCCGCTGCGCACGGTGGGTGGGCTGCAAAGTTCCAGGCATGTACTCATACCATGTTCACTCCTTTGTCTTAGGTGTCTGACTGCCAGATGTCCATGTGAGGCTCCTGCAGCAGATCCTGCAGGTGACCACTGCCACGATCCAGATGGTGGGCCTTCTGGAGCAGTCTCAGCACAGACGGCAGCGACGACACCGGCGTCGGCCTCCAGTGGGTCATGGATGGACATAGGGCCCATTGGCCTGCATCACATGCCCCTCCCTGAGTCCCCACCCTGCCCTCCCTTGTCCCCTTCTGTTGGCATTACCTCTGTCCCCCCTGCCTCCCTTCCCTGTCCTCCCGGTTTGTTGCTGGTCCCACCATTCCCTGTTCCCATTACCCTGCACCCTGTAGATATGTATATTGTTGTTTAATACGTGTTGCAATACATTGTTTTATGGCTAGCCATCTGTGTCCATGTCTGCTTTGCAGCTGGCATGTGGTGCCATGCTGCAGTGGTGTGCATGGCTGCTGTGTGGTACGACTGGGGTGGACCAGGGTGTGTTCCTGGTGGTGTTCCACCATTGGTTGGATGGGGTGGCCATAGCTTGTCTGTACTGGGTGTGTGGGGTGTTCCTTGTGTGCTGTTCACCTGTGTGTTCTTGGCTGTGTTTCATGTGGTGTGTCCTGAGCCTCCCTGTAGGGGATGCCTGTGCCTGTGCAGTGGTGGCCGGTGTCACTTCCCTACCTCCATGCTCCACTGTGGTGCGCGTGGTCAGGGGCCTCCTACTGCCATATGTGCACTGGGCGGTGTACCTTCATGTGCCTACCATGCCTCTCTTTTCTGGCACACTCTGCGCCCTGGTGGTGGGACCTCCCACCTCTGTGGCTTGCCACCTGCTGGCCTGATTGCCATCCTGTGTGTGTCCTGGTACATGCACCTCTGCACCTTGCACATCCCTTGTTGCTGCTCTTGTGCTTCTTTATCTCCCCTGTGCATCCCTGGTTGCGTTATTGCACTTCATAACATGCTCCCTGGCGCATCCTTGGTTGTGCTATAGTGCATCAGGTGTGATATTCAGCTGCATTGCACAGGCACATCCTGTCGTGCGCATCTTTTGAATATCGCACCATTTGCACCATGGTGCAGTGGCATTATGCTGCGCACCTCTTGCGCCTGCCTCTGGCACATTTCTGAATATCCGGTCCATACTGTACAACTCATTTAATAATCCAAAAGTAACTCATTGGCATGGGAGCATAATAGGAACTGTAATGTGTACACCTGGAGCTGGAGCTAGAAATATGGGGACAAAAATGTGTACTTTTTATTTTTTAATTTAAAATATTCAATTTTTACAAATGAGAATAAACATACAACTATACCTTTAACAGCTTCTTTTCCACATCACTATACAGTAAGTATACCAAATCAGTATGAGGGAAACTGTGACAATGGTGCAAAGACACAAAATCACTACAAATCATTAGTGTGACCATGAAACATAGAAGCAAACACCCCCAAGAAAATATACTCCTCTCTCCTCCCCCCAACCCTACCCCCAGAGCACCACAAACCTTTGTTTTTGGGGGTGCACAAAGCTTAGCAGGAGGAAGACCCCCCCCCCACTGTACGACAATTAGTAGATAGAAACAATTAAGATATTAGTAGAGGGTCCCCCTGTGCAGGGTCTTATAATAAGTCTGCACTTCATGTTTCTCCTTAAACCCTAAAGGGACTCATGGGTTTTGTAACAGAGGTAAGAGGGCCAAGAGCAGAGCCCATCTCTTCATAAAGGCCTCTAGTCGGTCTGCCTGTTTAGCAGTTTGTTGCTCCATCTCTAATACCTGAAGAATTTCACAGTGCCACTCTTTTAAAGAGGGGCAGGATTGGTCTAACCAGTGTCTGACAATGATGAGTTTAGCTACCCCTGAAATTAGTGACATGTGGGCTTTACAACAGTTTAACATCTCCCAGGTGAAGTGTCCCACCAGGCAGATCTGAGGGGTAAAGTAGGGGTCCAATTCCAGCATGGGGTCTAGAGTATTTTTAAATGTTTGCCAAAAGGGGAATACCTGGGAGCAGTCTCATAAGATGTGTTTTAATGAGCCATCCTGCAGACCGTATCTATTACAGAGCAGTGATTCTGCTCTACCCATCTTAAATAATCTTGCAGGAGAGAAATAGAGATTGTGCAAGATATGGAACTGCAGGAAATGAAGACGGTCTTGCTTTATAAATTTGTATAAATGTTGCCAAACTCATTGCCAGTCTTTGACGCTCAGGTTTAAGTCTAGTTCTTGCTGCCAGTAGTAACATATTCCCTGAAGGCTACTAGGGTCATGTAGCTGTAAGAGGGTATAAAACCTAGAGATCAGATGAGGAGATACAGCCATTTCTGTAAAAGTAAGTAATATTGGGTTAGAATACTCCGACCAGGGATACGGGCCCATAAACGAGGTTATCACTTTGGTTAATTGAAGATATTTGAAAGAGTGGTAAACCGGAATGGAAAAATTCTCTTGAATCTCTTTTGCCGAGCAGAGTCTACCTTGATTAAGCAAAGAAGCGATTGAGGCATTTGCCAAGGTTGGACAAAAATTCTGTGAGATCGTGCAGTTGGCTATCTTGAAGTGCGGGTTCCTGAATAAGGGTTGGGAAGGATCTTTGTGCAAGACCAAACCTAGATGAGCATGGATCTGGAAAAGAGCTGTAAGGGACCACCAAATCAGTGAGTTATAGAGAGATTTGGAAAGATCAGAGGGTCTGATATAAATAAGACTCGCTATGTCAAAGCTCTGGGCCCGACAAAGATGTCTATATAGAAATCCAAAGCGGTGAATAAGTTATCTGAGGGGTCGGGAGTCCCGGGTTCCACCTAAAAATTCTGCAGCAATGATTAGCGCAGTTGTATAAGAAGAAGTTAGGTAATTTCAGGCCCCCCAGCTCTTTTCTATAAGACAACTTGGAATAAGCTCTGTGGATCTCTTTGCCTAACCAAAGAAAATGAGAGAGAGAGAGGATTGGAGATGGGTAAACCAGGATTTGGGAAGAAATGGGCACACCATGTTCAGTGGGTAAAGTAACCTGGGAAGAATATTCATCTTGTTTATATTTGCCCACCCCCACATAGAGAGTGGAAGAGATCTCCATCTCTGTAAGTCAGACACAATCATTTGAGAAATGGGGAGGAGGTTAAGTTTGGCCAGAGCTGAGATGTGTCTAGACACTTTAATTCCCAGACAGGGAAGAATTTTAGGTTCCTAGGAGAGATCCAGGTCTATAATCTTCTGTGCTTGAACAAGTAAATTTAAGGGCATAACCATGGTATTGTCCACATTCACTTTATACCCTACCACTCGGGAGAATATGTCTAATACATTTAATACAGCTGGTAAAGAAATAGTGGGGTTTTCTAGATGTAGGAGCAGATCATCCGCATAGACTGAAAGAATATACCTAGAATTACCAACCAGAATGCCCTGAATTTCAGGGTTACTCTGGAGAGATCGAAATAGAGGATCCAAATAGAGATTGAAAAGGAAAGGGGATGGGGGCAGCCTTGTCAGTTGCCCTGCTGTGGGGAAAATGAAGCTGAGAAGACGCCGTTATGCCGAATCCTTGCCAAGGGTTGGGAGTATATCACTCTCAACCAATCACATAATTGTGGGGGGAATCCAAATTTCTCCAGAGTGGCAAACAAGAAAGGCCAGGAGATGCAGTCAAACACCGTCTCCATGTCGAGGGAGACCAGAACCGCTGGAGTTTTTCTATCTCCTGCTAGCTTTATGAGATGAAGGACCTTATGCAAGTGATTGGAGGAGAGATGTCCTATCAAGAAACCCACCTGCTTAGGACTAATAAGCCCATGCCACATCTTCTGAAGATGATTTACCCAAAGCTTTGGCGAGAATTTTTAGGCCAGAGTTCAGAAGAGATTTTGGGCAGTAGTTTCAGGGCAGAAGATGCGATTTCCCAAGTTTGGGAATAACCGAAATCCAGGCTTGGGTAAACATGGGGTCCGAAAGGCCAGAATCCCACAAATAGTTAAATGGTTTAGTAAGGATGGGGGCTAAGGTATTTATGAAGCTGGCGTAAAACTGATTGTGAAATCCATCTGGGCCAGGAGCCTTATCCTTAGGCAACTGCCCAATAACCTGCCGCACTTCATTTTGGGATATGAAGGCCTTTAGGGTTTCCTGCTGAGAGTCTGTGAGTGAGGGAAGTAGGATAGACTCTAGGTATCTGTCCATGAGGGCCACATCGGGTTCCTGGTCCGGTTCTGCAAGGTCTGTAGAATTGCTGGAAGGCATTAGCTATGTCACAAGGGTTGGTTAGGATTTTGCCACCTGGGAGGGGTTGAAGACTATGTATCATCTGCCTCGATTCTGTTTGATCTGCAGAGTCAACAGTTTACCTGCCCTTTCTCCTGATTCTAAGTACCTGAATTTGACCCTCTGAAGAGAAAGATCAGCATGTTCAGCTAACATGCCATAATATTGTTCCCTACAGGCATGAAGCCTAGCTTAATTGACCTGGTAATCTGAAGCAGAAAGACTACGTTCCAGAAATTGGATTTGCGACAGCAAACCTTTAGTCTTTTCTTCCCTCTGCTTCTTGGCCTTAGAGGCCAGGCGAATGCATTTCCCTTTAATGGCACATTTAGCCGCCCCCCACTGCATATCCATGTTATTTACTGTCCCTTCATTTTCCTCAAAAAAGTGTGCATATATTCCTCAAGGGATTTAACAAATTGATTATCCTTAAGGATAGAGTTCAATCACCAGGCCCTGTCTTGCTCTTCAAATCCTTTTAGCGAGTGTTCCACGTACACTGGAGCATGGTCAGAGACCACTGTAGGGTGGATTTCGCAGGTTAAAAGGCCTGAAAGTAGCCTGCCCGGTGGTGGTGCTGAGGGTTGAGGTGCTGGACGCCACACCTCATGCCATGCCAGCGACCTGAGTTCGGGAACAAGCTCAGGGAGCCGGGGGGGTCAGTAGGGGAGGGAAGAGATCGAGCATCTGGAGGACAACTCTCTCTTCTCTGGGGAGGGTTCTAAGGTCCCACCACACTGTAGCACCACCTGGCGGTGGCCAAGATTGTGCCAGTTCGTGGTGGCAGCATATGCTAGAGGGACAGAGTTTGGCAGGTGGCAGTATGTCATGCCTAGCTGCCATTGCACGTCCGAACTCCAGTGGCAGAAAGGCAGAAAAATCCTCCTCCCGGGGGATAGGCGATGGTTCTGCCATTCAGGGTCCACACTCCCAACACTGGTGGTTCACCACTCCGAGTTCCCCCACTCCAGCCCGGCACTCTACATTTGCAGATGGAGCACCCTGTGTGGATAGGATGGCAATTCCCCTTGGGGGTTTAGAACGGGGGGTGATGCCAGGTCGGGGTGCGGAGTTGTGTGAGCCTCATAACGGGAGGTAAAGACCTTGGAGCTGGCAGTCATCAGAGAGAGTTCCCTCAGGTAGGAAGTCAGAAATAAAGTTTAAAAAAAAAAAAAAGAGGCCCAAAAAATTTGAAAGGGTGATAAGGAAGTAGTCGATATAGGAGTAGATCCTGTGGGGATGAGAAAAAAGGTATATTGCTGGTCATCGGGATGTAAAATACGCCATGGATCTCCAAGCCTGATCAATTCCATAAAAGCCCTAATCCCCCGCTGAGCTGGCAAGAGCCCCTTTTGGCGAGCACTGGATCTATCTAGATCCGGGTGGACGGCAAGGTTCCAGTCCCCTCCAAGGAGGATAGGGAGATGTGAAAAGGCAGTAGCTGTTCTGTCAGGTGTGCAAAAAAACTTGGGGAATCTATACTGGAGCCATATGTCCCTCCTAATAAAACTTTGTTTAACCCTAAGCAGCCCTGAAGAAACAAGAAACATCCTTTGGGGTCTCTGCATTCATTAATCAGGTGGAAGGGAGTCTTCCTCCTAATGAGGATTCCTATCCCTCCCCATTTATTACTAAGCCCCACTCTATAAGCTTGATCCACCCATTCCCTTTGAAAGTAGTGTATGTCCATCTGTCTAAGGTGCGTTTCCTGTAAGAAAACTATATCTGGTTGAAATTTTTTAAGATGTCGCAATATCACATGTCTCTTTTGTTTTTCATTAGCCCACTTTACATTTCAAGATATAAATTTAATGACAGCACCCATCATGAATGCACACCCAGATTAATCGATTACCCCTAAACATTTTGATCTTATACGAGTCAAGTGCTCCAGGAACCTCCCCCGCCCAACATCCCTCACCCCCCCACCTACAGGCCCCCTTGAGAAAAAAACCCAATAAGCACCCCACCCTGAAAACTACTACTCCCCTGTCCCTAAGGGCTACAACTCAAACACACTGCCCGTGATATACAGAAACATCTTCACAGGCCCCCAATACCCCTCCTCCTCCCGTCCCCACAGCTTGTACAACAATACTAAATTTAACCACTGAAAGAACCACTATAACATTATACCTTGTTCCTCCACCATGCAGGCCTAATTATACCTTCCTTGGGCTACCCCAACAAAAATCTTGTAACAACCTTGACTAGAGAGGCTGTGTGTTTCAAAGCACGAAGGTGGCTTCACGTGTTGGGAACCCTGCGACGCTGATAAACAATACAATTACCACATTGGACAGCCAGCCTAAATGCTTCTCCAGGTAACGATAGACTTGTGTTCCCCCCTCCCAGCGCCCCCCGCCATCTCTTGCCACTCAGAGAAGATCTGTGATCGTCGCCACCGTGGTACCAGTGGAGGCCCCCAGTCATGTAGGTACCCACACCCTTGCCCACTATAGGGACTCTAAAAGACCTCAGTATCCAGTAATACTTAATGAGTACCAGGTCAAAGGGAAGGGGACCAAAAGCTTGTAGGAGGGGAAGGGTTCCAACAATCACTCCTATCACAGTTGGTATACAGTCAGAGGCTCGGGGCTGCCATTTCATAACTGTGAGTAATTTTAAGCCATGATGGCAAAACGCTTCCTAGCACTCTTCCCAATTTTCTACATCTGGCTGCCCACATTTTCTGGCTGGGAGGGAGTTGGGAAAAAACAACTCCCTCCTCCATTCTTCCAGTCAGTTGCAGGCCACAGCTACTGGTCCTCTGCCAAGGGGGGCATGAAGAGAACCCCACCCTACCTCTTAATCATCTTTGAAATGGTCCCTGACAAACAGCCCTTTGAGGATCAAGGGGAGTTACCATGAGGGCAACTCTCTCATCTGCCTTATGGATCAGCATCTTCTGAGTCCAACCAAAATAGGCATGCCAGCACTCTTACACCCTGTGATGGCCCCACCAGCCCCATCTGAGCAAGACCACAGACCTACCTGCATCATCGGTGGGCCAGAGATGAGGGAACACATGTCCCCCAGTAAATTAACTCACCTTTTCCTCGATGCTTCCACTTCCAGATCTCAGGGGCCCAACATCCAAAGTCACTGGGCAGCTTCTAGTGAGGAAGATCCCTGATTGGAGGTCTAAAAGACTGGATATTTTCAGGGTTTCTAAGTTAGCCAATAAATGGTTTGAGCCAAGGAAGTTACCCCAGTGTTGAAACTCAGGCTGAATTTAAGTCCAAAGAAAAAATAAAGTCATCAGAAAAAAAATTAGTCACATTGTATGTCAATCACAGGTCAGCATGGCATATCACCAACAGGAAAATAAAAACTTATTTGCTGCAAGTCCCAAAGGTTCTAAGATGTGATCCCACTGTCTCTCAACTCAGTCACTTAGGGGCTTGGAAAAGATCTGGGAAAAGATTAGGAAGCTCACTTTTGGCTTGACTTTCCGTTTTGAATGTCTTCAATGTGCCATTCTGATTCACCTGCAGCCTAGCTGATACATCTTAAATCATATCCCCACGGCCAGAAGCTTAGAGACGAAAGGATTGAATTCAGCTCTCTTAAGCTGCACCAAGTGAGGGAGATCCTGCATTATTCTCAACTTAGTACCCACCCAGAGAAGTTCTTCAGTATCCCTCAATTTGGTTAGGATGAGTGCCTTGTCCAGAAAATTCAGAAATTGAAAGATCAGGAGTCTGGGTGGGCTGTTCGGTGAAGGAGTAGGCTGTAATGCTCTGTGGGCCCTTTCAATTAGGTATCCAGGGCCATTTGGAGATGGGCCCACTATTTTTTTGCAAACCTTTTGTAGAAAAAGGCTAGGATTTTGGCCCTCTGAACCTTCTGGTAGCCCAGTAGTAGTAAATTATTTCTGCTACTACGGCCCTCCAAATCTTCAATTTTGTCTTCCAACTTGTCAACTTTCCAGTGGAGGGCCATAGAATTTGAATCCTGGTGAGACCTCCAGTTTTCAATAGAGGTGGTTATAATTTCAATGTCGCCCACGCAACATAACAGGGTCTCCTACGCTGCCTGTAGGGAAGCAAGTTGCTCCTTAATACTAAGCAGGGTATCCTTAATTGGTGAAAGCTCCTGGAGGAACTTTTCTTCTGTTAGAGGCATCATGGCAATGTTTGCTTTAGTGCTCATTGCTGTCTGGGTTTTGGCCTTCTTGGCTTCCTTTGCCTTCTCCGACGTAAGCGGCGGTGTGTGCGTCAGGCCCGCAGACCGCATCTCCGAGTCCATCTGTAGGATGTCCTGCTAGCTAGATTGGAGGTTGGGAGCTCGGCAGATAGGACCGGAGTAGTTCTGCAAGCTCTACATGGAGGAATATTGGTGAAATGAGCCCCAAATCTCACTTTTAGAAGCTGTGGAATCGAGTCGGGGAGCGGAGCTGAGGTAAGTGTGACTCACCTGCTCTGACACATCACGTGACTCCCACAAATGTGTACTTAAGGCAGAAAGCAGTGCAGGGTAGCAGTGAAAACTGTATTTTTTTATTCTATTTTAGATTGCCCCTTATCTCCTGACTTGTATGATACCTGTTTGGCCCCGTATTGTGTCTGCTTTACCACGTTGTTTTACAGCTGAAACATTAAAAGGAAGGCTCCTTTTAATATGTCTCTTACCAGGTTTTCATCAGTACTGTCTGCTGTTTTTGAGCAGCCATTGTTTTAGATCTCTTCTTGTGGCTATAATGAACTAGCAGGCGGCACACATGGCTCCCTAACTTTATGGGACACCAGGTGTACAAAAACAGCTGAGAATACTGACGAAAGCGTAGTCTGGGATGTATTAAATGGAGCACTCCCTTTGTTACTGCAAATTTGAAAAAAAGTATGAAAGTAGCAGACTTAAAATGGGAAAGAATTATATTATACAGGACAGGAGATATGGTGCAACCTAAAATAGAATAAAAAAGTATGGGTCAAAATAGTCACTGCTGTTATGCACTGCTGCTTTATTAAGATGGACATCACAGCTTCTGATCAGGAGAAGGACATGGAAGTAACAGTAACACAATCTCTGATGTAGTCAAAGTAGTATACAGCTGCAGCAGCCACAAAGGTAACTGGGATGCTGGGATGCTTTAAGAGGGGGACAGATAACAGATCAAGAGTGGTTAAACTGTCCTTGCACAAGGCATTGTTTAGCAAACATCTGGATTATTCTGTACTGCACTGGGCTTTGTATTACTATTTATTTCAAAGGTTTTACCAGAAGAGACATACTGAGTTGATAACAGTACAGGAACTGATAAGCTGTAAAGGTACAGTGCAGGGCTACTAAACTGAGAAGTGGCTTGAAGGACTGAGTAAGGAAAGGCTAAAGAATTTAGGGATGTTTTCCTTGGAGCAGTGTGGGTACCCCAGGTAATACTACCCTCTCAAGGACAAATAAAATGTGGGACGTGGGCCTGGTCTGGGATGGTGAAACAGGTAAGGTGTGGAGCCAAGAATTGGCCCCTCACCCAATTAATTAAAAGGTAACCATGTTTATTTCATTATCCGTCAAGCCCAACATTTCACCCATCTGGCCTTCCTCAGGGGTACAGTATTTTTTTCTTATCCTTGGAGCATTGTTCCTCAGTTTTTAGTCACGTTTGAGTTACTTTGCAGCATTCTTGCAGTTTTGATTCCCCTCCTGTCCTTATTTCTCTAAGGAAGGATTTGCATCATGTCTCAACTCATCTGAAAGTAAGGTTGCTCAGAATCTGCTGAACAGAATCCGGTTCATCGGATATGGATCCAGTTTTTGGATTTAGGGTTTTAGGATTGGCAGTCTGCAGATCTTATGCCCTAAACTGAATCCTAAAACCTATTTGGACATAGGCATTTAGGATTACAAATGCAAATCCTCAGTCCAATTTTCAGACCCTTTTAGGATTTGAAATAGAATCAGTTTAGGATTTGGAAGTTCCTAAAATCCTAAATACTAAATCTGGATCAGAATCAGCCAATTCTGAGCATCTGTAACCGAAAGGAGTGTTTTCCTTGGTAATGAGAGGACTCCAAGGAGGAATAATATAAGTCTACAAAATATTGCAAGGACACAGGAAGACTGGCCATAGAAACCTATTTACAGTAACACAAAATAAAGGAGAAAGTATAAGCTTAAACTGGGGGCAGTGTAAGGGTAAAACCAGGAAATATGGGTTCACACAAAAGGTGGTTACTTTGTGGCATGGTGTGCTGGAAGTTGCTGTAAAGAGAAGTGGTATGCAGTTTTACAGACCTAGGCTAGATATGTTCTTGACAGAGAACATGAGTAGTTATGGCTACTATGAAACTCTGTGCAAAGTTTGTAACTTTGCGTTATGTTTCACTACATGGATTCAGAACTTTCAGGTACTGCTCTGCTTTGGTAGTGGCCTGTGCTCAGAGTTTTGAATCCATGCAGTGACATTGGCATAACTCCAAATCCCTGCTTCCATGAAAGGAACTGTACAGAATATTGCCCATGCAATACAAAACACAGTTTACAGTTAAAACTTTCACTCAGGTACTGTGAAAGACTGATCATTTGTAAGTATGAATATAATTTCTGAAAATATGATCAATACAAGCAGTTACATACCAGAAATGATTTTATGTTCCCTTTAATCAAATGGGTTTGTAGTTACCTTAGTTAAAGGTGAACTACAGTCATAATTCACAAAAAATATGCTGTGCAGAGTGTTTTGATTTGTGGGTATAGTCCTAGTGTGTCATTTACTTTGTTTGCTGTTGGGAGTTTTTTGTCTGAATTTGCCTACTAGTTGTATGGCCCCTGGGGACCTCCATGTTTGGAATTGTTTAATTGCTGTTCTTTTTCCTACAGTGCCTCCTGTCCCATGTGGCAGTGATGCATTCTTGACCACAGATTAAGCAAGTAGTGATTTGGTGTCAAGTTTACAGCAGTCCTGTGATTTTAAGTGCCTCTCCTTACCCAGTGAGCACTGGTAAAGACTGCAATACATTCAAAGTTTGGCAAACACCTGTGGAATAAGTGAGTGGGCTATTTTGTAAGGAAACCGCTAGAGTTTTCTAATTATAGCATTGATGACCTGGGATGAACTGTGTGCTTTTTCATGGCTGTGTAGTTTTATGAAACAGAATGCTTTAAAAACAAAATATTTACTCCTCCTCCTTGCTAGACTTACTGTAGATGCATACCTAGAAAACAAAAAGATTGGATTAAAAAAATGTAGTTTGTTGAGACCAAAATATCAGGCTCCTAATAGCAGATTACTGCTGCAGCAGCTATTATTCACTGTATATATGGTCAAAGACTGGTAGGCAAATTTAGAAAACACTCTTAATGGCTAACAAAGGAAAGGGCACACTAGGACTAGGACTACACACACACACAAATCAAAACAATGTCCACAACATATGTTTTTGCAAATGTTTTACTGTAGTTCGGCTTTTGATTTTATCTCTTTCTTTGCGTGTTAATACTGTAACCATTCTAGTGGTCTTTTACCAATATGAGATCTCAGTTACTGTACAATCTAGGGAGAAACACAGATGGAGAGGCAAGTCTTTAGAAGGGTCCCACTTTGTCTTGCTCTCTGGAGACTTAGTACAGTGAGGAATTACAGGATTACTGACTCACGCTCACTCAGTTATGTCCTGCCATGCTATGCAAAGTAAACATGCACCAGTTTCAATTTTGGGGGCGATGGTTCACAGAAGAGTATTTGCCGATAGCCCAGAAGAGTGTCAAAACAGAATCAATTCAAATTCAAAATTAAACCGTATTTACCTAAGCAGGGCAATGCCCCAGTTGCAATATGCATCTAATTTGAAATGTACATACTGTAACACAATCATAGAGCAATACAATAAAATCAATGATAAAACAGATGAAGAAATCCTTGTGGTCTGCTTGGCCAAGGGCATCATGTGACTCTCTAGTTATCACAGCACAACCAGACACCTCAGATCCCACAGTGGATTTTTTATTAAATATGTTTATTTTTTTGCTATTTTATAAGAGGAATAATATGCTTTAGGGTGTCCTGTTATGCTAGATATGTGAAAACACATCCAGTGGTTGAAAGTAATCAGCTTCGCTGGCAGTGTCCATATTAGTGATGTGTAAAAATAAAATTATACCTGTGGAATTTCATCAGAAGTCTGAATTTTGCAGTGCACTTTGGTAACTTTTGCAAAATTATGACTTAGGCTCATGGAATGACTCTATATATTGTGGATCAAGGTATTAAACTATGGATTGAATTCCATAGAACTGACTGCTTTTTTTATGTATAGAACTGCAGAATGATTGTATATATTGTGAATCAGTATATTAAATTGTTGGTTGGAATTCTACAGAACTTTTTGTTCGGTGGTATATGTGTATCATTCTAAAGTTCAGCCAGAAAATCCATGGAACAAAGATTTTGATTTTGCCAAGGTCTGAATTTTCTGAAAGTTTACTAAATGTGTGGATTTACATTTTCTGCCCAGCACTAGTGTGTGTGTGTGTGTGTGTGTGTGTGTGTGTGTATATATGTATGTATATATATATATATATATATATATATATATATATATATGTTAATATATTAATATATTATAGTGGCACAATAGCACCACTATTGTTAGGGTTGAGTAGGCAGTTTAATGTTAAACCCCAAATTTTGCACTTTAATAACTTTGCAACCATTCAATGGATTTGCACGAAAGTTGGTATGCACTGTCCCATTGCAAAGTTCTCTTGATGTGCCAAGTTTTGTTTTGATCAGATGTGCAGTTTGTATGCAGCGCATAGTGAAAAAGTGTGCTTTTCAATTTTTTTTCATCAGAAAGAGGCTGCCCCAAAGAACAAGCCAGCATTAGTTTGGTGAAAAAATATTAATCTGTTCCAAAGTTATTAAATTTTGAAATTCCAGGTTCTGAGCACGCTCGGTTCAGTCTTTTGGATAGATAGATATATAAATGCGAACAAGGATTTGCCTTACAAACAAGGATTTTGACAGCTCATGAACAGGGATTCATTAAATCCCTGTTCGTATGAAAAAAATCCTTGTTCATTGAGCCTCCATCTTGTTTTCATTTTTTCAAAAAACTAAACATTGTAACTTGCCCCACGGATGTCTTCTGAGGAGATTGAAGTATGGGTTTTGGTCAGGGTGATGCCCTCTACAAACCCATGGCTTTGGTTCAGTTTACTTTCCTCAAAAAATGGCTATTTTTTATTCCAAAAATACTTGTTCATCATTCACTTTCAATCCTTGTTCGTGAGGTGTCAAAATTCATATTCATGAGCTGATCCTTGTTTGTAAGCTGACAAAATCCTTGTTTGTCAGATCAGGACCAGATGGCCCTATCTCGCGAACAAGGATTGGCTAGCGAACAGGGATTTTGACACCTCACGAACAAGGATCAGCTCATGAACAGGGATTTTGACACCTCACGAACAAGGATTATAAAAAATAATCCTTGTCCATGAGCTGCCAAAATCCTTGTTTGTGAGGTGTCAAAATCCTTGTTTGTCAGATCAGGACCAGATGGTTCTATCTCACGAACATGAATTTCTCACAAACAAGGATTATGACACCTCACAAACAGGGATTAGGCTCACGAACAGGGATCTGACATCTCATGAACAAGGATTATAAAAAAAAAATCCTTGTTCATGAGGTGTCAAAATCCCTATTCATGAGGTGTTAAAATCCTTGTTCATGAGAAATCCTTGTGAGCTGTTAAAATCCTTGTTCAGGAGATTAGGATGAGATGACTTTAAAATCCTTGTTCATGAGCTGTCAAAATCCTTATTTGTGAGGTGTCAAAATCATTTGTTCACAAGCCGATCCTTGTTCATGAGCTGTCAAAATCCTTGTTCGTGACACTAGGACCAGATGATCCTATCTTGTGAAGAAAGATCGGCTCATGAACAGGGATTTTGACACCTCACAAACAGGGATTTTTAAAAGTTGCTGTTTCTTTTGCACGTCACTCCAAAGAAGTGGTTAGAAGTTTTGGCTTGAAATTTGCAGGGTACAAAGGGGACATCCCACTGATGTGTCTTATGCTGGTTTGGTGTAAAAACTTGCATCGGTTCTATAGTTATGGTATTCAGAAGTTGACAAATTCCCCATAGGATAACATTGTGACTAATGCGGCCCCTTTCAGTGCCTATATCTCGAAAACGGTTCCAGAAACAGATTTTTTGCTAAGTGCAGCTGTACTAAGCATGCGTGCAGGTTACCAATCTATGATTATAACTGCAGTGGAATTTTTTTCCAAAGTTGCTACAGTTACTAAGATATTGCACCATTTGCAGCACAAGGCTTTCTTGAAATGTGTCTAGGGCTGTGCAGTGTCTCTACAATTATAAGTAGGTGGGGCCCTGCACTCCCACATATGAAAACTATTATGCAGTAATGATACTGCAGGGTGATCCATTATGCAATACTGGGAGCACAGAACCCCTGCGCTCCCACCGGGAGATGACAGTTCATTAAGAAAAAATGATACCATGGCGCTCCCAAAACCATATAGGGGTAACATTACACTTTCTCAAAAAGTAAGGAAATTCATTGCAAAAATCTTTGCTAATGCATCATTTAGGGTTGACACATCCTAACACCCCACCACCCTACCACCCCACTACACCCCCACCATCCACAGACCAACAGCTGATGGGGTGCACCTTGGGGTTATCAGACCTAACTGTCACCCCATGGAATAGGGTGAGAGTTAGGGCTGATGACCCCAAGGCACACCCTATCACCTGTTGGTCTGTGGAGAGCGGGGTGTTAGGATGGGGGTGTTAGGGTCTTAACCCTTATGCCTCATTTCCCTACTTTTGTCACTTCAACCCTAACTGATGCATTAAAGAAGCTTTTTGCAATGAATATATATATATATATATATATATTGGGTCTGTTCATGAAAAGGGGTTACCAAAATGTGACTTGAGGGTCAAATTTTCAAATTATTTCTAGATAACATTTGTGATGCATTTTGAGATATTATGACCCAAGTAAGAAAAATAAACATATTGGGAGATAAAAGTCTCACTGGTTCCTGAGATAAAAGAACTGTATTGTGGTGAGTGTAACAAGTGACACCACATACCATGGTGAGTGTAACACCTGACACAAGACATCTGTTTTAGTGGTAAAAACTTTAATAAACATATGTAATGAGTTATATTAAAACATGAGAAATAAATATCTATAAGAATTACATTACATTAGTTACAAATTTGACGTTTTGCACTACATACTGTGGTGAATGTAACAAGTGCCACCACACTTATGTTTCACTTATTAAAACTGTACTAAACATGCCTAACAGCTAACATACAATTGCTACTAACTGACATACTGCTATAAAACATGAAAAAAATTGACAATTACATTACTGGCAAGTGTGATGCTTAACACCACATTACCATGGTGAATGTAATGAGTGACACCACACATTTGTTTCAGTGTTACAGAATTTAGTGGACATGCCTAACGGCCAACATGCTACTAATAATAACTGACACAGTGCTACAAAACCTGGAGAAATCCGACAATAATCACAGTACTGACAGGTGAAATGTTTGACACCGCATACCGTTGTGAATGTAACAAGTGACAGTACACATTTGTTTCAGT
This sequence comes from Neoceratodus forsteri, assembly GCA_016271365.2. NCBI lineage: Eukaryota > Metazoa > Chordata > Ceratodontiformes > Ceratodontidae > Neoceratodus > Neoceratodus forsteri. Next base: position 1,211,583,955 of record CM028129.1, on the reverse strand, counting down.
AGAAAAAAGTTTGCTGAACATGCCTAATGGCTAACATGCTTCTACTAATGACTGACATAGTGCTACAAAGCCTGGAGAAATTTGACAACATTGATGACACTCACGGGTGTGATGTCTGACTCCACATACCATGGTAAATGTAACAAGTGACACCACACTTATGTTTCACTTACTAAAACTTACTAAACTTGCCTAACAACTAATATACCACTGCTACTGACTGACATACTGCTATAGAACATGAAAAAATTAAACAATTACATTACTGGCAAGTGTGATGCTTAACACCACATAACATGGTGAATGTAACACGTGGCACCACACATTTGTTTCAGTTTTAAAAAGTTTACTGAACATGCCTCATGACTATCATGCTACTACTAATAACTGGCATAGTTTACAAAACCTGGAGGAATTTGACAATAATAACAGTACGGGCAGGTATGATGGTTGACACCACATGTTGTGGTGAATGTAATGAGTGACACCACAAAGAAAATCCATTTTAACCCTTCACCCCATATACACAGTATAATGCCTATTACAACTGATGCCCAGCACTTTCCCTAGACATGCAGTTGTCACTGAAATATGATCCCTGAAAATTTGCCCCAAAATCAGTGAATGATGGTATCCAAAGCCTACCTGTGGTGAATGTAACTGCAGCCCTCATTGTTGCATGCAGTGCTTATCTTCATGGAATGTAGCCCTACAAAATGGAGGAGCCACATGCAAACAATGATTTTTAAACCACAATTCAGCTCCTTCTTCTATGGTTGCTCCTTGGTTCTGATGGGCAGGTTATGACTTTGCAACTGTCACAGACTGACGGGTAAACATTGGGCCTGATGTGACTCCAAGTAGAGTGAGGGTCAAAGGTTGCTCTCCCTTCTGTAGGAAAGATAGATCAAGCAGTAACACAGCCAATTATCACAAGGAGGCAAACTAGGAGAGAAGCCAGACAATCTTTTAAAGTGCTAATAGCACAATTACAGATTTGGGGGCCACGCAGATGAATGTAACGTGCTGTGACACCAACTGTTACATTCATCGCACTAAATACAAAGCTGAACAAATTAAAAATGGAGAATTACAATAGGCTAAAGAGTACAGATAATAAAAAACACAACTCCAGATTAGTAAGCAGAGTTACTTTATTAAGGGAAAACAGTAAATAAAGCTTGCAAAAACAATTAGTAAAACATGTGTTTTTGCATGTCACACTTTTTCAGGTGAAAAAAACAGCAAAATGGAGCTGGACACACCATCAAAAAAAATATGGATACCCAAGAATTCTAAAGTTATGTTATTTATCTGCACATATAGTCAACATTCAGATTTAGTCAAAAACATATAGGCCCAGATATTCAAAAGGGTTGCACATGGTGCAACAGTGTTACGCCATACACAACCCACTGATGCACCAGGTCACGATATTCAAAAAGGAAAAGTCGCCGCACAAATCCCGATGTGCCGGAGCGCATCAGTAATATACTAGGCACAGGTTGAAGGCGTGCCATGCATAACCTGCACGCCCGATATTCAGCCGGGATGTGCAGAGTCATGCATGCGAACCCCTACCGTGCCCGCACAAAGTTAAGCCAAAAAGGGAATAAGTGATGGCCACCACAGGTGAGCTGCCGATTGCAGGGTGCAACACAGCAGCTGCCACCTGTGGGTGGCCACCCGAGTTCCTGCCACACCTGGCGGCACCCCCCATGCCCCATCATGGGCATCTGTGTAGCGAAATCCCCCCGTCCAATATCCCTGGTGGTCCAGTGGACCTCTATGTGCCTGATCATGGGCATTTGTCCTGAAGCGTAAGCCCCCCATCTGTAAGTCATCAAATACTCCTACTACCCTGGTGGTTTCATTCACATATCTGGACTGAGTAGTACAGTATGGGCTGCATGCCCATTGGCTCACACTGTGAACCAATGGGCGTACAGCCGTACCGAGCTGTCAGTCGGCGGGCGGTGGGACGGCAGGTGGGCGGGGTGCTTCCACCCACTGGCTGATGGGGGGAAGCAGGGCGGTGGGGCTTAGTGGTCAGGTGGGGTGGGGGGTACACTAGACCACCAGGATAGTAGGGGTCTTTGATGACTTACAGATGCCCACGATTGGGCAGCGATTGGTCCACTGGACCACCAGAGATATTGGACTTGGGGGGATTCTATTACTGATGCCCGCGATCGGGCTGAATGTAGTCCACTGGACCACCAGGGATATAGGAAGGGGGGTTTACATGAATGTCCACGATTGGGCTGCAGGGGACGTCGCTTCCCGATGGCTGCTGCCTAGCTGGGCGCCAGGCGCAAGTCATCGGGGATCGGCGCACCTGCATGCTAATGGCATGCAAATGGGGCCGTAATGAGATGCAAATGGCCCCCTGTGTGCCTTGCATAAATTATGGCCCCATTTGCATGTCCCCTTTTGAATATCGCAGGTACAGTGCATGGCGCAATGGCACTTGTGCTAGCACATCTCCATGCTCCACTCTGGCCACTTGTGCTGCTGCAGTGCCACTGCACCATGCACAGTGGGGGTGGCCAGGGTGCGATATTCAAAGCTGCTGTGCCATAGAGCAGAGTCTGCTGAATATCGCCCAGGCCACACCCCAAGCAACAAAGTTGAACTGCGCCCAGGCTTGTGCCACAGCCTGGCACAGTTTGAATATCCGGGCCTCACAGTTCTTGATTTTTAAAAATGTGGTATGCACTGTATGGTGGGCATTGGTAACTCCTTTTCATGAACAGACCCATAAATATATATATATATCTATATATACAATAGGGGTGAGTGGTAAATGAGTGACATAAAACAGCGTATCATCCACTGCAGTGTGATATTTTTACCCTCTGCTCTACTGTGATGATATCAGACATTTACACACACAGGTCACAAAAGGTCACTGATATCATCACCCTGAGGCAACTTTCCCTCAGCATACAAAACACCTGTCCTGTTACCATAGACACAAATGCAGAACTACCTGAGAGGTCTCACTGCTGCCTACAGCTAACTCAGTGAGCATTACAAAACACACCTATCCCCCCAACTTCCAGCTCATTACTGTGATGCTCTCAACTTGATGCAGCCAAATTCCAAACAGCACAGCTTCACAGAACAGTTTAAACTACTGCTTGCAGCTAACTCAACTACCACTGAAACACACTCTCACTTGTTCCTCAAACTCTGATTCTCACCCATTACAATTATTGTTACAATCTCAACTTCACTGCAGCCAGAATCCTAAAGAGCACAATTTCACAGAACACTCTGCAGTCTGCCTGCAGCTAACTTAATTACCACTGAAAACAGTATCAACTGTTCTGACACTCTGCCTCTCAGCTCATTACAATTACTGCGATGTTCTTAACTTCAGTGCAGCCAGACTGCTAAACAATACAGCTTCACAAAAGTATGTTTCTCAGTCCTATCTAAAACTAACTCATTTAGCATTTGGTGAAATTTGCATCTATACCTCTAAAAGTCACTGATTTCCATGGAAGCTTCTCATTTTACATTACATTCACAGTAAAGGGTCTATTCCAACAACTTCTTGAACTCATTTTACAGTTTTCTAACACAGTGTCAATGAGTTCGTCATTTGCCCTTGACTTCCTAATGTTTATACGTCATTTGAAGACCAGGTTATTTATTGAGTGGTATGCTTATGAACATGCATATATGGAATTCCTACAATAGTGTTGATCAGTGGAAAAACAGTGCTTTAAGACATTCAGGTTTCTCTTTAGATCAAACCAAAAAGTATCAAGAAATGTAAAGTTCAGTAGACATCATTAATGGATCTGAGAGTTGGGCTTGCATTGTCATGAAATATCAGTTATTTCTGTAATTTTTATGATTAATGCAATTTACCATTTCTCCCTTCCTTCCTTCATTTCTTCAAGATTTTTGCTAAGCAGACTGCGTTCTCCAACAGACTTTACTTTCTCTATTAAAGTCTTCCCTTGTCCCTTCTAAGCCTCTTCTCCTTCTCCCTGAAGATCATTCTCCAAGATCACTTTGCACATGTTTGTTCTTGTATCTTCAAGTATATTTACAGATACATGTCCATGATACAGTGATCAGCGTAGAGTTGCTGATCCAATCCCAGTGGAGCGATGTGGAAAAGACTGGGAGCACAAAAAAGGCGCTGCCAATCAAGCATTTTTATTTGCTGTGATAGAAGAGCAGAAAGGCTGCAAGTGTTTTATGTTCACCTATGAACACTCCCCACCTAGGCTGCCATGCTCACGAAGTCTAAGGGCATATGCCCACCCCAAACTCCCATACAAGTATTGCTGTTTAGGCAAAGGAAAGGATGCAAACGTGTAATTTAGTGCACTCCCTTGCTGAATTTTAAATTGCGCATCCCCTGTCACCTGGTGTGGGTTTAGGATAACATAATTTCAGGCAGACCACAAGTCAAGTACATATAAAAATGCATGGTTGTGTTTATCATTTTATTTTCATCATGTAAAATATACAGAAAGCAAAATGATAAGTCAGACAACTACTTAGCTTCAACAGTGTTTAAGGCTTTTCTTCAGCCTAGCATGAATCAAATGGTGTGAAAGCACACACTGCCAGGAGGTTGTCCACCTTCCTCAGTCAGTATCCAACTGACCACCCTATCTATCCTCTCTCAGCATTGAGGTAGGGCTCTTTATAAGCTCACTAGAAGCTGGAAAACAGTTTCCCCTTCCTTTTGAGTAACAGCAGATATAACATAAAACTAGCCACTGGGGGCCACTGTTTCACCACAGAGAACAGTTATTTGGCAGCCACCTGGAGTACATTACATAACTTGTTTACAGTACTATCAAAGGTCAGAGCCGAGGTCAGAACATTCTGTGCTCTCCTAAACTGTCTTGCAGGGTCATGTTACCTCATGCTGTCTGCTGCAAAATATATCTTAGAAGAGGCTGCTAACATTCAGAAAAAACAGACAAATGTTTGTTATTCTTATATCTCATTTTGTAACTGTACTCTTAGTTTTGTTTTAGGTTAATATACACAGAAAGCTTTATAAGCACTTCAGCACTTAATTTATAACCAGCCAACCTGCATTGTTGGACGTTATACAAAACATAAACTGCTTTGGAAAGGGGTTTCAGTTTATCCCAGGGGTGTCCATTATGACAGGAGACACCCTGTCACACCCCCCACCCAGAAATGTTCTTGGCAAAACATCCTTGTTCCTCTCCACCTTCATTAATGCAGCTGAGAGTGGGGTTGGTCATCATGGGTTGAAGGGAGGTACACACAGAGGAAGAGTGACTTTTTAAAACAAACACTGGTCTGGCACTGTGTTCAGGACAGAGTACAGAGAGGGACAGAATGTGATGTAAAGCTTTTTTTTTTTTTTTTGCTAAATCGTCCCATTCTGTATTTGGGATTTCTCAAACTGGTGTCAAGAGACAGGCCCGATACAGCAGTGTAGACAGCTGGGGCCTTCCATATCCCCCACCCCAGAAATTGCTGGCACTGTAAAGCCCAAATAACTCAATAGGAGGTGTGTGTGTGGCAAGCTTAGGGAACCAATGGAAGGAGTGGCTCACAGAATGTGGTAAGGCAAAAGCACTATTCATGACTTGTAACATGCCCTGCGGAATCTCCACAGGATAGAGGTTAAGGCAGAGAAAAAAATGTATAAATGAAGAAAACAATATGGCTCTCCCCTGCTTCTAACGTGAGAATATACAAAAATTAAAAAACTCTGGAATCAGACTGTAATTTTTCTAGAACCAATACATTTTCTGAAACATCAATTTAGTCTCAAGACATCTGAGGTTGATCATCTGTTTAATACACTAACAATTTCTCATAACAAAGATCTGCATCAGCTCTGATATCTGTGGTAGTCAAAATATCAATATTAAAATTATGGATCGAGAAAAGAGGAATAAATGGAAATCAAATAGGATAAAGTTCCTTAGGAAAAATTAGCCCATAGACTTAGAAATAACAACAAAGGTGTTAATAATAAATGGAAAACACTACAGTATATAATGTTATGGAAAGTTCTGAAGTACTTTAGTCTAAACATATATTTTCTAACTTTTAAATACTCATCCATAATGATGGTCATTTTACATTATGAAAAGTTTTCACTAAAGAGCACCTTTCCTGTCTCTTTTGAAATTGCCTAGAAACTCTAAGGACCTGCCACAAATTACAATGCTGCAGAAAGTTTAATTTTTATGTATCTCTTTTTAGGAAGGGAAGGAAAGGGATAATATTTTGGCTCTGTAGAGCTAAGAGCCCAATTCCTTTCACTTCCTGTCCTGAGCACCACCCCATGTTAGCACGCTTTGTTGTGTAAGTATACGGTGAGCGTGTGGCTGTGCTCCATAGACAGTAATGGGACCCTTTATTTAACTTACCTATTTGTTTATATTTTAGGTGGCTATTCTGAAGAAATTAAGGCTGCCACTCAACTAACAAACCCTTGTTAGTTGAGCAGAGGCCTTGATTTGTTAAGAATGGCTTTCTAAAATATAAAAACAAAGTAAAAAAAAGCTGCATTACTGTCTATGGAGCATGTCCTCTCTCTCTCTCTATACACTTATATCAAAGAACAGGCTAGCGTAGGGGTGGTGCACAGGACCAGGAAGTGGAAAGGACTTCAGCTTTTGGCTCCATGGAGCCAAAACACGATCTCCGTCCCTTCTTAGATAGAGGCACATAAAAATTCTACTTTTGGCAGCATTTCTGAAAGAAGGGAAGAGAAATGTAGAGAGTACCAAATGAAATCTAGGGAAGCAAAGAGAAAAGTCAGAGAGGCAAAAGAAGACATGGAGCTGTGTATTGTGGAAGAGGTTGAAGGTGGGGAAAAACAATTTTCCAGATATATTAAGCAAAAAAGGAAGCAGGGATGGGGTATTTTTAGGCTACAAGATGGAGAGAGGGTACTAGATGAAAAGGAGCAAAAAGCAGCCATCTAAACTGATTACTTCTGTTCTGTCATCACAAGGGAAGACAGCAGGCCCTAGCCTGAAAGTGGCATCAAGGCAGCTGTCAGCAGCATTCCTGAAATGAGGCAGCCAGTATTTATTAGAGTAAGGGTTCAGAAGGGCTTGAAGCCCTAAAGATAGATAAAACACCAGGGTCGGATGGGATGCACCCAAGGGCACTCAAGGAACTGGCCTCAAAACTGGCTGAACCCTAGTAACATACAGAACATAGAAATATAGAAACATAGAATTTGATGGCAGATAAGGACCATTGGCCCACCCAGTCTGCCCATTTCCTGCCTACTGGATAAGCTGCAGATCCTAGTTAACCAGCCGCCTACTTCTTCCTACCCCCATCCCCTAGAATTGCCCTTATGACTGTCCCATGCATGCTTGAATTCCACCACTGTTTTTGACTCCACCTTCCTCCGGAAGGCCGCTCCATGCATCCACAACCCTCTCTGTGAAAAATACTTCCTTAAATTACCTCTGAGCCGCCTCTATCTTCAAATTGTGCCTCCTTGTTCTTGCACACCTCTTTTTGAAAGATGCTACCTCTTGGACTTTGTTGATTCCTTGAGGTACTTGAAAGTTTCTATCATGTCCCCCTCTCCTCCTTTCCTCGAGGCTATACATATTAAGCTCCTTTAGTCTCTCTTCATATGTCTTCCAGTGCAGACCCTGCACCATTTTAGTTGCCCTCCTCTGGACAGCTTCCATCCTGTCTATGTCTTTGCGAAGACTGGGTCTCAGAACTGCAGCAGTACTCCAGATGGGGTCTGACCAGCTGTCTGTACAGAGGGATAATAACTTCCTGTTTTCTACTGGTGATGCCTCTCCCTATGCATCCCAATATCCCCCCAGCCCTCCTTGCTGCCCTCTCACATTGCTTGCCCGCTTTAGGTCATCTGATATGACTACCCCCAGGTCCCTTTCCATTTTTGTTGTCGTTAGTATCTCACCCCCCATTGTGTACTCTTCCCCTGGGTTTTTGTTTCCCAGGTGCATTACCTTGCACTTCTTAGCATTGAATCTAAGCTGCCATACATTTGACCATTCCTCTAACCTTGCCAAGTCCCTTTTCATCCTTTCCACCCCACCTTGTGCATCAACTCTGTTGCAGATCTTTGTGTCATCTGCAAAGAGACATACTTTTCCTTCCAGTCCCTCTGCAATGTCGCTTATAAAGACATTGAAGAGGACTGGTCCTAATACTGAACCCTGCGGTACCCCACTAGTAACCCCCCTTTCATCAGAGTGGACTCCATTTACTATTACTCTCTGTGTCCTATTTTCCAGCCAATTTTTTACCCAGGCTGTCATCTTGGGACCCACTCCCAGGCTAGCTAACTTGTATATTAATCTTTTGTGTGGGACTGTGTCAAATGCCTTGCTAAAGTCTAGGTAGGCCATGTCCACAGCCCCTCCCTGATCTACTACTTTGGTCACCCAGTCAAAGAAATCTATCAGATTTGTCTGGCATGACCTTCCGCTGTGAATCCATGCTGCCTTGGGTCCTGCTGCCCTCTGGCCTCTAGATACTCGACAATTCTTTCCTTCAGAAGTGATTCCATCATTTTCCTACCACTGAGGTTAAACTAACAGGTCTGTAGTTTCCTGCTTCTGCCTTGCTCCCACTTTTGTGAAGGGGAATCACATCTGCCCTCCTCCAGTCCTCGGGTACCACCCCATCCTCCCATGATTTGTTAAACAGGGTAGTCAGTGGTGTCACTAATTCTACCCTTAGTTCTTTTAGAATTCTGGGATGAATCCCATCAGGCCCCATTGCTTTGTCCACCTTCAGTTTTAAGAGTTCTTTCAGAACCCTTTCTTCTGTAAATGGGCTGGTATCAACTTCTGTATCCAGTGTGTTTCTACTGTTTGTTCTAGGTACCCCCCTCTTCCTTTGTAAATACTGAGCAAAAATATTTGTTTAGTATCTCTGCCTTTTCACAGTCTCCCTCTGCCCACCCTCCCCCATTAAGCCTCACTATCCCTCCTTGGTCTTCCTTCGGCCCCTGATGTACCTATAAAAGGCTTTATCCCCTTCTTAACTGAGTTTGCTATCTTTCCTCGGTTTGGGCCTTTGCTGTTCTGACTGTCTTCCCAGCTTCCTTTGCTTTAACTGATACAGTTCTCTGTCCTGCTCCTTCTGTGATTCCTTGTACTTCCTGAAAGCTTTCTTTTCTCTTGAACCTTCACTGCCACTTCCTTTGGAGAACCATAGTGGTTTCTTACATCGTTTAGTTTTGTTTATTTGCTTCACTCAAAGGCTTGTTGCCTCTGTGATGGCAGTTTTATTATTCCCCATTGTTCTTCCACCCTCCTTCCTGCCCATTTGCTAGTGCATTCCTTAGGTACTCTACCCATTTTGGCAAAGTCAGCCCTCCAAAGTCCAGTACCTTGCCTTTGCATGGCTTGACTCTATTGCTGTGTTTATTAGAACCATACTGTTCTGATGGTCGCTAGTTCCCAGATGGCTCCACTTCTACATCTGTGATCTCTCTTCATCTCCATTTGAGAGAACCAGGTCTAAGATTGCTCCCTCTTGAGTGGGCTCCAATACTAGTTGTCTAAGGCATGCCCCTGTAGGACATCTAGAATAACCCCACTCTTCAAGTGAAATGCGACAACTGCACTCCAGTTAACATCTGGCATATTCAGATCACCCATAAGCAATATCTCCCTTTTTGCCACACTAAGTATACTTTCTATCATTTCCTTGTCCATTTCCTCCCCTGAAAAGGGGTCTGTATACAACCCTGTGCGATTGTGGTGCCATTGCCGTCTCCAAATTTACCCACAGTGCTTCTTCTCCTCCTGTTTTCTTTTGTCCTGTTACTTTGATTCCTTCCCTTATGAAAGAGCTACTCCTCCTCCTCTTTACCCTCTCTGTCTCTCCTGTAGTTAGTGTATCCTGGTATGTTTCGTCCCAGTCATGGCTTTGTGCGAACCATGTTTCTGTGACTGCCACGATATCCAGATGTTCCTCCTCCATCAAGGCCACTAATTCAGGAAGCTTGTTACTCAGACTACGTGCATTGGTACTCATTGTTTTCCATAGTAGGGCTAGTCAATAGCTCAGTTCAGACTGGGGTAGTTCTGAAAGACTGGATGGTAGTGGATGTAGTCCTGCTACACAAAGGGGAGGACAAGGAGCAACTGGGGAATTGCAGACCTATCAGCCTACTCTGTAGGTGGGTAAACTGATGGAGTTTCTGATCAGAGATGACCTTGAACTGCCTAGAGAACAATGGTCTACAGGATAGTAAACAGCATGGGTCTGCAGCAGGGAAGTTTTGTCAGACCAACCTGATAGTTTTCTTTGATGGGTAGTAGATGAGGGCCATGCTGTGGATTTACTCTACTTTGATTTCAACAAGGCTTTTGACTCAGTGCCATATAGAAGTTTGGTGAAGAAGCTGGAGGGCCTGGAGGCAGCTAGGGACATACTGTAGTTAGATGGATAGGAGGGGGTGGTGATTAGGGTTGCTATATATGAATTTTACTGTGTTGAGCATGTATAAAGTACTATATCATTGATGTATGGCCCTGCAGCTGTAGACAGTGAGACAGTCCTTGGGTCATATAGATACTGAATGTGGCAGGGTGAGTATATGTTATACATAAGAACCCTAATGGCACATTTCTAAATTGTGTGCAGTAGGTATTGTGTTTGCAGCCTTAATAGTTTATTTCCAACCTTTGTGCAGGTTGGTAGCAACCCTAATAAGCATTAAAGTATTGTTGCCTTGTATATGTGTGTGTCATATATATATATATATATATATATATATATATATATATATGTATATATGATGGTATGAAAAAATCTAGAAATTTCATTGGCCAGGAGACATCATCTGACCGTGCATTAAATCTATAAAAACACATGGTCAGGTGCCACTTCTCATTTTCTTGCCCCCAAAAAACTATTTACAGTCATTTTATAAACATAATAAGCCCCTTCAGGGTGTGCACCACAGTATTTTAATGCTCTTCCCAGGGGCATAAGGACACTCAGCCTCTGGCCTTCTGCCTTACTGCACCCCTGAGGCATGCATTAAAATCCTATAATGCACACCCTGTTGTGGCTTATGACTACATATATTTATATATATATATATATATATATATATATACAGATAATTAGATATACTACAAAATCTGAACATTTAAAAAACATGTTATATATTTAAATAAAATATTCTGTGAATACAGTTCCAGTATATTCATATATGGAAAGTAAGAAAATGGTTGTGTTGATACAGTTGGATTTAAGCTTTCATAAAAAAACAAATATATGTCTCTAACCCTAATGGTTCAAACACTATCTCTTTCTAAAGAGAATGTCTTTAAAAAAGGTTAACTTTTGAACCAATAAGAGCTATACATTTCTTACTTTCTTTTGTTTTGTAAATAAAGGTTGTAGTCTAGGCAATATAGTTCCACTATATCAACACACTTTCAATGTATCAAGACACTGAACATGCACTTTACAAAACTGAGATATTAAAAAGTATTTTAAAATATTGTTGTGAATTTTTGTGCATAAAGATACTGAAGGTATATCAGTGTAGTGCAACTATATTGACCTAACTCTAAGCCTTCATTTAAAAACATTACATTTGTAGCCATAATTTTAAAATGTTAGCTCTTTGTAAGGGTAATTTCTTTAAAATTGATAACCTTGACCCAAATGGGCAAGAAATGTTAATTAGAACAAGCATTTGTCAATGCGAATGTTGCTTGCTTCTATGTGCTGTTTAGGTATTTGGAAGTCGTTGGAGTGAAAATATTATTGAAAATTCTTGAACTTCTGACGTCTGCAGTAGGAACTCGCATAGCATAAGCTAAATAAAACAGTCATTTTGGGAATTTTTCACCAAATTTTCAACATAGCCATTTTAAGACCTCTGCTCATGAACAGTGTCACTGTGATTTTGTTAATGTGTCCCATACATTGAGTTTGCACACCACTGCGCCATTGTGCGCTACCTGATGGAAACATGTTTTGGGCAGGATGTGAAAATGACAGCTATACTGCTCATAAGGAGGTGTGTAAAATGGCAATGTTGAAAATCTGTATGGAAATATTGAAAATTGAGAAAACCTACGAAGCCACAGGAACTATGCAACGCGACACCGTGAAACAGTCATTTTTAGAATTTATTACCAAATTCAACATAGCCATTTTTAAGACCTCTGCTAATGAACAATGACACTGTGATTTTCTTAATGTGTCCCATACATTGATTTCGCATACCGACTAAGCCATTGTGCGCTACATGGGCGGAAACACGTTTTAGGCAGGATGTGAAAAATGACAGCTGTACTGCTCATAAGGAGGTATGGTAAAATGGCAATGTTGAAAATATGGAGTGAAAATATTGAAAATTTTGAACTACGAGCCTCGTAGAAACTGCATAGCAGCTAAGTCAAAACAGTCATTTTTGGGATTTTTCACCAAATTTTCAACATAGCCATTTTAAGACCTCTGCTCATGAACAGTGTCACTGTGATTTTCTTAATTTGTCCTGTATATTGATTTCGCACACCAACTGCGCCATTCTGCACTACATGGGCAGAAACACATTTTGGGTGAGATGTGAAAAATGACAGCTGTACTACTCATAAGAAGGTGTGATAAAATGGCAATGTTGAAAATCTGGAGTGAAAATATTGAAATTTCAGCGAACTTACGAGCCTGCGTAGGAACTGCGCAACGCATGCTCGTAAAACAGTCATTTTTTGGAATTTTGGCACCAAATTTTCAACATGGGGTTTTTGGGACCCCTTCTCATGAATGATGTCACTGTCATAGCAGTATTCAGGCCCAAGGGGTGATTTCGCAGTCACTGCGCGAAAATCACCATTCGGGCCCGAATAATGCCATGACAGTGACATCATTCATGAGAAGGGGTCCCAAAACCCCATGTTGAAAAATTTGGTGTAAAAATTCCCAAAAATGCCTGAGATATGCAACACAGTTGAAACCCCTATCTAGCCCATTATACAGCTTACGGCATTTCCTCAGTTCGCGGTCAGCTTTGAAGAGTGCAGAGCGTGTTCCTGGTCCACACGAAGATCGTCGCGCCGGAGTCCGGAGGTAAGTATGGGGTGGGGGTGGGGGAGAGCTGGAGTGCGCAGTGGGTGGATCGCGGGTTGTGGGGGTCAGGAGGCGTGCAGCCGGGACCGTTTTCGTTTTCAGGAAAAAAAAAGGCGTGGGACGTTTGCCACGCTGGGGTGAGCTCCAGCGTGGTACAAGGACGTTGAGCGTTCAGCCGACGGGGATTGGGCACCCCGTCGCCGCCATGGAAGTTATTGCCTGCTGGGGTGGGCTCCAGCGTGGCACAATGATGGGGGGCGTTCAGCCGATGGGGATTGGGCAATCCGTCGGCAAAAGGACTGTTTGCCACACTGGGTGGGCTCCCAGCATGGCACCTGCTACTGGGGGCAGGGACACGCTCAACCGGCTGAGGATGGGCACCCGTCGGCTATACTGACTCATGCAGGCGCGCGGCGTGTCGGGGGAGCTGCGTGAGCAGCCGATATCTTATCAGTGCTCACTCAAGCATAGCTCCCCCTTTCAACTGTATGCCACTACATTTTGGAGCGTGTCATAGACAGCTCCAAAATGCATTGGCTTACAGGGGCCGTGCCTGCCAGCACACTGACTGAATTGGAGGAGGAGGTGACACACCTCCGAAATCTCTGATGATGGCACTATGTTTCTTGCACATGCGTGCAAGCAACATAAAAGGCATGTAGTCAAATCAATATACTGTAGTTGCATACTGTTGATAGAGTTTTAATGTAAAAACAGAAAAAAATCATCATAGTAAAAACATTTTTAGTATATCACTTTAGTAAAGGTGCATTTTCAGTATATTGATACATCACAGGCATATCAACAGAAATTGTTCATTCTTGCCCTGGCTCCAAACGTTCATTTAAAAAAACAAGTTCCTAGCCCTAATGGTACCAAAAACAGACCTTTCTAAAGACAGTTCATTTGAAAAGGTTCAACTTTGGAAACATAAGGGGAATGAGGGTACTGTATTTTTTTAATCAAAGCTTGCAGTGTGGTCAGCATGTCTGTATCCTCTCAGCATAGTTTCCATGTGTTTGTACACATTGCGGTACATCAGTACACCTACAGTAATGTATAAAATGGCTGCATTCTGCCAATACAGTTTCCATGTGTTATACACATTAATATATAGCGATACACCTACAGTATTGTATAACATGGCTGCATCCTGCCAAAACAGTTTCCATGTGTTATACATATATCAGTACACTTATAATACTGTGTAACATGGCTGTGTCCTGTCAGTGCAGTTTCCACGTGTTTATACTGTACACACTGGTATACATCAATCCACTACAGTATAGTATAACATGGCTGTATCCTGTCAATGCTGTTTCCGCATGTTTATACACAGTGATACACAGCAATAAATATACAGTACTGCATAGCATGGCTGCCTGTATCCTGTCAATGCAGTTCCCATGTGTTTATACAGTACACATTGATATGTAAGCTATAACCCATGACAGGCCATGGGTATATGTGGGTATTAAAGCATGCCCAGGGTGCATTGTGAGACATGAGGCTGAAGGCTGAGTGATCTCCAACCACCTAGGAAGTGCATTAATGTCCCCCTACATCCATGGCCTGGAGTGGGTTATTGCACTTATAAAATGATCCATTTTAATTGAAAAATATTTAGGAACCTTTAAACTACTTATGTTTTGTTTTACTTTAGTAGTATATTTCTGCCTGAGAAAGTGGTTCTAATGAAAAATATTTTTAATCATATGTTTTTTCTAATGTATTTATTCTATTTGTATGTTGAACTATGTATTTGTTGTAAACCATTAAATCAGTACTTAAAGCACAAAATGTGCCTTTATTTAGTCCATTCCAGCATGATGTCAGGCATCACTGAAAAGTAAACTGCAAGCATTTTCTCTTAACTCTAAGTGCAGTCGCAACCGTGAACCACAAAATGCTTTCAGCAATGGTGCAGTCAAGTATATTTTCCCCCACTCCTATGTCCCCTTATATGGTTCTTGGTTTCTGAGCATAGTTTCCCCACTCTTTCTATGTCTTTCTTTCTCTTGACTCTCAAGCTCCTTTTGGCAAGCCCATCATGGATGACAGATACACTAGTAGCACTCTGCAAATAGGTCAAAAATGCATTTCAGGTATGTAGTGAGGCAGGGAGATTTGTGGAGCATACAGTATGGATACAGGCAATGGAGGGTTGTAAGGGAAAAGACTGAGCTTTGTTGATTTTACTTTGCCCTCACTTAGCTAGGTTTTTAAGTATGGTGCTGATTTCTTGAGTGAACGTAAGGGGAGTGATTTCACTTTACAACATATTCAGCCTTGCATGAAAGTATATGTAAGTTGGAAGGGAAAGTGTGGGTTTACGAGGGATTAATTAGTGGTCACATAATTAGTTTTAACCAAAGTTAGAAATTTGGGGCTTGATATTCAAAACTGAGCAAAGCGGAGTACAAATATTTCGCTGCACCTTGCAGTTGCCCAGGTGTCCAAAAGTGCTATATTCAGTGGAATAGCACACCAGTGCTATTTGACTGAATATGGGGCAATTGCTGCCCAGTGCTAAGCCACTAAGTGTTGGGCAGATATGGCTCACAAAATACAGCGTCACAATGGCTTGTGCCCACATTAAATTTACGATATTCAAAGGGACCCATGCAAATGAGCTCATTGGGCATGCAAGGTGCTAAGAGGCCATTTGCGTGCCTATTATGGGCTCATTTGCATGGGTAGTCTGACAATGTAGTGAGCACTACCCCCAACTTGCCCGGTCCCAGAGATCTATTCCTGGTGCTACTGCCAACCACCACCACCACCAATTGCCAGCCTGATGTTAAATATAAATCTTTCCCTGGTGCTAGTGGTCCCCCCCCCCCCCCCCGCCGATCACAGGCCTGATGTTAAATGTAAATCTTTCCTGTTGTACAGTGGTCCCTCCCCCCCACCTGCACCCATGTCTGATATTAGAAGTAGCACTCCTTCATGTCCGGTGGTCCTTCCCCCATCTGCACCCATGCCCGACATTAGAAGTAGCATTCCCTGGTATCCAGTAGCCCCCCTTTCAGCCTGATCCCTGGAATAAAACATGAAGACATTCCCTGATGTCTAGTGGACCCCTCCTCCCTTTCCCCAATACCCTGCAGAATAATGGAAAGCCATTCCCTGGTGTCTAGCATACTCTCCACCGTGGCAGGTAGTGCCCCACTATCCCACCCTCCAAACACAACCCAAGCCAGTGACTGGCATGGCCCTCCACTCTCCACCATGGCCAGCCACTGACTGAACTGTAAATGAGCATGTACTGTAACAGTACACATTTCATTGACAGTTCAGCAGTGGCCAGCCATGACAGAGAGTGGAGGGTTGTGCTGAGCTGCCAGCTCGGGGTTGATGGGTAGAAGCAGGGTAGGGCACTACCCACTGGGGAGGGTCAACTAGACACCCAGGAATAGGTTTACATTTTAGTCAAGGGATCAGGATGAGAGGACCACTGGACACCAGGGAATGCTACTTCTAGTATCAGGCATGGGTGTGGGTTGGGAAGGGACCACTGGACACCAGGGAATGCTGCTTCTAATATTGGCATGGGTGTGGGTTGGAGGAGGGACCATTGGACACCAGGGAAAGATTTACATTTAACATTGGGCTGGCAATTGCGGAGGGGGGAGAATCACTAGACACCAGGGAAAGTGTCTTCTTTACATTGGGCTGGTGACTGGTGGGGGGGGACTACAAGACTCCAAGGAAAGTGTTTTCTTTATATTGGGACAGTGATCGGCAAGGGGTGGGGCACCACTAGGTATAAACACATGGAAACTATATTGACAGGATATAGTCATGTAATACAGTACTTTAAGAGTATTCATGTATACTGATGTATATAAACATATAGAAACTAGTACCAGGGATTACTGTGTTGGGTGAGGGGGGGGGCACCGTGCTTTCATCACCAACCACTAGGATTGCGAGAGTAGAGTCAAAGTTTCAATCAGTATGTGTGCCACACAAGGGACCAGGCAAACGGCCTTGCGTGGTGCACATTCTTTGAATATTGGACTGCACCAATATTCAGGTTCCCATCCCATCATTTGCTTTGCACCCTCCTCTGAATATTGCCTGGGCACAAACCCTGTTTTCCCAAGCTAACCAGGCTTTTCAGTATAGGACATCCACACAAAACTCGGTTAGTGTGGGCAAACGCGGATTTGTGCCCGGGCAAAGTTCGGAATATCGGACCCCTGTTGTTTTTTTTCCTGATCATTTTATAAATAGGGGCTGTGCAATGGACTGACTCAAAATAGGCTATTTATCTTCAAGTGTGAGGGGCAGGACTATAACTTCCAAGTGGCAAAGCCATGAATGAGTTATGAAAGTCCTGCCCACTCACAAGTGATGATATATTGTGTATTTTGAGTTGGGCAATTGTGTATATGATATATGCAATGGTTGTTTACAAGTTATAACTTTTAAATCTGCAGCTGTTTTGAAGATGTTGCTGTTTTTTCTTTGATTTTAACAGCCGGCTTCAGTGTTGTGCTAGGCATTGTCATGTCATCAGCATTGTTAAAGCTGCTCTCCGATTGGTTCAGTATTCCACTGTGATGACAGTAACCTTAAAAATAACCATTGTAACAACAACAACAATATTTTTTTGATATGTTGCTGTTAGTGATGTCACTAGCTAAGATACCCTTTTTATCTTGTCACTTTTATTACCATTTCTGTTGTTTACACAGCAGTATTACATAACATGGCTACATCCTGACAGTACAGTTTCCAGGTGTTTCTACACATTGACATACACCAGTACACTGACAATATTGTATAACATGGCTGAATACAGCTTCCTTGTGTTTGTACACAGTGATATACAGCAGTATACTTAACTACTGTATAACATTGCTGTATCCTGTCAGTGCAGTTTCCATGTGCTTATATACATCAGTATACATTAATACTCTTAAAAGTACTGTATTAGATGACTATATCTTGTCAATATAGTTTCCATGTGTTTATACATATTGCAATACATACATTCCAGTAGAACGATGAGCACAAGGTTGGTGGTGCTTCAAACCTGAGAAGTCACAGATGCAAACACAAATGTTGATCACACACCACCTAAAATAAAAACATCCAACTCCAGAATCAATATTTAAATTAAAATGCCATTTATTCAGAAAGCAGGACAGGTGCCCATGACATCTGCCTAACACGTTTCAGATCCACTCGATCCATTACCAAAGGCCTTTGATAAAGGATCAAGTGGATCTGAAACATATCAGACAGGTGTAACTGTTGCAGTCATTCAATTGTATCCTCAAGCAAATCTACATTGGTTTGTTGTACACAGTGGTGAGTTTG
The DNA here is from genome assembly GCA_016271365.2 of Neoceratodus forsteri. Lineage (NCBI taxonomy): Eukaryota > Metazoa > Chordata > Ceratodontiformes > Ceratodontidae > Neoceratodus > Neoceratodus forsteri. The sequence goes on along the minus strand of CM028129.1, from coordinate 1,211,565,553 downwards.
TCTATGCAGTTGTGCTATGTGCTGTATACACTCTCTGTATTTTTGAGGACTAGAAGAAGGTGTTGCTTTAATGGTAGGATTTTTTTTTAGAGTTGAAGGCAGTGCTTGATTCCTTTTAGTGGTCTAGACCTTTGATACAGTGATTTATTTATTTAAGAAGTGTTCACCCAAAAAGCATGCTGAGCTGAGAACAGCTTGTTTCCAGATGTGTCCAAGGTGAAGTGGAAGGGAGCACAACAATAACAACATGCAAAGACAGCAAAAACAGTATGCATAAGAACAATATGTGATCAAGTACAAGCATTGTAAGAGACAGTAAAAATAACATTTGCAATATGGAGCAGTAAAATAAATAAATGAAAACATTGCAAGGTACTTATGGTCAGCATCATTCATCCATATCGAATGATGATGTGGGCATACAGTTCCACCATGAGACCTAAATGATCTGAGCACCAGCTTGGATGTTTCACTGCTTTGGGGTGCTACAGGGGAAAAATCAGGAAGGTGGGGGCTAGTGGATGTGTTGGGTGGGGGGTCTTTATTGATTCAGGGTGAGGGGACCTTGTGACTTGTGCCATGGTGGGGGGCAGCTCAAGATTTAGCAGGAGGAGACGTTTAATGGTATTCTTATCTTTTTTATAAGAGGCTGGAAGCTCTAAGGATAGTTAAGGTCACAGGGCCAGATGTGATGCACCCAAAGATGCTCGAGGAATTGACAAGGGAACTGGCTTAGCCCCTAGTAGAGCTATTCAATTACTTAATTCAGACAGGGATAGTTCCGAAAAACTGGAGGGGAGTGGACATAGTCTCACTGCACAGGGGTGGGCAAAGAGCAACAGGGGAATTACAGACCTGTCAGCCTTACCTCTGTAGTGGGTAAACTGATGGAGTCACTGGTCAAAGAGGACCTTGTGGACTACCTAGAGAGCAATGCTCTACAGGATAAAAAACAGCATGGATCTGTGGCAGGGAGGTCTTGTGAGACTACCCTTACAGTTTTATTTGACTTGGTAACAAAAATAGTAGATAAAGGTCACACTGTGGATTTACTCTACTTAGATTTCAACAAGGCTTTCAACTTGGTGTACACGGAAGATTTTTGAGAAGTTGAAGGAGCTGGGAATGGCTAGGGATATAGTTAGATGTGTAGGAAACTGGTTGAAGGAGAGATAGCAGATGATGGTAGTAAATGTCAGGGTTCTATCCTGGGCTCTGTACTCTACAATATGTTCATCAGTAACACTGGAAAAGTCATCTGGGGCAAGTTGTATCTCTTTGCAGATGACATGAAACTCTACAGTGGTGTAGATATCAGCAAAGGGATCAGGGAGTTGCAGAGGGATATAAAGGCTGGAGAGGTGGTCTAAGGTTTGGCAATTGAGGTTCAACACCAAAGATTGCAAGGTTAGTGCATCTAGAGAACAAAAACCCCAGTGGAGAATACTGTTTGGAAGAGGTATAACCAAGGCCCCTACTTTTCTGCGGCACAGTGGGACCAGGTTCTGCAGCAAGACTACCATTTGCCGCAGAACTTCTACGGTGGTGGTTTGTAATTTCTGCGGAAATTCTGCGGCACTAACAAACTACCACATCACAGTGTCAGCTTGTCATCCTGACTTCACTTTCATGGCAGTGGTTATAGAAATCAGGATATGGAAAATCACAGTAACACTAGTTCAAAAAATAAGACTTATAGAAATAATTTTATGCCTAAAAAAGCAAAACAAATGTCTCTCCCTTAAGGTCCTAGCCTATTGCATAAATTATATATGCAGAGGGGACCTTGTGTGATAAATAAGGTATTTCTAGATGCATGCTATCTATCCCACTGATGAGGTCTCCACTGTCCATCACTTGTATATCTATATGTGTTTTCTACACCACTCATGAGGTTCCCACTGTGTATCACTTATATATTTATATGCAATCAGTAACATACATACAAATATGTGTGTATATATGTATGTATGTGTGTGTGTGTGTGTGTATACAGCGAGAGACAGAGATACCGTATGTGTGTGTATATAGATATATATATTATTTTTAATTTACATGAAATTGCATCCTCATTCATACAGGTCCCTTTGGAAATGGAATAAACGGAATAGAGGAGTTACTGCAAAACTCATTTTTCATGTCAACCTGCTTCCCCTGACACACTATGTAACACCATCAGGCCATGACATGCATGTGAACTGACTGTGAGATAGAGCTCTCCAGCCCATCACAATGTGTCCACCATGTGACAGAGCACTGCACCATACCTTCCCAGCAGTGATGTGTTTCACCAATCCTTGTGCTGCCCAGCCAGCTCCCAGAGCTAATCTCTGAACCTGAGTTGCCGGCACAGAAACACAGCATGCTACCCTCTGGCCCAACAGCGGTCCCTGCACACAACATTTCTCCGTAACTTTTAGGCGATTCTATCAACCAATGACAATATGTAATCAATAACCCTGGCAAAAATGTGTACAGCGTAGTTATTTAACAGGTCTGTTCTTTCAGCAGGTCTACATTATTATATTCCACTTTTCTGGGCATAATTACTTTATTTTTCTTAAAAATGACAGGTAAATTCATTTTACCAGTTATTCATTTCAGATGGCATTTCTATACCTTAAAGGCACAAACAGGTTTGTACAAAGTGAGGCATGGACTTAACATGTCTGTGCTATTGACAAGGTTTTGTTTAAGTTGGCCCTAGTGCAATAATGTAAGGCTGAAAATTGCATTAGGCTGTAGTGCAGGTTGAGCAAATATCACCACCGCATGATGAGCAGTGCCACCATCTCTGGCAGTGGGAGCTGTGGCAGAAAAGTGTTCATTTCTGTTGCAGAATGCAGCCATTTCATTAGTTGATGTATGATGTTATAGCAATGACAACATCACATTCTGAGCATATGTGGGTTTTGGATATAAAAAGAGGTGAAGGGAACCAGATTCTATGGATAAACAGAAATAATAAAAAAATCACCAAGAAGGGTGAATTCTGCGGCACCACAGAAGTTCTGCGGTAGACTGTAAGTTCTGCGCAAAATTCTGCGGCCGCAGAATTCTAGGGGCCTTGGGTATAACTGAACACTATGGTAGAAAAAAGGGACCTGGGCGTCATCATTAGTGACTCCCTCAGTCAATCAAGTCAGTGTAACCTTGCCTATAGTAAGGCTAATCGGATGCTAGGGTGCATTGGAAGGGATATTGACAGGAGGAAAAAAGAAGATATTGCTACCTCCATATAGGAGGATACTGGTGAGGCTGCACCTGGAATACTGTGTTCAGTTCTAGAGTCTTCACTTAGGGAAGGACCAGGAGAGGCTAGAGACAGTGTAACACAGGGTGACCAAGATGATTTAGGTCCAACAGGGCAAATCTTATAAAGATTGTCCCAAGGCACTGAACATGTATTCACTAGAGATCAAGCGAGAGAGTGGGGCTATGACTGAGACCTTTAAGTTCCTGAAGGGAATAAACAAGGTGAACTGCAGGGAACTATTTAGCAGGAGAAAAGGTTCAAGAGCCTGAGGTCATGAGTTGAAACTGGTTGGGGGAAGGTTTACAAGGGATGTGACTAAGTTCTATTTTATTGAAGGGGTAGTGGAGTCAGAACAGTCTACCAGCTGCTGTGGTGGTTGCCAACACCTTAAATTGTTTCAAGCATGGCTGAGGCAGAGCAAAGGTTGGTGGTTATTCAGTCAGTAACAGTAGGAAAGGGAGCAAGAGGGTTGACAGGGAAGGATATAACCCTGTATGGACAATAGGTCCCAGGGCAGAAAGGGAGCTATGGGCAGACCAGATGGTCCGTTTCTCTTTTTCTGCTGTCATAGTCTATGTTTCTGAGAAATGTGTGGTGATATTTAACTTTCAGTGGTATGAATTTTATGATCCAGAACAATTACTGTAAAGGATTTTGTGTGCTTCAAAAAGCTAAGACAAGTGAGGTGCTGAAACATTGAGAAAAACAAGAAATACAATTTTAAGTAGAGAATGACAATCCTGACTAACCAGATCTTGAATCAAATTGATAAATTAGAAAATCAAAGAAAAAGGCTGCAGAGATAAATCAGATAAGACTTTGCTTTTTTTCTATAATGACTTTAAGCGCCATTCTTTTTTTAGTAAATTTTATCATTTTGATCATGTCTAAATTCAAATACAAAACTGAAAAAGGATAAGAGGAAAAACACATAGTGTAATGGCACAACACCTTAAGGTTTTGAGGGGGGCATGTTATGGTGTTTTCAGACATCAAGAGGGAACTACTACTTTTGCTGGTATTATTAGGGCCTAGGCACACAAAAAAAAAGGTTGCCTAAGCACCACGTATCCGAGGTGCGTAGGCAACCCTAAGATGGAAAGCCATGCAGGACCCCGGTGGCATTCACTGTCCATGCGCAAGGTGGATACATGCCTGATCCCCTGGCTGTGCAGTCAGCAATGCGTGGGGTGGGCAGGGCATGCCAGGGTGTGCCTGCACTATGCATCATTTGCTAAGGCACAGGTGCTGTGCAACGGGAGCATCGGAGGGTGCCAGTTACGCCGGGGGTTCCTGCCATAACCGCTGTACATGCCCAGGCTAAGGCACACCGGACACCACCCAGCCCCAGCGGCAGCATGGACATTCCCCCCACACACATGAACACCTAACCAGGTCCTAGCAGTACAGTACAGACCCACCCACAAGACAGACTCCCTACCCCTGTCCCATATGGCAGCCCACCCCCTACACACACAGCTGCGCCATCCCCATCTGTGTGCTGTAACCCTCCACCCTCACCTGCACACGTCCACCATGTCCCCATTGTGTGGAAGCATCCATCCATGACATCCTCCCCCTCCCACATGTATACCCATTCCCTGGTGCAATATATATGCCATAATCCCCCCTACACATGTATGCCCGTTCCCCAGTGACATAATACATGGCATCATCCCCCATGTATGCCCATTCCTTGTTGCAATATATAGCCATCCCCCAACATGTATGCCTGTTCCTGGTGCAATATACATGCCATCATTCCTCCCCCACATGTATGCCCGCTTTCATTGTGAAGAAACATGATGGGCCTCGCACACAGGGCTGCCCCTGCACCTAACCCTGAACTCTGAATCAGGCTCCTCCATCCCTCATTGGTGTTCAGTGTCCTCCCACCCCTGTGGCTCAACAACACCTCCCCTTTACCCGTTCCTGCCTGTCGGTGCCACACCTCAAAGTCCAGGGCATACCTCCATCACACCTCCATAGTGCCGCCACATCCACCGATGCAGGGAGCATGATGCCTATATAAAGACACGTGCTCTCAGCCTCAGTTGGACAACTGGCAGTCATGGAGGTGTGTGGAGGACTATGCCACTGGCCATCCTGAGGTGTGGCACCAACAGAATGTACAAGGACAGGAGGAGGATTCAGTACTGTGGGAGGGGTACTGGGTTGGGGGTTGGGATGAGCGTGTGACCTCTGTGTGTGCTGGAAGGGGCATAGCTTACTCTACATGGGAAACAGACTTCCATCAGATATCTAGAGATGTCATTCAAATCCCTGCTTTTAAGATATTCTCTGCGCTACAGGTGGTGGGGGGTATGTTTCCAGCTAACAGGGAATGGGCTGTTACATGTCGGGGGTGGGGTGTATGTTTCTAGCTAATGGAGAATGGGCTGCCACATGCTGGGGGGTATGTTTCCAGCTAATGGGGAAAGGGCTGCCACATGTCAGGGGGCAGGGGGTATGTCTCCAGCTAACAAGGATGGGCAGACATGTGTTGGGGGCTTGCAGTCAGGCATGGGGAGGTGGCGCTGTTGGGGGGACATCAGTGTGGTGGGTGCCACCGCAGGTGCGGTTCTCAGGTAGGGAGGTCCACTGGCCATAAGGGCATGGGGGCATGAGTCTAGATGCCTGAGGAGCTATTCATGCACCCAGACACATGCCGTCCAGCACAGGTAATCCACTCTGGGACTCAGGATGGGCATCCCATTTGATGCTTGCCTGGGTCTGCAACTCTGCCTTCGGCCACCCTGTAGAGTCCTGTGGACCAGTGGGAGGGCAGGCCATAGACAGATGGTGGCCATTAGTGAATACCAGCCTGTGCGTACCTGTCTGCAAGTGCAGAACTACGCGGATAGGGTACATGCCTCTGGTGCATTCTTTCTGCCGGATAGTGCATAGCACCTGTTGTTTTTGTTCTATAATCCGATTTTCAGGTTAAACAGATAATGTGCCAAGACTGTAAATTAATCTTTTTAGATATGGTTATATCAGTAACTTCCACACCTCAGAGGTTATCTTGTATTATAGTCTTTATAATCTTGGGTTCTCTTCCATTATATTCAGGGCCCCTGGTGTTCTCTGACGGCAGAATTTTCTGATTTCTGCAGCAGGGCTCCTTGACTTCTGGCAGCATTTTCTGATTTCTATGCATGATTTATTCATTTCTCTGGCAGAATGCAGTCCTGTCATTGGTTAAATATGATGTGATGTCATCGATGACATCATATGCTGAGCATAGAGGAGGGCTTCAGGATAACGAGGTGGGAAAGAAAGCCTGACACTATGGAAAACAGTATATTTATATGAAAATTTACCAAAACAATGAATTCTGAGGCACTATATATATTCTATGCATGATGTAAATTCTGCTGCAAATTCTGCAACAGCAGAACCAGAGAATTCAGGGCCTTGATTATATTCGAGGACTTTGACTAATTTATCTCATTCAGTTTTTGATTCATGTTTTATATATTTTTTTAATTATGCATTAACAAATGAATGAATACATATTTATGCTGTAACATAGTAACATAGTATTTGACAGCAGATAAGGACCGCTAGGTCCACCCAGTCTGCCCATATTCCCTGACTGCATCAGTGGTCGCTGATCCTACTTGGTCATTGGCTTTAGCCTTTCCTACATACCTCTAGGGTTCCCTTGTGCCTATCCCATGCATGTTTTAATCCCCCCACTGTGCTAGCTCCCACTGCTTCCTGGAGTAGGCTATTCCATGCATCTACCACCCTTTCTGTGAAGAAAAACTTCCTTGCATTCCCCTTTATCCTGCCACTCTCCAATCTCATATCTTGCCTCCTCGTCCTTGTACGATTCCCATACTGAAAGATGTCACCCACTTGCACTTTGTTTATGTCCTTAAGATACTTGAAGTGTTGAAGTAAGATGTTGTGATGTAAAATGAATTTGAAAGAATTGCAAAATTAAAAAAGTGAAAAAAAAAACAAGAAAGATGATACCAATGGATCCCAAACAAAGAGGCATCTGATACACAGGGCAGGATTTTTGCAAGGGCAGAAGCATACGTAAATGTATAGTACACCGGTGTATATGACTTCCTGAATGCATTCAGTCATCCCTGTTGCCGTTTTCAAAAGATGGCAAGTGTTTGCACCACAGATTTATGATTTTCAGTAAAACAATTATGTACATGGGGTTTGCATCTTTTTTTGCTACAGCTGTATCTATCTTTTATGCAAAATTCCAGATACTGTTAGACCATCTAATAGTCTAACACTGTGGATGCATTTCAGTTTTGAAAATACTGGTGGACGCATCTCGGGTGGATTGTTTACAGAATGCTGCCCCAAGACTTTGGATAATGAACTCTTCAGGAGATCTGGACTAGTGTTCAGAGATTATGAATATTTTACAGCCGCAAAGCTACATTCTTTGCTATATATGTGATTTCCTGTTGTAGGGCAGACTGCCTTTGAGGGAAGACTTTGTAATGGAGGTTTAGATTATTGCACAAGTTGTCTAGGTTTCTTCTTCTGCTAACCCAAGGCCACAGTCAGTTGGCAACACATACAGAAAACCAGTAGATGTCTACTGCGGTTGGAAATGCTAAGATGCTGCAAATGTGTTGGGTAGCACTTGGTCAAAGCCGAGCTTAACAGAAAGGGACAGACCACTGCATTCACTTGGGGGAACTTAAGTTTGGAAAGTGTAACTGACTGTCACTTTCAAAACCAAGGGAAACTAACCTCACAGCAGATCTGCTCGTATGCCGAACAATAAAAAGATCTGTGTAGACTGCTGAAACTTGGGCTGCATCCAAACATTTGGCTGGGCCATTTATGTGGTATTATTACCGTAAGAACATCTGAAATAGCAGCCTTTCAGTCCTTCCTTAGATTATACCCAAAACATGAAGAAAATTTATGTTATCGCGTCTGGGGTTTTCTCACCCTTGCAGTGCACCAGCTGCACACCACACTATTTACCCTTAGGTTTGATTCTCCAGTGATTTTTTTTCTTGTTTTAAGATACTGCATTTTCAGATGGGGCCCATCCAAACACATTTTCCTTTTAAAAGTTCTCATCATGCCAGAACTATGATTACAGTCCCCATATTGGCAGTCTTAGCGTGCATGTTGGTTTAGCAAACCAATGCTTAGAATGAGTTGTTCTTCACTAGACTCCAAAATGCTAATGTTTTTCATATGCACCGTCCATTTGTAGTTAAACTTAAGCTGGGCTATGCACTCTGTATGACAACACATCAGTAACCATAGGATTTTTAAAAACACATATATACTGCATCTGTTATGTAAAACCAAATAGAGAAAATTCATTTTCTGAAATCTTTATACCTAGTTTCTTTAGAGAGGGCTACTTGTTTTGTATTTAACTCTGAACTTCAGCATGAACGTTCTTTACATAATGTTTCAGCTATAACAAGGTGCTAGAGAATACATTTTTTTTAATTTGCAGTTTTCCTTTCCAGAATTTATAACACATCTCAGTAGCCTATCAAAAAAGTTTGAATAAACAACATTCAGCTGTCCCCAACTGACCTCACTGAGCCTTTGTTGAGGACATCATAGCATACACCGTGACAATAGACTTTAGTGTCACAAATGCAGTAACTGTGATGCCAGTTGGGACAGAGTTTTTGAAATACAAAGTTCTGCATAGCCTGAAATATTGTTCTGACCAATCACAGAGAAAAGTAACAACATCAATGTAATTGGGCAAGATTTCCAGAAGGATCCATCCCAAATATGACATAATAAGTACATTAAGGGTTATGGATATTTGAGTCATTATATTTCTAAAACAAAATAAAACGACACGTGCAGAGTGTAGGCGTTTCTGTCCTTAGTAATGGCTAAGGCATTTGGTGAAAAACATACGTTACGGAGATAAGGGAACATTGTTTAACCAGCAGTAGCACACTAAGCCAAAGCGTGTTTCCAGATGTGACTTGGGAGCACAAGGAAGTTAAGTGACTTGCTCAGGATCACACAGTATGCACTGAGGTGGCTGTGGAATTCAAACCCAGGCTTCCAGATCTGCAGTTCAGAGCCTTAACCCACTGTGCTATACTGCCTCCCTCCCTGCAATGAACCAAAGAGGATAGCTAGGGCAGTTTGCAATCTGCAAATGGCAAGATGCTTATAACAACACATTGGTGGTGTAAAAATACTAAATGACAAGAGTACACTGAATTTTAAGTTATACAGTAATGTTAGTGGCAATATGGGTATGAGGGAATCTGGCAAAATTCTGAGGTTGTTACATACAACCACTGTATGAGAGCTCACTTTATTTGTGTGTGTATGTGTTTTAAGGGCAGTTTAGGACAAGAAAACAACATTAGCTAGATATAAGTGCCCCCTCTTTCTTTTAGGGTACTCTTTGGATTTTAGTCAGGGCACTGTTGGATACGGAGGGTGTGTGTGATCCTTGGCCTCTAACAGCATGCCTGTGCTATCTGAATTTGGGGCATTTGGATGCAGTAATTTAACAGCCACAGTCATAAACTGCATTTATATTCCGGTTGTAACTACACAATCCTCAAAAACAACAGTTGGGGGAAGCAAACTTTGAGCGAGTGAACTGGAAGTAAGCACAGTGCTACTTCCAGTTTCCACCCTATATATGCTGGTGCCAGATGAGTGTCAGTGAACACAGGAGGTGATGTGGTAGAGGCATAGGACGCTTTCTACCATGTCAGCCATGGCAGACTGGTAGACTGCCCACCCCTCTAATGCTTTCAGTCAGGGACTGATAAAAATAGCAGGTTTGTCTTGTTTCTGTTGTCTCTACCAGTATCACTTGTAAACAGGAGGCCAGACTAGTTTCTTATTTTCTTGCTAATTTACCCTCATAGTAGTAAATATCTGCAATACATTAGGCACATCTGTATCTGTGAAAACATTGTATCCATTGTAAAAAATCAAAAATGTTACTTGCATTTTCTTTCCCTTACCCCGATAAATTATTATAATGGCATCACCCACTGGCAGCACACAAATGGCATAAGGTGGGAAATATATGGTTGAATGTTCAATTGCAGTATACATGAAATCAAACCTGTTGGCTTTGGCCAAGTAATCTTTGTATGCAAAAATGTCTACTAAATGACAGACTGTTTTAAAAATTGATAGATTTAAGGAAAAATTAGATAGAACCAATGAAATAAGTCAGATGGAGACATTCATTAAATAATTAGAGGCAGAAAATCAAAATATTTTGGGGGATGTATCAAAAGAAGCCCATCAGAGCCAACGTGCTAAAATACTGCTGTGCCTATGCAAATGAGTGGGTCCCTTCCTGCAAACTTGTACAGTGGAATATTCAAAGGTTTGCAGAAGTGCTGTTTACCACCACCAAGGATCGCCTCTTGACTGCACACTAAGCCTATGCCCTTATCTTCCAAGGCAGGGCAGGTGTAGTCTCTGTACTATAATTTGGTATTCCTTGGTGGTCCAGTGGTCCCATGCCCTGATGGTCAAGTGTGTCCCCCACCCCCCTGTCCATCTGTTTGATCAATGTAAAACATACTGTGATGGCCCAGTGGGTCCTCCCCACCCCCACTCCCCCAATATTCCTAAATATAGCATATCCTGATGGTCCAGTGGGTCCCTCATCCCCTGCTCCACCAGTACACAAAACTTTAGCATATGCTGATGGTCCAGTGACCCCTCAACAGCCCCCACCTGACCTGCCACTGACATCCTGCCTCCCTGCACCCCCCTTACCTTACTTCTCCAGACTCCTATCAATCACATACATTGACTGGCACAGCCCTTCTCTCACCTCCACAGCCAGCCACTGTATGAGTTGTCAGTGAGCATGCATACTGTAGAAACAGCTGTTTCTACAATCATACTTTCACCAACAGCTCATATGGCGGCCAGCCGCAAAGGTGAGAGGAGGGCTGTGCCGATCGCCATATGTGTCTAGTAGGAGCATTGGGAACTGAGGTGGGGGAGTTGGATGCCAGTAGGTAGTCAGGTTGAGGGCTTTTTGGGGAGCCAAATAACCATCAGAACATGCTATATTTCTATATACTCGGGAACCAAAGGTGTAAAATTTTCAAGACCCACCCAAAAGGTAATTTTATAGAGCAACTGCAAAATCACTTTTTGGGATGGATTTGAAACATGTCATCTATCTTCTTCATGAGGTGGGGTCCAGAAAGACTATTTTGCCAAGTTGGTGAACAGATAATAATAAATGAGAACGTTATGAGTAAAAGTTCAAAATGCATTGAAAATACATCTGACTGCACTTATCCTGTTTCTTCCATTCCTGGCCAGTGTTAAAGGAAAAGTATGTGTTTTGCCATAGAGTGGTAGTGGACCATTTCAAGGTGAATGAGGGTGTAGGGGGTTGTGGGGTGGTGAGTGCTGAGTGGGGGTGGGGTGGGGTGGGTGGCAAGTCGAGGGGTTGAGGTCAGCATCAAAAGATATCGATAGATGATTTTTCTGGTTTTCAGGGAAAAATTACAAAAACAAAAGGACTACAAGGGACCATTTTTTTCTTACAGCAAGGGTGACACTGGGGATTGGACAACCCAGTGTCACAGCTCTTTGGTGGCACTGGTGGTGGGCACTCCAGTGTCTGCACATTTTAAGGTGATTGGGGGGCACACTATATTGGTGATGGTGGGGTTACTTGAAAGATGCTGTTCATGGCAGATCTTGGCATGTGTGAGTAACAGATAATGTGTTCTGAGCCATCAGCATAGATGTTTGACAGCACCGTGAATGGCCCCTGGCGTTCACACATTTTAAGAGAGTTGGGGGTTTACTACATTTGGGGGGTTATTACATGAAAGATGAACTCAAAGGGAAATGTGCTAGAAGATGTCCACGTAGGCTAGTAATTATGACATTTAGCTGGCTGCTGTACAGCGTCTTGTAGATGAAAGGATGAAACGGTTATAGGCATGGCTGCCTCCTTTCCACTACAGAAAGCTTCCATACATCAACCAGCAACACAGCATCATGATCAGCCTCATTGATCATTGGCCTGTCACTTTCGAGCCTCCTGCAGCCTAAGTTGCATTGGATCTGACTGTGACACACCTCTGAAGGTCGCTACTGTGACAATAGCAAACATAAAAAAGTGTCAAAGGGCTTAATGAAAAAATTGTATGTTTAGTTGACAACAGTATGGAACTGATTGTAAGGCACTTTCGAGATGAGGAAGTGTGCAGTGGGAAGACCAAGACAGATAAACATAAATGGTAGAATTGTATTATGTTCAACCATCGATATGCCAGTCATGTTCCCTCCAATTCTAATTCTGTTTCTAATCTGACCCCATTCAACTCCCCACACTGAGCCTATGTCAACCACACCTAGTACACAGCTTCTGCCAAATTCATTTTATGCACCCAGTTCCCACCCTTTATGGGATAAATCATCTATCTCCCTTGCATTTTCTCTCATCTTCCAACATTTGGTAGAATTTTGGGCTGTTTCACTCTTTCACACATCCTCATCCATCTGCCTTTATCTCTCCAAGAAGCTGTCCTCCATCTCTGCCCAATGATACACTTTCATGTAGGAAGGAAAATAAACTCTGATGCCATAGGCTAAAGAAACTAATCACAATACTGCTCCTCTGTGCAGGTAACATTAAATTAAACCCAGGCTTTCCTCCCTAGCATCCTCCTCTGGTTTTGTTTTAACTAGAGGAGTAAAGATGATGTTAATTAACGTATGCAGCCTCCAAAAGAAACTAGACGATGTGAAATCATGGGTCGCCCTTACAAGAACTGATATTCTGCTCATTACAGAAATGTGGCTAAAGAGCTCCTCAGACCTCAAGTCAGTGCTGCTTTCATTTAAATTGTTCCATCTTGATAGACCAAATGGGGGGGAGTCCTATATGTCAATGAAAAGTTATCGGCTATCAAACTGCTTGCTGTTACCAAACCCAGGGAATTTGCATGTAGCCTTCAAACTTTCATTGCACTCTGCTGAAACATTCAATATAATTGGCTGTTATAGACCGCCAACAGGGTTCCAACTCAATGAGTAAATTATCCTGGTGATCTTAACCTAGACTGGCTTAGCCCCAGATCTAGTAGCCTAAAAGAAATGTGCGATGAGCTGGGCATTTCTCAGCTAATCTTAGAACCCACTAGACATACACAAAAAAATCAAGCCAAAGGCTCCTATTAGATCTAGTCCTCACAAACAGACCCCACAAAAGTTCACACACAGTTGTGTTTCAGAGCGACATGAGTGATCACAACATTGTTGTACGTACAAGAGGCCTAGAAAAACCTATCCCCTGCTCTAAATTCATTATAAAATGAAGCTTCCACAAATTCAAACTGGAGAATTACCTATCTGACTTACAAAATATAAACAGGCAAAACTTCTATCATCTTCAATTAATGAGGCAGTTGCTATCTTCAGCTCAACCTTTACAAACCTAATAAACGCCCCTTAATTAAATGTAGAGTCAAAACAGCCTCTTGTCCCTGGCTCTGTGGCATATTAAAGAAAGCTCTAACCCTTTGGGACAAGCTCTGGCTACAGCATCGCACACCAAAATGTATATGATTGGCCAGCATTCAGAGCTTCTTGTAATGCATGTACCAAACTTATCAGAACTCCAAAGCTCATTATTAAGTGAATGCACTTGAAAGTGCCAAGGGTAACCCTGGTAAGATTTGGTGAACCATAAAATCAGTTGAAGGCCATAGAGTCCCTCCTTCTATCCTGTTGAAGATAAACTCTCAAGGTTCCACTATCTCTGATCAATGCACAAATCTAGAAAAATTAAATTCCTACTTCACGACAGCAGAATTAGCCTTTGACTCCTCTCCAGCTGCAAAACTTATAAGTGATCTTAGTCAAAATACCATTGCTATGATCCCACAAAACCAGGGTTCCTTCAACCTGTTCCTCATAACCTTCAAACAGGTAGAGGACCTGCTAAAAAAATTAAATACTAAAAAGAGCGCAGGCGCTGATGGAGTAGATTCGGTATTCTTAAAACTATGCTATCATTTCTTAACTGCTCCAGTAACCTATCTATTTAATTTGTTAATTGCTTGTGGTGTAGTCCCATCATCCTGGAAAACAGATCACATACCGCCCTTGTTCAAATCTGGCGATCCATGAGATTTAAATAACAATAGGCCCATTTCTATCCTGCCTCTTCTCTCCAAACTCTTAGAGAAACTAATCAATATCCAAGTAAGAGACTACCTTGAAAACTCAAACTTAATCAGTCCACTGCAATCCAGATTTAGGCATAATCATAGCATGTTTTCTGCCGTTGCAAAAGTGACAAACGATTGGCTTACCTCCCTAGATCACAAATATCCAATGGGGGCCATCTTCCTTTATTTAAGTAAAGCCTTTGATATGGTGGACCACAACCTTCTGTTAACTAAACTTAAGGAACATGGACCAAGTAACTCTGTGGTAAACTGATTCTCTAGTTACCTCTCAGAAAGATTTCAACGCATCAAGGCGGACAGTTCTTTTCCTTTCCCTTACTGCTAATATGAGGTGCCCCACAGGGGATCTATATTAGGCCCCCTTTTATTCTCTATATATATCAATGCTCTAAGTGACAATATACATAAAGCAAAACTACATTTCTTCACTGATGACACCGTCCTTTACCTAGTGAAGCCTTCCCTATTAGGCGTTTGCACCGAATTACAATCAGACTTCTATCATTTACTGTACAACTCAGCCTGTTACATTCCAAACTCATGTTAAATGCCAAAAAAACAAAAGTGAAGCTTTTCTTACCGCTAGTTCCCCAACCTTCTTACAAAATCCTGGTCCTGATGCATCCATTACAACACTATTGCAGGGTCTGCACCAGAAGACTTGTGAAGAAAGACTAAAGGAGCTTAATATGTATAGCCTCGAGGAAAGGAGGAAGGGGGGACATGATCGAAACTTTCAAGTACCTCAAGGGAATCAACAAAGTCCAAGAGTTTAGCATCTTTCAGAAAAGAGATGTGCAAGAACAAGGTGCACAATTTGAAGATAGAGAGAGGACAGCTCAGAGGTAATGTGAGGAAGTATTTTTCACAGAGAGGGTTGTAGATGCATGGAACAGCCTTCCTGAGGAGGATGTGGAGTCAAAACAGTGGGGAATTCAAGAATGCATGGGACAGACATAAGGCAGTTCTAGTCGGGGGGTAGGAAGAAGTAGGCTGTTGGTTAGCTAGGATCTGCAGCTTATCCATTAGGTAGGGAACTGGGCAGACTAGGTGGGCCAAGCGGTCATATCTGCCATCAAATTCTATGTTTCTATTAGGAGACACCCTAGAGGTCATGGATAAGTTTAAATACCTAGGGGCTGATTCTAGAAGAAAGGCTCAAGTTGCTGCCAAAGGGACTTGTGCCAAACTCAATTAGGCAAGGACCCTGCACCCAATTCTAGATGGGGCAGGGTCCCTGCAGCTAAGTCCTACATTTTGCAATATCTAGCCAGGTATGCTGAACAGAGGGCTTACTTGGCACATCCGTTGCAAGCCGCAAACACTGTCCAGCAAGGTGCAAGTGCCCCTCCCCATGCCCTGATCCCCCAGAAAGAGTAGACAAAGCCCCACAGGGCTAGAGAACCCCCCTCACTGTAAATGCCCCAAGGATCCCCCCCGAATCCCGACCCACACCCCAAGTCAGCCGTATACTGTACAGTATGTACAGTAGGCATACTGTAATTCCCTGGTAGTCTAGTGGACCCTACCCCCACCTGACAGTGCAAGGCCATCCCACTCCCCCCCCCATGATCCATACCCAGTCGGTGACTGCCAAACCCACCTGCACCACCATAGCCAGCTACCGACTGAGATCCCCTAGTAGCGTGTACTGTAATAAGTACACTGTCAGAGATTGACAGCTGCTGTCATTCCCTGAGCATGTACTTATACTAGTTGGCATTTCATCTTAAGCTATGCAAATGCAACCCTGCATCATTTATTTATTGAAATATTTCACCATGAAGGCACACTGAGCAACAAGTTGCTCGTCTCCCAGTGTGACCTGAGCTTAACATAAGCTTAAACTGTCCCTACAAATCAATTTTATTTATCCGCTTGGAATTGTAGAATTGCCATAACTGTTTTATTACGCTGTTTGTTGTATATATGTAAATCCTCTTTAATTGTATATTTATGCTTTCCTAAACCATGTTTTGTCCTCTTCCACATTGCCATTGTATCTTGTTGTTTTATTTTCCTTAGCAGGACCTCCTTGTAAATGAGCTTGCTCAATGGAGTTTTCTAGTGAAATAAACTTGAACTTGAGCTTCAACTTGAACTTGTTTTCTGATTAAGTCATGTTGCCTAAATAGGCAGAGGAACTGTAGCTTACCATTTCATGGACAAAACCACAAATAGTGGGAATTATGAAAACATGGTGAAATGAAAATAGCATATGGGATTCAATAATTGATGCATATAACTTCTTTACACAATGTAACCCCCCATGCCACTTTTGGCAAGTTACACCCCCATTAAAAGAACTAGTACTCATATATGGCATACCATTTACTTTTAGTAGAAATACTAGATTGATACCACCCCTAGCTTTAGAGTGTATACCAGGCTCATTATCTAAAGGAAGGGGTTGGGGTACAATTACCAAAATTAACCTTTGTAAATACAACCAGGTCCAGGGGAGAGGATGTTAGGCGTATGCTAGATCTAAATGCTGAGGGGGCCCCCAATAAGTCCACACAGAAATCAATGATCAGAATTTCCAGTGCAGCAGCTGGGATTGCACAGTATGGTTTTATTCACAGATGTTACTAAAGCACAAGTGGACCCCCAATGGTTGGTCATGGCAAAACAAGTACACTCTTTTTTGAGAAACTCTTTGCTAGGCAGTACAGTTTTCCACAGAAATTTCTCTGTCTGTTCTTCCCAAAGTGCTCATGGCCTGAACCACATACTTGAGCTACTTTCAAACACATTTCCATTTTCCCAAATTGGATGCTCGTGGCCTGAACCACATTCTTGAGTAATTTCCAAAACACATTTCACAGTGTAAACTTGCGACCTGAGCCACATATTTAAGTTTCATCCTGGGCATTGGCCACCAGGGACCTTGGCGCCCATCAACAAACCAGTTAGCCCTGCCTTGTGGACTCCAGATGGCATTCCTCCCACCCTTTGCCCCAACCAACAGTCTGCCATTCCTTCAGGGTTACACCAAATGAAGCCTTCAATCCCCACTGAATTGCTAAAGACTCCGAACTCTAAACTTGAAATTCGACACCAAAGTGTATGAGGGGTCCTGATAGGTGTGATTTAGCCTTTTCTTGGGCACACACACCTCATCCAACTCCCTAATGAAAACAGTTTCTGCATCTGCACTCACATATCTGCTGCTCCTTCCTTAAAGCATGGAGAACAAACCAGAAAACACCTTCTTCAAGCTAAGCCCACCAGTGCAGCAGCAGTAGTGCTGCCACTTACGATGCCAATGACCCAGGTTCAGGAACAAGCCCAGGGAGTCAGAGGGATGGCTGGGGAGGAGGTTGAGTGTCCCAGAGATCACTTGCCTTCTCCAGGGAGGAGGGGGTAGAGGCTTGGTGCTTGAGTGGTCCCAGGTGGAGACCTAGGGTACAGCAAGCACCTAGCCAGTCTCAGGGTGAGGGACATGACAGATGTCGGTGGTCGCGCCTTGATGTCAGAGTACACATCACATCCATCTAAAAAAAGGGAAAAATTGCTCTCCAGGTGCTGAGAAGATGGAGCACACAGACAGACCCCACAAGCTCGCACCTGCCTGTCACTGCCAGACCCAACGAGACTTGAATAGTTTGGGGTGTAGCAGTCCCACCTTTTCCCCACCTGTGGGCAAGAACCACAGCTCCATGGGGATACTGGAGAGCTCCAGGCAAGGTGTCAAAAGCAGGGGCAGGCACCATAAGTGACTCTCAATGATGCGGGGCTTGGAGAAGCTGGGAAGGAGGAATAAAGCACGATTTCAAAAAAAGAAAACATTGTTTTTCTTCATGGTAGCTTTGTCAGCATTTCTCACACAATGTCCTTCTCAAAGGCAGCTGTAAACACTCTAGGACCTTCAGGGGATTGCCCCTTGGATCCACTGAACTGGCAGTCCCTCTCACTCCCCCTGGAGTGAAATCAAGAATTCCTGCTGCAAAAGGTCTCCACCACTTCACTGGCAACTGTAGATTTAATCCAAACTATGGTGAGAAACACAGGCTCCCTGTGTCAGTGCCCCAGTTGGCAGACCTTCTGCCACTCTGACTCTCCAACTCAGACTAACTGAACATTCTAAACTTCCCCAGAGCAGCTGACTCAAAAATGGTTATGCTGCTGCAAGAGTTCTAAATGACATAATCATACTCATTCAGGCTAGCTGAGTAAACAATGATGTCATTATGTAAAAAGCCCTTGATGAGCGCCTTACCAACTGCCTTTTCTACCTGCCGAAGACTAGTACTAATAGGATTCTAGTAACCCCAGGGGACTGGGTGGTTACAACAAGATTGCATCCACAAATGGGGGAGTAAGGTATTGCCCTATGTCTTGACAAAAATACTAACACAGTTGCTATAACTAGAAAAATCAAACAAGATGAGACAGGAACTGAGACCTTATGGGTAAAAATAAAACATGACACAATGAGTGATAACTGGGATATGCTATAGATCACCAAACTCACTTGAAGAACAAAACCAAGCCATTCTAGAAGAGATACAGAATGCCTGTTATAGTGGGAATATTATACTAAGGGGCTATCAATGTAGCAGATATACTGGCAAAAAACAAATGTAAATCAGGATATTCCAGACAATTTATTGAGACCATCCAACATTGTAGCAACTAAAAAGGGTGAAAACATCTTGGATTTAGTACTGGTTCAACTGGTATTCCCATCAAAACTGTACCATAACAGAACCTCTCATGAATAGCAGTCATGCCATGATAAATTTCACCATTATCAAAAGTGCTAGGAATGCAGAAATCTTTCAATATTACAAAAGCAAATGTAAGGGAAGTCAGGCAAAGCCTTGCTAGCTGTAACTGGAAAGAATCGGTGCAGGATCAAAATACAGAAAAGGCTTTGAATACTTTGAAATAAAAAATGCTGGACAGCTGTAATAAACACATTTCTAAAGTGAAGAAAATACAACAATAAAGGAGGGAAACTTAAATGGTGATCCGAAAGGGTCATGAGGGAATTAAATGCACAAGCGAAGGCATACAAAAATTATAAGGCTGGCAATATACAAGGAAACTGGGGCATATATTGTACACGTGAAAATTAAGAAGACACAGAAATTTAATTAAGAAAGAGAAGCATAAAATAGAAAACAAAGTGGCACAAACCACATCCAAATCAAATAGTAACTAGAGAACACTGCTTAGGTCACTGTGTGCTACGAAGTATTTTTACACACCCAAGGTGTGTGATGTCCCATAAGCCTCAAGGGCAAAGATTGAGAGGCTTATCTGGACATCACACACTAATGGTGTGTAAAAATGCTTCATAACACACAGTCGCCTAT
Organism: Neoceratodus forsteri; assembly: GCA_016271365.2. Classification (NCBI taxonomy): domain Eukaryota; kingdom Metazoa; phylum Chordata; order Ceratodontiformes; family Ceratodontidae; genus Neoceratodus; species Neoceratodus forsteri. The sequence continues at coordinate 1,211,545,790 of CM028129.1, read as the reverse complement.
GTTTTATTTATTTGTTTTTTATAATTACTGGTGCAGCAAGTTCATAACCAACAAAGGCAAGCAGAATGGAATGTCTTTACCATCAGTTTACTACAACTTCAATGTCAAATTTAATATGTCAGTGTAAGACTCAGCTGGGTAAGCTTTGTAACTCAGTTTGTTAATTAAGTTAACAATTTTATTTATTTATTTATTTAGCTTTTGTTGACCGGGTAAGTGCACTAGACAAATCCTGCCTATTTTCAGGCACGACCCGGGGGAGGGGGATACAGATGAATGCCAACTGACCTTGAACCAGATTAAGCTGTTGGTGGTATTTTTACTGAATGAGGGAAATTTGGCCAGGACACCGGGAAAATTCCCCTACTCTTTTCGATAAGTGCCATGGGATCTTTAACATCCACCTGAACTACCACCAATCCAGGCAGATGGGACCTTGGTTTAATGTCTCATCCGAAGGCGGCACCTCAGAAGTGCAGCACCCTCATGCTGCACTACAGTGTCAGTACTGGGATATTAACCAAGTGCCAGATGTGAGAACTGAACCCACAGCCCTCTGATCTCCGGCTTCAGAGGCGAATGTGCTACCTACTAAAGCCACTGACACTGCTTTGACTGGATTTAATAAATAATAAATAGTAATATTAATAAAACATTTGTCAGATTACATGGTGATTTTACTGCTGTTTACTCCAGTTCATTTTACTCTCAGTAGTGTAGATTACTTAAGCAATATACCATGAGAGGGTGTGGGTGATGCAGGATTTACCCACCTGGTGGCGGTCAGTCAAGAGGCACAAGGTCCGAGTGAGTAAACTACACCAGAGGTGGGTAAATCCTGGCGTCGCCCACACCCTCGAGTGGGATATTACAATTATACAATGTCCCCCCTTTTTTAAACATTTATTTTTAAGATTAAGGTGTTTTTACTTGAAAATAAACTGTTTTTAATTGATTTTCTCTGTAATATCCTTCCTTTATATATTAAATAGTTCCCTGTTGCTAGGTGAATCTTTCTTGTTGGAGATGGCAGCCTCTCCCAACACAGATATGTACCCCCACATCTGGTTAGCACAACATTTTTTTTAAGCCTTTAGCAGTTTATCCTGTCTTGCTGTGTCTGTTGGAGGACCATGTTTGAGGTTTGATTCAGCAAGCAGCACTGACTCTCATTGTTTCTGTCACTGTTCAAAGAGTGGTGTGAGTGCTAATGGGCTGCCATCCATCAGAGGGCTAGGCTTACTTCCGGGTTCAGATTTGTAGTGAGGAGAAAGGCTCTGGCGTGACTATCAGGAGATGTTTTTTATTGTTAAAATGCTGGATGGAATTAGGAGGCAGTGGTTACCATAAAGGAGCTGGGAGGGAATTATTGTTACAGGTTGAGCACTGGACAACATGTGTGGCAGCGAGACGAGAGACAGACCAACAGTGTTCAGTGATACAGTAAGTGAGCCGCAGTGTTCTCCAAGCTGGCTTTTTTTTTTTTTTTATGCTTTAGACTTTTGATAATCTCCTAGGAAATTCTAGAGCACCAGTGACTTGTATTGGGACCGTGGAAATGACCAGAATGAAAGATGGAGGGAGTGAGGGTCAGAGGAGCCGACTGTTAATCTCCTAAGAACAGGGGACGGAGAGAGGTGATGCGAGTGGTTTATGAGATAATTGCCAGACTTTCTTTTTTGAATAGTTGTTTCCAGAGCCTATGAAATGTATTTGGGGACTGTTGTCTGTACTTTGTTTGAGACTCGCACTCCAGCGCAGTTTATCTGGGAAGTTAATGTGGCTGTTTTCCGCTTTCTTGTTCAGGGCTCGGCAAAGCAGCAGTTGTGCAAGATGGCAGTTTATCAGGGTTTCCATCTTTCCAGTCCTGGAGGGCATCATGGTCAGAGATATTTTTTTGGGGGGCCTGATGCGGCTGCCTGATGGCTGGCACCTTTTTCTGTTAGGTCATACTAGAATTTATAACGGCTAGAAGGTGCCTGCCAGTCAATCAGAAGCCTGTATTTTTTAAGCCATTGTATAATCTAACATCTTTTACCAAACCATGACTGAAAGAAACTGATAGAATGAGCTGAAAAGGGACACAGCATGACACGCAGATAAAATGGGAGACCTGCGGGTGAGTCACTGTTTGTTTTGTTTGACAGTGGCACGAGAGTTGTCTTTCCCACTCGGGGTTTGAATGAGGGAAGAGGCAACCTCAAGCACTAGAAAACACTGTAGTAATTGGGTATAATATAATTCCCAGTTATTATGTAAGCAATAAGACATGACAGGGTGTGCATGGAACAGATTTTACTGCATGGATAGGGACGCGATAAGGCACGAGGCCTTGGCAGAGTGCCTTTAGCCACTGGCGTGCAGTAAAATATGTTCCATGCACAACCTGGAGTGTCTTATTGTGCTTATAAAATGGGTACTTTTTTTTACTTATGCAAGTCAGAAAAAAACAAGTTTTATGCAGAATAACTAGATTTTCTTGTAGAAAGTTTTGTTAAAATAGTCCTTCCACCTACTAGATAATTCTGTGGCAACTACCACCTGCAGCCACAAAGTGTATCATTGTTGTTTAATTCTGCCCTCTCTCTCCATGCACAACATTTTTGTTTTTTAGTTATTAATTCTGCATCCACATCACAGCACTTCTGCCAGCCCATGCTGCCAGCACTCACACTCTTCTTGACAGCACTACAGACACGCTAGATTTCCAAGTGTACCGTCACTGTAACCCAAATGTATCCCACCTCTGCTTCCATGTCTTGCCGTCGGCAGAAACAGTGTTTTTTTTTCTGCCATTGCATGAGTTTCGTTTGAGGACAGCTCTGTATGATCCGTTGGGGACTCGGAAAAATGACAGCACTATTACAAGTGAAACAGGTTGTCGTGTCTCGTGTCCCCTGTCCAGCGGTATTTACAAGTGCAGCCTTGTCTTCCTGAGCAGACCACAACAGACTGGAAGTACTTCTGTGCCCCACATTTTGCTCAGGAAAAGGGAACCTGTCAATTTCAATTGAAATTAATTAGACTGGATACAATGGATTTTAAATTAAGAACTGCGGCAGGTCGGGAGAGGAAATGGAAGCGAAGATAGTGGGAGTGAGCAAGCATGCTGTTAAAGCAGCACCAACATTGGGAGGAACCAGTCAGTATTTTTTTTAACTGTCTGTATTCTATTAGGAGAAAGTGGCACCAGTTTCGGTGTGCTGAAAATGTGCTCTAGCTCCTCATTGGATATACTGATGTCGAAACTTATGGTGCTTTGCTCTGCCATGCTGAAATCTCTGTTTTACTTGTGGTGGGTAGAGAAAAGATGACCACCCATAAAAATGCCAACATTCCATGGCACATTAATCTTGGCCTTTTTACTGCCTGTGCTTTTCTGTACCCATGCAGGGAACAGATTTCATGCATGGTGAGCTGTTTCTGTGATTGGTTGATTTACCTTGCCCATTTTATAAGGCATTTCAGCAGACTTTTTTATCAGTACATTAGAAGTGGTCACCAGTAATTACAAAATATTTGGGGTATATAAACTTACTAAAGAAAGCAAATAGTATGTCTGCAGGTAGATGACAATCAGCTCACCAAGGGAGATGGCAGAAGTTTTTCACTCATACTTTAGTTCTGTTTACTCAAGAAAGGTAACAAATATGAATGAACTGAGGGTTACAGTTCAGGTAAACATGATGGAATCCACTTGGATTACAAGAGAAAAGATAGGTGAGAAAATCAAAACCCGGAAAAAACAATTGCTCCCCATGATCAGACACTGTAACAAGCAAAATGTTGAAAATTATGGGGGAACTTACACCAAACCCCTGAAGCTAATGTATGGGAAAAGTACTCATATTATCCCAGCTTTTAACAAGCATTTGTCAATGCCTAATGTTTGCTTGCTGGTATTGGCATTGGTACTGCAGGAGTTAGAGAGCTGCATAATAAGAAAGGCAGTGAAGTACTGAACTAACACCAACCCTCACCCCCACCTTGCAGAGGCTGACAGGTGTTTGGGGGTTGTTTTTGGGTCAATGGGCATAAAACTAATGCCATTCCACCTCACAACACCCCACCCTACAGACACAGACTGGTGTCACGGTGTGTCTTGGGGTCTTTGGCCCTTATGCTCACGCCATTCGATAAGGAAATAAGCTGAGATGCATGCAGTATAGGAGAATGGAGTTAACATTAGGGTTGAAGACTCCAAGGCATACCTCAATACCTGTCACTGGCTGCAGGGTAGGTGGTGTGTCACCCGATGCCTGTCAGTCTCTACAGGGTGGGGCATTATGGTTGAAAGCCCTAACACCCTTGGTGTTTGTTGGTATTTTCACTACAAATTTTCAACATGGGCTTTTTGGGATCCCATCTTATGAACAGTGGCACTATCATTTTGTTACTCAATCCCCAAAGGTAATTTCACACAGCAACTCTACCATTCAGCACAACAGGTGTGAAATCAAATTTCAGGTAGGATGTGAAAAATGACAGCTGTACTGTTCATGAGGAGGTGTGAAAAAATGGCAATATTGAAAATCTGGAGTGAAAATATGAAAAATTGGTGATGTTACCAGCATGTGTAAAAACTGCATAATGCACGCTCATTATGCAGTCATTTCATTGGAATTTTTTCACCAATTTTTCAACATGGCCTTTTGGAATGTCCCTCATAAACAAGCGGCACTTTGATTTTGTTAATCTGTCCCAAAAGTTGATTTTGCAGAGCGACTGCACCATTCTGCGCCACAGGTGTGAAAGCACATTTTGGGCAGGATGCAAAAAATGACAGCTGTACTGTTCATAAGGAGGTGTGAAAAAATGGCAATGTTGGAAATTTGGAGTGAAAATATCGAACATTGGTAAAGTTATGAGCGTATGTAGAAACTGCACAATGCACGCTTGTAATGCAATCATTTTTTGGAGTTTTTTCACCAAATTTGCAACATGGCCTATTTGGGACCCCACCTCATGAACAGTGGCACTGTCATTTTGTTAATTGGTCCCAAAAGGTGATTCTGCACAGCGACCGCGAAATCACCTTTCAGGACTGAGAAACGAAATGACAATTCAAGTATTGATGAGGTAGGTCCCAAGAACCCCATGTTGAAAATTTTGGGCCAAAACTCCAAAAAATGGCTGAGATATCAACCTAAGCACCCCTATTTGTTTAGTTCCCAGTCGGCTTTTAAAGAGTTTGGATGTGTTCCCACTCCACAGATGATCGTAGCACTGGACCACCGGAGGTAAGTATGGGTTGGGGGAGTGAGAGGAGGTGGGGTACGCAGTGGGAGGATGGGGATGGGGGCCCGAGGAGGCAACAAGGGACCGTCTTCTTTTTTTCAGGTTAAAAAAAAAAAAACAGCAAAGGACGCTTTTCTTCATTTCCAGGATAAAAAAAAAGTTTGGCACACTGGGGTGGGTTCCCAGTGTGCCACAATAGTGGTGGTGGTGGGTGGGATGCCGACTTGGGAATTGGGCACCCCGATGTCGGCAATGGGTGTCGATGAGTTGGGTGTGCATCCGACACCGGGAGTGCGCATCCTGGTGTCGGAAAAGAAAGGAGAAATTGTTTAAGCAGGTAAGACACACTGGGGAAGGGGATGCCGACATGGGGATTGGTCATCCCATGTTGGCTTATGGGGACTGTGTGGCGAGCAACAGGAGCCATCATATTTCAGCACACTGGGGTGGGCTCACAGTGTACCACTTAATGGGGGGGTATGCCAACAAAGCTAGTTCTACTTTTATAGGCACAGGATTTGACTGGGAGCAGGAAGTGAGTGATCACAGAGCCACCAAAGATGCACCATCTTAGAAGGGCAACAGTAGCTCTCCGGCCCCCTCTAGCTGCTGGAGGACTGCCTCTGAGAAAGTAAGGGGTCTACTGAGAAAAACAGGATCTTCTCATCTCAGAATAGGACAATCAGGAGCTTGAAAGGCACAGTGTCAGTAAGTAAGTAGAGAGAGAAGGAAGGAAAAAACAAAACAAAAAAAGCAGATGAAAGAGTAAGGATGCCAAACAATAGTGAAGGGGCCAGAAATAAGACATGATGGGAGAGGTGCAGTGCAGTGGCTGTGGAGCTGCAGTCTTCTGAGACATTCTGGAGGATGCGGTGTTGTCCCATCTGCAGGCACCTCTCTGGGCTGAGGAGGGAGGTTGCCCATCTCCAAGCTGATTTGGCCAGGATTTGCGGGACCTCCTCTTCCATCCAGGGAACACCAGGGCCACTGCCACTACCTCAGAGGTTGCCAAGAAAGAGGAGCGGTTGGACCACAGTGGGCTCAGGGAGGGTGAGGGTGGTGGAACAGAGGCGTATCCCTCCAGTTGTACCTTTCCACAATTCCTATGCCATTCTGGCAAAGTGTGGTTCCTCTATGGAGGCACCCGCAGTGAAGACCAAGGAGGATGCTGGGAACCTCCACAAAGAAGATGCACAGGAGGGTGACATGGGACCTCACAGGGGAAGGAAACAACTCCTGGTGGGGGACTCCATTGTTAGGAAGGTAGAACTGGGGGAGGAAGGGGAGAGGGAGGTAAAATGCCTGCCTGGCGCCATGACTTGGAGGCACAGGGAGTGAATCCTCAGGATTGCTGGAGCAGCTGCACAGGGAAGGGAGCTGGATTTCATTGTCCACCTAGGGACAAATGACCTGGCTAAGAAAGGGATCAGAGCAGTGCAGAAAGAGTTTGTGGAATTGGGGAGGGGCCTTAGACAAGTAGCACGCACGGTAACCTTCTCAGAGGTGCTGCTGTCTATGGCGTGGGAGAGCTGAGGTGCTCCACACCATGGGATTCAATCAGTGGTTGAAAAAATGGTGCAGAGCTCAGGGATTTGGCTTCACTGGGGACTGGGGGTCCACCTGGAGTGATGCAAGCCTATACTGGCATGATGGGCTGCATCTGTCCAGGAGGGAAACCAGGATCCTAGGTGATAGGTTTAAATGCTTCATTGGCAAGCATTTAAACTAGCCAAGGCGGGAGGCACTGGAAAGGAGCAGGGAAATCCTAGGCCTCCCCAAAAAGTCAGGGTAGTAAGTGAGGTAAACACCAACATAGAAATGTCGAAAGGGAGAAGGGAAGGGGTAAATGGAGAAAGTGACAAAGGCAAGAAGGACAGGGATGGGGCAAAAAGGAGTAAGGCCATCAGGAAATGGAGGGTAATGAGTACCAATGCCCATAGCCTGGGCAACAAGCTCATTGAACTGGTGGCCTTGATGGAAGAGGGATGCCTGGATATCGTAGCAGTCACAGAAACATGGTACACAGAGAACCATGACTGGGATGTTAACATACCAGGGTACATAACCTACAGGAGAGACAGGAAGGGGAAATGAGGGGGAGGAGTAGCTCTCTATGTAAAGGAAGGGATAAAAGCAACTGAACAAAAGAGTGAACAGGGAGGAGAGGAGGCACTGTGGGTCACCTTGGAGACTGGAAATGGCACCACAATCCACACAGGGGTTGTGTACAGACCCCCATGTCGGGGGGAGGGAATGGACAAGGATATGATAGAAGGCATTCTTAGTATGGCAGAGAAAGGGGAGATACTGTTGATGGGAGTCCTGAATATGCCAGATGTTAATGCCAGATGTTAACTGGAGCACATTTGCTGCAGCCACATCAAAGAGCAGGGCCATTCTCAATGCCCTACAGGTGGCATGCCTCAGACAGCTAGTTTTGGAACCCACTCATGAGGGAGCAATCTTAGACCTCATACTCTCAAATGGGGACAGTGAAAGGATCTCAGATCTAGAAGTGGGTTGCCATCTGGGAACAAGTGACCATCAAACAGTGTGGTTCATGTTAAACTCAGCTACAGAGTCAAGCCATACAAAAGTGAGGGTACTGGACTTCAAGAGGGCTGACTTTGGCAAGATGGGAGAGTGCCTCAGAAAAGCACTAGCAAACCAGCTAGAAGGAGGGTGGAACAACAATGGGAATCATCAAAACTGCCATCACAGAGGCAATAAGCTTTTGTGTGAAGCAAATAAACAAATCAAAATGAAAAAAAAAGCCACTATGGTTCTCAAAAAGAGGTAGCAGGAAAGTCAGGAGAAAAGATAGCATTCAGAAATATAAGGAAACACAGAAGGAGCAAGACAGAGAACTGTACCAGTTAAGGCAGAAGGAAGCAGGAGGAAGTCAGAATAGCAAAGGCCCAAACTGAGAAAAGATAGCCAACTCGGTTAAAGGGGACAAAACTTTTATAGGTACATCAGGGAGCGTAGAAAGACAAAGGGAGGGACAGTGAGGCTGAATAGAATGAATGGTGGGTGGGCAGAGGGGACAGTGAAAAGCAGGGATACTGAGAACGAATATTTCTGCTCAGTATTCACAAAGAGGAGGGAGGTGCCAAATCCAATTAACAGAAGCACTCTTGATAGGGGGTCAATCCCAGTCCTTTCACAGAAGAAAGGGTTCTGAAAGAACTCCTAAAACTGAAGGTGGACAAAGCAATGAGGCCTGATGGAATTCACCCCAGAATTCTAAAAGAATTAAGGGAGAACTAGTGAAACCACTGACTACCCTTTTTAACAAATCATGGGAGGATGGTGTGGTACCCGAGGACTGGAGGAAGGCAGATGTGATTCCCCTTCACAAAAGTGGGACCAAGACAGAGGCAGAAAACTACAGACCTGTCAGTTTGACCTCTGTGGTAGGGAAAGTGATGGAATCACTTCTGAAGGAAAGGATTATTGAGCACCTAGAGGCCAGTGGAGCACAGGACCCAAGGCAGCATGGGTTCACAGTGGGAAGGTCATGCCAGACGAATCTAATTGATTTCTTTGACTGGGTGACCAAAGTAGTAGACCAGGGAGGGGCTGTGGACATGGCCTACCTAGACTTCAGCAAGGCATTTGACACAGTCCCACACAAAAGATTAATAGTCAAATTAACCAGCCTGGGAATGGGTTCCTGGGTGGTAGCCTGTGTAAAACACTGGCTAGACAACAGGACACAGAAGGTAATTGTAAATGGAGTCCACTCTGAAGAAAGAGGGGTTACTAGTGAGGTACTGCAGGGTTCACTACTGGGTCCAGTCCTTTTTAATCTCTTTATATGTGACATTGCAGAGGGACTGGAAAGAAAAGTATGCCTCTTTGCAGATGACGCAAAGATCTGCAACAGGGTTGATACACAAGGAGGCATGGAAAGGATGAGAAGGGACTTGGCAAGGTTGGAGGAATGGTCGGAAGTATGGCAGCTAGGATTCAATGCAAAGAAGTGCAAAATAATGCACCTGGGAAACAAAAACCTGGGGGAAGATTACACAATGGGGGAGGTAGTAACAACAACAAAAATGGAAAGGGACCTGGGGGTAATCATATCAGATGACCTTAAGGTTAGCAAGCAATGTGAGAAGGCAGTAGGGAGGGCTGGGGTATACTGGGATGCATAGGGAGAGGCATCACCAGCAGAAAACAGGAAGTTGTTATCCCTCTGTACAGACAGTTGGTGAGACCCCATCTGGAGTACTGCGTCCAGTTCTGGAGACCCCATCTCTGCAAGGACATAGACAGGATAGAGGCAGTCCAGAGGAGGCAACTAAAATGGTGCAGGGTCTGCAAGAGAAGCCATACAAGGAGAGACTAAAGGAGCTTAATATGCATACCCTTGAGTAAAGGAGGAGAGGGGGACGTGATAGAAACTTTTAAGTACCTCAGTGGAATCAACAAAGTCCAAGAGGTAGCATCTTTCAAAAAAGACATGCAAGAACAAGGGACACAATTTAAAGATAGAGGTGTGGTTCAGTGGCAATGTGAGGAAGTATTTTTTCACAGAGAGAATAGTGGATGCATGGAACAGCCTTCCTGAGGAGGTTGTGGGGTCTAAAACTGTGGGAGAATTCAAGATTGCATGGGACAGACATAAGGCAATTCTTGTGGGGGGTAGGAAGAAATAGGCTGTTGGTTAACTAGGATCTGCGGCTTATCCTGTAGGTAGGGAAATGGGCAGACTAGGTGGGCCAAGCGGTCCTTATCTGCCGTCAAAGTCTATGTTTCTGTGTCTATGGGATTGGGCACCCTGAGGTTGGCTTTCCCCGGGAGTGTGTGGCCAGTGGCAGGAGCCACCAATTTAAATATTGAAATATTTCACCAGGAAAGGCACACTAGGGCCGGGGCACAGGGCTGCAGCCAACAAGAAGGAAACTGTGCCCATGTGCATTACTGTACACTGTAATGCACATGTGCGGAGAGTCTTGTTGGCTGCCTCTGTGCTCCTGGTTGCGAGGGAGGGAGGAGCTGTCTCTGTAATCAGAGATGATGAAACTGTCCCTGATTAGACCGGCAGATTTCTTTCAAGTTCGGCACTCTATCTCAAACTGCCATTATCAGCAGCTTTTCCATTGATTAGTGGCCGACGGACGTGCCCATGAAAATGTCCGCTGCATTGGCCACACCCTGCCACACCTCTGCAATGCTCTACTTACCTCAATATTGGTTTTCCTATTGCTAAATTCAAGCCCCCACACTGATCCATGAGGTCTGGATCATTTAAGGTGTTGTACAATAGTAGTCCTGGTCCCCCATTGGACAATAATTAGGAAATTAAATAAATTAGGTTTAAAGTCAGTAATAACAGACTAGATTACATCATGACTTGATAACAGAACACAAAATAATTAAGCTTAACAGTTACCTGTTAGCAGAGGGCTCAGTGTCTAGTGGGTGCCAAAGACATCTGTTTTGGGCCCGGTGCAATTGTTGGACACAACAAGCACCTTGCACCAAGAGTAGCGCCCTGAGTTATTTAGAAAACAGCCTGCAACAATCAGCAGGCTGCTTGCACCAGAGTGTGCTAGCGCCAGTCATGCACCACAAATATGACTGTGGCATGGCATTAGGAGGCATTGGCAGACCCTGGCTGCCACAACCCTGACATCTGGATACTCAAAATTCTCCCCAGGGACAAAGAGCTAGTACCATTAGACCAGCAAAAGTGCTAGTCTAACGTACTTAGACAGCCCTGGGAGAGTGTCAACTGTGTCTTGCCACCATGTCACCCCCACTGCAATATCCCGGTACATATAGCCCCATCCCCATGCCCCAATGTTCCCATACCAGTGGGATCCCTGGAATCCAGTACCCCCCACCACCAAGATGTGATCTGCCCGTACATGACAGTTAAAAGCAATTCACGGTGATCTCTTGCCTTCCCTTCCCCACTCCGACCCTAGGTACACTGTAATATGGATAGTCATCCCTCATGATCTAGTGACCCCCCACCACCCCACCTGACAGGCAGTGCTCACCACCCCACTACCCCCATCCATTATTACCCCCGATCCAGCGACTGGCACTGTCCTCTGCACAGCACCACAGCCAGCTGCTGAATGAACTGTCACAGCACATACTACAGTACGTGTTGCGACGGTTCATTCTGCAACCGACCATGGTGGTGCAGAGGCAGTGCAGGTCACCTGATCTGGTGTAATGATGGATGAGGGGGAAATGGGGTGGTGGGCACTGCCTGCCAGGTGGTGGGGTGGGGGGCCACTTGATCAGCAGGGTACTGGTTCTGCATGCCAGCATGTTTCTGGCAGATTGGGGGAGGTGGGGGGCCATGAGCCACTACTGCAACCCTTTCCATTGGGGCAGCTGCCGTGCTGAAGCCCCACAGTCATTGTGGCAAAGCTTGTGGGTGCTCCCTCTGTTTGGCACACTGCCACTGTTGGCGCAAGCTGGGGACTCAAGTGCGGACCCTGTCACTGGAAAATCTGGCACAGGGTCCTGGACACAGCTGCACTGGCACAAGCTGCCAATGTCACAGCTTCTGATCGAGCTTTGAAAATCCAGCCCAGGGTGTGAGTTTTAAACTTGATAACTGCATTGTAATACACACCAGAAAAGGTACTGTATTATCAATCATGAATATCAACTTCAGAGCAAACTGCTCAAAACTGTCAAAAGCCCAAAAGATCTGGGCATACTAGTAAATGACAAATTTATTTCTAGTAATCAATGTAATGAGGTTGTTGCCAAAGCAAATGGGGCTGTTGGAACATCAAGAGAATTAGTAGAAGTAGAAGTCACGCTGTAATTATACCTCTTTACACAGAGCTTAGCTCTGCTCAGTATTTGGTTATAGCACTCAGTTCTGGGCACCGTATTAACAAGACAAAATAGAAACATTAGAAAAAGTGCAGAGAAGGGTCATTAAAGCAATAAAGGCATAACAGATTTACTGCATGAGGGGAGACTTGAAAAGACTCATTTGTCATTGCAGAGGAGGCATATAAAAGGGGATTTACTGCTCCTTCATGATATTAAAGATGCCCCTGAGTTAATGTCAGCACTAGATCTTAGTTTTAAACAGGATAATATGAGTACTAGAAGGAACCCACCGCAAATACAGTGAAGAATATTCAAGTGTGAAAGGAGAAATATTTCTTTACCCAGAGAATAAAAGTGGTGTGAATGGCCTGTCACTAAGCATAGTTATAAGCAAAGATAAAGCCAATTTTAAGAATAATTTAGATAGGTTCATGACCTCCACACAAACATTAAACTATTATCACTAAATTAGTGGAAGAGCAGTTTACATGGAGCTACCAGCCTCTTTTACTCTAAATACCGTAGTATAAGCACAGTAGTATAAGGAAGGAGTGGAGAGGAAGGGTGTTGTAATGCTAGGGAGGAGTGATGAGAACATGGGTTGTTGTAATGCTGGAGAGGAGTGATGAGAGCATGGATTGTTGTAATGCTGGAGAGGAGTGATGAGAGCATGGGTTGTTGTAATGCTGGGGAGGAGTGATGAGAGCATGGGTTGTAATGCTAGAGAGAGGAGTGATGAGAGCATGGGTTGTAATGCTAGGAGGAGTGATGAGAGCATGGGTTGTAATGCTAGAGAGGAGTGATGAGAGCATGGGTTGTAATGCTAGAGAGGAGTGATGAGAGCATGGGTTGTTGTAATGCTGGAGAGGAGTGATGAGAGCATGGGTTGTTGTAATGCTGGAGAGAAGTGATGAGAGCATGGGTTGTAATGCTAGAGAGGAGTGATGAAAGCATGGGTTGTAATGCTGGAGAGGAGTGATGAGAGCATGGGTTGTAATGCTAGAGAGGAGTGATGAGAGCATGGGTTGTTGTAATGCTGGAGAGGAGTGATGAGAGCATGGATTGTTGTAATGCTGGAGAGGAGTGATGAGAGCATGGGTTGTTGTAATGCTGGAGAGGAGTGATGAGAGCATGGGTTGTAATGCTAGAGGAGTGATGAGAGCATGGGTTGTAATGCTAGAGAGGAGTGATGAGAGCATGGTTGTAATGCTAGAGAGGAGTGATGAGAGCATGGGTTGTAATACTAGAGAGGAGTGATGGGCATGGGTTGTTGTAATGCTGGAGAGGAGTGATGAGAGCATGGGTTGTTGTAATGCTGGAGAGAAGTGATGAAAGCATGGGTTGTAATGCTGGAGAGGAGTGATGAGAGCATGGGTTGTTGTAATGCTGGAGAGGAGTGATGAGAGCATGGGTTGTTGTAATGCTGGAGAGGAGTGATGAGAGCATGGGTTGTTGTAATGCTGGAGAGGAGTGATGAGAGCATGGGTTGTAATGCTAGAGAGGAGTGATGAGAGCATGGGTTGTTGTAATGCTGGAGAGGAGTGATGAGAGCATGGGTTGTTGTAATGCTGGAGAGGAGTGATGAGAGCATGGGTTGTTGTAATGCTGGAGAGGAGTGATGAGAGCATGGGTTGTTGTAATGCTGGAGAGGAGTGATGAGAGCATGGGTTGTAATGCTGGAGAGGAGTGATGAGAGCATGGGTTGTTGTAATGCTGGAGAGAAGTGATGAAAGCATGGGTTGTAATGCTGGAGAGAAGTGATGAAAGCATGGGTTGTAATGCTGGAGAGGAGTGATGAAAGCATGGGTTGTAATGCTGGAGAGGAGTGATGAGAGCATGGGTTGTTGTAATGCTGGAGAGGAGTGATGAGAGCATGGATTGTTGTAATGCTGGAGAGGAGTGATGAGAGCATGGGTTGTTGTAATGCTGGAGAGGAGTGATGAAAGCATGGGTTGTAATGCTGGAGAGGAGTGATGAAAGCATGGGTTGTAATGCTAGAGAGGAGTGAAGAGAGCATGGGTTGTAATGCTGGAGAGAAGTGATGAGAGCATAGGTTGTTGCAATGCTTGAGAGAGAGATGGTTAACTACAGGTGCACACTTTTGGAGAAGTGTGCTAGTCAGAGTGGTTTCAGAGAGTGCAGGGAGTATGAGAGAAGGATGGGAGGAGGAAGGTTGTTCTACAGACAGTGGAAGGTGAATAGAGATAGCAGATTGGCCTGCTACTGATTTACTGTGAGTGACATGAACTGAATGAGTTTTGGGTGATATGAGGGAGTAGGAAGATGGAATAGCTGGGTTAAGGAGAGGAAGGTGGCAACCAGTATATGGCCAGGAAGGAGGAGCAGTGCGAGAGACATTGGACCTCTCAGGAGGGGAGAAGGAGAGAGAGAGAGAGAGAGAGAGAGAGAGAGAGAGATTGGAATAGAAAGAACAGTGATGATTGAGAGATGAAACACTAAGGGAAAAGTGGCAAAAGGAATGAAAAAAGGGTCCAGGCTGGCAACTGTAGTCTTTGGGGAATGCTGTAGAATATATCTGTATAGTTGAGACTAGCAAAATACTCTTGAAGATGATCCTGCAGAACATGGGGAAGAGGAAAGCAGGATTTGTTGGGTTTATTATGCATGGTGTCAGTATGGGTGGAAAAGCTGAGGGTCTGGACCAGCTACACCCCTAAGTACTTAAAGGCAGTATAGCATAGTGGTTAAGAGCTCTGAGCTGCAAACCTGGAGACCTGGATTTGAATCCCACATTCCAACTTGCATACTGTGTGACCCTGAGCAAGTCACTTAACTTCCTTATGCTCCCAGGTCGCACTAGGAAACAAACTTCTGCTTAGTGTGCCTTTCCTGGCTAAACAATTTCCCCTTTCCCTTTCCCCTTAAAGTGGGGAACCAATTCAAACAGGTTGGTATCCAGAGTCATTAAATATGTATGGGTAAGCTGGAGCCTTGTTAGTCTCTGCCTAGTGCTAAAGCCAGGAGACAGTATTTCTGGCATTTGTGAAAGCTGGTTTGAATGAAACCAGCATTGGATGTTGTGAAAATCATGCTGGAGTGATGACTAAAGCTCAGGAACTGAAGAATCAGAAGCAAATAGAACTGTGTCATCCACATACTTGTGGATGTGTGAGGACAAACAGGTGAAGGGGAAGTCATTTAAGAAGATGTAGAACAGGACTGGCCAAAAATGGTGCTCAGGGGGGACATCGGACTAGATGGGCAGGGTGAGGTGTATAGTAGGGTTGTCCTATAGTAGGTGTATAGTAAAGTTCTGTGTGCTGATTCTGGTTTAGAACATTCCAAATGGGTTCTAATCAACTTTAGAACTTGAACCCTGTTGCGTATGGGACTAGAGAGCAAACAGAGAGAATGTTTCAGAGAGGAGGAAAAAAATTGGAAAAATGACCTACCCCCTCAGCACAGCAATAATATTTTGCTTGACTGCAGGTACAGAACAGAAATGGAAGCACTGTGGGCCATGCAAAATGCAAATTGTAGGATCACCATTGTACGTTGTAGTATGGCACAGCTGCATATATAGGTATATGAGTAAGGCGCTCTCAAATGTGTGTCTCACTAAAATACTTTATTAAAAGGTAATTCCTGACAATTTATTCTCCAGGCTGGCATTTCCTGTTTTGGAATTATCTGAACACAAAAAGCATTTTATTTTACTTCAGACACATGGGTATTCTAAAATGAAGTCGAATCCCTGGGGTTCTAACACTGATCTAATATTTTAGAGCTAGTTCTGAAAACTCTAGTGGACAGGGCACCACCAACCTTGATCTCCTGGATAGGTCCAAAAGGTAAGCATGGAACCAGGGCTTGACAAATTTTAAAATTAGGTACTTGTCCACGGACAAGTGGCTTGCCAAAAGTAGTAGTCCTGGTGCTTGAGTTGGTAGTCCAGGTAAAAAATGGCATATTTTGAATGGAAAGTATAAAATACAGAAAACCTCAACAGATTTATGTTAGTATCAGTTATTTAGTGTGACAGACAATAAGGAAAATGTTCCTGACTAGGGTCGGGGACTGGCTTTCAGACTGTGAAGAAGGATCTTTACTTTTGTTCCTGATGAAGAAGATGACATGGATGTCCCAGTCCAAAGGGAAAATAGAGTAGTTTGCTTTTGCTTATCTCTTTGCATTTTATAACTTCTATGCAATTGTGAAATATTCAAATATTGTTGAACACAATAAAATTTTATTTTATGTTATCTTTGAGTGTGTTGTGTAATTTTTTACCTTAGGTTGCTGTGCTTATGCTTACAACGCTACAAGAGGACAGGATGGATTAGGGCAAGGGGAGGAGTAGGGAGGGAACACTAGTAGTAGGACAGAAAATTCAGGTGTGGTATTGGTACTGTTCTAGTAGGTAGGTAGGTACTTAATAGTATGTAGTAACTTGTACCCTTGTCCTGGCTAGTAGCTACAGTAGCACTGCTGGACATGTAATACAGAGTAGATGTTTTGCTTCACCCTGGGCCTTTCCACCACTTTAGCTAGCTAGGTATTTATTTTTGTATCAAGCACCCAAAAAAGCCTTTTTTTTCCTTTGTCGTTTATTTTCATTCAGCCCTCTAAGCTGTTCCCAAATTCCTCTACCGTCTCAAGGCAGGTTTGGTCTCACAGCCACACAAACCCCTCTCCACCAATGTAGCTAGGTTTGTTTTATTTTTTTCTGTGGACCAAAAATGATTTTTCCATTTCCTCTACCCTCTCAGGGCAGGTTCGGTCTCATAGCCACACACACCCCTCCACCAGTGCAGCTAAGTTTGTTTTATTTTTTGCTTTTCCCCAAAAATAAATTGCTTTTTTGTACTTTAAATCATTTTAGTCCTTAGTTGTTCCCAGATTAATCTACTCTCTTAGGCAGGCTTGGTCTCACAACCACACACACACCCTTTCACCACTTAGCAAGCATTTATTTTTTTTTTGTTTTGAAGAACAAACAATGCTTTTCTTGTATAAATCTTTTAACCCAGGTTATCAGTTGATCCGGGGTCCTCAGTCTACAGGGCAGTCTTGGTCTCAAACCTACACACCAACTTCCTTCCACCACAAGTAGGATCTCTTATTAATAAAAAAAGTTTAGTTTATTAATTGTTTGCCTTTTGGTTTCTTCACTTTTAGTTAAGATATTCTGCCATCCAGAACCACACAAACACTTCCCCTGACCTCTTCAGACAGAAAGTATTCTTATTTACTTAATTCACAGACAGGTTAATGTTCTTATGAGTTCCCAATCCTATGCTCTACCCCTCCCCAGTAGGCCAGTAGTAATCCACATGATCTGAGACTGTTACACAACAACACTCATCCCCTGATTTCAGTGTGCATGTTCAATACCCTTATCTTTTTTTAAATCTAAACTTTGTTAATTTTATTTTCTAGATTGATTCAAAGAGACTGTCCCCCACAGGCAAGAGCCTTTGTATTCTCATCTGCCCTCCCCACACGAGGATCTCTCACGTCCTCCCCCTACCCCATGTCTTCAGATCATAAGCTGAATCCTGATCAATGCCTTTTTTTTTTATTTCTTTAACTAACTGTTTTCTCCAGTGAGGAAGGGCACTGGACTGGTATTTTAGTAGTAGTAGTAGTAACGTGACCCGAGAATGAGCCAAATTCTGCAAAGTTCATCCAAACATCCACAGAGCACCAGAGCAATGAAAATGCCTCTGTCCTCTGCAAAGTGTCAGTGGTGAAATGGCCTCTTCAAATGCACGCCTGAGGCTAGGACACTCCTAGCTCCACCCCAAGATGTGTCATCCAATAGCCAGGATTGACAGGCTGTCTACTATGATGTTATATGCCGCCAGCCTGTCAGTCTGGCTGAGTGTGACCAATCACGATTCCATTTTAAAAAATGCCATGACTTGCTGCTCATTCCTGATCCAATTGCCCAACTAGAGCCTTAACTGTTTAGAAAATGGCGTATTCCAACAAGTGACAGAGGCTGCCACATGGCAGCAACTGTAATCCATCGTGTGACTGCCAATCGTGCTCCACTACAGCTGATGAGGAACACAAACTGAGGTGCCATCTAGTGGTCGGGGATGGGAAAAGTAAACTATACATTTAAAAAATGCAGTTTGGTAGTCCGTGGGACAAGCAGTACATGGTAGAATGCTTTCCCCAATTAAAAGTGGTTGTCCTGGACGTCGGGTTATAGGATTTGTCAAACCCTGATGGACCCACACTTTTGCCGAGTAAGAGAGGCCTGTACCATCTAACATTTCCAAGAGAAGGGGATGGGCCACGGTACTGAATGTATGTGCTAGGTTGATGAAGTTGTTTGTGGTGAACAGGCTCTGTTTCGTACCTTTCAGTATGGTCTGTGATCCAGAGGAGGGAGGAGATAGTGGAATGGTGTTTGCAGAAGCCATACTGTGAAGGGGAGAGGAAAGAAGAGGTGTCAAGGTAGGCGGATAGCTAAGAGAGAACAAGTTTTTCTTGCACCTTAGCCAGGGTAGGGAGATGGGTAATTACCTGGTAATGAAGAGACCCGCCCCCCCTTGTGAAAGGAAGGACTTTAGCTTGCTTCCAGAACTGGAGGGGGATGGGAAGGGCAGACCTAAATTGGAAAGAAATGTTGAAAAGAGAGGCGAGATGGGCAGTGATGGCTAGCGTAGAAAGATAAATGAGAGTAGTATCCAGCCCTTCAGGGCTGTGCTTCTCAGAGGGATTAAGAAAATGTAAAGGCAGCTAGGGAGGTCCCAGAGGAGACTGGGGTGGGGGGAGAGAGAGATGATGCTGAGACAGAGAGTGAGAGAATGGGGCATTTAGGAGTTAATCAGGGCAAATAGGAGGGGAGGGTGGGGAGGAAAAGGGAGAGCAAGCAAAGGAGATGAAAAGAAAAAGTTTTAAAGGTGTTAGTAACCTTCGTTGGGTCAGATAGGCAAATTTTCTAGTTTGAGGATAGGGAGAGAAACGGGGAGGGTTGAGAATGGAGTTAATAATCTTCCAGAAACTATCATACAAACATACAAAGAGCCAACAGAGAGAACCATCTGGTCTATCATGTGTCTGCTCAGTAAGTGATGCAGGGTCTGGCTTTATAACTTATGCCAATGACCCTGCCCCCCAAACGTCCCTCCCTTCCCTCCTCCCCTTCCTTGGTCCCATGGGTTCCCTTTGTGCTTTTCCCAGGCTCCCTTGAATGCCCCCACCATCCTTGTTGATACCATCTCCTCTGGTAGCTTATTCCAGGAGGACACCACCTTCTCCATATTGAAATGCTTCCTTATATCCCCTTCTGAATCCTCCCTCCCCCACCACCAATTTTAGGCTGTGTCCACTAGTGGTGCTGTTGTCACTCATTTTAGAGAGACCCTTCCTATTCACTCTGTTAATTTCCTTCATGTATTTGAAGGTCTTTGTCATATCACCCCTCTGCCTTCTCTCCTCCAGGGAGTACATCCACAGGGCTCCCAGCCTTTCCTCATAGGACTTATCCTGTAGCCCCCTTGATCATCTTGGTTGCTCTCCTCTGGACCCCTTCTCCAGGATTTAAGGTTGTTCTGAAGGTCATTGGCAAATTAAATTGATCTGGCATGCCTGGTGGCCTTAGTGCTGGCATTGTGTAGTTGTTCGTGTCTCAACAAGTCCTCAGCAGAACCCAAGACTTTGTGGAGAAGCCAGGCAGAGTTGCTAGCTTTGAGCAGGCCAGTGACCTCTGCAGAGGAACATGTAAGGTGGTACCATTGGCCAGAAGATTTCATGAGAGGGGCATGCTTGTCCCATGTGGCAATAATTTTGTCATGAAAGAGGTTAGAGCAATATCTATGTAACCCACCTACAAATGGGGTTCCAAAAGTCTTCCTTGAGCTTGCTCTAAATGCTCACTGCCAGACTGGTGTCCTGCATTTTATCAGTTTAAATGTGATTGCCAGAGAGTTCTTGTATAGCATCTGTTTACTGTCTCTTTAATAGCTGCCTGGATTGCAGTCTTAAGTATTCTGAGAGAGAGCACTGTTGAAAGATGCAGCTATTTGCTGAAAATCATTTTAGAGTGATAATGATAATGTAGTTTGTCTAACCTGCCTTCTTTGCAGCAAGGACTGTTTTGTTTATCTCCACTATCTTGGTCCTGGACAGCCGAATTGGACCAATCACTACTGGTGGGACCTAAAATGGAGCCGGACTACAGGAGCTGTCTAGAGTCAAAATCTGTAGAAATTGAAGTTTTGGGCAATTGGTGCCTTTTTACACCTGAAGGGGGAGCTCCTGTTGTGACTGACAGATGAATCAGCGTACTGAACCTTTTGGATCTTGAGGAATATCCCAGGCTTGCTGCAGTTTGAGTCAGATCTAAACTAGGAGCTGAATAAGCAACAGCTCAAGACAGTCTCTGTGGAAAGGTCTGAGTTTTGGCCTGCATGCCTGCCTGCTGCCCCCGAGAGGGAGAAGAGAATCAGTTCGGACTGGATCCGAGTTTGTGAGAACGAAGTAAGCCACTGAGTTGTGACCAGGATCAACCTGAAGAAGACCGAAGATTTTGTTGAATCGCGATCGGCCTGTCAAGTTTCAGCTGCTTTTGAATCCCGGTTTGTGCAGAGACTTTGCGATCATGACTGGAGGAGCGTCTGCCTGGTACAGTAGAATTTCTACATGTAAATGTGCTGTGAGTTGTTAGTGGGTCGTGATTTGGTTCCCCACTGCGTGAACTGTATTCTGCTTGCTGGAAGCTGTATCCAGCCCAAAACAGACTGTATCCAAATTTGTCTCCATTTGGCCTGGGCCTTGCCACACTGGCCCAGCCAGACTACCCGCTGCACAGAGAAAGCCATCGATGAGAGACCTGCTTGGGGATCAGCCCCCTGCTCCACGCTTGAACAGGAACGATGTCTCTGCAAATTGTGTGGGCCCTGCTTCTCCTGGAACTCCAGATCAACCACCTGCAGTCTCAATTTTCATCCAGCCTGTGTCCAGTCTTGAGTATCATGAGTAATCATCAGGGTAGTGCCCTACAACAACAGCCTAATCTAAAAGTGTGTCATCTGATTGTCATGTTGTTTTCTTTTCATGAACTGAGCCCTCTGGCTCTGGATTACAATTAGTGTGTGTGTGGTACTTGTTGTTTTCTTCCATCACAGGACCCCAACCAGCTGCAACGCTCCTGGCTAGCCCACCATTCTCCATCTAGGCTACGGTGTGTGATTGTTTATGGACCCTGAAGTGCATGCATAACCATTTGATTGATACAGCCTTAAGCAAATTAACCTGATTATGCCCCTCCTTTGTTCAAGTCCCTTAAATAATTCAGATCTAACTCTTTTTGCATTTACCCTGACTGTGGTTCCAGTTTGTGCAAGAGTACTGCACTGCTGTTATTTGCTGTATATAACCTTGTTTTATAGGTGGTCCCCAGGGCCAAGCCAGAGGAAAGTCCTGGAGGTAAGTGCAAACAGTGTGGGTACTTGCGTGGGGTATCAGTGGTGTTGTGAAAGTGATTGTTGTGTATTGTTCCAGCCATTAGTAAGGAAAGAGGGGGGTTACAGTGTCCCAGAGGGCTGTGCCCAGGTTAGCTTGACTACTATCAACCCTGACCTCTGGGTGGAGGCACCCATTACAGAACCTAGGCCCCTTAACTGCTATTAGCCAAGCAGGCAGGGGTAGTAGCCCTTGGGGTAACGCCACCTAGGGTTACATCTATATCAGTGGATAAAGTGAATGCCTACCAGTCAGTGGTCTGAAGATAATATAGCATGGAAGGCAGGTCCAGAGGCCAGGCAAACTTCAGCAAGGTTTTAATGAGGTAGATCTTACAGATGCATTAGACCATGCAGTGGTCACTGAAAGCATCCTGAAGGGTGCCACCAAGAAGAAAGAGGAGGGGGTATGAAGGCAGGACTCTGTCGATAAGAGAATGATTTGTAGAGTGTAAATTGAGATGCATGGGTTTACTAATGAGCTGTGTGAGACTGAGGGATTCAGTTTGACTAACAAGTGTTTTTTGATGAGGAGGAGAGCCAGTTTGTATTTAGATCCTAAGGACCAGGAGATCACCTGAAGTTAAAAGGGAGGAAATGGTTGAGAGGTTGGAAGGAAGTAAGTCACGATAACTTGGGGGGACTAAATGCCACTGGTGAAGATGGGAAGTGGACAAGGCAAGAGAGCCTATCCAAGAGAAGTTCATGGAAAGAGAGAATGGCAGAAGGATGCACAACTTCAAAGCTGAGACTTGGGGTATATACAGAAGAACTACCCCACCATGCTTCCCATGATCCTATCTATGAATCACATAACCAGAGACTCTGACTTCTACATCACTGATTCAGAGGAGTGCCAGGTTTCTGTTATGATCAGGATGTCAGGATAGTTGTTACAGCCCACAGCCTTAGCTGGTTGCTTGGGGAGTAGACCCTTAGGCCCAGTTTTCAAAGACCCCAAAACTGGTTCAGGTATGAAAAAACTTATGCAAGTGGGTCTTCACTTGTGGGACTGCAGCTTTTCCTGCATGCACTGGATTTTCTAAAATTAGGCCACTTATGGCTGGCTCCAGGATTTACAGCAGCCTTGACCATTTTGTGGTGTAGCTGCACCAAAACGTTACTCCTGGTGGCACCAGGGGGAACATCCTTGCAGATGTGCCTGCCATCCGTGAGAGTATGGGCTGAAAATTGGAATGTCCACCAGTGCGGAGAATGTTTTCGCACCAGTGCATTGTGGCAAGACCTAGTCCCATTGCCATTTTTAGTATTTGAAAATCTGCCCCTGGTTAAAAATGCTCAGCCTTTTGGAAAGGGTAAGGGTGGGAAGGAGGAGAGGACCAGGATTTAGCCCACATCACCCAACAGCAGTAGCATAATGGTTGTGAGGAGCATTTACTGTAAGGCTACGTATTATCATGTAAATACTATTTCATGCATCATTGCCTGCAACTGCATTGGTGCAAATTAAATTTGCACTCTTACTGCTCAGCTGAGTGCTCAGTACACTAATGTTACTGAGTAAGTGTTCCAGAGATGGCACAAACCAAACCAGGCAGTTATTCACTCCAAATAGTCATAGGCAATGAATGAAAATCGGAATGAAGTATGCAAATTGTCTCACATTAGGCAGAGGATTTCTTGTCTCACTGGGGGACCACATGGGTTTGGCGTTCGGTCAGGAAAGCATAGCTGTGCTGAAATGATATGAAGAGCCTCAGTCATGGCATTAATTAATGACAGTGTAACTGGAATAAGTAAAAAAACACAGATCCTGTGAACAAAGCAGGAGCAATATAGGGTGGGGAGGAGACAAGGAGCCAGATTTTCAAAGACCCTCAAAAGTGGTGCAGGTGTGGAAAAACTTGGGCAAGTGGGGCTGGATCTTGAAGACCCCTCAAAACTGGCAGAGGTGTGGGGAAAACTTGTCATAGTCCGGAGTCAAAGTTTTTCCTGCATGTGCTACATTTTCTAAACTGGAGCCATTTTACACCCCACTCCACAATTTATGTCAGCTTATGATTGTTTTTTGGTGCATCTGTGCCAGAGTTACACCTGGTTGTACCAAGCATACATCCTCTGCAGCAGCATCTGCCACCTGTATGGAGCACGGGCTGAAAATTCGAATGTCCACCGGTGTGGAAATTTGTTTTTCTGCCCTGGCAGGCTGTGACATAGGACTTTGTCCCACATTTATTTTTAGGCTGTTTGAAAATCTGACCCTGGGTCTTCACTTGCAGAGCCACAGTTTTCCTGGCATGCACTGGACTTTTAAAAACAGACCAATTTTGCAGCAGGCTCCATGATTTATGGCATCTTGTGGCCATTTTTTGGTGCCGCTGCACCAATGTGTTACATCTGGTTGGACCAGGCATAATAGTCTCCATAGTTGCGCCTGCCCTCTTGCAAAGCTCGGGCTGAAAATATGACAGTCTGATGGTGCAGAGATTTTTTCCACAATCTGGCATGGGACTTAGCCCCATGTCCGTTTTTGGCCATTTGAAAATAAAAATTAAAAAAAAATTAAATTCATCAAAAATGTTTCAATTCAGCCTGGCACAGTTGATCTGTCTTGGGGTGAGTTTTAGTTCAACAAGTTCAGCAGCAGCCAGCAGCTCTGTCAGGGGGCCACATGGGTTTGGCATCCAGTAAGGTGAGGGTGAGCTGAGGTGCATGATCAGATTAACTCTAGGGCTAAAAAGGTTATAAAGTTATAAAAACACTTCAAACCTTGAATGCTAGGCTAGGTTATTCATGCATTATCGTCCAACATTGTTGTCCACCGAACAGTGTTATTCTGAAGAGCTTGGAATAGAGTGAATACAGTAAAGTAGTTTGACATTTTCAATGTATTTAAATTGTTATTTAATTTTCAATAAAACCCCATAACAGTACAAGGTTGAACATACAGTTTATACAAAGAGATAAAGTAGGCATTCTCCATCAGCTAGTAAAAGGCATTATTATATCGGCATTGACTGGATCCATAAAAATGTGTGACATTTTTACAGGTAAACAGTGACATTTTAAGGACTATAAATGTATTATATTGTACATCAAATATCTATTTCCTCTTAGAGCCATGAGATGAGCAGCTAAATTGACATTAGTCTTGGATGTTGATATTTCTGGTCCAAGGCATGTTTTAAACAGCTTTTCATATTAGAAAGGAACAGTGAGAGAGAATAAATGAATATGCTATATCCGCAATAAAGTAGAAAAAGGGAGAGCTAGGAAGAGGAGAGCAGAGGAATGAGGTGGGGAAAGGAAAGGAAGGAGGGCCAACTATGGCACAAAAGTGGGATCTATTTGTAGTTGGTGAATGACCCATCTTCTCCAATATTGGTCAAAGGATGAGTGTGTTATATATGGAAAGTGCCAGTCTCTCTGAGATATATATTTCCTTTGATATGGTTCACCAGTCATCTAGTGTGGGGGTTTGGGGAGTTAACCAAGCCCGGGCTATGGACTTTATAGCAGCTAATATCAGAGTGAGGAGGAAATTTAAGGTTTTCACTTGAAAGAGACCTTTTTGGGATGGAATAGCTAGCAGAATGAATGAGGATGTAATGGCCCGAGGGGAGTTGAAGATGTCCTCTAGGTCCTGTGTCACCGCCATCCAAAATGGCTGTATTGATGGGCAGGACCAAAGGATGTGGGTGTGGTTTGCTGGAATGGTCCCACAGTTCCTCCAACACTGTCCTTGGCTAGGGTTAGTATATTTGGCCACCACCTTGAGTGTTCTGAAGAACTGGTACCTACATTTCCATGAAATTCATGCCACATCATGGCCACTGTCAGTCAATGGGCTAGAAACAAATCTATACCAGAGTTACAAGTTAATAGTGTCGTTTAGCTCTAGATTCCATTTCTGGAGTATATATGTTCAGTTGTTACTGGGTGGAAGTTTTGAAATGCTTCACCAGCAGACTTATTAAATGGGGGGTTAGTCACCATTAATATGTGTAATTATAAGTTTCATCAGTATAGGTAGGGTTCACTTAAGACCGAGTATATTTTATCTTTGCCGCTAATACAAGATCGGATTTGGAGATACTGATAGAGATCTGTCAATGTTAGCTTGTATTTTGAATGGAGTACCTCAAAGGGTAGAACTCCTTGGGGATACACAAGTTGAAAGTAGAATTGTAGGCCCTGTCTCATTCCATCTCTTCATAGAGGAATGAAGAGAGTTTAGGGAAGGGGTCTGATCGTACGTTATTGCTTGAAGCTGAAACTGACGAACAGGAGTAAGGTAGCAGAATGCTGTTGTCAGCCAGTTTTCTATAACTGTAGCTGTTTAGGGAGTAAACTTTGATATTGATTTACTCCGTGAAGGGTGGCTAAAAAAATAATAATCTGCTTCATGTAGGTAGTGTATAAGGAATTCTATTTGCTTCCAATAAGGTTGCTGCAGTTTGGATAGCCATATACAAAATGTGTGGAGGAGCACAGCCTGCACGATACAAATCATATTAGGTACTGTAGATTAACTCCTCCCTTACTTCTGGGAAATTGTAGTGCCAAGAAGCAAAAGTGCAGTTGTGCTCCATTCCAAATGAAGTGAGAGAAGAAGCGTTGCCATGATTGAAAGGAGTAAGGAGGCACCATGACGGCAGAGTTTGAAGGTAGTATAGAACTCATGGAGTAGGTTTTGTCAGATTATCTCGATGGGAAAGAAGTCCAGTTGTATTTGCAACCACCTGGACAGATTAGCGGAAATGTTCTGGGTTAATGGTTGATAATTCAATAATTCTAGTTGTTCAAGGTTTTTTGTTAATTTAATTCCTAAATAACATATAGCACCTTTGTGCCATTTAAAAGGGAAAGTGTTTTTTAGGGATAGAGTTGGAGTGTAATTATACAGTAATACCCCTTTTTTTTGTGTATTTAGCTTATAACCTGAAAGCTCGCCAAACTGTGCAAGCAGTTTCCACAATGCTGGGATAGACTCATCTGGGGAAGTGAGGGTTAGAAGAATATCATCCGCAAAGAGAGAAGTTTGTAGTCTTCCCCCTCCCCACCCAATGAGATACCTGTTATTGTTGGGTCACTCCGCACCACAGCCTCCAAGGGCTCCAAGTACAGGGCAAAGAGAAGAGGGGAGAGAGGAAAACCCTGCGTGTACTCTCTCCTGAATAAAAGAAGAGGTAAGGGATCCATTGATTTTAAGATAAGCTTGTGGGGATGTATAGATAACCTGGAGCATTGAGACTACATGGGTAGGGATACCAAATGTGGACAGAGTATTCCATAGAAAAGACCAATTCACTGTGTCAAAAGCCTTTTTGCATCTAGGCTGAGAAGCCCTACAGGGATTTGTCTAGAGGTGATGTATTCAAGCAACAGCAGTGTTCATCGGACACTATCATGCACCTGTCAGGTTCTAATAAATACCACCTGGTCTTTATCAACTTGTTTGGACATGAGAGACTCTAGTTGCTTAGTCAGACTGCCATAAAAAGCTTATAATTGCAGGCCAACCCAGTGGTGCAGAGGTCTGAGATGTTGGATGCGTTACCTCGTGCCACGCTGGTGACACAGGTTCAGGAATGGACTTGGGTCACAAAGGGTATAGCCGGGGTGAGGAAGGATTTAACCTCCACCAACAGCTCTCCTTCCTCGGAGGTAGGGGGACTCAGCATTGTGCTATAGACTGACATCAAGTGGAGACTGAGGGTCAGCACAGGTGCGATGTTAGAAAGAGGTGAACTCATGCACAGGGCAAAAGACTGCCTCAGCGGAGGTGGAGACAGTTGCCCCACCCATTGCACATGCATGGGTCTGGGGAGAAAAAGAAAAAGGAATCAGAGCTGGCATGCTCCATGATGGCAGGTTGAGCCACACCCCCCATGATCTAGATGTTGGCTTGGGGTGGGAGGCCAGCACCCTCACCACCAGCCCTGTTATGGGATTAACTCTGAGGGATGGCCAGTTGGGGTGAGTGCAGGAAAGCCTCACAGGAGAGATGAGTCCCCTTTGAGGGAGGGGGATGGAGCCACCTACCAGCTCCAATGGAGTAAACTACATATGGGGAAAAAAAGTTTACAATCACACTTTAAAATGGAGATCAGGTGGTATGAAGTGGGGAGCCAAGGGTCCTCATCAGGTTTTAAGATAGCAGAGATGAATGCATAATTCCAGGTAGGGGAAGGGGTATTCTCAGTTTGTAGCTTTTGAAATGCTTGTATTAATAGGGCAGCAAGACGTCTTGAAATGCTTTATAGAATTCTGCAGGGTATCCATCAGGGCCTGGGCATTTCTGGATTTCGTTCTTTTAGGACTGCTATTACTACTGATAGAGAGATGAGACGGAGTAGTTCTCAGCATCTGTTGCGGCATTTTGGGAGGGAAAGGCATATAAGGAAGCATTGAATGGATTCGTTGGGAGGTGATCCTTTAAAGGAGTATAGGTGTGATAGTATTCAAACATAATATTTCAGATATCTTGAGGGTGTCCTGTATAAGTACTGGCCTTTGGATTATATAGCTGCAATATGCATGTTTGCATTTGTTGTGCTCAGAGGTGTCATGCTAGGGGTTTGCATCTTAAGATCCTCCTTCATAGTGTGACTGTTTATATATTGCAAAGCTTGCCTGATGTGGGTATCTAAGAGTTTTGTAGTTCTTTTTACTTGAGTTAATTGTGTCCTTATTGATATAGTATATCCCATCGATGTATAAACAACTGGAGAGTTTGTAAGGTCTGTTGCAATTCACTTGTTGCAAAAAACCGCAAACCACGCACCACCATCACTGGCAAGGAGGACTGCAGGATTGTTGAGTTCTTGCCACATTGACAGTGCTCTCCCCCTTGTGTTCTCACACCTTGGTGTGCCGTACAAGGCAGCGGCTCGCTCACTCAACTGGCAGGGGTCATCGGTTGCTACTGCCTGGTGCTGTCTGTGTCTGACCTTGCGCACATGCCTGGCTGCACTTTTGCTGCTGACAGACAGAAGGAGTGAGTAACAAGACTGGTGGCAGGAGCAGCGCAGAGGAAACATGATTGGAGGGAGCAGACAGCATTGAGTGAGTAGGAGGGAGGGTGAGCACAGTGGTGGAGGGAGCAGCAGGGACAGAGACTAATTAACTGCAGGTAGCAGGGCAACATAGGGACTTTGGCTCAGCACAGCTAACAGCTAGTGTCTGCAGGGGGAGAGAGAGAGAAACTAAAGTGTGAAGAACAAAAACTCAAGCAGCCAAAACACTTTTGTGAAAGGGAGAGACTGGTGGAGGTGCAACACAACCGGATATACCAAGTTGACTGTGCTCGACCAAGAGATGGATGTAAGTCACTGCTGCACTTTTCCATTCTCTAAAACAGAACTGTTGCACAGTGAGAGCCATGTTACAAGATGATTAACCCACTCCAGAGCATAGGTTAACTTGAGAATTAATCCACACTTGGGTGGTTGGAGGCACTTGGCCAAAGGCTTCATGACCCACTCCACGCCCTCCCGGCATGGATTATTTTTCAAGTAAACCCATACTCTGTTGTGGG
Organism: Neoceratodus forsteri; assembly: GCA_016271365.2. NCBI lineage: Eukaryota > Metazoa > Chordata > Ceratodontiformes > Ceratodontidae > Neoceratodus > Neoceratodus forsteri. The sequence goes on along the minus strand of CM028129.1, from coordinate 1,211,516,795 downwards.
TTAATGTTACATAAATATTTTCACAAAATGCCCCCCAAAAATTAAATACTGAACTTTTAGCCACTATAAATTTGAACCTACTCAACCAAATGTCACAATATTTGGCATGCCCTTAGGACACTTAAAACATGTATTTGTGCCAGTTTCAAGATCCTTGTGTCAAACCCAGTGGTCACAACAGCTGTGCTGAAAACTTTGCTGCAGAGTGCACCTGATTCAAAAGGATCAGGTGTATTTACAACAATTTTCCCACTTTACATCAGCTTGTGCCAGATATTTGGTACACACTTCATCAAATGGGTAGTCGAGATAGCCACAAGCTAGACCAGAAAAAGCTAGTCTAACTTTCAGCAATCAGTACACAGGGCTGAAAATCCCGATCACCAGCCAGGGAATGCTGCAAGGCCCATGTGTCATATGTTCGGTACACGAGGGGCTTGTGGCATTTCTTGAGACTTTTGAGAGTCAGGCCCCAGGTCTCTAGTTCAGTAGATGATTGGATTATGGCAAATATACAAATTTCAAAAGTTTGACTACATGACTCGAATGTTTCTAATTTTCACAGCTATACAAAACACATGAATGGGTGGTAAAGTTAATGAGAACTAGCAAGCTGTTAATCACCCTAGGTAGTGAGAACTTGCACATATCTTGGACAGTAAAGGGAGATATCTCCTGACTGATGTCATTCTGAGGTATAGTCTGAAATAAAGCTAGTTGGAAAACTGGTGGAAAACTAAGTTTGCTGGCCAATGCACATAGCTTCACCTGAGCTCTTTCCTTCTAGGTTGCTTGAAAGGACAGAGCAAAGAACCTTACCAGAGCAAGGGAAATGATTAAGACTTATTTTGGCTAGGCAGATTTACTGTGTGTTATTTTTATTTTGTACTCACAGAGATTGTTACTGTTTGTTGCTAACATTTTATTGCTTTATTTTCTCTGATTCAAATTGTTGTTGCTGGGTGTACCTTCTGCTGCATTATTACAGGGTATGCCTAAGGTGAAAGTAACAGATTACTGCTGTAATCTTCTGATTCAAACTGTGTTTTGCAGGGTATATCTTCTGTTACTGCTTTATTTTCCTCTGTAACAAAGTGTTTCACAGGTATATCGCCTGTGAAATTATTACAGGTGGTGCTTTACAGTTTTATCTATCATTAGGATAAGCTTTCAGGACTACTGCATTTGTTGCTGGCATAACAAAAAATAGAAAAATAATAAAGAGAAGAAAGAGGAAGGGGGGCCTGCATACTGATTATAAATTCACAATCAATTTTATTAATATATTCAATATGAACTGACTTAGTTATCATATTAATTTATATGCAATATAAGAGACTGTATTATTTATTATTTTAAATAGCATAATTCTATGTAGTCATATCTCAATATTGCAACTTTAATTGTCTGCAAGAAGAACCGTAATAAGCATTAGAAGAACAAAATAAAAAAAGGAACGTTTTCTCCTTATTATTTTTCCGTTTTTTGTTATGCCCTCTATAGCTATGCAAGCACGTTTATAGAATTGTTTTTTTGCATGCAGTAATGGTTCATTAGATGGGGTATTAATTAAGATCTGCTTGATAGTTGCTTTCTCCTTTTCTTTTTCTATTATATGGTATTTTAAGCTTTACATTTGTGCCATGTCCCTCCTCTTCTTCTTTCCTCAGCGACCTGTGTAGCCTATGACAAAAGAACATCTTAGTAACTGCGCTTAAATATGAATTTAACATTTGGTTTTTGAGACAAAAAGATTGTCGCAGTAGTCTGTGTAACCTCTGTTAAAAGAACACCTTAGTATTTGCTTTTAAGCACAAATTACATTTTGGGTTTTTGACATAAAAAAGATTGGGCAGCTTACTGCATAAGTAATAAATCTATAGAATCTGATAGTAAATTGATGTTGACAGATATAATTAGGTCTGCCCTTATGCAGATAGTGATGCCTATTTGGGCTTATCTGATGCATTTTCTTTCTTTTTTATCTTTATTTTTCAGTTTCTCACTGTTCATGATTATTAATTATAGATTTATTTTTCATATATTAAAAAGGAATGTAGTATCATTTAGATATATGTTTAGTTTAAAAACACCTTTGACCACAGTAATTCAATGGTATAGTATTTGCTATCTGATTTACTAAATGTAACAACAGAATGAGTGTTGGATTTAATTTGTATTATAGTTACTGTTCCAGTGTCATAATTGTGTAAGTGGATTTTAATTTTTGTATTCTAAAGTCTTTTTGGACTTTGAATTGATGCATTTGTTATGAATTAAATATCTAATTGGAAAACACTGATGAAGCATAGTGATATCATCAAGAAAGGACTATGTAAATGGATTAATATCTCTGTAACATTGCCCCCTCATGAAGCCTTATTGAGAAGGCGAAGCACTGGGGTAGGTTTTGACTTTGTATTTGTCCAGAATTTGAACATTTAAGCTTTATTAAAAAAACTTGGCATCATACTTTTGTGTGCTTATATTATTGACTCTCTAGGTAGTGCAGTATTATCATTTTTTCACTAATCTTTGGGAGTGGCATCTCAAAAACTACACCCACTAACAAACAACAGGCGCATGAGCACATTTGGAAACTCACCTAACAACTAACACACCAAAATCTGGCCAATGGAAAATCATGTACACAAGTGCTCACAGTCAGGGAAACAAGATCCCAGACCTGCAGGCAATATTGACAGAGACTAAACTGGACATAGTAGCAATTAACGAGACATGGTTTACCAGTAACCACACTTGGAAGACTTCAGTACCTGGCTATGTACTGTTCAGAAGAGACTGAGGTGCAAAAAGGGGGGGGTGGGGTGGAGTGGCCCTGTATGTCAATGAAAATATCAAAGCTACAGAAATTCAGAATACACATAAGGAGCCAGAAGAACTGTGGGTCGCCCTGGAAGCAGGAAATGGGACAGCCATACAAACTGGGGTTGTCTACAGGCCCCCAGATAAGGAAAGGACATAGACACATTACTGTTAGAAGATATACAAAACATGACAGCTAAAGGGGAGGTTCTGATAATGGGATACTTCAACATGCCAGATACAGATTGGTCAATACCAGCAATAATATCTGCCAGAACTAGACACATGGTGGATTCCCTGCAGGGGAGGGCCTCAAACAATTGGTACAACATCCCACAACAGACAATGCTATCATATATCTAGTACTTACTAACAGAGAAAGGATCACAGATCTCCAGTAGAAGGTCACATGGGGGCCAGTGACCACCACATGGTATGGTTCAGTTTTGCCACTAGAACTAAATAATCCCATTCCAAGGCAAAAATATGGGACTTCAGAGGAGCTGACTTTGATAAGATGGCCAACAGAGTTAAGCTACCCTGGCAAAAAGAAATACAGGTGGCTGGGTACAGGCAAATTGGGAAAGCATTAAGGATGCAATACTTGAATCAACATTCCATTGTTTTAGAGAGAAAAGGAAGTGCAAAAGAAGAAGGAAACCACTTTGGTTCTCAAAAACAGTAGCAGAAAAGGTCAGAGCTAAAAGGATGGCCTTCAGAAAATATAAGGGAACCCAACAGGATGAAGATAGGGAGGCATATCAAACTTCCCTAAGGGAAGCAGAGAAGGCAGTAAGGCAGGCAAAGGCCCAAACTGAGGAAACACTAGCACAAACAGTAAAAGAAGGTGACAAGACTTTCTATAGATACAATAGTGAAAGCAGAAAGTCCAGAGGGGGTATTGCTAAGATCAAAAGATATAAGGGGGAATATGAGGAGGACGACCATGTAAAAGCATCTATCCTAATAGATACTTCTGCTCAGTGTTTACTGAAGAGAAGGTAGGGCAGGATCCACAGCTCAGCACCATGGACACGGGGGAGGAGAAGTGCACTAGTCCCATCACAAAAGAAAGGCTCCTACAAGAGCTGGATAAGCTCAGGGTGAACAAGGCAATGGGAACTGATGGCATACATCCCAGGGTACTAAAGAAACTAAGGGTGGAACTAGCAGAGCCATTATCAGAACTGTTTAGTAAGTCTCCGAGCACAGGAGAGGTCCCAGAAGACTGGAGAAGGGCTCATGTGATCCCACTCCACAAGAGTGGTAGCAGGGAGGAGAAGGGGAACTACAGACCGGTCAGTCTTACCTCAGTAGTGGGCAAGAATATGGAGGCACTCTTTAAGGACAGGATAGTGCAACACCTGGAATTCATAGGAGCACTGGATCCAAGACAGCATGGGTTTACAGAAGGAAGGTCCTGTCAAACTAATCTCAAAGATTTCTTTGGCTGGGTAACCAGAGTGGTGGACCAAGGGGGAGCAGTTGATGTCACCTACCTTGACTTCAGCAAAGCTTTCAATACGTTTCTGGGTAGGCTCAGGGTGGGTCAGAAGTTGGTCAACTGGGTGGCAAACTGGTTGATGGGCAGAAAACAGAGAGTGGTGGTAAACGGTATACAGTCAGAAGAGCTGCAAGTCACAAGCGGGGTACCTCAGTGATCAGTTCTGGGGCCAGTCCTCATCAGTATCTTCATCAGTGACATTGCAGATGGACTGGAGGGTAAGGTTTGTCTGTTTGCAGATGACACAAAGATCTGCAACAGAGTAGATGATCCAGATGGGGTGGACAGAATGAGGAGAGATCTGGATAAACTGGCAAAATGGTCAGAAGAGTGGCAACTGGGGTTTAATTCAAAGAAGTGCAAGATCATGCACATAGGGAAGAGAAACCCTGAAGCCACCTATAGGCTGGCAAGGGAGTTGCTGGCAATCACAAGGGAAGAAAGAGACTTGGGCATCATCATCACCGATGACCTAAAATCATCCAAGCAGACCACTAAAGCAGTGGTAAGGCTAGGGATGTTGGGGTGTATTAGTAGGGTATCAACAAGTCGGAAGAGGGAGGCAATAATCCCTCTTTACAAGACACTGGTTAGGCCCCATCTGGAGTACTGTGTGCAGTACTGGAGGCCACACCTTCACAGGGACATTAACCAAATTGAGGCAGTCCAGAGAAGGGCAACCAAAATGGTGCAGGGACTGCAACAGAAAACATATGAGGACAGATAAACGGAGCTCAATATGTGTACCCTAGAGCAAAGGAGGGAGAGAGGTGATATGATCGAAACATTCAAACACCTTAAGGGCATTGACAAGGTGAAAGAGTCTAACATGTTTCAATATAAGAAAAATAGCAGGACAAGAAGACACAGCACGAGATTAGAGGGAGGCCAATTAAGGGGTAACATGAAGAAGTTCTTTTCACAGAAAGGGTGGTGGATGCATGGAGCAGCTTACCTCAGGAAGTGGTGGATATGAATACAGTGCAGGGCTTCAAACAGACATGGGATAGGCATAAGGGAGCAATACAGATGAGTATGAATAGATAGGCCATTGACAGAGCAAAGGCCGATAGCACATTTATAAGGTAGAAAAAGAAATGGGCAGACTGGATGGGCCTTGCAGTCCTTATCTGCCATCAACTTTTATGTTTCTTTGTTTCTATGTAGTTAGAGTCTCCATGTATGCAGAGTGTTTAACTGTTAAGCTGCTTGTCAGCCAGAAGATTTATTTCGGTGGACACCTGTCTCTACATGCAAGTCTTTTAATTTTGGGATTGTCCCTATGTAGCCCCTAATATGTCTAAGAGCCAGATGTTCCAGGGAAGGGGGTCCCAGACTTTAGGAACTTTCCCAGCGCTTCTCCATACAAAACTCATGGAATAAATACTTCCTACCTTAAAACATCTTTTGATACTAGACTCAAGGACCCAGGTGATGGATCGATTCTCCACCAGAGGCCTGTCAGTGGAGGATCGCAGAATCATCTTCAGGTAACAGCTTCTTTCCCCCACTAGTACCAGGAGCGAGAGGGCACAGGAACAAATGGACTAATTTAAGGCCCCTTGGGAGAAATTCATGGAAACTGCTAAAAACTTAGGAGTGGAATTTCATTAACATCCTTGTAATTAAATTGAACACTGAACTCCAGATCTTCTCCCAAACAAATCAGGTTTTAGTCGCCTGAGGCCCCCCAATGATCATCGGGGCTCATGGGTCCTAATTGATTAAGAAAATAAGACTGCACAGCTACATGGGGGTTAAACCTCTTACAAGGACTTTCTGAGAGAGGCTCATTATTTCGGGCAGTGCTCTAGGCACAGAAAGATTTTCTACTGGCACATATCTACAACAGCAGCACTCTTCACTCAGGACAAAGACCTTTTCTAATTACTAGGAACATGAAGCTTCAAATATCTCTCTGGCATTGGTAAATACCTACACCTTGAGCTTCCTCTGTTATATACCGGGCTTCTTTCAAGCTATTCCAAAGGTGCTCCTCACATTCCCTTCTCACGAGCACTCTCCCAGCAGAGAAGAATGCTGTCCTCCAAGCCACCCACTAAACTAATCCATCCCAAACTGGGTGCTGTAGCTGCAGCTTGTTAATTACTCAGCTACTTCTCATCATACCACAAACTTGGCCCAAATCCTTGTGCCTGGACCAACCTGGTCCCTGGACGTCTCTGTCTCTTGGCTCTTACTCATTTGTCCTCCAACTCTTCACAAAGTTGTCATCCCAACAGCAGTCACAATGAGACCCTTTCTTTAACTTCTTCTCTGTGTTGCCCAAGCTGTGCAAACAAAGAGGAGATGACCAATAAGTCCTCAGGTAAATGTCTCAATATACCCCCCCAAGTCCCATCCAGCCTATTCCAGAGCCTCAGGGCCTGTCTCTCCACAAATGCCTGTTTTGAGTAAAGGCTGCCCCAGCTTCCATCTTCTTCACTCCCAGGCCACCCCTGTCACATGGGGTATGGCCCAGAACTGCCTCCCACCAGCCCTGAATCCCTGTACAGGCCCTACCACATCCTCTGCAGCCCCAACAGCCTGGGGAACTACACTATCACACCAGGGTCTAAACCGCCCCTGGGGGTCCTACTCTTCCCTTGCCATCCTTTACTCTCCAGCTGTTCTCACCAACTGCCCCCCCCCAGGCCTGGTCCCAGGTGACTGCAGACTGCCTCATGATGATCACCCTCAGATGCCCACCCAGGGGTTCAGTGCATTGTTGCTGGAAACTGCAGACCACCACCTAAGGGGGGGATCCTCCCTCCAGCTGCCCTACTCTGTGCCCACTGGTATCCCTCCCAGTTCTCCCTGGACTCTTCCCTTATATATCCATGCAATCATCTTCCCCCAAGTGGTGGCCAGGAGAAATTACTCCCCTCAGAGCAAAAAAAAAAACTAAAGCTGTAGGGGAAGGGGGACCCTAAATGTGAGCAATAAGGCCCCTCGAAATGAGAGGGCGCTTACACAGATATAACAACATTGTCATCACAAGATTGACCTTAGCACAAGCCAACTCTTGTCTTCTTTTTCTGTGTGCATAGTAGTGCAGTGGTAGTAACACATTGCAACTGGTAAGGGGCAGGTTGGCTGCTGAATATACGCTTTTAAAATATTTATCTGTGCTTCCCAAAACTGTGGGTAGTTACTTAACACTCCTTTTTCCTCAATGCCAAAATGTATGTGCTTCAAGGGAAGGAGTAGCTGACCCAAAGTGCTATGCCAGTTGCCTCCAAACTACAGTAGACATAGGTGCTGACTCCATGGGTGCTGGGGTGCTCAAGCAGCCACAAATTTGTCTTAAGCAACTTTAATGTTTTGAGGGCAGCCTACACAAAAGGAGTAATAGGGAAGCCAGCCATATGACTACTAGTAGTAAACACCTGCAAAGATTCAGCAAAGTGGGCAACGCTGACAGTATAGGTGCATGAACCTAAAAATGTTTGGGATCAAGTTTAAGTTTTGATCCCTAAGTGGACATTATGGGTAATTCTCAATTTCAGAACCGAACATTTGAGTGGATATGGACAGATGGACAAACAGATGTTTGCTATCCTTGTCCAAGTTTTTCTTCTTTCTGAAGTTACTTGAAAGTAGTTATACATAGGAGTCAGGCAGTGTGTGCCAACTAGCTACTTACTGGTATTTCCTGGTACATTTTTGAGGTTGGGCATGGGCACTTGGGCAGTGCCTTTTACATGCAACTGGAAAACCCAATAATTAAAGCAAATCATATACTGTATATATGCAAGATGCATCTGAATAGCAGACACAGAAAGTATTAGTCATGCTCTCCACTTTTGCTGATGTTAGAAAATCCAGTCTTCCATGATAAAATACCACTCAATTACCTAAGGCATTCTAGTGTGTGTGTGTGAAAGATACAACAGGCAAGATCCCCCTGACTTCACTACCAATATGCAAGGCCACTGTTTTTCGGTTTTTACCGGAAAATCCGGTAAAATTCCGGAATTAGGGCTGCCTGAAAACCGGTAAAAACGAAGAGTTCATGGAATCTGACATTTTCTATCAGATTAGTAAATCTATAAAAAAGTCTGTTTTTCTTTTAATTCCTTCCTGTATTATTTTCAGTTTGCTTTATTTACTGCTCTGTATATTAAGCCTTCTTTAATTCTAATTATTTATGCACATAGTAAAAAAATGATAACAGAATCCCAGTAAAACCCGGGAATTAGAGTAACAATCACCGGTGAAATTCTGGAATCCTAAGTCTTGAAAACAGAATTTAATTGTTTTAATCACTGTAAATCAGTGGCCTTGCCAATATGGTGAAAGTGAACATGTGTCTTGAACCTCCCTATAGTGCCTTTCATCTACAGTATCTCTCTCTATAGATACAAAACAAAAGTTTGTCTCTAGCCAGATACTGTAACGTGTACAGGCTTACTTGGCAACATTGAACCACGTACATAGATGATGTCCAAAGACAGGTACAGCTTTTAATATAAGTTAACAGGGCCTCTGCAAGGTGTCTCCTATGGCATAAGAGACTCCAAGCGTGAGGTTTGGGTGAGAGGACCCCCAAGTGAAGCTGAGTGGTTCTGTCTGCCCAAATCTTATGAGAGGAGTCTCTTACACCATAGACACATGCTGTAGAGGCATAATTAATGCAATTATAAATCACTCAAGTTAGCTAGAGTGATCTGTAGTCAGGTTTAAGTAGTTTTTTTTATACACTTCAGAAGTTTTTGTAGCTGTCCTCTCCCTGCCTCTTAAAGGAAAACATCCACCTCCAGGCACCTCTCAATTAGCAATTTCATAATCCTATAAAACTTTTTTACTTACTTTCCTTTGAGTCTGTTATATTTTATCTGGTTGATCCTGCCATCCCTCTGGCTGGCATTTTAATTAGAGTGCCATTAGCATGGCATCCCACAACATCCGGCTGCTGTCCCAAGGCTGACGTCAGAGCCAGTGAGCAGCTACGGGAGCTTGTATGACATATTCCTATGGTTAGAAATATTAATAGCTACAATTTATGTACAGTCGTGGCTGAAAATATTGGTGCCCTTGCAGTTTTTTCTAATAATGCACCATTCCTTCTAGAAAATTGTTGAAATTAAAAAATATTTTGGTATCCACATATGTTTTTCTTTGATTTGCAGTGGAATAAAACACAAAAAGCAGAAACATTTACTAAGTCTTCGCTTATTCCACACAGAAATCCTTAAATGGCTCGGACAAAATTATTGGCACCTTTTAGAAGTTGTTAGAAATAATCAGATTTCAAGCAGGTGATTCTCCTTCACTTTGGAATTGAACTCACCCGTGTTGAGTTGCAGGTGCCTGCAATATAAAAATCACTCATTCAACCAGTTTGAATAGAGAAAAGGACTCATTCTCCTGTTTTGTGTCACTGTGTGTACCGCAATGAGCATGGAGAAAAGAAAGACAGCCAGAGAATTATCTGAGGAGGTCAGACAGAAGATTGTAGCCAAGCATGGACAATCTCAAGGCTACAAATCAATCTCCAGAGACCTTGATGTTCCTGTTTCCACCGTACATAATGTTATCAGGATGTTTAAGGCCCATGGCACTGTAGCCAACCTCCCTGGACATGGCTGCAACAGAAAACTTGATCGAAGATTGCAGCGCAGGATTGTTCGAATGGTGGAGAAAGCACCTCGATCAACTGCCAAACAGATTCAAGCTGACCTTCAGACACAAGGTACGACAGTCTCAACTCGCACCATCCATCGCCAACTCAATGAAAGGGGGTTATATGGTAGAAGGCCCAGGAGGTCCCCAATGCTGAGAGAGAGACATAAGAAAGCCCGACTGGGGTTTGCCAAAACACACCTGAACAAGCCAAAATCCTTCTGGGAGAATGTCCTGTGGACAGATAAGATCAAATTAGAGCTTTCTGATAAAGCACATCATCTCTATGTTTACAGAAAGCAAAATGAAGCCTTCAAAGAAAAGAACACCTTCCCTACAGTCAAACATGAAGGAGGTTCAGTGATGTTTTGGGGTTGCTGTGCTGTCTCTGGCACTGGGTGCCTTGAATGTGTGTGTAACCCCCCTGCAAATGGGGGTTCCCAAAAGATTTCCAGGAGCTTGCTTGAATGCTCCAAGCCTGAATGGTGTTTGGCATTTAAGCCATTTATCAGTGAGTGTTTTTAGAGCCTCTGGTACTGTCTCTTTAAGAGCTGTCTGCTTGCAGATATAATTAGTTTGTATGGGGGGACTGTGTGCTTCTCTGAGTACCACTCGAGCTGCTGCCAATTCACTTCATTTTTGCAGTCACTAGGAGTGCAAAGGAACCTATCTGAAAGATGTAACTGTTTGCCAGAAATTATTTAGAGTAATAATGAAATTACAGTTTGTCTAACCTGCTTTTTGCAGCCAGAACTGTGTCTGCTAGTTCCCATTCTAGTTTTGAACTGCTGAACTGGACCAATCAGTGTGGGAGTAGCTAGCTCTAAAATGGTGCCTTGGACGAATCAGAACTTGGACTCATAATCTGAGCCAGCCACAAGAGGATTGTATGGGCAGTGACTCTGGGAGATGTAGTTTAGACTTCAGTGCCTTTTGGACCAACAGCAGCAGTCTTTGTGAGTGACAGCCAATCCAGTAAAGAACTGGGAGGAACTCAAAGGAAGTGCTCGGTTTTGTCGGTTGGAGTTTCAGTTGAGCTTTGGCAGTGAAGAAGGAAGGAGCCCTGTGCTTTTCAGTGTGCAGTTTTAGTCAAAAAACGTGTGTAAGGCCCAGAGTTCCGGTCTGCAGCTTGTGTAACAGCTTGTTAGGACTGAATCCGTCCTGTGAAAAGAATCAAAGGATCTCTGAAGAGTAGAAACCAGGCTCACCCTGTAGAAGACTGGAGGAATTGCTGAAAATTGCAATCGGTCTGTCAGGAACTGAATCTGCTGTGTGTTCTCCCGGGTATTGTGCAGTAATTGCGATCGGGATACAGATGCAGCCTGCCTGGTATAGTGCTTTCTTTTATATGGATGTGTGAAGAGGTTGTGTACCTCAAGTGAGCCCTGCTGACATTGAAGGACCTATCTTATTTGGAGGTCGTGAGTACTAATTCAGGGTGCTCCTGTTGAATTGCCACATTAAATCAAATGGAATTACTGTACTGCTGACTGTTTAATTCTCCTTTTCTCTGTGTGAAAGGGCCCCTACCAGCTGCCACGGTTTGGACTAGCCACTAGGGCTTGGGTACCCAGGGACAGTAACTGATAGGGATAGGCCTGTGCACAGAGCCATAGGTAGATTATTAGAGTGATAAGCTAATTAACCTGATTTCCCCTGTCCTTGTTATATCCCCCTAAATAAATCAGAGCTGCTTGTTTCCAGCAAAGTTATACTGCCTGAGTATTTGTCTATGTTAAAGTACTGTACTGTGATTGTTGCACTGTATCTCATTTCACAGGAGGTCCCAGTGCCGGAACCAGACCTGGGGGTAAGTGTATACTGTGAAGGTAATTCTGATATATTGTGTGGGCCACTAGTGGGAAGAAAGGGGTTGCAGTGTCCCAGAGGGCTGTGACCAAGTTAGTTTAACTATTGCAAACCCTGACCTCTGGGTGGAGGCACCGCCATTGGATCCAGGCCCCTCAACCTGTTAGTAGCAAATCAGGCAGGGGTAGTAGCCCCTGGGATAGCCATCTAGAGGGTTACATCTTGAGGCTCACCGCTGGGATTGTGTGTCCTCTAGTGGCCATATTTACTAACCACTGTTAAGAAAAAAATGGGTACCCGACAGAAGTGGCTGTGCACCGCTGGTGGAGTGGTGTACTGGGGAGGAGATCGACCCCCAAAATGCTATGCTTATCCTGGACATCCCCTGGGTATCATCGGACACTGTGCAGGGAGTACTTTCCAAGGTGGAAGGTTTACAAAACCCTGTGGTGGTGGTCGGCATGCTAATCTGCTCACCCACACTTTCCTGGCCCTAGTAGAGTTTAAGGATCCCATAGATAGCTCCAAAGTGCCACAGACCATTACCCCAGAGGGAGCCCTCACTGCTTGGAGAGTGATAACTAAGGACAGTAAAGACCCGGGGGGGAATCAGCCCCCACCACTATCTGAAACTTTTGAGGAGAAATTTGCTGAATGGTTGCTGGGAGAGGGGAAAACTGTGGAGGACCTGAAGAAACTATTCTTGCCACCTGGGGGTGTTCCTCCCCCAACACCCTCTCCTGCTCCAGTGCCCGTAATGGTGGCTGAACCAATGCGGACTCCTATTTCTGCACCTGCCATTAGTCACGACTCTTACCGAAGGTTGAGGATCTTCTCTGGCACCCTCCCCACCCCCCAAGGGGAGGATGACTGGGAGACCTGGATAAACTATGTTGCCCCAAGTGCTAGAATGGCAATGCTCGGAGGCGAAGCAAGAGGGTTAGTGAGAGCCTCCCAGGTCCTGCCCTGGCTACCATCCGTGCTAAACGGGCCAGTAACCCTGAAGCGACTGCACAGGCCTATCTTGAGGCCTTGGAGAATGTGTATGGAGCCCAGATTCTGATGAGGACCTATGGTGGAGAGTAAGAGATGCACAACAGTACCAAGGGGAGTTGTTGTCTGTGTATATATCTCGGTTGGAAAAATTGTTGCAAGAATGCCTCCAGAAAAGGTAGTTTGCCAGCGATTGAACTGGACCGAACCAGGCTGGACAGGATCCTTTAGTCTGCCCCCTTCTCAGAACTGCTGTTGCTTCAGTTACGCCTGGCAGATCGACTGGAATCCCCACCCTCCTATGATGAGTTAATGAGAGAAATTTGAGGAGTTGAGAAAAGACGATCTCGGGAGGGACCTGCACCAATAGCTGCGGCTACGACCCGAGTGACTGAGGGTGACCCATCAAGTGAAGTTCAGGGCAGAGGTTGGCAGTCAATGAGTGCTCTGACAAGGAAAAGATATGTCACAATGGGGCGAACTGTTGAGAGAGATCCGAGATTCAAAACAGTCCTTTATGAAGGCACCTGCAAGTACAGGCCCTGACCTATATCCGACTGCATCTGCTATGGGGGTGAAGTACCCACCCATGTATCTCCTGCTGATAACAGCTCGAACTCGATTCCTTGACCATGGAAGTGGAGAAACTGACGAGATGTCTCAAATGCTTATCACGCGAGCAGACAGAGATGGCACCAAGGTTTCCAGTTAGTAATACCCCCGCCCCTGGCTCCCAGTGTGGTGCCCGGCCAGCTCAAACTCCAGAAAGTATGTTTTGCTATAATTGTGGGAAAGATGGGCACATGAAAAGGGAATGCCAGTCCCCAAAAGACACTGACAAAGTTGCATATAGGCTACAAGGAGAGCTTCGGAGAAGAAATCAGTGGTTAAGAGGTGCACGACATGATCCCAGTGAGGGCACCAAAAATGCTAATTCACGTCCTTTTGTGGCAAGGTCAGTTGCCCAGGCCCCCACTACCGCCTCTCCAGACTGGTCCAGAATAGTGGGTCCCTCCATGGAGACCACTGTAAAGGTGAATGGAGTGTCTACAAGAGCTGTATTAGACAGTGGCTCCCAAGTGACAATTATGTTCCAGGATTGGTATCAGAAGCATTTGTCAGACGTACCCTTACAACCATTAGAAGGACTGCATGTATTGGGGTTAAGTGAGAAGGCCTACCCCTATTCCGGGTATATCCGAATTTGGCTGTCTTTCCCCACCTCCGTGGCTGGAGTGGCCGAACAAGTAGAGACCCTAGCCTTAGTGTGTCCCCCCACTGGACTGTATGATGGTGTCCCTTTGTTGATTGGAACAAATGCTCATATGTTCGGAAGGCTGGCACAGTTGTGTTAAGGAAAACAGGGGTCAAAGACTAGTAGAGCTTTAAGAGTTCCGGCTTTAATTAAGAAGGCCTATGAGGCACAGAGAGATGCTGAAAAACAGAACCAGAGGAACCGGTCGGAATTGTATGAAAGAAGGATCCTGAGTCTCTGATCCTGGCGCCAAATGCCCAGTGTACCTTACAGGAGAGGTCCGTATCAGAAAGGATGTTAAGAATAAAATATTAATGTTGGATGCACCAGGCGTGGAAAATTGCCAGAGGGACTGCTGGTCAAGCCTAGTATTTTGCCTGCTAGAGCCCATGCTTATGCCAGAAGGGTAATGGTCCAAGTTCAATGTGTCTGAAAGAGACATTCGAGTAAACAGAGGTTGCATCCTGGCTAATGTGCATTGTGCAGACACTGCAGTGCTACCCAGCAGCAAGAGTTCAAGGAAGAATGACAGAGTAACGCCTGACTTGTTTGATTTCAGCGACTCCCCGCTGCCAGCTGAATGGAAAGTGAGGATCAGTGAGAAGCTTGCCCAGAGAGACCAGGTGTTTTCTTTAAAAGAATGGGATGTAGGATGCGTGCAAGGAGCTGAGCACAATATCCGGCTGCATGACGAAAGACCATTTCGTGAGAGGTCTCGACGCCTGGCACCTGCTGACATAGATGATGTGAGACGGCATCTGCAAGAGATGTTAGCTGCTGGTGTAATACAAGAATCCAGAAGCCCTTATGCTTCCCCATTGTGGTAGTGAGGAAAAGAATGGAACAGTAAGGATGTTGTGTGGATTATCGCACTTAAACCGGCAGACTATCCCTGATCAGTACACAATGCCCCGCATTCAGGATGCTTTGGACTGCCTAAGCAGGAGCAAGTGGTTCTCTGTGCTGGATCTCCAGTGGGTGTACTACAGATCCCGATGGCCCCAAGAGGACCGTGAGAAGGCGGCCTTTATCTGTCCAGCTGCTTCTATGAATTCATGAGGATGCCTCAAGGGATTTCAGGTGCCCCAGCCACTTTTCAACGATTGATGGACGTGCAGTGGGACATGAACTTACTAGAGTGCCTGGTATACTCTAGATGATGTTATTGTGTTTGGCAGCTCACTGGAGGAACATGAGAGCAGATTATTTAAGGTATTGGACCGACTGGAGGACTTTGTTCCTTAAACTGTCCATTGATAAGTGTCAATTCTTTCAAACATCAGTAAAGTATGTGGGACACATAGTATCCACCGAGGGAATAGAGACCGACCCAAGTAAAGTTGAGGCCTTGACACCTGGCCACAGCCCAAAATCTAAAAGAACTGCAAAGATTCCTGGGATTCTGTGGTTATTATCGATTGCTTCATCAAGGACTATTCAAGAGTGATCCGCCTTTACTTCTAACTCTTACCTTAAGGGAAAATCCTAACCCACAAAATACCAAAAGTCACAGCCCTCAAGACTGAAAGAGTGTATTTTCATCCGAGTGAAGTATTTGGGGCCCGCTGGACTCCTGATTGTGAGACTGCTTTTCATGAGATCATATATCAACTTACCCATGCTCCAGTGCTGCTCATGCCGATCCAAGAAAACCTTACGCCCTGCACACTGATGCTAGCTTGCAAGGGTTGGGGGCTGTTGTACCAAGAGCACGAGAATGGCCTGAGACCAGTGGCCTTTCCAGTAGAAGCCTGACCCCATCCGAAAAGAATTCTCCTGTACATAAGTTAGAGTTCCTAGCTTTGAAGTGGGCTATTGTTGACCAATTCCATGAGTACTTGTATGAGGCTAAAATACTAGTAAAACTGACAATAACTTTGACCTATGTGCAGACCTCAGCTAAGTTGGATGCCACTGGCCATAGGTGGCTTTCTGCATTATCTACATATGACTATGTCTCGAATAGCGAGCAGGTCTGAACCACATAGATGCTGATGCTCTCTCCGGAGGCCTGTTCCCAGAATGATTGGGTCCGATTGGCAGAACCTGACATTCGGGCACCGTCTGTAAGTTTGCATAGGAGGAACAAATGTCCACGGACGAGTGGACTGCATGGTGGATTGCTTTGGGAGCTCTCGAGAATTGCATACCTGTTGCTTATTGCCATTTTCTGCAATAGACATTGGTGCACTGCCTCATGCTGGACAATGATAGTATTCAAGTGGCCCAACTCTCGATCCCATGATCAAAGCAGCTTCGAGAAGCCCTCATGCAGGAAAAGATGTGTCCAAATTACGCCCACTGATTTGAGAACTGCACTGTTATACAAAGAGAAGTCCTAAGTTGAAACAGTCAATAAACTGTTATACAGGAGAAACAGTAGACAGAGGGGACAGTAGACAAACAACAACTAGTGCTGCCCACTGCCTTTCGAGACTCAGTACTGAGGTCCTTGCACAACACATTGGGGCACCTCTGGTATAGACAGAACACTTGACTTGGTAGAGATCAGATTCCTATTGGCCTAAGATGGGGGCTGATGTGGAGCAACACATTCGAACTTGTAGTCGCTGCTTACAGAGAAGCTTTGCCCCAGAGGGCTGCCCCCTTGTTAACATCACCACTAGTGCACCTCATGGAGCTGGTCTGTATTGATTTTCTAAGTTTGAGTCAGATCAAAGAAATATCAGTAATGTGCTGGTGGTCACTGACCATTTCCAAGAGATATGCCCAAGCTTTCCCCACCAAAGACCAGAAAGCATCCACTGTAGCCAAAGTACTTGTAGAAAACTTTTTGTTCACTATGGGGTCTCCACAAAAGAATCCATTCTGATCAAGGAGAGACTTTGAGAGTCGTCTGATCAAAGAGATGCTTTCTCGTGGGGAGTCGCGAAAGTCCAGAACTACTCCTTACCACCCCAGGGGGACCCACAGCCTGAGCGTTTTAACCGTACTTTGCTAGATATGCTAGGCACCCCTGCACCCAAAGGACAAGTTTAGATGGAGCCAACAAATTAGCACCCTGGTACATGCTTATAACTGCACCAAAAGTGATGCCACTGGATCTCTCCTCTACTCGCCTGATGTTTGGAAGAGAAGCTCGACTACCAGTAGATGTGTGTTTTGGGTCTCTCTGATGGGGTTCTAAGCTGACAACTATTTACAGTATGTGCAAAGTTAGAAGGCCCAGCTAACTCATGTGTACCAACTGGCTCAAACCATGGCTGCCAAAAGAAATCTGGCCAACAAAGAAAGGTATGATAAAAGGTGAAAGCACAAGAACTCCAGGAGGGAGATCGGGTATTGCTAAGAAATCTGGGACCTGCATGGCAAGTACAAGATTGCTGACAGATGGCACCATCTCCCTCACATTGTAGTGGGCAAACTAGATGATCTGCCAGTGTACAAATTAAGGCCTGGAATAATTCAAAAGATGTAAAAACAATGCATAGAAAATCATTTACTGCCCATTGACTAAATCTTAATTGAGTCTGAGCCCTAGAAGATGCCCCCTCTGGACCCAGTGTTTCGAGCTGCTGCTAAGAAAAGACCAAGGAAGTCTACCTACAGAAGCAGAGTTAAAGTGTTCCCTGCAAGTCCCAGTTGAGCATGACTGTCAGTCCATATCAGAAGAAGTAGGAAGTGACTTTGAATACTATCCTTCTTACAGACTGAGTCAATTGTTTTGAGGCAATCCCTAGTCAATACTGCTGAGAGGTGAAGCTGGGCCTTCTGGACTGTCCAAGCCCCCAGCTCGTCCCGTAAGCCAATGCTCCCAGAAAGTGAAGTGCAAAGCATCAGATCAGATGAAATGGAATCATTGTGCATGGTTGAACTGTTTGAGCTTTCAGGGAGAGAAAATGATAGATTAGGGCAGACTGGTGATACGCCCGAACAAGAAGAGTATTTTGAGTGCCCTGACAGTCCACTGCCAGTGTCCGGCTCTCCATGCGAGGGCCAAATGTGTGACTCAGAAACTGTAACTCCTGGAGCTGAAGTGCCCCAAGTTCTAGCCTCTACCCCTTGGAGACTCCTGACAAGGAGGACAATGCTGAAAATGAGGCTCAGAGGCAGAGACTATCCCAGTTCCCCTAGAAAGACTGGTCGGCTAAAGCCTGTGGTGCACCCTGTGTGATTCACTTGGGGCCTGTGGACTCTCAATGTTGTCCATAAAGGAGTGTATGTCTAGCTCATTGCCTAAACTGAGCATCAGTGCTAACTCCGTTACTTGTGTTGCTCCTTTCAGTATTTCCAACAGAAAGAAGGGTTAAAAAGTGGGTTAGTTGATTCTTGGAGGTAGAAGACTGGTTTCTGGCTAGGCATTCTAGTCACCTGAGCTCTTTCCCTTCTAAGACTGCTTGAAAGGCAGAGTAGAAAACTTCTTTACCAGAGCAAGGGAGAAGGATTAAGACTTAGTTTGGCTTAAGCAGATTTACTGTGTGGTGTGTTTTATTTTTGCCCACCACAGGGATTGCTACTGTTTGTTGCTACATTTCATTGCTTTATTTTTTCTGATTCAAATTGTTGTTGCTGGTATACTTTCTGCATTATTACAAGGTGTCTATAGGTTATGTACGATTACTGCTGTAATTTGATTCAAATTGTCTTTTGTATATCTCTGTTACTGCTTTATTTTTCTCTGGAGCAAAGTGTTTTTACAGGTATATCTTCTCTGAAATTACTGTATTACAGGAGTTTCATTTTGTGACTTTATCATTGGTAAGCAAATTACTGTTTGACACTGTTTTATTTTATTCTTGTTTGTTGAAAGGTTTGTTGTCTCAGAGGTGTTTCAGTCTCTTCACATTGAAGGAGCTACTTGTTTTCCTCCCATGCCTTCCAAAGGATTAGGTGTGTATGGGGTGGAGCTGGCAACTGTCAGTAATTTCCAATAGAAAGAAGGGTTAAAAGTCAGGTTGTTGATATGTTGAGGTAGGAAGACTTGGTTGTTGCTGGTTAAGGCACCTAGCTTCACCTGAGCTCTTTCCTTCTAAGACTGCTTGAAAGGCAGAGTAGAAAACTTACCAGAGCGGAGAAGGATTAAGACTTAGTTTGGCTAAGCAGATTTACTGTGTGGTGGTGTTTTTATTTTTACTCACAGGATTGCTACTGTTTGTTGCTAACATTTCATTGCTTTATTTTTCTCTGATTCAAATTGTTGTTGCTGGTATACCTTCTTCTGCATTATTACAAGGTGTGCCTAGGTGTGCTAACAGATTACTGCTGTAATCTTCTGATTCAAATTGTCTTTTGCAAGGTATATCTTCTGTTACTGCTTTATTTTTCTCTGGAGCAAAGTGTTTTACAGGGTATATCTTCTCTGAAATTACTGTATTACAGGTGGAGCTTTATCATTTTGTGACTTTTTATCATTGGGCTAAGCAAAATTACTGTTTGACACTGGTTTTATTTTATTCTTGTTTGTTGAAAGGTTTGTTGTCTCAGAGGTGTTTCAGTCTCCTTCTCACATTGAAGGAGCTAATTGCTTTTCCTCCCACAGCTCTTCCAAAGGATTAGGTGTGTATGTGGGGTGGAGCTGGCAACTGTCAGTAATTTCTAACAGAAAGAAGGGTTAAAAGTCAGGTTAGTTGATATCTTGAGGTAGAAGACTTGGTTTGCTGGCCTAGGCACCTAGCTTCACCTGAGCTCTTTCCTTCTAAGACTGCTTGAAAGGCAGAGTAGAAAACTTACCAGAGCAAGGGAGAAGGATTAAGACTTAGTTGGCTAAGCAGATTTATTCAGTGGTGGTGTTTTTATTTTTACTCACAGGGATTGCTACTGTTTGTTGCTAACATTTCATTGTTTTATTTTTCTCTGATTCAAATTGTTGTTGCTGGTATACCTTCTTCTGTATTATTACAAGGTGTGCCTACAGGTGTGTGCTAACAGATTACTGCTGTAATCTTCTGATTCAAATTGTCTTTTGCAAGGTATATCTTCTGTTACTGCTTTATTTTTCTCTGGAGCAAAGTGTTTTACAGGGTATATCTCTCTGAAATTACTGTATTACAGGTGGAGCTTTACATTTTGTGACTTTTTATCATTGGGCTAAGCAAAATTACTGTTTGACACTGGTTTTATTTTATTCTTGTTTGTTGAAAGGTTTGTTGTCTCAGAGGTGTTTCAGTCTCCTTCTCACATTGAAGGAGCTTAATTGCTTTTCCTCCCCACAGCTCTTCCAAAGGATTAGGTGTGTATGTGGGGTGGAGCTGGCAAACTGTCAGTAATTTCCAACAGAAAGAAGGGTTAAAAAGTCAGGTTAGTTGATATCTTGGAGGTAGAAGATTGGTTTGCTGGCTAAGGCACCTAGCTTCACCTGAGCTCTTCCTTCTAAGACTGCTTGAAAGGCAGAGTAGAAAAACTTACCAGAGCAAGGGAGAAGGATTAAGACTTAGTTTGGCTAGCAGATTTACTGTGTGGTGGTGTTTTATTTTTACTCACAGGGATTGCTACTGTTTGTTGCTAACATTTCATTGCTTTATTTTTTCTCTGATTCAAATTGTTGTTGCTGGTATACCTTCTTCTGCATTATTACAAGGTGTGCCTAGGTATAAGCTAACAGATTATTGCTGTAATCTTCTGATTCAAATTGTCTTTTACAAGGTATATCTTCTGTTACTGCTTTATTTTTCTCTGGAGCAAAGTGTTTTTACAGGGTATATCTTCTCTGAAATTATTACAGGTGGTGCTTTACAGGTTTTACAGTTTTATCTAACATTAGGATAAGCTTCAGGGTTACTGCATTTGTTGTTGACTGATTGTTTCTGCTCTACCTCCTTGTTCTTTCGTCCGTGGTTCTTCTTTTTGGCAGGAAGGCCCAGCCACCCACCCCCATCCCCAACCACCCACACTACACCTTTTATAGGGTACCACAGTTGTAACATTTCTGTGGCAGAACAGGAAGGGGCGGATCAGTGGGGCCTCCACAAGGTGATCTCATTTACAGGGCACTAGTAATTTAACTTGTTATAACAAGTTAAACAAAGCACAATTAAACCATTACTTGCATTTTTTTTCCTTCTAATTACTTGACTAGGTTACAAACCCAGCAACTTATTTGAATGGATTTCATTAACTGCAGGTACTGTGGAACAATTTCAGAAGGACAGTCTTACAGGATTTAGGACACTGTCCTACATGCTGGGCCTTTGAGATCTTAGGTCTCAGCTCCGGCAGCATGGGCAGAGATTGCACGCCTCAAATTTCATATTGAAGAGGAAATACATTATAAGAACCACCCGCCATTTCCCCAGCATCCAACAGAAAACCTCGACCGCAGAGGGTAGTTGGTCCAGGAGGTTGGCAGGTGGTTAGGAGGAGCAAATCAGGTGCCCCATCACTTCTGCTCTCCAACACATTACCTCCAAAACCATATAAACACTACAAACAGGTATCTGCCTCTATCTCTGAAATCAAATAAAGAGGCAGAAGACACTGCAGAGCAGGACACTCATGGCACAGGAGCTAGCACAACAATACTCACCCAAATCAGGAACCAAAACTCAAACAAGCAGAAAGGAACCAAAAACTTCTGATCATAGGAGACTCCATGATTCGGGAGTTGATACCCATCTCCAGCCAGGGTGATGGTCAGATGTCTCCCAGGTACATCAGCATGGAGAGACACTGACCGCATTGCTAAAATTGTTCACAAAGCAGGAGAAACATTGATGTCCTAGTACACATAGGGACTAATGATCTCGCCAGCCGGTCAGTTGTGGAGACCAAGGAACACCTGACTAGGCTGGGTGACAAACTATCATCTATTTCATCCGCATCTCCTTCTCGAGATCCTGCCAGTCTGGGAGAAGGGAGCAGATGGACGGAAGGTCAGAGAAGGGAGATAGGGGAGCTAAACATGGCTCAAGGACTGGTGCCAGGAAAAGGGACACAGATTTGTAGGAACTGGCAACAGTTCTGGGAGCGAAAGTTCTTAAATTTGATGGACTGCATCTGACTAAAGAGGAGTCAGTGCATTGGGGCAGAAGTTTGACGTCTTGCAGAATATTTAAACTAGCAAATGGGAGAGGGGTGCAGCACCCCATATCATTAATCGGGAAGAACACCCTCCCCTCAGCTAGTGGTCAAACAGGAATTCAGCGTGTTTGCCATTCATTTGCATCACCAGGTAAGAAAAAGGTTTGTCTCCATACGATGCACAGGGTAATGCCAAACTTCACCCAACAACTAACACACCAAAATCTGGCCAATGGAAAATCATGTACACAATGCTCACAGCCTGGGAAATAAGATCCCAGACCTGCAGGCAATAATGTCAGAGGCTAAACTGGACATAGTAGCAATTAGTGAGACGTGGTTTACCAGTAACCACACTTGGGAGACTTCAGTACCTGGATATGTATTGTTCAGAAGAGACCGAGGTGCAAAAAGGGGGGGAGGGGTGGCCCTGTATGTTAATGAAAATATCAAAGCTACAGAAATTCAGAATACACATAAGGAGCCAGAAGAACTGTGGGTCACCCTGAAACAGGTAATGGGACAGCCATAAGAACTGGGGTTGTCTACAGGCCCCCAGACCAGAGGAAGGACATAGACACATTACTGTTAGAAGATATACAAAACATGACAGCTAAAGGAGGTTCTGATAATGGGAGACTTCAACATGCCAGATACAGATTGGTCAATACCAGCAGGAACATCTGCCAGAACTAGACTCATAGTGGATTCCCTGCAGGGAGGGCCTCAAACAACTGGTACAGCAACCCACAAGAGACAGGGCTATCCTAGATCTAGTACTGACTAACAAAGAAGGGATCACAGATCTCCAGGTAGAAGGTCACCTGAGCCAGTGACCATCACATGGTATGGTTCAATTTGGCTACTACATCTAAATCATCCCATTCCAAGGCAAAATATGGGACTTCAGAGGAGCTGACTTTGATAAGATGGCCAACAGAGTTAAGCTAGCCCTGGCAAAAAGAAACACAGGTGAGGAGGTACAGGCAAAGTGGGCAAGCATTAAGGATACAATACTTGAAGCAACATCCCATTGTGTTAGACAGAAAAGGAAGTGCAAAAGAAGAAGGAAACCACTTTGGTTCTCAAATATAGTAGCAGAAAAGGTCAGAGCCAAAAGGCTGGCCTTCAGAAAATATAAGGAACACAGAGGGATGAAGATAGGGAGGCATACCAAACTGCCCTAAGGGAAGCAGGTAAGGCAGTAAGGCAGGCAAAGTCCCAAACTGAGGAAACACTAGCACGAACAGTAAAAGAAGGTGACAAGACTTTCTATAGATACATTAGTGAAAGGAGAAAGTCCAGAGGGGTATTGCTAAGCTTAATGGAGAAAAGGGAGCATGTGAGGAGGAGGACCCTGTAGGCATCTATCCTAAATAGATACTTTTGCTCAGTATTTACTGAAGAGAAGGTAGGGCAGGGCCCACAGCTCAGCATCATGGACACAGGGGAGGGAGGTGAGCACTACTCCTTCACAAAAGAAAGGGTCCTACAAGAGCTTGCTAAGCTCAGGGTGGATAAGGCAATGGGACCTGATGGCATACATCCCAGGGTACTTAAGGAGCTAAAGGAGGAACTAGCAGAGCCATTAGCAGAATTGTTTAGTGAGTCTCTGAGCACAGGAGAGGTCCCAGAAGACTGGAGAAAGGCTCATGTGATCCCACTCCACAAGAGTGGTAGCAGGAGGAGGCGGGGTTTTGGGACCCATTCTCATGAATGCTCTCACTGTCATGGCATTAATCGGGTTCAAGGGTGATTTGGCAGTCACTGCTAAAAATCACCTTTTGGGACTGTGTAATGAAATGACACTGCCACTGTTCATAAGGTGGGCTCTAAGCTCTATGTTGAAAATTTGGTGGAAAATTCCTAAAATGACTGTTTTATGAGCGCATTGCGCAGTTCCTACGCACGCTCATAAGTTTGCAAATTTTCAATATTTTCACTCCAGATTTTCAACATTGCCATTTTACTACACTTCCTTATGAGCAGTACAGCTGTCATTTTTCACATCTTGCCCAAAACGTGTTTCCGCCCATGTAGCGCACAATGGCAGTCGGTGTGCGAAATCAATGTATGGGACACATTAAGAAAATCACAGTGACACTATTCATGAGCAGAGGTCTTAAATGGCTATGCTGGAAAATTTGGTGAAAAAATTCCAAAACTGACTGTTTTATGAGCTATGTATGCCGGTTCCTACACACGCCGTAGTTTGCTAATTTTCTATATTTTCACCCAGATTTTCCACATTGCCATTTTATTACACTTCCTTATGAACAGTATAGCTGCTATTTTTGACATGTCGCCCAAATGTGTTTCCAGACATGTAGCTTAATGGTGCAGTCGGTGTGAAAGCAATGTTTGGGACAGATTAAGGAAATCACAGTTACACTGTTCATGAGCAGAGGTCTTAAAATGGCTATGTTGAAAATTTGGTGACAAAGTCCATAAATGACTGTGTTACTGAGTGAGCATTGGGCAGTTTCAGACACCTCGTAAGTTCATGACTTTGTAATAGTTTCAGTCCAGATTTCAACAGTGGCATTTTTCCACACTTCCTTATGAACAGTACAGCTGTCATTTTTCACAACATGGCTGAAATGTTTTCACACTTTCAGCGCAGAGATGCATGGTCACTGGGAAATCATTGTTTGGGACAGATAAAAAATCACACTGACACTGTTCATGATCGGAGGTCCCAAATGCCTGTGTTGACAATCCGCTGTAAAAATCCCCAACCTAATTACATTACAGGTGTGCATTGCACAGTTTCTATGCACGCCTGACTTCACCAGTTTTTAATATTTTACCGCAGATTTCGTAACATTGCCATTTTTACACTGCCCCATGAACAGTACAGTTGTCATTTTTCACATCCTGTTCAGAATGTGTTTTTGCACCTGTGGTGCTAAATGCCGTAGTCGCTGTGCATAAGCAGCTTTCGGCTAACAAAGTGATATTGCCACTGTTCATGAGGTGGGGGTCACAAAAAAACCATGTTGAAAATTTGGAGTGAAAATACCAACGAATGCCTGAGGTGTTAGGGTTTCCAACCATAATGCCCCACCCTGTAGAGAATGACAAGCATCAGGGTGTGACTTGGGATTCTTGCCTGTAATGCTCATACCATTCCACATCCTGCAGCCAGTGAGAGGCATCGAGGTATGCCTTGACTCTTCGGCCCCAAAGTTCACCCCATTCTCCTATACTGCACCCATCTCACCGATTCCTGATGGAATGGGTGATATGGCCAAAAGACCCCAGGCACACCGTGACACTTGTCAGTGTCTGCAGGATAGGGTGGTGAAATGGCATGGCTGTTATGCCGATAACCCAAAGGCACACCCCAATGCCTGTCACTCTGCAGGGTGGTGGTGGGTTGGTTTCAGTTCAGTACTTCACTGCCATTTCTATTATGCAGCTCTGTAACTTACACTACCAATGCCAATGCCAGCAAGCAAACATTCAGCATTGACAAATGCTTGTTTATAATCTATTTTTGTCACTATGGTGTTTCAGCGAATCCTTTCTGTGATTGCTGTTTGTCTGAGAGCTGAGTGCAGTCATAGAGCTGAATAGTTGGAGAGAAGCATGTATTCGCCATTATAACTGACAGGTTATAATGGTGAATTACAACCAGCTTCTCCTACGAGAACAAAACATCCCCAGTTATTACAAAGTTATATAGAAGCTTTACCGCTGGTAATCTAGGCAGCCTCATGGATTTGGCACATGTAGTCTTATATACTGCTCTCACTATAGAATGCTAACAAGTGAATGGTTAAGCAAGATACTAAGGGGCACATATCTAGTTAAAAATAGAAACATAGAAACATAGAACATAGAATCTGATGGCAGATAAGGACCACTTGACTCACCTAGTCTGCCCATTTTCCTACCTAACAGATAAGCTGCAGATCCTAGTTAACCGACAGCTTACTTCCTCCTACCCCTCACTAGGACTGCCTTATGTCTGTCCCACGCATTCTTGAATTCCCCCACTGTTTTTGACTCCACGACCTCCTCAGGGAGGCTGTTCCATGCATCCACAACCCTCTCCATGAAAAAATACTTCCCCACATTAACTCTGAACCGTCCCCCCTCTATCTTCAAATTGTGCCCCCTCGTTCTTGCACATCTTTTTCTGAAAGATGCTACCCTCTTGGACTTTGTTGATTCCCTTGAGGTACTTGAAAGTTTCTATCATGTCCCTCTCTCCTTCTTTCCTCAAGGGTTACATATTAAGCTCCTTTAGTCTTTTTTCATATGTCTTCTGGCGCAGACCCTGCACCATTTTGGTTGTCCTCCTCTGGACAGCCTCCACTCTGTCTGTCTTTGCAGAGATGGGGTCTCCAGAACTGCACACAGTACTCTAGATGGGGTCTCACCAACTGTCTGTACAGAGGGATAACAACTTCCTGTTTTCTACTATTGATGCCTCTCCCTATGCATCCCAGTATCCCCCCTAGCCTTCCTTACTGCCTTCTCACATTGCTTGCCCACCTTTAGGTCATCTGATACAATTACACCCAGGTCTCTTTCCATTTTTACTGTTGTCAGTATCTCACCCCCAATTGTGTACTCTCCCCCTGGGTTTTTGTTTCCCATGTGCATTACCTTGCACTTCTTTGCATTGAATCTGAGCTGCCATACATTTGACCATTCTTCCAACCTTGCCAAGTCCCTTCTCATCCTTTCCATTCCACTTGTGTATCAACCCTGTTGCAGATCTTTGTGTCGCCTGCAAAGAGACATACTTTTCCTTCCAGTTCCTCTGCAATGTCACTTATAAAGTCATTAAAAAGGACCAGTCCCAGTACTGAACCCTGCAGTACCCCATTAGTAACCCTCCTTTCTTCACTGTGGACTCCATTTACTACTACCCTTTGCATCCTGTTGTCTAGCCAATTTTTTATCCAGGCTACCACCTTGGGACCCACTCCAAGGCTGGCTAACTTGCGTATTAATCTTTTGTGTGGGACTGTATCAAATACCTTGCTAAAGTCTAGGTAGGCCTCATCCACAGCCCCTCCCTGGTCTACTACTTTGGTCACCCAGTCAAAGAAATGTATTAGATTCGTCTGACATGACCTTCCCATCGTGAATCCATGCTGCCTTGGGTCCTGTGCCCCACTGGCCTCTAGGTACTTAACAGTTATTTCCTTCAGAAGTGATTCCATCATTTTCCCTACCACTGAGGTCAAACTCACTGGTCTGTAGTTTCCTGCCTCTGTCCTGCTCCCACTTTTGTGAAGAGGAATCCCATCTGCCCTCCTCCAGTCCTCAGGTACCACCCCATCCTCCCATGATTTGTTAAAGAGAGTAGCCAGTGGTGTCACTAGTTCTACCCTTAGTTCTTTTAGAATTCTTGGGTGAATAACATCAGGCCCCATTGCTTTGTCCACCTTCAATTTTATTAGTTCTTTCAGAACCTTTCTTCTGTAAATGGACTGGTATCGATCCCCGCCTTCAGAGTGTTTCTCTTGTTTGGTTTAGGTACCTCCTCCTCTTCCTTTGTGAATACTGAGCAGAAATATTCGTTCAGTATCCTTCTTTTCACTGTCACCCTCACGCACATTCCTTCCCTTTATTAAGCCCTCAGTATCCTCCTTTGAGTTTCTTTTCATCTGTTCAGTGCACACTGTACTGATATTCTACTGCCATGTAAAACTAATATTTGGTGGCCTCCAGTGCTGCTTTGGTTGTTGCAGCCAAATAACATCACCTGCATAAGAGACAAACTGAGCTAAGACAGATTAAGAAACTAAGTAGGCAGGAGTGTCTCACCCAAAGAGCGAGTAAATGGTAGAATGAACTACCTGAGAATATTGTAGAAGCTAAGTAATTTGGCAAGTTTAAAACATTGTTGGACAAACATATGATGATAAATTATCTCACGGGTTCATCCCACACTGTAGGGAGACACTCCAAATGGGCAATAGCCTACTTCTTTCTTAAAACCAAGTATATAAAAACATCATCTTCTACTTCTTCGCTCCTCAGAGCCATTATTGTGTTCCACAGCACTTCTTGGTACTGAGTAGTGTAAGCCATGTAAGCAGCCGGTCTCATTTGTAGAGTGGCAGCTGTGTGCAGTTTTCTGACCATATTGTCCAGCTTCCTGGAATCTTTCTTGTGAGGCTGTGTGGATAGAGAAACTGTTGCCCTCTCAAAAGCAACAACCTGTATGACTCCATCATGGTCAGGTTGAGCATACAGATATTCTACTCCCCGTTTGTCCACCTGGTATTTCTTTTTTATTTTCTTCTGTAAGCCAGCAACAAAGTGTGGTGCTGACATAATCTTGTTTGTAGCCTTTTTGAAGTATTTATGGATTGACACTGACAGCTTTTTATTTGTGGGGAATCAAACCTGGCATGCTCATAAACTCAAGTTCCTCAATATCCACCTCTGTTTCCCAAGAGGGCATATCACATGTATCAACTATATCTGCCTTATAAATGAGGAGAATGATAACAAATCCTAATTTATTTTGGGTGGGTACAAAGCCCTGTTCAGGGGTGACCTTAGGCTCTATCAGTCCCCCTTCATGCTCATCATATATCTCCTTCAGGATAGGTTCTTGTTGCATGACTATAGCCTTGGGAGGTGGTAGGTAGCAGCAGTGACAAGGTCGCCATGGCTTGGAAAGCCTGGAAAACCGCCACATTTTTAGTGATATCTCTGCAGAGTGCATAGCTCTCAGTTTCTCTGTGTGCTCCTGGTCCTTTACAGGGGGAGTAGCAGAAACATGCTTTTCTTTTTGTTTTTTCCTGCCAGTCGATGCAGGCAACAGCTGGTCGTAAATTCTTTTTACACTTTTGCCATCAATTGCATCAGTCTGCCCCATTAAGACATCCTGTACTCTCTACTGTGGCTCAGGGATGACTTAGCAGCTTCATGTGTTTCATCTGTCCCCTTTGGCAGGGACTGCTGCTGGCAGCATTTTTCAGACAACGATATGGATACTGAGGGCTGCTCCTGAGGTGAGGGACCTTCTGATGCATGCTTTCCATCATCACTGGTAGCCTGAAATAGACTGAAGAGCAGCTGAGAAAGCTTCTGATTTGGCAGTCTTTCTTTTGTGTTTTGGGCAAATCATTTGCATAAATAACATTTTTAAAATGGGGGCAGGGCCTAAATGTAGCTGAACACAGCTTGTGGCCATTTGCTTTTGCCAGGAGCTTGTGACAGGATTTGCAATTTTTAAATCCTGTAGGTCCTGTTCTTTTTTTAGGCCTATCAGTCATGCCAAACAACTGAAAATGCATTTCTAATATATAGTTCAGTTCCAAAAATGCAAATAAATTAAACCATTAGGAAATTATTTTAAATGCTTTTTTGCAGATTTAAAATAAAAATATTTAGTTCCTCCCTAGGTGGGAACCACACTGATCTGCAGTTTCACCGATTCCTGGAACAGAGAGGGAACTGGAGAAAAGTGATAATTTATACAAAAAAGAAATAAAAGCTAATTTAAACTAAGTAGAGCAACAACAGCTAAATAAACTAAGTAGCAAGTTTACAAAATACAAGAAAACTATTGAAAAATAACATATTTGACCCACAGGACTGGAACAGGAATATGAGGCAAATGCTGTCTTCAGTGGAGAAACAAATCACGTTATTTCAGCAGTGGAGTGCAAACACAGAAGATGTTTTAACAGCATTCTGAAGTCTTTTACAATTCTGTTCTATCTCTGGGGCAACACCTCTGAGTGGAGATGATGCAGTTTTGTTATGGCATTATTGTTAGATCCCTGCTATTAAAACCATATACTGTAGGCTGGCCCGTGGCGCTGAGGGTTGAATCACTGGATGCCACACTCGCGCTATGCTGGCGACCGGGTTCAGGAACAGACTCAGGATGCTGGGGGCTGGCAGGGGAAGGAGAGGATTGAGCATCCGTAGGGACTGCTCTCCTCTCCTGGGGTGGGTAGCAGGTTGGTGTCACTCTGCAGTGGCCTTTGGTGGAGACCAGGAGCACTGCAGAAGATGCAAGTGGGAACAGCGTAGAAAAGTGGAAATCCACCTCTCAACTGACCGGATGATGGCTACCAGTCCTCTGTTACCATCAATCCCTGAAAGAGCCCCTCCGCTTCTGCAGCACCCTGGGGCCAAGTATATGCTGGTTGCTCCCCCCGGTGTCTTCCCCCTCAAAGAAGGAGGAGGACCCACCCGCGAAGGGTTACGCCCAGGTTACCCCAGGGCAGCTATGGCGTGAAGATGGAGGGCTCAGGATGGGATAGTGGAGCGGTGAAGGACCTAGGCAGCCCAAAGGAGGTGGGTCGGGGCACGAGGGTGAAAATAAATAATACAAAAATCGCCTACTGTGGAAACTCTTACTCCACATGTAGGGTGTTTTTTATTTTTAAATAAAACTGAATTTGAGTGCTTTTAAATTTTTTTTCAGTCAGGCCTATATAATATGAATAGGAGTGCTAGTGAGTCTAATAAGAGATTTGCATATGATGATTTTAACTTCCGTTGTTTATGCATGAGTTATTTGACTCAGTGACATCAAATGACAACACCAGCCTCCGCTTCAAAAAGACTTCTTTTAAGCAGTCTGATTGTGCAATATATACACACATATACACAGAAAACATATAGGATTATGTATGGGCATCAGTTAATAATGCTGTATTCACTTCGAGAGGTTACCATGGCAACTGTGTAAACCTCGAGAGTGTAGCTCGAGAGGTTTACTGTTGCCTGGTAACCTCGAGAAGTGAATTCAGCGATGTTGTTAACTCATGCCCATACATTGTCTTGCATAGTGTATGGGCATCAGCTGAACATTTCTTGATGGTGGCTGTAATTACCCCCCAACACCACAAGAAGCCCCACTCAGTCCATGTTCTCCCGCTGTCACAGACTAAATGTTTTTAAATATGATGCTACCCACTTATTCCGAACATCAGAACTATGTCCATTCATCAGCCCTGCTGTCTTTTTTTGAAAATATCTCACCGCGGCGGCCCTTTCCCCGTGATCGAAATTGATCCATCCTTCACGTGGCTGTTTATGGAGGAGCTGAGCATCACTGACTGCACATGCTAATGAGGATCGATGCTGTCATACCATCAATGTGACATCCTCAAGATGGTATAACACCATGTTGATGTAATATCAATGGTACAACAGCATTATGTTTCCATCAAATTTTATGCACAACAGCTTCCCATACACCATAAAGCAGTTAGGTAAGTTTTCAGTGGTTGTGGGTTTATTTTTCATAGCTTTGCAATTTTGGATGCTCAGGTTTTGTGCACTTTTCTCTGAAGTTGATACTTGGGGTCAGTTTGGAGATTATTAGCACCAACTACTTGGGAAGTTAACAGGGTATAACATCTACCCTGTAGTGCCTTTTTCCTTACCTAACATAGCTCCCTGTGGCCAGGTTTTGACCAATGGGGAGGCAGAATTGGTCTCAACCCTTTCTATAAAATCATTTATACATTCATGAGGGTGACTGAACAAAAAGAGAAATACAGAATTTGATGGCAGATAAGGACTGTTTGGCCCATCCAGTCTGCCCGCTCCTCCTGCCTAAACAATTAAAGCAGACCGATCTGATCTACAGCTCCTTCTCCCCTTCCTTTCCACTATGATTCCCTTGTGCATTCTTGAACCTCGCCACTGTTTTCATCCCCACCACTTCTGCTGGAAATCTGTTCTAGGAATCCACCACTCTTTCTGTGAAGAAGTACTTCCTCATCTCTCCTGAATCTACCTCCTCCAGCTTCATAGCATGTTCCATTGTTCCTGAGCACCTTTTTTTTCCGAAAATACTTCCTCCTGTACCCTATTTACCTCCATAAGATATTTAAAGGTCTCTGTCATATCTCCCCCACTCCTCTGTGCCAGGATATCATATTGAGATCCTTTATCTCTTCTCATAGGGCTTTTGATGCAGACCCTGCATCATTTTAGTTGCCCTTCACTAGACCGCCTCCACTCTGTCTATGTCATTCCAGAGATGTCTCCAGAACTGGACACAGTGCTGTAGGTGGCGCCTTACCAGCGATCTATACAGAGACAACACCAAGTCCCTGTTTCTGCTGATGATGCCCTCCTTATGCACCCAGCATCCCACTAGCCTCCCAACTGCCTTGTTGCACTGCCAGGCTACCTTTAAGTCATGTAATATGATTACCCTGGGTCTCTGTTCTGCTTGGTGTTCATCAATACCAGTCCACTCATTTTGTACTCTCCCTGGGTTTTTTATCTTATGTGCATTATTTTGCACTTTTTCGCATTGAAACCCAGCTGCCATTCCCTTGACCACCTCTAGTTTTCTCAGGTCTCTGCTCATCCTTTCCACCCCCACCCCCCTGGAGTGTCCACCCTATTGCAGATTTTGGAGACATCCACAAAGAGGCAGAACTTCCCTTCTAGCTTCTCTGCAATGTCACTTATTAAAACATTAAAGAGGACTGGTCCCAGCACTGATCCTTGAGGTGCCCTGCTAGTCACACTGCCTTCATCCATAAAGAGGCAGAACTTTCTTCCCGGCTCCTCTGCAATGTCACTTATTAAGACATTAAAGAGGACTGGACTGAGCACTGATCCCTGAGGCACCCTGCTAGTCACCCTCCCTTCTTCGGAGTAAACTCTGTTTACCAGCACCCCCTGCCGCCTATCCCCTAACTAATTTCTTATTCAGTTTTACCACCTTTGGATCCACTCCTAAGCTACCCAGCTTGCTTACTAGTCTGCTATGTGGAACAGTGTCCAAAACCTTACTGAAATCTAGGTAGGTCACATCCACTGCTCCTTCTTGATCTAAATCCTTTGTCACTCAGCCAAAGAAATCTATCAGATTCATTTGACATGATCTTCCCCGTGAATCCATGCTGCTGCAGGTATTATAACCCATTGGATTCAAGACATTCTACAGTCCTTTCCTTCAACAGTGACTCCATTAACTTTCCCACCATCAATGTCAGGCTGACTTTCCTGTAATTGCCAACCACCTCCCTGCTACCACTTCTGTGTAGTGGGACTACATCTGCCCTCCTCCTGTCCTCTGGAACCACTCCTGTTTTCAGTGAGCTGTTAAATAGAATTGCTCAGGTGTGCAGCCAGCATTCCCCGAGCTCCCTCAATATCTTTGGATGCACCCCTCAGGCCCCTTTGCTTTGTCCACCTTCAGATTAGTGAGTCCTTTAGAACTCTTGCCTCCAAAAGGAATTTGGTGCCCATCTCCTCCCTGCAAAGCATCTGTTCCTTGTGGCCCTCCTTCTTCTTCCTTCTGTGAACACTGAACAAAAGTGTTTGTTCAGGATGTCTGCCTTTTCCTTCTCTCTCCTCTGCACAACCCCCTTCTGAGTCTCCTTATACCTTCTAAATGCTACCCATTTAGCTTTTACCTTTTCAGCCACCTCTTTCAAGAACCATAGTGGTCTCTTTTTTCTCTTGCTTTTGCTCACTTGTGTGATGCACAGGTTTGTTGCCTTTACTATGCTCCCTTTTAGCTTCACCCACTGTTCCTCCACCCCACTCAGGCCATCCCCACCCCACCAGGTCATCCCTGAGGCATTCACCCATCTTTATAAAATCTGCTCTGCTGAAATCCAAGATCCTCACCCATGGGTCACTCGATTCCGCAGCCATCCTTATATTGAACCACACCATATGTTGATCACTGGTCCCCAGATGGCCTCCCACCTTGATGTCTTGACTTACTTATAGAATAATTAACCCCAAGTATTAAGAACAGACTGATTTTTTTTTTGTTCAATTCAGAATTTGTTCTCCTGTTCGTACCCTGACCCCTTCACTTGATTTATCTGGGACTGGGACCCGTGCAAGTGTAATGATGTGATGTGCAAGCTCTGTCTCTGTGGAACTGCCCGTGGCACTGAGACATGGAGACCCCTTCCCCTGTTGTCCCACTGCAATGCCACACAGATTCCTCCAGGTGGCAACTGATCAGTAGAACTTTGCATATCCCCCCCTCCCTGAGGGAGGAGAGCTGTCAAGGGATGCTTAATCCTCCCTTCCCTCGCCAGCCTTCAAGTGACTAGCATCTGTTCCTGAGCACGGATCACCAGTGTGCAGGTGGTAGTTCCACCACTGTACTACTGGGATGGCCTCAATGGGCTGATTCTAAACAACAACTTGGTTCTGTTACATTATGTGAGCTCAACAGTAATGCTCGAGAGCTCATGAGATCACAAAACCCACAAGGTTATTAAGCAGCAGATGTTCTTAAAATGTATTTATTTTTTAGTACAAGGGATAGAAACCTAGAAGTTGATGGCAGATAAGGACCGTGAGGCCCATCCACTCTGCCCATTTCTTTTCTACCTTATGAATGTGCCATCGACCTTTGCTCTGTCAATGGCCTGTCTATTCATACTCATCTGTATTGCTCACTTATGCTCATCCCATGCCTGTTTGAAGCCCTGCACTGTATTCATATCCACCATTTCCTGAGGTAGGCTGTTCCAAGCATCCACCACCCTTTCTGTGAAAAAGAACTTCCTCACATTACCCCTTAATCGGCCTCCCTCTAATCTCATGCTGCGTCCTCTTGTCCTGCTATTTTTCTTATATTGAAACATGTTAGACTCTTTCACCTTGTTAATGCCCTAAAGGTGTTTGAATGTTTCGATCATATCACCTCTCTCCCTTCTTTGCTCTAGGGTATACATATTGAGCTCCGTTAATCTGTCCTCATATGTTTTCTGATGCAGTCCCTGCACCATTTTGGTTGCCCTTCTCTGGACTGCCTCAATTTGGTTAATGTCCTTGTGAAGGTGTGGCCTCCAGTACTGCACACAGTACTCCAGGTGGGGCCTAACCAGTGTCTTGTAAAGAGGGATTATTACTTCCCTCTTATGACTTGTGATACCCCTACTAATACACCCCAACATCCCCTAGCCTTACCTACTGCTTTAGTGGTCTGCTTGGATGATTTCAGGTCATTTGTGATGATGATGCCCAAGTCTCTTTCTTTCCTTGTGACTGCCAGCAACTCCCCTCCCAGCCTATAGGTGGCTTCAGGGTTTCTCTTCCTTATGTGCATGATCTTGCACTTCTTTGCATTAAACCCCAGTTGCCACTCTTCGACCATTTTGCCAGTTTATCCAGATCTCTTCTCATTCTGCCCACCCCATCTGGATCATCTACTCCATTGCAGATCTTGGTTTTATCTGCAAGCAGACAAACCTTACCCTCTAGTTCATCTGCAATGTCACTGATGAAGATATTGAAGAGGACTGGCCCCAGGACTGATCCCTGAGGTACCCACTTGTGACTTGCATCTCTTCTGACTGTATACCGTTTCCACCACTCTATTTTCTGCCTGTCAACCAGTTTGCCACCCAATTGACCAACTTCTGACCCACCCTGAGCCTACCCAGCGTATTAATCAATCTTCTATGTGGAACAGTATCGAAAGCTTTGCTGAAGTCAAGGTAGGTGACAACAACTGCTCCCCCTTGGTTCACCACTCTGGTTACCCAGTCAAAAAAATCTATGAGATTAGTCTGACAGGACCTTCCTGTTGTAAATCCATGCTATCTTGGATCCTGTGCTCCTATGGATTCCAGGTGTTGCACTATCCTTTCCTTAAGGAGTGCCTCCATAATCTTGCCCATTACTGAGGTAAGACTGACTGGTCTGTAGTTCTCTGCCTCCTCCCTGCTACCACTCTTGTGGAGCAGGATCACATTAGCCCTTCTCCAGTCTTATGGGACCTCTCCCTGTGCTCAGAGACTCACTAAACAGTTCTGATAATGGCTCTGCTAGTTCCACCCTTAGCTCCTTTAGTACCCTGCGATGTATGCCATCAGGTCCCATTGCCTTGTCCACCCTGAGCTTATCGAGCTTTGTAGGATCCTTTCTTTGTGAAGGGACTTATGCACACCTCCTCCCACTGTGTCCATGGTACTTGAGCTGTGGGCCCTGCCCTACCTTCTCTTCGGTAAATACTGAGCAGAAGTGTCTATTTAGGATAGTTGCTTTTACATGGTCCTCCTCCTCACATGCTCCCTTATCCCCTTTGATCTTAGCAGTACTCCCTCTGGACTTTCTCCTTTCATTAATGTAACTATAGAAAGTCTTGTCACCATCTTTTGCTGTTTGTGCTAGTGTTTCCTTGGTTTGGGCCTTTGCCTGCCTTACTGCCTTCCCTGCTTCCTTTAGGGAAGTTTGGTATGCCTCTCTATCTTCATCCCAATGTGTTCCCTTATATTTCCTGAAGGCCAGCCTTTTGGCTCTGACCTTTTCTGCTACTGTTTTTGAGAACCAAAGTGGTTTCCTTCTTTATTTGCACTTCCTTTTCTCTCTAACACAATGGGATGTTACTTCAAGTATTATCATACATGCTTGCTCAATTTGCCTGCACCCTCACCTGTATTTCTTTTTGCCAAGGCCAGCTTAACTCTGTTGGCCATCTTATCAAAGTCAGCTACTCTGAAGTCCCATATTTTTGCCTTGGAATTGGATGATTTAGTTCTAGTGGCCAAATTGAACCATACCATGTGGTGGTCACTGGCCCAGGTGACCTTCTACTTGGAGATATGTGATCCTCTCCTGTTAGTCAGTACTAGATCTAGGATAGCCCTGTCACTTGTGGGTTGTTGTACCAGTTGTTTGAGGCCCTCCCCCTGCAGGAATCCACTATGTGTCTAGTTCTGGTAGATGTTCCTGCTGGTATTGACCAATCTGTATCTGGTATGTTGATTTTTTTCTGGTTCTGCTTTTCTCCAGGGATTAAGTACTGTCCTCTGTGACTGTGCTTAGCTGAGGGAGGACAGTGGGACCAGCAAGCAAAGTATCAGAGCTTGTATAGACTCTAACATGCAATGCGGGCTGTTGAATCTCCCACTTCTGCTTACTGCTGTGATGTCTGCTGCAGGGGATTCTGGGATTTGTAGGAACAGAAGCTGTCAGCTAGAAGTAATCAAATGAGTCTGATACAATCTACTATACTACAGTAAACAGTAAGTAAACCAAAATGTTTTTGCATACAGAGTGAACATTGGGACAAGCCCCGACTTGAGTGTGGGGCCCTGGTGCTGACTCTTCCGCTTATAGTGGAAAAGTCCCTCCCAGAAAATCAGACTGCAGAGCTACCGCCTGATTATTCTATGATAACAAAACAGTAGACTCTCATAATGGGACTGAATGGTAATCCCTGCATTCTGATTGGCTAAAATAAACACACTGCTATTTCCTGTCTACATTCTACCCCTAACCTGTACAGTAAAATGGCAGCAGGAACTTAATTTTCACTTCCAGTGTCTCTAAACATTTCTGCTTAATTAAATGTTTTGTTCAGTATAATAGCCATTGTGGTGGGGGTTAAACTTGTTAATAACTGTATCTTAGACTTCATTAACCCCTTGGGCTGGATATTCAAAAGGATTGGGTGCATATGCAGATATGAGAGCTACTTGCATGTCTGCAAATTGTAACAGAACTGCCCTGCCTAGTTTTTTGAAAGGTTCGGGACTTTACTGCATCAGAAATGAGGAGGCAGGAACACCACTTATCAGATGGTCTATCTGCATCCAACTGTTGGACACATTTGATTTATTTATTTAAACTCTGGATAGACCATGAGTTGGCAAGCCCATTTCCATGGCCATCCAGACCAGAAATAAAAAGTACAAATAATAAATAAATACATCATACAGCACAATCAAGCACAAAACAGTCAAAACACTCCGCTTTAACTACAGTCACAGTCGGAACTATTTAAAAGCTGAGATTTAGGAGCCCTCTTGAAAATGCCTAAGGGTCTTGCATTGGAAATTGAGCTTGCCAAAGGATTATATTTATTATATGGACATGCACATCCAAAGCAAGATACTGCTAGATTTATCACTTGAAAACCCTGGCCCCTTCTGCTTTACAGTATATTGCCCAAGTTACAGTTATTATTCATAAGCCACCACAACTCTAATATTATTATTATGGTAATGGGTATATATATATATATATATATATATATATATATATATATATATATATATATATATATATATATATAGAATAACTGATGGGCAAGTGTGAGTTACTCATGAAAATCCAGTCTCAGGATTTGTGGAATTTAATAATCATCTGGCGGACCTTAAATTGTACTCACATTTGCCCATTGTTTTATTTTTGTATATTAAAGTGCTAATGAAAACAAACTCTGGTCCGAGCCACAATGGCTGCTAATGCATTAATATGATAAAAGATTTATTTATTTATTTTTAAATTTAGATTTTTATTATATTTTGTAGGTTTCAACCCGCTTCTCCACCTGAGGCTGTGGCACATGGCCGAGCATGTGTGTAGAGGCACACACACACACCATGGTGCCAGCTCAGCCCCTTCCACCCACCCGTAACAGTGCCGCCCCCTCCCACCTATGCTACCCACCAGACCTCCACCTGGTGGGAGCTGAACTACAGGGGGATGACGACTCACCCCCACCAACCCAGGGAGAGGAAAGCAGCCTGCTGGCTTGCTCAGTCCTGCTCTTCCTCCCTCCCTCCCCATGCGCCGGCACCCCACCGACCCAAGGTTGTTCCCGAAACCTGGGTCACCGGCATAGTGTGAGGTAAGGCATCCAGCACCTCAGCCCTCAGTGCCACCCGGCCTGCGGATTTATTTTTTTCAAAGGTTTTACGAAGAAAGACATACTGAGCTAGTAACAGCTCCTTTTCAGATGTGTCCTGGGGAAAAGGAAAGGTGAAAGATAACAGATTCAAAATACAGAATATAAAGTTCACAGAAATTGACAAAAGTTCATAGAAATTGAATACATGTAACAAAGGTAATGAGGACAATTATGTCTTAAGAATAAATTGACGAAAATAAGTTACCAAGCAAAAGTTGTGAAACTGACCAATGAACAAAAATAGTAACCTATCACAATAAAAAACTAGGAGAATGACTGATGCGTAAGAAGAGATACAGAATTAATGTGTGACTTAGTTGTATTACTGTGATGTAAAATCTTTCACTGGTCAGGCTGCCTTCTCTTTCTGCTTTCCTAAACTTTAGACCTCTCTCCCCAAACCATTCATTCCACCTCTTTAAACCCTCTTCCTCTCTGCTTCATGACCCACACCGCTACCTCCCTGCCTATACTCGAGTGATACTTCTTCCCACTTCTCAATTTAACTTATTCTTTCTTTTCACCATGACCACACTGCTACCTCCTGTGCCTGTCCTTGAGTGACAGTTCTTCCCACCCTCGGTGTAACTTATTCTTTCTTCATCATGATCACACTGCTTCTACTGTGGCTGCCCTTGAGTCAAAACACTTCCACGCCCTCAATTTACCATCTTCCCTCTTTTTCCTCCTCCTGCCCCTCCACACACCTCACCAACCCTGCTCCTCTCTTCTACTCCTCACTTGTCTGCACTTTTCCTTCTTCTCCCTCTATCTTCGCTCCTTCCTTCAGTGCCCTATCCCCTGGTGCACTCACTACTGAAAAGTGCTGTGTCCTTTTTTATATAATTTGACCTGTCTGATGAATCTCGTTCATGATTTTCGTACAGTTTATTTTATATCTCTGTATGATGTTTTATTTGTGTTATTGTTCTATGTTGTTCTTACACCTCTCATCACCCTCCCTGCCCCTCCCCCAGATGCAGCTGGAAATTAGCTATTTTTCAGCTCAATATGTCTTTCCTGGTGAAACTTTGAAATAAATAAATACATACACATGCACATAAATTAATAATGTAAAAGTCCCACATTTACACCACAATAGTAGAAAAACAAGACCATAAACGCCAAGGTAATGCAGTGAAAATGTTTTTGGTTCTGGACATAGACACCTCCTTGAAGATGCGCAACACACATATACACACACACACATACACAGCTGTTACAACAGTTGTGCACACATAGGGTGTGAGTGTCATTAGTAGACTAGAGCAGCTACAATATTTAATTTTCGTGGGGTCCCTGCATTTACACATTTTTCCAGTGTATTTAGTAAGTTTAGCACAGGTAAAATGCAGAACGTAATTTTACTGGAGCCCTGATTTTGTACAATTTTACAATGTAGTTACCCAGGATAGGCCAGTTAACATGCAGGATCTCATTTTCAGTGAGGTCCTGATTGTACCTATTGTAACATTAGCAGTTCTGGGATGCCCTAAATGAGTTGACTCTATCACAGCTTGATCTTTTCAATTACCAGATACTGTATCTCTCTTTGGACAGCAGGGGATGTGAATTGTGCTGAGTGCACGCTTTAGTGCCTTCGTTTTGCTTTGGGTAATATATTAAACATGCTTAGAGCAATCGGACTTGCTCCAAACATGTTTGAGTATAGCAAATTTAGTGAACTGCACTAATTTGCACTAATTGGCCAGCAGAGGATATGAACTGTGCTGAGTGCA
The DNA here is from genome assembly GCA_016271365.2 of Neoceratodus forsteri. Lineage (NCBI taxonomy): Eukaryota > Metazoa > Chordata > Ceratodontiformes > Ceratodontidae > Neoceratodus > Neoceratodus forsteri. Next base: position 1,211,476,440 of record CM028129.1, on the reverse strand, counting down.
TGTTTTAGTGCCTTATTTTTGCTTGGGGAGACTATATTCAAACATGCCTGGGGCAGTCACACTTTGCTCCAAACATGTTTGAGTGTAGCAAGTAGAGTGAACTGTGTTAATTTGCACTAAGGAAGAGACTTAAGGGGCGTCTGATACCTTTTAATATGGGACCATTACTCTGTGTAGTTCTGGGTTCCAGTTCTATATTTGCCTACCTATTTCTGTTTCAAGCTTTTAGCTACATGACTGCCATGCCAGCAACCTGGGTTCAAGAATGGACCTGGGTCACTTGGGGACTGGCCTGAGGGAGAATGCCCATCTGTAGGATGGGGAGGAATCTAGGTGGCAGCACCATGGGACAGCATGGGAAGGCACCCTACACCTGGATGCCTAAGGTATCTCCATGGAGGCCGAGAACACACATGTCTGGGCCCATTAGGGGAGAAAATAGGAGGAAAATCCTCTGTAGAAAGTGATGGCCTGCCTTGTAGCAGGCCCCACACTGTTGACTATGCACCACTGATCCAAGGTCCTGTGACAGGACCACCAGAAAAGGTAAGTCCCAGACAAGGTGGGTGACGAGACTGGAAGACTGGCCCAAAGGGGCAAGTCACGGTGCTGAAGGAGATAAATAGCTTTGTACCATGGACACAGTGGGGCGACATGCCACACATCATGTTTGTGTACTGCGTGCAAGTGAATGGTAAGGGACTGCCTGTATGGAGGAGCGATGCTGAGAAGCAATGCATGAACACAGTGGGGCGATATGGTACCCATCAAGGTGGTGTACTGTGTAGGGGCAAAATGTGAGGCACTGCCACTACTGGGAGTGATGCTCAGAAGCACTGTGAACAAAGTAAGGGACTGCTTGCACAGAGAAGCAATGTTCAGAAGCATTGCATGAACAGAGTGGAGCAACATGGCACCCATTTATGGCTGTGTTCTGTGTGCTAGTGAATGGTGAGGGATTGCCTGCACTGTGCAATGATGCTCACAAGCACTGTATGAACACTGGTGTGACAAGGCACAAATCACGGTGGTGTACTGTTTACTGGAGAAACATGAGGGAACGCCTGCATGAGGGAGTAATGTCAGAAGCACTGCATGAACACAGTGGGGTGACATGGCACCCCTCAAGGTGGTGTACCACGTGCTGGTGAAAGGTGAGGGATTGCCTGCACTGTGGAGTGATACTCAGAAGCACAGCTTGAACACAGTGGTGACATGGCACCAATCACGCTAGTGTATTGTGTGCTGGTGAAAGGTGAGGGAGAGCCTGCCTGTGGAGTGATGCTCAGAAGTAGTGCATGAACACTGTGGAGTGACATGGCACCCATCAAGGTGGTGTAATGTGGACTGGTGAATGGGTAGGGATTGCCTGTACTGAAGAGTGATGCTCAGAAGCACTGCATGAACACAGTGGGGCATCATGGCACCCATCCCTGTTGTGTACTTTGTGTTGGTGAAAAGTGAAGGACTGCCTGAACTGGGAAGCAATGCTCAGAAGCAATGCATGAACACAGATGGTTGGCATGGCACCCATAAGAGCTGCATACTGTATACTGCTGAAAGGTGAGGGACTGCCTGCACCGGGGAGTGATGCTCAAAAGCACAGCTTGAACTCAGTGGAGTGACATGGCACCAATCACGATGGTGTGCTTCATGTTGGTGAAAAGTGAGGGACTGCCTGCACTGAGGAGTGATGCTCAGAAGCACTGCATTAACACAATGGGGTGATATGGCACCCATCACGGTGGCATACTGCATGCTGGCAAAAGGTGACAAACTGCCTGCACCTGGGAGTGGTTCTCTGAAGCAATGTATGAACACTCTGGTATGACAAGACACATCACGGTGGTGTTCTGCTTACAGTGAAACATGGACAAGGGAGTAATGTGAAAGCACTGCATGAACACAGTGGGTTAACATGGCACCCATCATGGTGGCATACTGCATACTGGTAAAAGATGACGGACTGCCTGCACCTGGGAGTGGTTCTCAGAAGCAATGTATGAACACTCTGGTGTGACAAGGCACACATCACGGTGGTGTTCTGCTTGCTAGTGAAACATGACAAGGGAGCAATGTGGAAAGCACTGCATGAACACAGTGGGTTGACATGGTACCCATCAAGGTGGTGTACTGCATGCTGGTGAAAGGTGAGGGACTGCTTGCACAGGGAGTGATGTTCAGAAACACTGCATTAATATAATGGGGCAACATGGCACCTATCATGGTGGTGTACTGCGTGCTGGCAAAGGTGAGAGACTGCCTGCACGGGTGTGGTGCTCAGAAGCACTGTATGAACACTGTGGTGTGACAAAGCACACATCACAGTGGTGCTCGAGTTGCTGGTGAAAGATGCAGAAATGCCTGTACTGGGGAGAAATGCTCAGAAGCAATGTATGAACACAGGGGTGACATGGCACCCATAAGTGCTACGATACTACATGCTGGTGAAAGGTGAGGACTGCCTGCACAGGACAGTGATGCTCAGAAGCACAGCTTGAACACATTAGGGTGACACGCACCAATCATGATGGTGTGCTGTGTGCTGGTGAAAGGTGAAGGACTGCCTGCACTGGGGAGCGGTGCTCAGAAGCAGTGTATGAACACTCTGGTGTGACAAAGCACACATCATGGTGGTGTTCTGCTTGCTAGTGAAAGATTAGGGAATGCCTGCACAAGAGAATAACGTCAGAAGCACTGCATGAACACAGTTAGGTGACATGATACCTATCAAGGTGGTGTACTGTGTGCTGGTGAAAGGTGAGGGACTGCCTGCACTGTGGAGTGATGCTCAGAAACATGGCTTGAACACAGTGGGATGACATGGCACCAATCACAGTGGTGTTTTGGGTGCTGTTGAAAGGGTGAGGGATTGCCTGTATTGGGAAGCGATACTCAGAAGCACTGTAGGAACATTCTGCTGTGACAAGGCAGACATCACGGTGGAATACTGCAAACTGGTGAAAGGTGAGGGACTGCATGCACTGTGGAGTGATGCTCAGAAACATGACTTGAACACAGTGGGATGACATGGCACCAATCACAGTGGTGTTTTGGATGCTGTTGAAAGGTGAGGGATTGCCTGTATTGGGAAGTGATACTCAGAAGCACTGTAGGAACATTCTGCTGTGACAAGGCAGACATCACGGTGGAATACTGCGTACTAGTGAAAGGTGAGGGACTGCCTGCATTGTGGAGTAATGCTCAGAAGCACTGTATGGACACAGCGGTGTAACATGGCACAAAGCATGCTTGTGTACTGTGTGCTGCTGAAAGGTCAGGGACTGCCTGCACTTAGGAACAATGCCCAGAAGCACTCTATGAACACAGTGGGGCATTGTGGCACCCATCCGTGTTGCATACTGTGTGCTGGTGGAAGGTAATGGACTGCCTGCACTGGGGAGCAATGCTCAAGCACTGGTTGAAGACTGTTGGGTGACATGGCACCTGGTCAAAGATGGAGTGATCAGCCTGAGGGAAATGATGTCCCACTGGTTTTCAGTCTTCTTCATTTTTTTAACCTTATGTTTGTCCCCAACTGCCTCTCTCCTCTCTCAGACATCCACATTAACTGCTCCCCCTGGTCCCGCTGCGGTCTGCCCCTAAGTACTTGATCCACTAGCCTGGTATCCGGATAGTCCCCCAGATGGGGTGAGGAGGAACCCCTCAGTGCTTACCTCCTCAGAACCAGTACCTGAGTCGTGGATTCTCACAGTGGTGTCTGCTATGGCCAGAGAAGTGCAAGGTGGTCTTGTCACCTAGGAGAGACCTAGGATGTTTCCTGTTTTTTCCTAGATGTTGGCGTGCAATGGAGCCAATGATCTAGGAGGCGCGCTGAGACGCACCTCCCGCTCCACCTCCTGCCGACATCTACCCAATCCCCTTACTGCTGCCCCAATGTACCGCACCTACCACCGAGCTCCCCCAGATGGCGGTATTGCAGTGGGAAACTGCAGAGATCCCCCCGGAAAAGGAGAGCAGTCGTTGGGCGCTCTATCCTTCTCCTCCCCAGCCGACCCCGGCGTCCCTGGCTGCTCCCAACCCGGTCGCCGTGTAGTGCGAGTGTGGCGCCCAGCGCCTCAACCCTCAGCGCCACTGGGCTGGCCAGTCTTCTTCATTTTAATATCATGTCTGTGCTCCTGCTTCCTTGTTGTTTCAGGTACAACACATGGACAGATACTGTTCTTACATACTTTTAATATGCTTATGCATAAGATGGTTCTATCTAATTTATTGAACTATGTTCGTTAGAGGTTTGATTTTAACTGGAGGGTGATGGATTCATAGACTTTATTTTCATACAGCAGACCTGCTGTTTCTAGTACACACACACACACACACACACACAAACACACATAGCTGTTACAACAGTTGTGCACACACATAGGGTGCGAGTGTCATTAGTAGTATATAGCAGCTACAATATTTCATTTTCAGTGGGGTCCTGCTTTTACACATTTTCCCAGTGTATTTAGCAGAATTAGCACAGGTAAAATGCAGAATCTAATTTTTACTGTGGTCCTGCTTTTATACATTTTTACAATGTAGTTACCCAGGATAGGTCAGTTAACATGTGGTATCTCATTTTCAGTGAGGTCCTGATTGTACCTATTGTAACCCTAACAGGTCTAGGATGCCCTAAATGAGTTGGCTCTATCACAGCCTGTATGTTTTCAGTGACCAGATACTGTACCTCTCTTTGGCCAGCAGGGGGAAGTGAATTGTACTGAGTGCACATTTTAGTGCCTCATTTTTGCTTTGGGGGGCTATATTCAAACATGCTTGAGGCACTTACAGTTTGCTTCAAACATGTTTGAATATAGCAAATTTAGTGAACTGTGTATTTGCACTAAGGAAAGGGACTTTGCAAGGGGTAGCCTAATACCTTTTAATATGGGGCCATTACTCTGGGTAGTTCTGGTTTCCAGTTCTAGGTTTCTCTGTCTATTTCTGTTTCAAGCTTTTTGCCACTGACTGAATTGCTTTTAGCCACTGACTCTCATGCCAGCAACCCAGGTTCAAGAACAGACCTGGGTAACTTGGGGACTGGCCTGGGAGGTAGAATGCACATCTGTAGGACAGGGAGAGGAATCTAGGTGGCAGCACCATGGGACAGCATGGAAGTGACCCCACACTGGATGCCTAAGGTGTCTCCAATGAGGCCAGTACACACATGTCTGGGCCAAATAGGGGAGAAAATAGGAAGAAAAGCCTCCAACTGTAGGACAGTGATGGCCTGCCATCTGGCAGGCCCCACACTGACTAGGTGCCTCTGATCCAAGGCCCTGGACAAGTTAACCAGAAAAGGTAAGTCACAGAGAAGGTGGGTGACGGGCTGAGAAGACTAACCTAGATGGGGAAAGTCAGGCTGCTGAAGGAGATAAACAGCTTTGTATCATGGACACAGTGGGGTGACATGCCACTCATCATGGTTGTGTACTATGTTCTGGTGAACGGTAAGAGACTGCCTGCATGGAGCAGTGATGCTGAGAAGCAATGCATGAACACAGTGGGGCAACATGATACCCATCAAGGTGGTATAGTGTTTGATGGTGAAATGTGAGGTACTGCCTGCACATGTGGAGTGATGCTCGGAAGCACTGCATGAACAAAGTTAGAGACTGCTTGAAGGGAGGAGTGATGATGAGAAGCAATGAATGAACACAGTGGGGCAACATGGCAACCTTCAGGTTGGCGTAATGCATCCTGGTAAATGGGTAGGGTCTCCCTGCACTAAGGAACAATGCTCAGAACCACTGCATGAACACAGTGGAGTGACATGGCACTAACTGTGGTTGTGTTCTGTGTACTGCTGAATGGCGAGGGATTGCCTGCACCATGTAACAATGCTCAGAAGCACTGTATGAACACCCTGGTGTGAGAAAGTACACATCATGGTGGTGTACTGCTTGCTGGTGAAAGATGAGGGAATGCCTGAACAAGGGAGTAATGTCAAAGCACTGCATGAACACAGTGGAGTGACATGGCACATTAAGGTGGTGTACTGCGTGCTGGTGAAAGGTGAGGACTGCCTGCACTGTGGGTGATGCTCTGAAGCACAGTTTGAACACAGTGGGGCGACATGGCACCAATCACGGTAGTAAACGTCGTGCTGGTGAAAGGTGAGGCGTAAACAATTATGTACCAGCACTCCAGAGCCAGGAGTTTCTGTAACGACTCTAATGAAGGATGTCCACAATATGGAATTTCCACAAATCTGTAGTTTATTAAATTTCAACAATTAGTGAGCAGTGTCTGTGACACCAAACTGCCCTGGCGCTTCGCCACGTAAAGGCTTCGTCAGAGTGAAAGGTGAGGAGTGCCTGCTCTGTGGAGTGATGCTCAGAAACACTGCATGAACACTGTGGAGTGACATGGCACCCATCACAGTGCTGTAATGCAGACTAGTGAATGGATAGGGATTGCCTGCACTGAGGAGTGATGCTGAGAAGCACTGCATGAACACAGTGGGACATCATGGCACCCCTCCCTCTACGTACTATGTGCTGGTGAAAGAAAGTGGCTGCCTATACTGGGGAGCAATGCTCAGAAGCAATACATGAACACAGAGGGGCAACATGGCACCCATAATGGCTGCATAGTGCATGCTGGTGAAAGGTGAGGGACTGCCTGCACTGGGGAGCAATGCTCTGAAGCACTGCATGAACACAGTGGTGTGACCTGGCACCCATTAGGGTGGTGTACAGTGTGCTGGTGAAAGGTGAGGGACTTCCTACACCAGGGAGTGATACTCAGAAGCACAGCCTGAACACAGTGGGGCGACATGGCACCAATCACAGTGTTGTGCTATGTGCAGGTGAAAGGAGAGGGACTGCCTGCACTGGGGAGCAATGCTCGAAGCACTGCATGGACACAGTGGTGTAACATAGCACCCAGCATGCTTGTGTACTGTGTGCTGGTGAAAGGTAATGGACTGCCTGCTTTGGGGCACTGCTTGAACACAGTTGTGTGAAATGGCACCCAATCAAAGATGGAGTGATCAGCCTGAGAGAAATGTTGCCCCACTGGTTTTTCAGTTTTTCATTTTTTAAACTCAAATATACGTTTATTGGTTCACTTGGATGACAATTCCACTGATATGTGCTACAATAATGCAAAGTTTGGAGGAACAGCTGTTGACAACTAATACAGTCATGTCACTATAGTCATTTGCTCAGATGCAAAAAGGCATAGGAGTCTGATTAAGGAGACTATAAATAATACTTCTGAGTAAGCTCAGTATAGAAGGAAGTCTTCTTCATTTTAATATCATGTCTATACTCCTGCTTCCTTCTTGTTTCAGGTACAACACATGGACAGATATTGGTCTTGCATATTTTTAATATGCTTATATATAGGATGGTTCTATCTAATTTATTGAACTATGTGTATTAGAGGTTTGATTGTAACTAGTGGGTGACGAGTTCATAAACTATCGTTTCATACAGCAGACCTGCTGTTTCTAGTACACACACTCACACACTCACACTCCCCAACTTACTTTCAGAATGACATTTAAAGAACAGGTGTTTACTTCTAAGAAATAGACACATTATTATTTTATCTATTGTATTTTGATGTGTTAGTAATTACTGTGACGCTTGGCCAGCTGGTTATGATTGTTCTATGAATTTTGTAATATAAAAATGTGTTATTGAGTGTCTCTCATGAGACAGCCTGTGGGATGACCCCCCCTCCATGGTTTCAGCTACAAGATGTTAACCTGAAAGCCAGGAGATAATTAAAGACAAGAGAGACATAATTAAGGGTCTTCTGTTTATCTGACTTAATTGTAGCTGACTAGCTACCAGGATAGAGATCAAAAACTTTTATGAAGTTTAAAGGAAGAAAACACATTATATCACTATGGTGCTAAGTCACACAAATCCTCAGATGTGCCATGGGAAGAGGAAATGCTCGAGATCAAAGAAGGAATTTAAAGACTGTCATAATTTGGGAAAATTAGGTTTTTGCTGAAGTCACAGTATTTAATATACTTCTTGATAGGACATCCTGTTTTATATATTTTTTTATATTCTGAGAGGAGGAGCTAGATGACCTCATGGAAGGGGTTGAAACACAGCATTTTAAAATTGTATTCTGTGTTTCATCAGAGACATTCCTGTTTGGACTCTCTTGAAAAACAACAGCTAACTAAAGCACTGTAAGAAGGTATACATTAGATAGACAAGTCTAAGTGTATTGTGGTAGGAGTGTATGTTTGTATTTTACCATGTTCTTTTAAGTGATTGTAAGTTTTGTGATATATTGTTCTGTGGTTACATTTTGCATATTTTATTCATTTTCAGTAAAACCTCTTATTTTAAAGAGACTGCCTGTGCCTTCCAAGTCCTTCCTTTTTTGCCTGTGATGCATGGATGGTTAAGATTTTGACAACACTGTCCATAAGCTTAAGGGTATACCAAACTGGGAAAAGGTAAGAACTTATCTAAGGTCTCTCATAGAGTTTTTAAGGGGTCATTTTGTATACCTGGTTAGGTGCCCATAGGCGAAAGATATCTGGCATTCCTCGAAGAGCAGAAGTATCTGAGCCTGTATATTTGGGTACGCTAGCAAGAGGTTCACAGTTTGAATCCCTCCAGAAATTGAGACCAAAGGTGATTCAGACCCACAAAACAGACAGGAGGGTTACCCTGTTCTGTTACCCTGTTCACAATACTGCGCTCGGAGGTTGGCACTGTGGGAGCAGAGGGCCTGACCTGCTGAGTGGGGTTGACAATTACTTTCTACTTTTGTGACAAAATATGTGTTAGCACAGTGAAACGAGTAGGTTTTTGCCTTTACTTTTCACACTGTTAGTAAAAAATAATTCAATAGAATTCTGGTACTGTTATGTCAGAAACTGCCAGCTAATAAGGAGCACAATGTATTTCAATAGAAACTAAATATATTTTTCTACCTTTTTCAGAATAAATAGATACTTCTTTCAGTAACAAACTTTGCCCTTTATATGTTTACACTATTGTGATCCATCTGTATGACTTTACGTTTTTTTTTATAAAATAATTAGCTTCTTTTTCTTCTTCCCAAGCAAAATCTGGCTATGAAGAAAGTGTCACATTCTAAATTATAACAAAAGATCACAGGTTATCAAAATCCCATATTTCTATTGAATATACAATATTTTGGTGGTGGACAATATTATTTCTCCATAAAAATCTGAAAACAGATTTGCAGTTTCCCATTGAAATACACTGCCAGCCTTGCCAGTAAACAGTTTCTGACTCCATAATACAAGGATTCCATTGTATTTTTTTCACTAGCAGTTGGAAAAATAAAAATAAAATGATGAAAAAGTAAGTAAAGAAACAAATAATTGCAAAGTGAATGACTGTAGAGGCAGCAACACCTTCATTCTTTAAGCTATGCATCTTTACTAAGCCCTTGCTCAGATAATTTACTGCAGGAACATTCCATTCTGTGACATTTGACCCATTCCTCTGATGGATTTCAGGGATGTTTTCTTATCTCTTTAGTTGTTTTTCTGAACTAATTGCTCCTCTAATCTGTCACACTGATGTGTAAGTTTTTTTTTTCTGTCTAATATTGCTCTAGGTTTTTAAAAGGCAGCTCTTGTAACAGGTAAAATGAGTAACTTCTGTTCATGAACCAGTTTAGCTCTGCCTGCCAGGCTGCAGAGAGACAGAGAGAAATAGCAATGAAATAAGAGTCCACACGTAGTGCTGGCAGGCTGACAGGAAATGAAGAAGACAGACAGAAACAGACCACAGCTTTAAATGAGGTAACCTGGACTGAAGCACTGGCGTATATATCCACTCTGAAGCACTCAAGGGAAGAACACGGTCATCTTATCCTGTCAGTCCCCCCCCCTCTCTCTCTCTCGCTTGCTCTTTCTCTCTCTCTCTCTCTCCTAGTAATCCAAAAATGCCTGCAGGACTCCACTCATGCAGCTGTAAAAACTGTTGGAAGTGCAGAGGAGTGTAGCATGTTCAGAATGGACTGATTAGCTTTGTGCCATTGGCAGTGGTGTGTGTTGTGAGAAAGTGGTAGAGTGTGGGTGGCAGTCTGTGAGGGAGGACAGGGGCATCATTTGAGTAGCCAGGGGTTGCAGTTGAGATCCCTGTGATTTCTTTGCAAGCCTATGATGCCCACTGCAACCCCTGCTTCCCTAGAATTAATTTATGAAAATGAAGTGAGTGGGGATCTTGCAACCCTATGATTCTGGAGAAATTACACTACTGCAGCCATCGAATGCTTATTAACACAGGGAAATACTCTTTTAGCGAGTCTGATGCTTAGATGGCTCCTAACTGACCTGACAGCTTGTACTATCACTTGAACCACATTTCTGGGTTTAAAAAAGCCAAAGCAGGGTTTTCTTTGTGGGTGGATCCCTGGATCGGTTGGGGATGGCCTTGGAGGTTGAATGTGGTACAGACAGGGTCTTGTACGTCTGTGATGTGTAGGGGTTCCCTAATGATCTTGCAGGTCTCATAACTGCACTCACACTGTTTTATGAACAAAAAAAAGATTTTTTCTTTCACTTCCACCACAAAACTGACACAGCTCACCCAGTCACCCTACTCGAAAAAAGTTGATCCCTGACACAGAATAGTAAATAAAATATTTAAATGATGTGAAGATGTTTTTTTTCCTATTGCCAGGGGCCCCTCCACACATCATGGACGTGGAGGGAGTTTGTATTGTATTTGACTTTTGGGGCTGTCTTTTATTGTTTGGCATTTTTCTGGTTCTGGAGTGGTCTGGTGATCTGTCTGTTAAAAAAGTGTGCAGTTTGACTTTTTTTAATTAGGGAATGCAGTTTGACTGAATGATGCCCAATGTAGCCCTTACTTCCCTAGCTTTAATTTATGTAAATGAAGTCACTGTGGAGCTGCGACTCTATGATTCTGGTAAAGGACACTACTGGAGGAGGATGAGTCTGAATGGAAGGGAACAAGTACGGTATGCTGCAGTGCATCCTCGATAATGGGGAAAGGACCAGGCCACCCATGTGTCAGTCATCATCGCTGGCTGGGAGGAGCAGTGCAGGGGATGGTACTGTATGCAGCCACATTTGTGTGGTCCTCAATAATGTTGGTACTGCTCCAGGTCCCATGGAGGTGCTGGAGGCTGTCATAATGTTCCCTGAAAGGCAGATAACATTGTGGAGGAACTTTGGAGTGGAGCAGGATGCTACTAAGAACTCTACTTTGTGAATGCTGGCTGAAGTGACGACAGTACAGGCTTAAGGGTGTTCACAAAGCGAGGGCTATACAAGGCACAAGAAAAATGGGCAGTGTGGCAACTGAAATACATCAGCAGAGAAATTTGATTGCCATGGTGAAATAATAAATGGAATTTGATTGGCAGGTTGTGCTAATTCACACTGGCCATGGACTATCTCTCAACCTGTTAATCAAAATGATCAGGTTTGAAAACTCTTCCTGAATCTGAATTATTTACTTTATACATACAAAATGATGTGAATAATGCAGTTTATGAATGGGGCAGGCATGGATAAAAATGTGCTTTGTCAGTAGATATCAGATCCTTACATGTGCACAAAAAACATCTGTCAGCACTGGTCTAGACTGTTATTCATTTTATATCTTCATGACAGAGTAACTGAACTGTTGGCCCAGGGTCAGTGGTTGCTGCTTGGAACTGCTGTGTATTGTATGAATCAGTACATCAACAAGCATTCTTTTGACTAGAGACACTTGGATCTAGTTTTGAATGCTTGAGAAATCACAGTGGCTAAAATTATTCCAGTCTGAAAACTGCTACAAGTAGTAAGCTCAAAGGATGTTATCCTAGCTCTCAGAATGTCAGAATAAATAGAACATTCTTGCATTACTTCAGCACACTGAGCATGGAGATGCTCCCATCCTTTAGGATAAGGACCTTTCTTTACATTGGCAGTCTCCGTTATGAACCAATTCTAACAACAGTACAGGACTGCATGCTGGCATGCAAATTTACATTCTACATATGTGGTAGAAGTGAACGTTCAAGCTATTCAGAAATTAAATATTTTTATTGCTCTTAGGTGCATGATAGAATGGGTGCCTCTGTGCATGGGGAGCATCTAAAATCCTTGCACTCTCATGTATACCAATAAGGCAAGTCTCTACGTAACCATGAGCCCTACTACATGGGTATCATAGGTGTGTTCCCAACCAGTGGAGCAATTTACTCTTTACAGCTTGCCATTTCTCAATGGAAGAGTTCTTGTCCCATGTTGCTATTGTAAAATATATCCAGATTCCATTTAAAAATTTCTATACTGTTACTATCTATTATTTCTCTGGGCAGATCATTCCAACTGGTGATGACCCTCTGAGTTATCCACTGGCCTCTTTTCTCTGTTTTGTATAGTTCACCTGTCAGCTGTAAGTCATGTTTTCTGGTACTATACAATACTGTTTTTTTTTCAGCCTAAGCAGTTCCATAAATTCTGTTCTTTATGAGCTCTGTATATTAAGCATAAGTCACCTCTCAGTCTCCTTTACTGTAGAGAATACAAGTTTAGATGTTCCAGTCTCTGATTGTATGTTAAGTGTTTAACTTCCTTTACCATTTTTGTAGCTGTTCTCTGTACTTGTTCTATCTGCTTTATTCATCCCGATGTTTGTGGTGACCAGAGCTAACCACAGTACTCCAAGTGTGGCCTGGCCAATGCACTGTATAGTGGCTTTAGTACCTTACTGTCTTGGTTTGCTAAGTTGACTACATGAGCACATTACTAACCATCTCCTTTTCCTTTCCTTGTCAAAGTCCACTGGCACTTGGTACTTACCCAACTTTCTTCTGTCCTGAATGACTCCTCCTGTACCCCTTTCCAGTCTAAGTTCAGGAGCCACTCCCCCATCTCCACACTCCTACTCACTGATACAGTCTTCACAGGGATGGACCTGACGCACTGCATCTCTGAAATCTTTGAACTCATTTGGTACAGTTGCTCACCCGATCCACCAGAGCAAACTAGGGTCAAGTTGATCTTTCCAACCCTGCTGTTCACCTTTCTGTCCACTCTCAATCTGGCCAACATCACCTTCCTTCCTAAAAAGGTTTGGTGTGCCTCAGGGTTCTGTGTTTGGCCCTATCCTCTTTTCTGTGGTCCTAAATGACATTTCCAAAGCCTGCATTGCCCCATCATTGGCATGTATGTGGATGACACTATGCTTTTACTAGTGACTCCTCTGCCCTGAGTTGGATGCCTTGATCCACTAGGATCCTAATAACATGGATGTGCTCAGGTATTCTGGTTACAAGCCAACTGTGACTGCATATATAGGTACAAATAATGTGGGATGATCTAGAGAGTGATATTATGAGAAATTTTCAAGAACGGGGCAGAAATTGAAAATCATTGGAGGGAAAGTCATAATATCGGAAATTATCCCTGTCCCAAGAGCAACAAATTACAGACAAAGGCTGATAGAAGGGAGAAATAAATGGTTGTTGGAATGGTGCAAATGGGAACATTTTGAATTTGTTTGAAATTGGAATACCTTCTATGGCCGGCTGGATCAACAGTATATGTAAAAGATGGGCTTCATTTAAATAAAAAAGGGCAAGGTTATTAGGTACACAATTACTTAAAGCACTGACCAATTTAACCTAATGCATAGGGGGACAAATGGGGACATTAAGGAAAATATAAGTTATGAACAGAATAAGAAGAGGAGGAATAGGGACTAAGTGGGAAAAACCAAACAGCATTCTAAATTAGGACGTACAGAAAGTTTAAAAGGTATTCTAATAGTAGTAGTAGTAAGTAGTAGTAAAAATGTTATTTAGCCCAGTTTAGCAGAAGCTCATTTTCAATGGGGTCCCATTGTACAAAAGTAGCAATTCCACAATAAAATTTACAGAACATACAGTGCAAATCGGCAAAACATACATTTAACAATAAATAAACAAAGCTCAGCCACAGCAAGTATTAAGAGATTTAGCAGCATCAATAAGCCAAGATCTTATAACATTCCAAGATAAGATACTATTACTTTGCCTCAGATGACCTGGTAGATTATTCCAGAGCCTTGGGCCCATATGCACAAAGATAAAGTTACCCCTCACAGTTTTTACCATTGGCACAGTGTACTCTATTGCCCTGCTGCATGTAAACCCTCCCTAGCATTCCATTTCTTTATTAAATCTAACATATAGTTAGGCATTTTTGTACTTGACAGTGATACATCAAATATAGTATATATAGTTTTGTCATTCTGTCAGTTCTAACCAATCCAGGGCTCTCCAGAGGGACAGTGGTGTGCGTGGTGGGTGATCAAAACATAACGTCAAATTTGTTATAAAGCACATCAAGCTGCCCCCACCAAAACAACACCCCCATAATCAAACAGAGGAATTACCATGGAGTTTACTATTTTTAATCTAATTTCTGGAGGATGCAGCTTTGTATTTATATAAAGCCCCTAGTTTTTTATTAAGTTTCCTAGTCAGTAGGTCAATATGTGTATCCCATTTACAAGAGGCTATCAGACTCCCAAATATTTATAGGAATCAACAAGGGTTAGACTACTATCATCAAGAGTTATTATATTCAAAGTTGATTGATTTTATAATTGTTTATTTGAAAAAAGCATGACTTGTGACTTTGAAGAGTTTAAAACTATTCCAAGATCCTGGAAATAGTTCTGCAATTTATTAAAGTCTTTTTTGCAAGTTTCCTTGTATTTGACTAACAGAATTGCCTTCTATTTAAGGAACTGTGTCATCCGCATACAAATGGTGCCGGGCACCACTCAGTAGGTGTCCGGCACCATTCGTACACATGTTGAACTGCACAGGTCATAATACTGACACTTGAGGTACCCCTGATTTAATGTTCAAGTATTTAGACTTATAACCATTATTTAGTATAACTCGCTGCTGTCTCCCAGTCAGATAGCCATGGAACCAAACAAGTGCATCCTAGTTGAGGCTGATAGGATGCTTGAAAATGTAAGATCTATCATGATTCAGGGTGTTGAATGCTTTTCGATAGGTCTATAAATACAGCCCCAACCAGGAGGCTGTTATCAATGGCTATTTGAATATCTGATACAACTATGATTAATGCTGTAATAGTGCTATGCTGTGCCCTAAATCCTGATTGGTAACTGTTGTATGTATTCTGAGTTTCCAAGTAACTATTTAATTGCAATACTACAATTTTTTCAAAAATCTTAGAAATAACCGGAAGCAGCGATATGGGCTTATAATTCTCCATGTCGCTCTTCTGGCCACCCTTGAAAACTGGTATTACTTCAGCTTGTTTCCATGCTAGTGGATAAACACCTGTTTCCAGGGATAGGTTAAAAAGGTCAGCTAATAAAGGGGCAACTACAGGGGCTGCAATTTTGAGTAAGGATGGAATCCCATCCGAACCTTGTGCTTTATTAATATTTATTTTTATTAATTCCTTAAAAACCTGATTTACGGTTATGTTTTTAAAGGAAAAGTGGGTCTTATTTTCATCCCTTACCTCCCAACCAAATCCTTGTTTCTGCACCCCTGGTGCAGATGTTACACCATAACCAAGAGAGCCTACATCTATGTATATCTTATTAAACGTATCTGCCAATGTATCCGAGATGCTATGGGGAATACCATTCACCATAAACGTTCTTGGTAATTCAGAAACTTTATTGCCCTGTAACTTTCTTACCATGCTCCAAAAGTCACTGGGGTTACCAGCCCTTTCTGATCTGAAACCAGTCAAAAAATAATCTGCCTTTGCCTTCCTTATTTTTTTAGTATAGAGGTTATGTGCAGCATGATATCTTTCCCAGGATATTCTTTCATTATTTGCTTTCACCAACCTCCATGCAGCATTCCCTAGCCTTACGGTGTTTCCTCAGTTCAGCTGTATACCAGGGGAGTTGTTCTTTTAACTTTTACTATGAAGTGGAGCAAAGATATCACACACAGTCAGGAATTTACATTGGAAGTACTGCCAGGAACTATCAATGTCAGGGATCAGTCAATCTATCCCAGTTCCTACCTTCTAATTCTACCATAAAGAATGTGTAATCTAGATCAGTGTCAGTGGCTCAGTAGGTAGCACACTTGCCTCTGAGGCCGGGAGATCAGAGGGCTGTGGGTTCAGTTCCCACATCTGGCACTTGGGTTAATATCCCAGTACTGACACTGTAGTGCAGCATGAGAGGGGTGCTGCACTTCTGAGGTGCCGTCTTTCAGATGAGATGTTAAACCGAGGTCCCATCTGCCTGGATTGGTGGTAGTTCAGGTGGATGTTAAAGATCCCATGTCATGTATCGAAAAAGAGTAGGGGAATTTCCCCGGTGTCCTGGCCAACTTTCCCTTATTCACTAAAAATACCATCAACAGCTTAATCTGGTTCAAGGTCAGTTGGCATTCATCTGTATCCCCCTCCCCCGGGTCGTGCCTGAAAATAGGCAGAATTTGTCTAGTGCACTTACCTGGTCAACAAAAATAAAATAAATAGCTCTTTCAAATTTTGGTATATTTTAGTATGAGACAAACGTGGTTTCTTAACTTTTCTTCTAATGCAGACGATAACCTGATGGTCACTAAAAGTGTCTGGCAGTACACCAAATAGCGAAAACCTATCTGGGGCTGAGGTAAATATTAAATCCAAAATAGTAGAGGAACTTGGGGCTTTATGATTAAGTCTTGTGAAAGAAGTAATTAGTTAAGTCAAACCCAAAGATGTTGAGAATTCCATTAATTTACTTGTAGGTGAAATCTTAGCCCAATCTATATTTAAATCCCCATGTCGGTAAAGTTTGTGACTATCCCTAAATGGGAGCGAAAAGTCCTGTAGAGCCAAGAAATTATTTTCATCTCCCTCGGGTGGAGATAGCATCCCATTATCAACATAGGCTTACAATGTGGATCTTAGCTCTACGTTCTCTTGCATACCTGAAGTTAATGTAACACAGCCTAATTTTTAATTTCCAAGGTCAGGGCCCCATAATTCAACCCCCTCCCTTTCCCACACACAATCATTTATGCATGATTGGTAACCAGGAATTTGAACATCTTCATCTGATATCATTTAACCAGGATTCTGAAATAATTATTATATCCGGTTTGTAATCTGTAATCCATTCCTGGATAGCATCAAACTTTGGTATCACACTCTAGCATTGAAATGAACTAGGCTAAGTTTGTTAACCTCAAGATATCTGCTATGAAAAGATTTTCACCTAGTGCTGGGTTTAAATAGATATCCCTAGAAAGCAAGAGACTTAATACTATTAGAACTCTTAATTTAGCAGCAAGCCTACACTGTTTCATAAACATCTTTCTTATAATTAAAACAAAATGGTGCCTATAGTTCAACTCGTAACTCAGTTTCCCTCGGTCAGTAGACAATGCAACCAACTTAAGTAAGTAAGTAAAAGTTTTATTCATACAAAATATATGAATTAGGATAGACTCGATTGAGCTAATGTTCATTTAAAATGAGGTCCTAGACCAAAGCATTCAATGCAATACAAAAAAAACAGACAATGAGGACGAACAGTGAATATTTAACACTAAATAAATAGCTATATGGATTAATAATAAATTATACAATGATGTGTGAAAATCCTGTAACCTCATTAGTCAAAACATGTCACATGACCGTGGGTAAATCCTGCAAACCCACAGCTGAGGATGGCATTTATAAAAACATAATTAAACACATTTTAAATTTATTTTACACATGGGTCCATTGTATAATCACAATAAGAGCACTCCAGGAGTGAGTTATTAGGTGATATACCATTTTCTTGTGTAGTTAAGTCACTCAAACATGCCTTTGTGACACACCACAAGGCGCGAAACCTCAATAACCCACACACCCTGTTCTGCCTTATTGCTTAAACAATCACATTTTCATAAGCAGGAGAAAAGTTTTCATTATAAACAAACAATGCTTGTGCACTAAAAAACTTGCTTCCTAAACTATGACTTAATCCCCAACCAGGACGATCTCCCTTATAAAACTTAACGCCTGCTGGTATCTTATTCCATTCAAGGGGCCCTTATATAGGATAGAATGTCAACCTATTTCTAAATTGCAATTAGGGACCACAAACTTTGGGGCATTAGTTGCTCTTAATGAGCTTAGTTTAACTCGTTTGGTCACCCCTGCTTCAATATATGGAAGTAAAGTACCCATCTAACACTTGTACATAAAGGCGAGTAGGTGTTCCTGTCTATATTCTAGGGTTCTCACCCATTGCAAATGGTTAAATAAAAAACACTTATGAGTGAGACAGTTAGCATCCAAAATAAATCTGGCTAATCTATCGTAACACACATCCAACCTCTCCAGATCAGTTTTTCTTCTGCTGGCATAGATAAAAACCCCCATAATGCAACATGGGGATAACCATAGAACTAACCACCTTCTCTCTTACCTCCATACTCATGGAATGTCTAACCTGGTACAAACCACCCAGTATTGTCCCTACATTATTTAACACACTGTCTATATGAGCTGCCCAGTTTAAAGACTCATGGAGCCACAGGCCCAAATATTTATATGTCTGGACCTGCTGGATTGGGGATCCTCCAGGGTATCAGTCCTCAATATTGGGTTTTCCTGAACTGAAAAAGAACGAGAAAATAATATTGACTGCATTTTTTGGAATTTAGGACCAAACTACTTTCTCTAAAAGTCTGCAACTCATTAAACACATTCTGTAATTTAACTTGAATTTTGTTTACTGTGAAATCTGAAGTATAAATAATAGTATCATCTGCATACAAATGAAAAAAAAATAGATGAATCTGAAAAATGTAACCCATTAACATAGATATTAAACAATATTGGACCCAGGATAGAACCCTGGGGGACCCCTGATCCAACTGGGACAACACCTGATGTCCAACCACCCATGGTGACCACTTGTGTTCTATCTATGAGATAGGAATGTAGCCATTGCAAACTGGGCCCCACCATCCCCAGGGAGGCTGCTGTAGACAGGAGGACCCTGTGGTTCAATGAATCAAAGGCCTTGGATAAATCAACAAACATTGCGTCCTCCCATCCAGAGCAGCCTGTATATCCCCAGTAACCTTAACCAAGGCTGACATGGTGCTATATGATTTCCTAAAACCTGATAGCATTTCATTCAAAAGGCCTTAGTTTCCAAATATCCAGTAATCTGGGCAGCCACAATCCTTTAAAACATCTTTGAGACCTGAGGTAAGAGAGAGATAGATCGATAGTTACCAAATTCGTTTTATTACCCCTTGTGAATGGGAACTACTTTTGATTGTTTCCAAACTTTTAGGAATATCCTTGACTTAATGGAAAGATTAAATATGTATGCCCAGGGAATGCAACCTCCAGAGAAGAAAACTTCATTAAATTGAAGGGATGCCATCCAACCTGAAAGCTTTAGATGTATTCAGTTTAACAGCTCCACCAGAACCCTATGGGATGATATCTCCAAAGGAGAAATTGTGACAGAAGTCTCCATCCATATCTAACTGTTCTGTATCTATCCCCTGTTTACTCCTTGATCCAGTTTCACCAAAGAACTCATTAAATGTGTCTACCACTAATTGAGACATCGGGATGGACTGGCCATCAATTGTAAATACATTATGGATCTCAGTACCCTGACCTTTCAAAAGAAAGTTCACTGTACATTTTTATAACAAAAAAAACACCTATGCACTGGGGAAGGTCTACATTTAAATAAAAATTGATCCTCTGTTTTAGCTAGACTAATTAAAGTACATATGGAGTCTGTGCCTTTAAACTCATAGAGAGGGGGATAAGGAGGATGTAATATTTCAGTCAAATAGAATCACTTACCAAAAACCCTGCAACAAAAACGTGGAATAAAAAGCTGAAAACATCAGTACAAAAACACAACAGTTAAAGTCAATGCCAATGTATTAACTTACAACAAAATAAATAAAGCCTCCATCACTCAAAAAAACAGAAACAAGACAACAACAAAGAATGTGAAGTGTATGCTGTGTAATGCTAGGAGTCTTAATAACAAACATAGTGAACTACAAGCACTACTGGCTGTGAATAAAGACATCAAAATAATTCTAATTACAGAAGCTTGGTGGAAGGAGGAGGATAGCTGGGACAACAAAGACATTTTAGGATATGACTTGCATAGATTAGATAGAACACAACAAATGGTGGCGATATCTCTATTTATACATCAAGCAAACTACAAGTAATAGATATAACACCTAAGGTAAAACACATTCTGTTGCCACAGAAACAATATGGATTCAAGTAAAACAGCACCAAAATAAGGATCTAACTGTAGGTCTATGCTACTGCCCACCTAGCACAGAAGAACAAGTATTAAAGGCTATTATTGAGGAAAGCATAACGGCTTCCGAAATAGGAGACATAATTTGGGTAGGGGACTTCAACTTCAACAATGTAAACTGGGAGGAAGGAACGGCTGGTAATGCAATGAGCAAAGCATTTCTCAGACATTTACGAGAGCAAAACTTAATCCAGCATTTCAGTACCCCTACCAGGGAGAATAATATCTTGGATATAGTTATAAGTACTGAAAATACTGAAATAGCAAATTGTGTTTCTCAGTCCCCATTAGAAACAGTGAACATAAAATTGTATACTTATAATTCAATGAGCAATTCAAACAGCGAAGGGTTGTACTGAAATATATCTATACAAAACACCAAAAGTGGATAAAATTAACACTGCCATAGCTAATATTGATTGGGAAAACATGTTCCTTGGTAAATCC
This sequence comes from Neoceratodus forsteri, assembly GCA_016271365.2. NCBI lineage: Eukaryota > Metazoa > Chordata > Ceratodontiformes > Ceratodontidae > Neoceratodus > Neoceratodus forsteri. Next base: position 1,211,455,717 of record CM028129.1, on the reverse strand, counting down.
AGGTAAGAATGTTGAAACTTATTACAATTGACAATAATAAACATCTGCAATAAACATATAAAACATATAAAAAGTATAACAGACAAGGAGTAAACCACAATGGTTAAATAAAACAATCATTAAATTAATAAAACAAAAGAATAAACAGTATGCTATTTATAAAAAATTAAATACACAGAAAGACTAGCAAGAATTTGTCTGTACAAAAGCTACATAAAAATAACATCAATAGGTCTAAGAAAAGACTTGAAATAAATTTAGCCAAAACAGCAACTAAGGAAACAGTAAGCAATTCTACAGTTATATAATGTCATTAAAAACAACAACAACAACAACAAACTGGTCATACACATAGAAATAATAATACCATTACAGACCCCATCAGTATAATGAATATTTTTAATGATTATTCTTGTTCTGTATATTCCGAATGAAGACCAATTCACATAAATGACACACGTCTGCCCTGATCAGTTTCTGTGAAAGAGAAGAAATCATTGACAAGATTACTGAACTAAAAAAATTCAGTGCACCAGGAGTGGATGGTATTACACCTCAAATGCTGCTATTAGCTAAAGAAACAATCAGTATACCCCTAGTAATCCTGTTTAATAAATTAATTAACACTGGAGAGGTTCCAGATGAGTGGAAAATCAGAAAGATAACCCCAATTTTTAAAAAGAAAAAAAAACATGATAAACAAAACTACAGGATGATAAGTCTGACCTCTGTGCCAGGCAACATTTGTGAGTCCTTAATCAAAGAAAGACTCATTGACCATATGAAAATTACCAAAAATATAGATTACCAACATTATGGCTTCACTGCAGGCAGATCCGGCGTGACTAATCTTGTATGTTTATACGACACCATAAGTAACATTTTAGACGAAAAAGAAAACCAACCGATGTTGTGTTGCTGGACTTTAGCAGAGCATTCGATAAGGTGTCACACTGGGCTATCATAAAACAAGCTGAGTAACCTGCATATTGATGAACATATGTTAAGATGGATACATAATTGGTTGGTCGACAGGAGGCAGACAGTGTTTATTAATGGATTTCTCTCATAGGAAGGGTGGTAATTAGTGGGGTCACACAGGGCTCAGTTTTGGGCCCTGCCTTGTTCCACCATTTATAGCTGATCTAGGAAATGGACTCCAGAATAAAATAACAAAATATGCAGATGATACTAAACTTGGAGGTCGATGTGGGACAAATGAAGAAATAAATTCCAATCCATCAAGATCTGAATAGTATTACGAGATGGGCCTTTAGACGGTGGTATGATATTCAATTCAGACAAATGTACAGTCCTGCATATGGGCAACAACAATAACAAAGCCACATACTTCCTAAGCAACACAGCTATAGAGGAAACAAATTGCGATACAGATCTTGGTGTCCTTGTTGACACAAGATTAGACTTTAGCACCCAATGTACTACCATCATTATTAAGACTAATAGGGTCTCCTACGCATTAAACGAAACATCAAAAGCAGGAAGACAGAAGTACTACTCCCTCTAGGGTCCTATGTTCAACCACAACTAGATTACTGTAGCCCGATATGGAATCCTCATTAAAATTAGATGTATATAGGATAGAAAGAGTACAGCATAGTATAACCAAAATCATGGCTGAGGTTAAAGAACTACCATATAATGAAAGGCTAAATAACCTAAACCTGTTCTCACTGGAACAACGAGGAAAAAGAGGTGATATTTTATTATTCTTAGACATTTTTAATGATGCTAGTCTAGCAAATGAAATAATCACATTTAAGACCACAAAGATCAGGACAAGAGGACACCCCATACAGGTGAAAGGGGCGAAGTTTAGAGGTAAAGTGAGGAAGCACTTCTTTGTTGAGAAAGTGATTAATCTGTGGAACAATCTCCTGGAGGAAGTAGTACTCAATCAAAACAAAGACATCTTTAAGCTGCGGTGGGATACATATATATAAAAATGGAGAAGTTTTAGAGTATTATCCCAACTAATAGGAGCTATTATGGGCTTCAGCCTTTTCTTGCTCCTGCTTACAATAATGACAAAGTGTGGTGTCAATGTAACCTTCTGTAGTTTAGCATGGAGAAAGTAATGTGGTGTCAGCTAGAGGTTAGAGTAACGAGCTGTGAATGAACTTGGTACATCCAGCAGACCAGACCTGGGTTTGAGTCTCACAACCTCCACTTGCATACTGTGTGACTTTGAGCAAGTCACCCAACCACCCCAGCTCCCAGATCACCCCTGAAAACAGGCACTCATGCCTAGTGGACCGCATCTGGTTACCAAAGACTAAAAACAAACAAAAACTACATATATACTTTGTAGTGGTGTGGTGTGGCAAATGTGGTGTCAGCTACATGTAAACTCTAGTGTGGCATGGTGTAGTAAAGTGTGGTGTCAACTACATATAAACTCTGTAGTGTGGCATGGTGTAGTAAAGTGTGGTGTCAACTACATACTAAACTCTGTAGTGTGGCATGGTGTAGTAAAGTGTGGTGTTAACTACATATAAACTCTGTAGTGTGGCATGGTGTAGTAAAGTGTGGTGTCACCTACATATAAACTCTGTAGTGTGGCATGATGTAGTAAGGTGTGGTGTCAACTACATATAAACTCTGTAGTGTGGCATGGTGTAGTAAAGTGTGGTGTCCACTAAATGTAAACCATGTAGTTTAGCACTGTCTAGCAAGGCATGGTATCAACTACATAGAAACTCTGTAGTGTGGCATTGTGTAGTAAAGTGTGGTGTCCACTAAATGTAAACCATGTAGTTTAGCACTGTTTAGCAAAACATGGTATCAACTACATATAAACTCTGTAGTGTGGCATGGTGTAGTAAAGTGTGGTGTCAACTACATGTAAATCATGTAGTTTAGCATTGTTTAGCAAACTCTGGTGTCAGTTACATATAAACTATGTAGTTTAGCACTGTTTAGCAAAGTGTGGTGTGAATTACATGTAAACTATGTAGTTTAGCATTTTTTAGCAAAGTGTGGTGTCAACTACATATAAACTATGTAGTTTAGCATTGTTTTGCAAACTGGTGTCAACTACATATAAGCTATGTAGTTCAGCACTGTTTTGTAAACTGTGGTGTCAGTTACATATAAACTATGTAGTTTAGCATTGTTTAGCAAAGTGTGGTGTCAACTACTTGTAAACTATGTAGTTTAGCATTGTTTAGCAAAGTGTGGTGTCAACTACATATAAACTATGTAGTTTAGCATTGTTTAACACACTGGTGTCAACTACATGTAAACTATGTAGTTTAGCATTGTTTAGCAAACTGGTGTCAACTACATGTAAACCATGTAGTTTAGCACTGTTTAGCAAAGTAAGTGTCAACTACATATAAACTATGTAGTTTAGCATTGTTTAATAAACTGGTGCCAACTACATATAAACTATGCAGTTTAGCATTGTTTAGCAAACTGGTGTCAACTACATGTAAACTATGTAGTTTAGCATTGTGTAGTAAACTGTGGTGTCAACTACATGTAAACTATGTAGTTTAGCATTGTTTAGCAAAGTGTGGTGTCAACTACATTTAAACTATGTAGTTTAGCATTGTTTAACAACCTGGTGTCAACTACATATAAACTATGCAGTTTAGCATTGTTTAGCAAACTGGTGTCAACTACATGTTAACTATGTAGTTTAGCAATGTTTAGCAAAGTGGGGTGTCAACTACATATAAACTATGTAGTTTAGTATTGTGTAGCAAACTGTGGTGTCAACTACATGTAAACTATGTAGTTTAGCATTGTTTAGCAAAGTGTGGTATCAACTACATGTAAACTATGTAGTTTAGCATTGTTTAGCAAAGTGTGGTGTCAACTACATATACACTATGTAGTTTAGCATTGTTTAACAAACTGGTGCCAACTACATATAAACTATACAGTTTAGCATTGATTAGTAAACTGGTGTCAACTACATGTAAACTATGTAGTTTAGCATTGTTTAGCAAATGTGGTGTCAACTACATATAAACTATGTAGTTTAGTATAGTGTAGCAAACTGTGGTGTCAACTACATGTAAACCATGTAGTTAGCATTGTTTAGCAAAGTGTGGTGTCAACTACATAGAAACTATGTAGTTTAGCATTGTTTAACAAACTGGTGTCAACTACATATAAACTATGCAGTTTAGCATTGTTTAGCAAACTGGTGTCAACTACATGTAAACTATGCAGTTTAGCATTGTTTAGCAAACTGGTGTGAATTACATGTAAGCTATGTAGTTTAGCATTGTTTAGCAAACTGTTGTGTCAACTACATGTAAACTATGCACTTTAGCACTGTTTATAGGTACATTAGGGAGCAAAGAAAGACTAAGGCAGGGATACTGAGGCTGAACAAAGAGGAAGGTGGTTGGGCAGAGAGCGACAGTGAAAAAGCAGAGATACTGAATGAATACTTCTGCTCAGTATTCACAATGAAAAGCAGGGGGAAACACCTAATCCGGTCAATAGAAGCACTCTGGATAGGGGAGCTGATATTAGTCCTTTCACAGAAGAAAGGGTTCTGAAAGAACTCTTAAAACTGAAGGTGGATAAAGCAATGGGGCCTGATGGGATTCACCCCAGAATTCTAAAAGAACTAAGGGAAGAACTAGTAACACCACCGACTACCCTTTTTAATAAATCAAGGGAGGATGGTGTGGTACCTGAGGACTGGAGGAGGGTGGATGTGATTCCCCTTCACAAAAGTGGGAGCAAGACAGAGGCAGGAAACTACAGACCTGTCAGTTTGACCTCAGTGGTAGGGAAAATGATGGAATCACTTCTGAAGGAAAGGATTGTTGAGTACCTAGAGGCCAGTGGGGCACAGGACCCAAGGCAGCATGGATTCACAGTGGGAAGGTCATGTCAGACAAATCTAATTGATTTCTTTGACTGGGTGACCAAAGCAGTAGACAGGGAGGGGCTGTGGACATGGCCTACCTAGACTTTAGCAAGGCATTTGACACAGTCCCGCACTAAAGATTAATAAACAAATTAGCCAGCCTGGGAGTGGGTCCCAGGGTGGTAGCCTGGGTAAAACACTGGTTGGACAACAGGACACAGCGGGTAATAGTAAATGGAGTCCACAGTGAAGAAAGGAGGGTTACTAGTGGGGTACCACAGGGTTCAGTACTGGGAACAGTCCTTTTTAATGTCTTTATAAGTGACATTGCAGAGGGACTGGAAGGGAAAGTATGTATCTTTGCAGATGACACAAAGATCTACAACAGGGTTGATACACAAGGTAGGGTGGAAAGGATGAAAAGGGACTTGGCAAGGTTGGAGGAATGGTCAAATGTATGGCAGCTTAGATTCAATGCAAAGAAGTGTAAAGTAATGCACCTGGGAAACAAAAACCCAAAGGAAGAGTACACAGTGGGGGGTGAGATACTGACAACAACAAAAATGGAAAGGGACCTGGTGGTAGTCATATCAGATGACCTAAAGGTGGGCCAGCAATGTGAGAAGGCAGTGAGGAGGGCTGGAGGAATACTGGGATGCATAGGGAGAGGCATCACCAGTAGAAAATAGGAAATTGTTGGCCCTCTGTACAGACAGTTGGTAAGACCACATCTGGAGTACTGTGTACAGTTCTGGAGACCCCATCTCCGCAAAGACATAGACAGGGTGGAGGCTGTCCAGAGGAGGGCAACCAAAATGATGCAGGGTCTGCATCAGAAGACTTATGAAGAAAGACTAAAGGAACTAAAGATGTATAGCCTCGAGAAAAGGTGGGAGAGGGGGGACATGATAGAAACTTTCAAATACCTCAAGGGAATCAACAAAGTCCAAGAGGGTAGCATCTTTCAGAAAAAGAGATGTGCAAAACAAGGGTCATAATTTGAAGATAGAGGGGGACGGCTCAGAGGAAATGTGAGGAAGTATTTCTTCACAGAGAGGGTTGTGGATACACGGAACAGCCTTCCTGAGGAGGCTAGAGAGTCAAAACAGTGGGGGAATCTAAGAGTTCATGGACAGACATAAGGCAAATCTAGTGGGGGTAGGAGGAGGTAGGCTGTTGGTTAACTGGGATCTGCAGCTTATCTATTAGGTAGGGAAATGGGCAGACTAGGTGGGCCAAGCGGTTCTTATCTGCCATCAAATTCTATGTTTCTATGTTTCTGTGCTTAGCAAACTGTGGTGTCAGCTACATGAAAACTATGTAATTTAGCACTGTTGAGCAAAGTGTGGTGTCAGCTACATGTAAACTCTGTAGCCAAGGGTGCAGGAACTGGGGAGGTGGTGGTGATAGGGGGAGCGTCCACATCGCCACATTTTGGAGAAATAGATTGCCCTTTCATTTCTTTTACTGCCTGCTTATGTCAGTGTTGGACAGCAGTGCTCTCCTTGCCTCTTGTATCTGCCCGCGATGTGCCTCGTGTCCCCCTCTCCTCACACTAAATTATCTAAACAGTCACAAAAGAAGAAAGAAAGATTGGAAACATCTGCAAGTTTGTGTCCTGTCTCTCAGACAGACAGGGTGTCTGTGTTAAGTGCCTCCCAGTCCCAGCGGCCTTGTAAGGTAGAGTCGTTATCTCTTACATGACTGCAAAGCTGGTTGATAACGGCTCTAATGTACAACTCCAGTGGAACTTTTCTCTAATCTCTCCTGTTAATTTAGGAGCCCATCCACGATCCATTAGCCCTGCCCTTAACAAATTTGGATTCTGGAGTTGACACCTAGCTTGTCCTCCTGCCTGTGCTGGTGCCTCCAGGTCTGCTCTTTCCCCTCTTAAGCAACAACTGGTGAAAATAAAATTATTTAATTATTTTAAAGAATGTCAGACTCTGGCGCAAAGTTCCCATGCAGAGAAGCCAGGGCGGTGGTATAAAGATAACCCCTCGTCACCACACCGATCCCATTTGTTCCTGACTCTCCATCCAGCTTCCTTGCTTTAACTGACTGTTGGTTTGCCTGGTAGCTTCTGTTGTTTGGAGTTGGATTGAGACAGACTTAGTGGTGGTTGACTTGATTGCTAGCTTGCTGGCTGCCCTGCTGTGACTACTCTAACTCTCTGGATCCATCATCTCACAGGACATCTCCTAACTTAAGGCTGTGGATGTGGCCCATTTAAACTATATATTTAATTTAAATATTTTATATTTTGCTAGTGAGCTGAATCAAGTCATCCAACAGCCACCGTGATTATTTCCCCCCTGCTTGCCATGACCATGGACCCTCGTATGAGTGAGTGCTGCTGCGAGGCAGTGCAAGTTTCAACAGGACAGCCCCTGGCCCAGAGCTAGACTACTCAGTCCTCCTTGTAGCCCTCCTAGTGGAGCTGTCAGCCACCACCACCATGCCCGTGGCCACACCTGCTAGCTAATGCTTGCTTGCCCACTAGCCCAGTTTCCATCCATGATCATGATCAGTTGATCCTCTGAAGTGCAGTGCAGTCACCTCCAGTCCATGTCTGTGTGAGAAGGATTTATGTTTGCCGCCTCCTGTTGGGTTCAAATTCTACAAATACTGGGTCAGTTGGTTGGACTTGCACAGTGGTTCTGGACGTCCGGACCTGGTGGTCAAGAAGTCAGTCCAAACAGAAGAACAGAACAGAACTCTGAACCTAAGAGGACTTTGCTCTGCTCTCCTCTTTCTGCTGCTGTAGCTGCTTGCCTGCTGCTGCTTCCACTATTACTTTAGCATCCAGCATCCAAACAGGTACACATTGATTTTTTATTACTATTTTTATTATTTTATTTTTAGTAATCTGGTAAGGAGGTGGACTGATCCAGGAGGCTGAGTGCCTATTTGTTTTTTCCCAGGGTGGGAGACCAGTCCAGGACCTGCTGGGGAGGTAGCTAGAGCATAGTCCAGGAGACTAGTAGGAGAAACAGGACAGTTTGAAATTAAAAAAAAGGTTAATTGTGCTTCAGTGTACATGGGAGGCACTGATCCTAAGGGGAACAAAGAGTGTGTCTCTAAGTGGAGAGAAGACATGGTGGCAGTTTTGTTGTAAAATTCTCTTGTAAAAGGCAGCATGCTGTGGCTGTCAATATTTTCCTGTCCCTGTTGGCAGGTACCCTACCTCTCCCTTTCTTTCATGTACCAGCTTAAACTTCTTCCTGCTCCTTCTTGCTCTTGTCATTCTCCTTACTGATCCTTCCGTCTTAGTATGATAAATTGTTTGTCTGACTTCATTTAATTGTTTTGCTGAACTGCTGTGTTAAACTTTGCTCAGTTTTTACTGTATTTATTTTGCACCAATTATTAATACTGTGTATGCTTTTATTTTTCTATGTTCCTCACTCCTGGTCACTCACACCTGGAAAAGAGCCTTGGCTCAGTGTGCCTCTTCTAGGTACCAATTTTTAAATCAATCATTAAATCAATCAATCAACTAATTAATCAGTTAATAAATAAATAAGCTAAACTAAAATAAATGTACCCCTTGATAATGGGTTTCAAGGCAGGAAAGTTTCTACCCATTTTCTAAAACAAGACAAGCGATCATAGATGTGATCGCTCCGTTCTGCAGATAGTAGCAGGAATGGTGAGCTAATGGATAAAGCTGTATCAGTATATGACTTAGAATTAGTTGGGCAGCATTCCTCTTGCCCAAATGACAAAGGAAATTGTATCTATCACTCAGACAATATAAATTGTACCACAAGCATGGGATCGGCCGGGGGTTGAGTGAAGTGAGTGACTTGCTAGTCATAGTCAGAGCTTGGCAATAAAACTAAATTATGAAGATAATGCAGAACTTAGTTCATTCACAAAACTATGTCATAATATACTGGATCATCTGATCCACCATGCTAACCACACACCATGGGTAGTAGCTAGGATGATCATTATATGAATGGATCTTTCTGTTAACTGTTCTTGTTTAGTATATAAGTTAACTATGTTGTTATACCATTTGGTACAGCTACGGTATACTGTTCCTGTTTAGTATAACCATACTGTAAACTAGTGTAATTGTTTGTGTAACTGTGATATAAATACCATACTATTCATCTGGTACTGAGCATGATGCTGCATATTATAGAGCAAGGTCCATTAGTCTGTGTTCAGTTTCCTTCCTAAGAGGCCTGCTTCTAGGGGTGTTTGATCAGTACTTATCTCTCTCCTACATGCACTTTTCCATTCCACGGGTGGGGGTGTCAGCCTATGCTGCTCAGGCTGTGTGCTTGTGGTGGTTCTGTCTGAAGGAGTACTGTTCCACAAGTGGGAAAGGTGGAGTGCTATGTCAGGAATAGTTGTCAATATCTGGTTTTCAACCAAACCTGTTTATATGGGTTTGCATACAGTACATTATCCTATCAGCCGATTGCTATGGAAATGATGGACAGGCACTGTGAGAAAGAGCGTTTTTTTTTTCAATGAGACAGCCCATGCAGCAATGAGTAGCAGACATGTGCACAATAAATGCTTTTATTGCAACATCTTGTGGTCGTAGCAGGTGAGGACTCATGGATACTTCTTTTTCCAGTATTGGAATGGATAGAATGGAAAAAGAGCTCATGAATGATGCAGAACAGAGGGCTGGCGCACTGGTCTACAGAATGGATTATGTGGAGGACACATAAGACATACTCAACCATGATGATGCAAACTCAAAATCTTGAAGATACTAATGCAGCACCACCAGTATCTTCAAGCTTTTGAGTTTGCATCTTCATGGTTGATTATGTCTTATGTGTAAGTGTCACATTCCATGGACCAATACATCAGCCCCACACTCTGTTCATCATCATTTCATTTATTGTTGAGCGTCTCTGTCCCTCACTTCAGTGACAAAAGATTGATATGGTTTTCTATTTGTTTCAGTGCTTATAGTTTCTGAAAGTTAATGTTGCTTTAGGATTTTATATAATATTTCTGCTTTAAGATCTGAGTTTACAGCAGCTTTCTATTGTGGGACTGGGCACTTTGTTTTTGAGGGGTAAAATAAGAGACATTTGAGAGGTATTCATGAATACTTGTTTGCTGCTTCTGCTTTGCAAAGCTGGAGCAAATACAGGCTTGCAGAAGGGAACCTGAAGGAGTGTGAAATGTGATTAATGTAAACTTCGTGACAGTCCTGAGATGCAGGGGCCAGGTGTTAAGAGGAAAACTGAAACACAAGGAGGTTGAATGGTGTGTCTGTGAGGTTAACCAAGAAGTCAGTCACAGCACAGCACTGTAGTAGCTGGAGGATGTCAGCTCTGTCCCTGGTCAGTTGTAGCTGTAAACGACTTTTGTCCCAGTCCACTTACTGGTAAAAAAGTAAATGAATGAATGTTACCTTAAAGTTGCATCCTTGAACCTCTTGGCATCTGACCCTGCATCTCACAACTGTCATGAAGTTTACATTATATCACACTCCCTCAGGTTCCCTTCTACAAGGCTATATATATAGTTAGATGTCTTTTATTCTGTTCATTATTTGTCTTTTACAGTTAAATCAGATCAGATTTATTTTATCAATGTTTCCAGACCCCAGACCTTGCATGGAATTAAATTCTTCACAATGTATTATAATTGTGTTTAAAGTTAAGAACATGAACACCAGTTTTCAGACTTCATTGTATGCTTAATACGTGGCAGCGAGCCAGGCCAATAAATACAACATTGTCTCTTTGAGGAAAAGCAATTGTTCCTAATTAAATTCAGTTGTTTTTGTGTGCTTTCATTAATTGGTTTTGAGTGTTCTTTTTGGAAATCGGTTGCTATAGTATATAGTGGTTAAAACAGTTTGGTGTGCTTTCATTAACTTTTTTTTTAGTTCTCCTGTTAGAAATAGGCTGCTATAGTATTTATTTATTTATTTATTTTATTTTAGTGTTTGGTAACCGGGTAAGGCCCACTAGGCACAAGTGCCTGTTTTCAGGGGTGACCTGGGAGCACTGGGGGGTTAAGTGACTTGCTCAGAGTTACACAGCATACAAGTGGAGGTTATGGGAATCAGAATCGGATCCAGGTCTGCTGGATGTACCAAGCTGCTCATTCACAGCTCATTACACTAACCTCTAGGCTATACTGCCGGCCCCAATAATATATGGTATATAGTGTATAATGGATAGTATATATATATATATATATATATATATAGATATCTATATATATATATATATATATATATATATAGATATATATATATCTATATAGTATATAGTGGATGTAGTTTAAACAGTCTGGTGTGTTTCACTAAAGTGGTTTAAACAGTCTGTTAAAATCACTTCAACAGGCCTATCAATGTCTACTCATTTGAGATGGCAAGGCAGCAGGGGTCTGGCTCAAACCCAAATAGTGTGAAGGCAGCAAACTCTTCAGCATTTCATTATTAACCAAGAAAAAACATGTCAAAGCCTGCCTGGGATACAGTATGTTATCAGTTCTCTTCTGACCGTAACATTTGGGTCCTGACATCCTGTATTATAGAAAACCAAGTCACACAGTATGCGAGTTGAGGTTGTGGGATTTATCCCATATTTTTTTTTATTTATTTAAAATGTGCTGTTTGTATGGAAGGTGGCACTGGTTAGTGCAGCTCTGACTGTATCTGTGTGAGGTGAGATTGGCATCCATGTCTTGTCAATAGGAGCTCACTGATCTCTCCATCTGTGATCCCTTATTGCTTATGCTTGCACGCTTATACAACAAAGAATGTATATGACCATGTTGCAAAGCACATGTGCTACTGAAATACTGACATAGTAGAAAGCTGCTGGGAAGGTGGTGGGTGACTGGGCTTCACGCTAGCCTGAATTAAAAGTACAAGACTACTGAGCTTGCTTCCCACCAGACCCTCTACAAGTCAAGTACTGGAATCAGGGATGGGGATAAGATGCTTCCGGCATACAGGCTGGCAGAATGGTGGGAGAAAAAGGCATCTGAAAAGAGTGTCAGAAGGGAGGAAAGACTGGCAGGAGGCTAGTTATACATTTTGTTCAGTGGGCTGCCCAGTAAAGATAGATTGGAGAGGGTGGTTGCCCAGTACAGGCTGTTTAGTAGTTTGAGTAGAGCTGTGAGCCTAGGGACCAGGATTTGAGTTCCACTACTTCTACTTGACTCTATCTATACATCAGTGTAACAGGTCTCCTCTTGTTTCAGATATGTGATACATATGTCTAAATTAAGATGACTAGAGTGATATGCACCCATCTGCCCTTGATGTCACCAGGCTTGCATGAACTTTTAAAATTGAGTGAAATGATCTGCTCAAAGTAATACAGCCTCAGATAGGCTCACCTAGGCTACAATAGGCCATAGGTCTCATAACTTATTCATGAGTGCCACCATAAAATTTAAGTCTGCTTATTGTTGGGCAAAATACTATTTAGTCACGGTGCTTCCTATTCCAGTAGGTTCCAGAGAGCAGAACACTGTTTAATTTTAAGGTTTTACTTTAGTGACATTACTTAAACTTTCATTGCCAAGTCTGGTATTACTGCTGTTATACAGCACATGGGTTTTTTATTTACACAGCATGCCGCTTGTTTGCAGTGGCAGACAATGGCATGGAATCTGTATTGTAGGTTGGACTGGAGTATGGCACTGATGTGCTTGGGGATGGTAAAAGAAGCTGGTGTTTTTCATGTCTTGGGTGCGATGAGCTACTGTGAGTGGTATAGGGGAGCATTAGTAAACAACAGTGCCACTACGTCAAAGTCCTCCCTGTGGTCATTGTTTATGAAAAACTGAGGATAGATGTGTTCCTCATATTAAAACAATTCAATGTTGGGTGAATAGTGTCTAGTGCTTGCTTGTATGTATTATTTAACTCTGGCCTTTTTCTGTTCCCACCCTTGGCAGAGGAGCCGGGCATTGATGGGGAACAGATGACCCAGCAGCAAGAGGAGAATGTGTGCCAAAGAAAGAGGAGTTGGGGAGGCAGGAGGGCATTTGAAAAGTAGGTGACTGGCAGTTGCTGGAATAGGCTGACTTTTATGTGACACATGGGAAGAGTCAGATTTCCCAAAACTGTATCATAGGCAAAAGCCCTCCCATTGTAATTGTTGGGCGGGTGAGACAGTAAAGGATTGCTGCAGAAATAAGAAAACGTTATGGCATACAAAAATAGTCGTTTTTTCGGTCCAAGCCAAATCATGTATTATAAATGTAATTGGACCCACATGTCTTGTACAATAGTGGTGCAGTACACAAGCATTTTGAGGCATGGGTCACTATCCAAAAATGTAATGCTCAATCAAAGTAGATGCAGTAGTTGAGGATAAATATTAATAGGGTTACTACCTGTCCCGATTTTCGTAGGACAGTCCTGATTTGGGCTACTGTGTCTTGCAAAGAAAACCATGAAAAATACTACATGTCCTGACACTACAGTAGAAAAATTTTTTTCTGATGTTCCTCTGAATGTTACAAGATAAGGCCTGCTCCGAAACAGAAAACAAAGCTACAGAGCTGTTCCCCATGAGCAGCAATAGTGATGGCAACATCACATACATCTCTGTGAATACCCAGGTCAGTTGACTCAGTGTCTGAACCTGCTGTCTCTTTGTCTCTCCCCCCTCTCTTGTTCTGAGAACACCCAGGTCACTGCAGTTGAACCAGTGTCTGAATCAGCTGTCTCTTTGTCTCTCCCCTCCTGCTCTTCTGTTTGTTGCCACAGTATTAACAGTGTTTTGCAGCCAAGCAATGTTACAGACACGTCCATCAAACAAGTCATTCCAAGAACCAATGGGAAAACTGAAACTAGAACTTGTCAAACACAGTGGTTTTCAGCTTTCAGCTGGCTAACATGTTGTGTTTCAAAAGGATGTGTATTCTGCTACTACTGTCAGGCAGCAGAGGAAAGAAAACTCATTACAGGCGGTCAGTGTGGTGAACCAACCTTCACTTCATCAGGATTCAGTGATTGGAGGAAAGCAGGTTGTCAAATGTAAGAAACATCAGGCATCCCTATTCCACCGTGAAGCTGTTGAGAAGTATAGTGCATTGAACAACACCAGGATGAATGCTGGTGCTCAGCTCAGTCAGCATCTTGCACAGGAACAGGTGAGAAACTGAGAAATGTTTATGAAACAACTAAACACAATACACTTTCTGGTTCGACGAGGACTAGCATTACGTGGCCAGCGAAGAAGGAGACGTAACCTGAGGCTGTGATGCTGAGTAAGGCAGATGATGTACCAGAACCACTGAAATGGATCCAGGAGGAAAATATCAGAGTTCAAATATTATAAATGAAATTGTGGAACTCATGGCCCATCAGCTGCTAAGGAACCTACTGGCAGAGATATGCAAGGAATCCAAGCTGTATGCAATTATAGCAGATGAATCTCGGGATATCAGCCAACATGAAATGATGACAATGTGTATATGATGGTGTCCCTGCCCTATTTTGTTATACATAAAGATTTTATTGTGATGTATGAAATGGCAAAGACAGATGCTGAATCCATCACCAGTTCCATTAAGAATATTTTATTAAGATGTAATTTATCACTCAACGACATGAGATGACAGGCATTTGATGGAGCTGCAAATATGAATGCATGTATTTCTGGAACTGCAGCTAAATTAGAAGAGAAAATCCACTAACACTGAATGTCCATTGTGCAAATCATTCCTTAGACCTGATGTTGCAAAACTGTGGCAAACAAGCATTGCCATTGAAGGATGCCGTCACATTTGTACAGAAGGCAAGTGTGTTGATTTGTGCTTCATCACAGGGATTAGCTCTTTATGACAATATTGCAGCAAATGACAGTGAGGACCCTTACATTATGATAGAAGGCCTGCACTTACTTTGTCCAACAAGATGGACAGCAAGAACAAAGCGCATCAAGTCAGTTCTCATAAACTATTGAATACTTTATGAAACCTTACAAGAGTTGGAACAAGACAGATCTACTGATGTACGAAGTAAAGTCAGGGGCCTGTTGTCAATGATGAAAAAGTTTCTGACCTATTTTGGACTTGTTGTATCATACAATATATTCAGTGTATCAGAATGAGTGGCTTCAATCTTGCCAACAAAAACACTGGCAGCAGAATATACAATGAGGAATGTAAACTCTCTGAAGCAAAATTTACAAAGTTAGCGCAATGACTTTGACCAGGTCTATGAAGGCATCAAAGAAAAAACACAACTGCTGGAAATTGTGAAAGAGACAAAACTCCCCAGACAGCACTTTGTCCCAGCAAGGCTGCAACATGGTAGCACACCTTATCACCATCCTGAATCTGCTAAGGACTGGTATCGACAGATGTATTATGAAGCCATTGTTGCTTGTCATGTGGAACTAGACCGATGTTTTGATCAAGAAACATATGCTTTGCTGTCATCCATGGAGAATTTGTTGCTTCAAGCAGCTAATGCAAAGTCATTTTCAGTTCCTCCTCAGGTCACAGAGTTGTATGGAGATAAAGGCTTGGACGTTGACAATCTGAATGCATAAGTGAAGTTGCTCCCAGGACTTGTGCAGCAGGTTTTGCCAGAGATGAAGGCAGTAACTTCAATCAACACCATTATTGATGCCTTAGTGGGAAAAGACTGCCAGCAGCAGACACTGTATTCAGAAGTAATGAAGCTCATTCAAATTTAAATTCTTGTCCCAATGAGTACAGCTACTGGGGAAAGGTCCTTTTCAACACAGTGGAGAATCAAGTCTTACTTATGAAGCACCATGATGGAGAAGAGGTACAATCACCTAATGCTGTTGAACATTCACAAGGACAGAACAAATAAGTTGGATCTGACACAAATTGTACAGGGCTTTGTGCAATGAAATGAAAGACAATGTAACTTTTTTGGGAAAAATTGATACTGCAAACCTGTACTTGAGGGAAGAATGCATATGGTGGTAAACTGGTTGATTTGATGAGTTTGTGGACACCACCAAGGCTTGGAAATGCATGTGCAGACATACCAGCCTGAAGTGTTGACCAGGGCATATAGATATGGTGTTTAATTGTTTGCTTTATGAGTTTGTGGACACCAGGGTTTGGGAATGCCTGTGTGGACATACCAGCCTGAAGTGGTGACCAGAGCATCCATAGGATTTATTCTTGGCAGAAAGTACAGATATGGTGGTAAATTGGTTGATTGGGTGAGTCTGTGGGCACCAGGGCCTGGCCTGGGAGTACCTTGTGCTAGTGCTCGGGAATGCCTTGTACAGGCATAGCAGCCTAAAGTGGTGACCAGAGCATCTATAGGATTTATTCATGGCAGAAGTATACATGTGGTGGTAAGTCGGTTGATTGGGTGAGTCTGTGGGCACCAGGGCCTGGGAATGCCTTGTGCTAGGGCATGGGAACGCCTTGTACAGGGAGAGCAGCCTGAAGTGGTGACCAGAGCATCTATAGGATTCATTTATGGCAGACATAGAGATATGGTGGTAATGGTAAGTTGGTTTATTGGCCAAATCTGTGCTATGCAGTGACAACAGTACAGGAATTAGCAGATGGCTAGCTACTATTGAATTCTCATGGAATACTGGCTTATTTCTAGGTGTATTCTATTCCTCCCTCCAGACTTTGCTATAACAACTGGATGTGGCCAGAAGAGCACTGGAATTGGCAGAGCTTGCTTCTTCATGAAGTAAAGGCACTGCTCTTCTAATGAGCCTCTGTGCTGCAGGCTGGAGTACCAAAGGTGGGTCAAAGGAAGGACTTTTCTATCTTTACTGTTCAACACTGTAATATACTCATTTTATTTTTGTAATAAAATGCACAATGTGAGCAGGAGTATGGGAGAAGATTAAAGGCCATGCCAAGGACAACACTGGGTTTGGCCTGAGCTACGATGAGCACTGGTCTTCCAGACTGAGTCAAAGTCTTCCAAAGGACTGCTCTATCCAGGTCCTCTGTGTAGTCCTCATGCCAGCAAGTGCAGTTTTTGGCAGACCAAATTCTCTGGCTCCAGCAATTATAGTTGTGCATTGTTTTCTGTTGTACCTATATTGTTGTAAATTAATATTGTTTTCTCTCATTGTGCACTGTGATTCATGAATAAATACACTTGACATTGTACACTGTGAATCATTAATAAATGAGCTCTGTGTAAAGTTAATGGCTCTATGTCATTATTTCCCAACCTCAGGAGTTTACCTTGTCACTGGTGGTTGGGCTTACCTCTATTTTCTATCCGGAAGTTAGCAGAACCAAAAACTCCTAACCCATTTGTGTGAAGACTGTGCTAGTGGTTGACATCATAATATTTGTATTGTCATCTTTCATTTTCACCTGAGCAGCGATTGTATCAGGCTATGCAATGGACGGTTCAGACTTCTGATGGAGCTATTGGAGGAAATGGGTTGGCAGGTGAGCTCTTAATGTACTGTATTAAATATTCCTGTAAGGTATAACTGCATTCCTAACATTATGATCATCATCATAAATGTGCATTTATTGTATTTCAGTATGGCAAAAACTGGTTTAGAAAAAGTGCCCTTTGTACCCCAGTAAGTGCCCTTCCAATTCTCAGCACCCTCAGCTTTTACTATCTTCCGGCACCTATGTCTGTAGTGTGGCATGGTGTGGCAAAGTGTAGTGTCAACTACATGTAAACCATGTAGTTTAGCATTGTTTAGCAAAGTGTGGTGTCAGCTACATACAACTATTTAGTTTAGCATTGTTTAGCAAAGCGTGGTGTGAATTAAATGTAAACTATGTAGTTTAGCATTGTTTAGCAAAGTGTGGTGTCAGCTACATACAACTATTTAGTTTAGCATTGTTTAGCAAAGCGTGGTGTGAATTAAATGTAAACTATGTAGTTTAGCATTGTTTAGCAAAGTGTGGTGTCAACTACATATAAACTATGTAGTTTAGCACTGTTTAGCAAATTGTCATGCCAACTACATGTAAACTATGTAGTTTAGCACTGTTTAGCAAATTGTGGTGTTGGCTACATAGAAACTCTGTAGTGTGGCATGGTGTAGCAAAGCATGGTGTCAACTACAGGTAAGTTCTGTAGTTTAGCATTGTTTAGCAGGGTATGGTGTCAGCTACACATAAACCATGTAGTTTAGCATTGTTTAGCAAAGTGTGGTGTCAACTACATGTAAACCATATGGTTTGGCACCGTTTAGCAAAATGTGGTGTCACATATATAAACTATGTAGTTTAGCACTGTTTAGCAAAGTTTGGTGTCAACTACATGTAAACTACACTGTTTAGCAAAGCATGGTGTGGATTACATGTAAACTATGTAGATTACATTGTTTAGCAAAGTGTGGTGTGAATTACATGTAAACTATGTAGTTTAGCACTGTTTAGCAAAGCGTGGTGCCAGTTACATATAAACTCTGCAGTTCAGCATGGAGTAGCATAGTGTGTTGTGAGCTGCAAGTAAACTTCATAGTTTAGCATGGAGTAGCACAGTGTGGTGTTCATTACATGTAAATCCCTCTCTGTAAGGAGCTCTGGGTGGGCTTGCTCAGAAGGGTGCAATACATTTAGAGATGATCATGATGTTTTGGTGCCTCTGAGGTATGATTTCTAAGTGTTTGTTTTTTGCAGAGCATTGGGAACATCTGTGTGGGAGGTCCGATGAAGATTTATTCAACTCTGACTCTTTTTGGGCTTTGCATCTGCCAGATGCACACTAGGCTAAGGAGAATGTATGCAGCAATGAGAATACAAAAATATGAGAAATGTGCTACAGCGAAGATACTTGGAAAAAATGTATATGTTCTCTGTGTTTCCTGTTATTTTCTAAAACTCTTGTTGAAGAATAGAGTAGAACAGAACAGAACAGAATATAATAGAATATAATTTGGTTTTGCATAACACCTTTTATGTGCTCTGTACCTCAAATCCCTTTACAGAATAATGAGTTAGACAGTGGCTGTGCATGGGCTATGCGTAGATGAAAACAAGATCCCCATGCAGTCATATACACTTGCAGTACCCCTCCTATAAAAACATGGAAAGGGTTTGGCTTTTGTAGCAACTTTCATACAAACTGAACCCTAAAGTGCTTTACAAATTACAACCCAGGTGAGGCAATGGATTGCATGTTACTGCTGTTTTCAGTACATACACAGATTTAATGAGTGAAGAGGATTCATTGAGATTACAGAGGTAGGGTTGTTGCAAGCAATCAGAAAAGATGGCTGCCTGATACCTGAGCTCTATCAGTCCTAGACAGAACTAGCATTCGCCTGATCCGTCACTGTATATACATAAAACACAGCTATACCTAAAGCACTCATTATTTCCTATACATACAGGTATATAGTGATTTTTTTTTGTTTAATTTGTTTGTTTTAATGGACTTAGAATGTAAATGGTTTGGAAAATACCTGAAAGATGCCATCCGCTAGTAATTCAGAAAAAACAGATACCCATCAGGGCATAAACATGGGACAGACTTTAGAAAATGTTTAGCTTAATTGAAACAGATCTTGCTGACTTAAAGGATGCCTTTGTGAGTATGAGGTTAGAAAGAAGAGATTTACATCTTGAATTGAAACTGCTGAATCTTGCAAAATCTGGATTAAAGATTTTGTCTACAATGCAGAAGATACACTTGCCAAACAGGATAAACAAATCAATTACTTACTTTACAAAGTTAATGGTTTGGAAAATAGAGGCTGGAGATGTAACCTTAGAATTGTTGGAGTCCCTGAAGGTGTGGAGGGGCCAGACATAAATCTTTTCTGTGGGCCAAGTTAGGCATTGAATGTGTCCAGGCTTTACAGGCAAAGGGTTAGATGTTGAGTTCCAGGGAAGAACATATATTTGTCATTTAGTAACTTCAATCTGCCAGATGTGGTATGGAGCCTTCTAATGGCAGCTTTGGCAAGGAGCAAGGTCATCCTTGACTCCCTACAAGGGCCTTTCTCAGGCAACTAGTCAAAGAACCCACTAGGGATGGGACAGTGTTGAACCTGGTGCTTACAAACAGGCACAACAATGCAGACATCACAGTGGGAGGTCCCCCTGGGTAACAATTAATACCACACAGTGCTGTTTAGCATAAGGACAAGAGCAGAGGCAAAACACACAAGGGCAATGGTTCTGTAATTTAGGAGGGTGGATTTTAAAGAAATGGGAGACAGACTCAGAAACTGCCTCATTGGGAGAGGGGGGAGTTTGGAGGGAGGAGTAGAGGAGACACAATGGGGAAAATAACAGAGAGCATAATTAAGGCAAGCAGTCTCTGCATGAAGAAAGTGAGTAAAAGCAGAAGGAAAAAGACACCATTGTGGTTCTCTAGGGAAGTGGCCAAGGTGGTGAGGAAAAAGAATAGCATTCAAGAGGTACAAGGAAGGTATACCAAGTAAAACAGAGGAAACAGGAAAGGCAGGGAGGAAGCAAAGGCACATACAGAGGATAGGATAGGCAAAGGGGTAGCTAAAGGGGTAAGACTTTCTTCACATGCATAAGTAAAAGTGGAAAGCAAGAGAGATAGTGAAGATTAGGAGGGTGGCAGAGGGAGGCTGCACAGAACAGGACCAAAAAGCCGATATCCCCAACATGTACTCTGTTCTGTCTTTACAATGGAGGGAGGAAGGGCAGAACACCAGGGAGTAGCAGGAACAGGGGGGTGGCGCTGGTGGGTACAAGTCCATTTTCAGAGGAAAGAGTCCTGAAAGGACTTGCAGCTCTGAAGGTGGGTAAGGCTATAGTACCAGAGGGGATACCCCCAAGGGTACTATAGAAACTCAGGGAGGTGCTAGCTGCCCCCACTGATGGGCTTATTCAACAGTTCATTGGCAACAGGTGTGGTTCCAGATGACTGGAGATGAGCAGATGTGGTCCCTTTACATAACAGTGGCAGCAGGATGAGACTAGTACCTATAGGCCAGTCAGTCTCACTTCAACTGCTGGGAAATTAATGGAAACCCTGCTTAAGGAAAGACTGGCAGAGAATCTTGAATCCAATGGGCTGCAACACCACAGACAGCATTGATTCATGGGGGAGAGGGGGATTGATTTCTTTGGCTGGGTAACCAGGGGAATAGGTCAAGGGAAGGCAATGGATGTGGCCTATCTGGACTTTGGTGAGGCCTTCAACACTGTGCCATGCAGGAAATGATAAAGAAATTGAGCAGCCGAGGGTGGGATCCGGTGGTGAATTGGGTTTGAAACTAGTTAACTGACAGGCAACAGAGGGTGGTGATAAATGGCACTCACTGTAATGAGGGAGTGTGAACAGTGGGATGCTGCAGGGTGCATTGCTGAAACTGGTTCTCTTCAGTGTCTTCAAGTGACATTGCAGAGCTGGAAGGGAGGGTATGCCTTTTGCAGATGATCTAATGTGTAATAAGTGGACACTCAGGAAGGGGTGGAGAGAATGCACAGGTTGGGAAACTTGAGGAAAGTTTAAGAGCATGGCAGTTGGGGTCTCACACCCAAAAAGTGCAAAATCATGCACCCAAGTCTAGGAACCATGGAGCAGAGTCTTTCTTTCTTATTGCTTTGGTAACTGGGTAAGGCCCACTGGGTCACAAGGTCCATTTATAGGGGTGACCTGGGAGCACTGGGGTGGTTAAGTGACTTTCTCAGAGTCATACAGTATGCACATAGAGGCTGTGGGAATCAAACCCAGGTCTGCTGAATGTACCAGTCTCATTCACAGCTCATTACTCTAGCCTCTAGGCTATAATGCCAGCAGGAGTATAGGATGGGAGTAGGTCTTGGCAGTCCCTAAGCAGGAAAGGGGTCTTGGGGGTATCATAACTGATGACCTGAAAGTGGCAGAGCAGTATGATAAAGCAGTGGTTAGGGCTAGTGGGATGCAGTGGTGCACATGGAGGAGTATCTACAGCAGGAGCAGGCAGGTGGTGTTGCCACTGTATTGCTCAATCATGAGACGCCCCCCACCTGGAGTACTTGGTCCAGGTTTGGAGGCTGCACCTCCATGGATGCTGGAAATGGGGCAAAGTGGAAGCCGCTGGAAGTTCAAATGGGCAAAGATTAAAAAGGCAATTAGTGCAAACAACTGTTTAATACTCAGAAATTAGCGCATTTTCTAATATAAAATACAAGAAATAATGTATCACTCTCACCCACAAAAGCAAATCTTAGTAATTTCAGCAGTTTCTGGTTCTATGAATACAAATGGAAGTAAATGGCCAAACTCTGCATCACATCAGGGCTACTCAGTTGCCTTGTCATAGTGGTAAGCTTGACCACTTGACTGAGGTCCCAATGCTAGCCTGACTGGAGTATTGATTTCACTTGGAGACTGGGCTGCACACACAGAATTGCACTAGAGACCATGATTGCATTCCTCCTGACCTTGCATGCACTAAAGGGGCACCATAAAGTCTGAAGAGCAAATGGGGTGGCTGTAGCCCCCATGCACTGGTTCTGCACCTATGCACACCTCAGAAAGGACATACACAGGGTGGAGACAGTCCACAGTACAGCAAATAAAATGATGCAGGGTTGTACGAGAAGTCTTATGAGAAGAGACTGGTGGATCTCAACATGTACACCCTGGAAGAGAGGAGAGCAGGAAGGAACATCAAAGAGATCTACAAGTACATCACAGGGGTGAACAGGGTGCAGCAGGCAAGTCTCTTTCAAATGAAAAAAGCACCAGGACCAGGGGGCATGTGTTGAAGCTGCGGGGGGGAGCATTTAAGAGGGATGTGAGAAAGTACTACCTCACTGAAATGGTGGTAGACACATGGAACGGACTGCCAGCGGTAGTGGTGTTGGGAAAAACAGTGGGAGGCTTCATGCATCGGTGCGGTAGACATAGGGGAATTTCAGTAAATAGGCAGGGAGGGGGAAGGTTACTGGAGATCAGTTAAGGTCTGCGTAGATAGATTGTACGGGGAACATCTGGGTAGAATGGAGGGGCTAGGTGGTCCTTTTCTGCTAAAAAGTTCTAGGTTTCTTACAAACTTTCCTCAGAAATGATGCAGTTCAAACCCTAATACAATTTACTACTTGAAATAACAGACAGAACTCTAGCACTCCCTTCAGAACTATCAGATACGCCAAGGACTATCATAGATTATAGTGAATTTCTTAAAATACACACAAAAAGAACATTTATTAAAACTGACCAGAGTTCTTAAAAACATTATCTACAGAAGCAACAAAATATTTATTTTTTCAGAGTACGCTACAGAAACAGCAGCAAAATGTCACAAATTTACCCGTCTAGAAATCTATTTGAGGACATGGGGATTAAATGTTTTATTAAATACCCTGCCACTACTGGATTTCTAAAACAAAATTGCTCAAACCAGTATTTCATTATCCTGAATGAGGCCATAGCTTTTCTGCAAAATAAAATAAAATAAAAAATTGGCCTACTCTTGCAGTAAAACAACACTGGTCTTCTCAGGGGCTCAGGTATACCTAACGGCGGGAGTGGAGTGACTAGCAGCAGCATAGAAGATGCTGAGACTCTGTCTGAAAGGAGGGTCCTTCTCCGATTGGCCAGCCAGAGGAGAAAACACCCTGTGACTCCTCCCTTGCAACCAGCGCTGAAAAGGAAAGGCAGAGCTACTCAGAGTGGGAGAGCATGCACTTTGGAGGGTCACCCCAATACAAATTAAGGGACAGGAGTCCAAATAGATGGGAAGGAGACTTGTAAGCAAGAAATGGCAAGATGCTGCAGGGGCTACAGGTAGATACAGTAACCAGGAGGAAAGCGATGTTTCTGACTTTGCAGATCCACCTAAAGAGATTGTGACTGAGTCCAAGCCCAAACAAGCTACGGAATAATTTACAGCAGTGATATACCATGTTTCACTGAATTGTAGCCGGGATTTCTATTAGCATTCTCTGTTTTCAGCTGTGGCTACAGTTTGTGGGAGGCTTTAAATCAGGAGCAGTTTCTATTAAGATTACTTTGGTTGACCTACTGAGTGACTGTAATGTAGTACAATCATATGTTGACTGTTGATCGGATGCCGACTGTATAACTGGCAGCTGGTGCTCTCTCAAACTGCTTGTCACTCACTACAACACTACTATGTTACTCTGCTATCTGCTTTGTGCTGTGGTTATGCCCAAAAGAAAAATCATATAATTTAGATTTTAAGCTTGCAAAATTAGAAACACTTGTTTATGAAGCAGGCTCCTTGCAAAGTAATAAAATAAGGATATGGTTTGATGGAGCTGGGAGAAAAGCCTCATTCCTCATCAAGGATGCAAACCTGGCAGCCTGGATTGCAGTGCCGTAGGAACACCTGAGGGTCTCAAGAGAACCTATTGCACTCAAAGCTGAGCCCATAATGCATAACTCTGAATTCCAGCCTAGCTGAGGTTGAGTAGATTGCCTTTTCACTTACTGGAGGTTTACCATACAACAACACACTACAGTTGGTCAGCACTTCTCCAAAGAGTTTATCCCAAAAGTCATGGAATTCATTACTTTTTGCACCAAACAGCTTGCCAATCATGATATTAAACTGGCAAGGATTGGCAGCATTGATGAGATTGCTGCTTGGGCAAACATGCTGGGGAGGAAACCACAGGACTGACTGGGGCCAAATCTGTCCCATTTCTAACAGGCTATGAGAAGCAACACATTATGGTCTGTTTAGCTGCAATGGCAGATGGCCTTAAACTCCTCCCATTCATTATTCTGAAGGGAAAGTGCATGCCAAAAGAAGTGACTGGTATGCTTGGTGTGATTATTCCAATGTTAGACTATGGCTGGATAAACAAAGAGCTCACCCTCATGTGGGTTGAAAATGGTGTTGGGTGGGCTCCCATTCTCTAAAAGGCTCCTTGTGTGGGACACTTTCAGATGTCACATCTCGCCAGCAGTGAAAACCAAAATTAACAAAAGAAAACCAACAACAAAAAAACAGTGATGGCATCAATTCCAGAAGGCTGTACAAAATTGCAGCAACCAGAAAACATATTCAGGAATGCCCTCTTTAAAGCACAATATCATGAGTGCTGTAACCACTGGCTCACCAGGGTTGAGAGGGAGGAAACAGCAACAGGGCACCTCAAAATACCACCATGCCAAAAAATGGTTGAGTGGGTCAAGGAGCAGTATAGTGTAGTGGTTAAGAGCACTGAGCTGCAAACCTGGTGAGCTGCGTATGGATCCCACATCCTCCACCTGAATACTGTGTGACATTCAGCAAGTCACATAACTTCCCTGTGCTGCCAGGACACAGCTGGAAACAAGCCTCAACTTAGTATGTCTTCCTGGCCAAAAATTGTAAAAAGAAAGTAAAAACAAGCATTTGTCAATGCCGAATGTTTGCTTGCTGGCATTAGCATTGAAAGTGCAGGAGTTAGACAGATGCAGAATAGGAATGGCAGTGAAGTATTGAACTGATGTCAGCCCCACCCTGCAGATATGAACAAGCTTTGGGATGTGCCTGTGGGTCATCGCCCACAATGCTCACTCCATTTCACTTCGCCCTACCCTGCAGACAACGACAAGTGTTGAGGTGTGCCTTGGGGTGTTCAGGCTTTACACTCACCCCATTCCATAAGGAAATACAGTGAGATGGGTGCAGTATAGGAAAATGGGGTGAACTTTGGGGAGAAGGAGTCCAAGGCATACCTCAAAGCCTGTCACTGGCTGCAGGGTGGGGGTGAGGGTGGAATAGTGAGCATTACTGCTGGACAATCTCAAATCATACCCCTGATGCCTGTCGGTCTCTATGAGAGTAGGGCATTATGGTTGGAAACCTAATGCCCTGGGCGTTTCTTGGTATTTTCACTCCAAGTTTTCAACATGAACTTTTGTGACTGCACCTCATGAACAGTGACACTATCAGTTCATGAGCCAAAAGGTGATTTTGCACAGTGACTGATTCATTTGGTGTCACAAGAGCAAAACACACTTTGAATAGGATGTGAAAAATCACAGCTGTACTGTTCATGAGGAGGTGTAAAATGGAAATGTTGAAAATCTGGAGTGAAAATATAACAAAAATTAGTGAAGTCGTGAGCGCGAGAAACTGCGCAATGCACACCTGTAATGAAATTATGTGGGATTTTTGCACCAGATTTTCAACATAGGCATTTTGGGACCTCCACTCATGAACAGTGACACTGTGATTTTCTTAATCTGTCCCAACATTGATATCCCACAGTGACCACGCTATTCTGTGCCAGAAGTGCGAAACACATTTTGTCCAGGATGTGAAAATGACAGCTGTACTGTTCATAAGGAGGGTGTGGAAAAATGGCAATGTTGAAACTCTGGAGTGAAAATATTACAAATTCTGACGTATGCGTGTGTGTGGAAATTAGCAATGCGCTCCTTGCACAGTCATTTTGGAGAATTTTTTCACCAAATTTGCAACACAGGCTTTTTGAGAGCCCACCTCATGAACAGCGATACAGTTGTTTCATTAACCAGTCTATGGAATCACCTTTCAGGACCGAATAACCAGATGACAGTCATTGAATTCAGGAGATGGGGTCCCAAGAACCCCATGTTAACAATTTGGTGCAAACTTCAGAAAAATGCCCAAGATATACACATAAGCTGAAAAACCCATTTATGCAGTTATACAGTTTAACAGGATTTCTTCAGTTTGCAGTCGGCATGAAGAGTGCAGACGTGTTCCCGATCCACCGAAGATCATTGTACTGGGCTCCGGAGCTAGATATGGGGTGAGGGGTGTGAGACGAGAGGTGCAGAGGGAGGGTGGGTGGGCTGGTGGAGGGGCACCAGACTCAATGATGGACCATTTTATTTTACAAAAATGAAAAAATAACGAAACAACGTGGGAAGGTTTTCTACATTTGCAGGTATTTTGGCACTCTGAGATGGGCTCCCAGCATGCCACCTGACTGTTTCTTGGGGTAGTTTGTAACTGACAGGATTGGGCACCCCATCGGCAGAATATTTTGGGGACTGGTGCATGAGCTGAGGGGATTGAGTACCCACTTGGCACACAAGAGATGGGGGGTATCATGCCAGCGAGATTTGGCCACCCTGCTGGCAAATAAACTGGGATGGGGCCATGCTGACAGGGGTTAGGCACCCCGTCGGCTGTAATGGGGACTGTGAGAGCGGCGCAGCTGTCTGTTGGCTTCCATGGGGACTGTGAGAGGCCAATGGAAAAGCCGCATGTTTCTTTGAAATGAGACACCAGACAATGCAGCTGTAATTGGCTGCTGCAGTCAGGACCTCCCACAGCAAAACAGCTGATTGGTAGTGATGGGGCGCTCCTGATTGCAGCGGCCAGTTTCTTTGAGCATAGTGGCATGCTCATTAACTGCCATCATTGACAGCATGCTCCTCTATTTGCTGCGGCAGAGCCAGCCCCAGAACAGGCTGCTGCCATTCGCCACAACATTGCCACGCCTCACAACCTGCTTGTGAAGGAAGCTGATGCAATGTGTTTCTTGTACATGTGCAAGCAAAAAAGTACTGAAGTGTATGGGGCACTGCATATGGCATACATTATCATGTGAGGATATCAATGGATGGACCAGTGGGCTTTTTCAGCCATCATTGTCCACGTTTCTATGCAATATGGGCAGCCCCATGCATGGAAAACTTTCCCATAAGGTTCAGATGCTGCTTGCTCAAAATCCAATGTGCAGTGCTCCATGAAGAACATATCCTTGAAGTTCACTATTTTCCCACAGGTCAGTCTAGCCCCAGAGGAAAATGTTCAGACATTTTGAAACTGCTGCAATATACCTCAAGCACTCTCCAAATTAAATGAAATTCTATTCAACATACACGATGTACATGGAATGTTAGCATTATTTTATACCACTATTCATGAAGCAAGTTTACCAGTTTTTTTTTTCTTGGAGGCGATATTCTGGTCCTCACCACACCTACCGCCCCCTCCATCTCCAGGCTTTCCCTCTGGACGGGCCACTGGGCGGGTGACCTCCATAGAATGTGGGTCGCAAAGCCCTGGCTTGCTCTCCCGGTAGGGTCACAGGAGCAGGACCTCCCGACAATGGTCTGAATGGGAGGGCGGCAGAGTGGGGCCATCATTTGCAGCAGAGATTTTCCATGGTTCTTCTCCCTGGAGGGGGAAGTACAGTGATGCCAGTGTCTGTGCCTCCTCCCAAACGTGTGGTGCTGGACATGCGGGACCCCAGCCTCCGCCTGGGGTCCTCATTGCACTGGACACTCTTCCCATTCCTCCCAGAGAAGGAGAGCAGTCCTCTGGATGCTCAATCCTCTCTCCCAGCTGACCCTCTTACTCCCAGCTCCGTCCCCAAACCTGGGATGTCAGTGCCACAGATGGAGCGCCTTGCTGCTGCGCCAGTGGGCTGGCCCAGTTTTACCAGGTTTTAGTTTACTTGGTTGTGTGCTTAGCATCACTCCTAAAGGGCAGTGCTGAATTAACAGGGGAAACAAGAAAGAAGGTATTAAAAAAAAGGTAAAAATGATAATTAAAAAGTGCTTCAGCGGCCCGTTGTCGCAGCAGTAGCACTATTAGCCCGTGTCATGGTGCCCGGTTCGGGAATGAGCCCAAGCCATTAGGCTAGTCAGGGAAGAAGTGAGTGTCCCAGAAGACACTCTCCTTCCCCAGGAAGAAAAGATCTCGTCCCACCATTGCCACACAACCCCTGGGTGCAGGGAGTGGTACGCTCAGTTTGACCAAGACGGTGAGATGAGCGCCTTGGTTGCACATGTGAAATCATGTAGTGACATGTGCACTTTCAGCCCTTGACTGCTTGGCTCTTGAGTGGCAGGGACAGAAACAGGAGGACAAAAGTGCTCTGCACCTGATGATGAAGAACCGCGGACACCACAAGATCCCCTGCCTGACCCGGTAAGCCTGCCTCCTGACACACCTGAGGGAAACTAAGGCTCAATGGGGTGACATCTTGTGCTGGTAAAAATAAGAGGGACAGATGGCTTGCCTTGGCAGGTCTGGAAGGAAATCAAGTGCAGAGAGGAAGGAGGCTTAAAACAGAAGTAAAAAGTGCTTCTTGAATAGCAAGGTAAAAACAAAAAAAACAAGAAAAAAAAAACTTCACGAATATAGGCTACCGTGCTATTCTCATTCAGTCCAGTACCCCTTTGAATGAGAGCTGAAGTACTGCCAAGGTTAGTAACTTCTGTGGCATCAGCTGAGCAGATTCCACCAAAATGACTTCAACTCAAGGCCTCCAGCACTGAAAAATTAGGATTTAACCACAATGCCAAGTCCAACTGCCATAAATCTATAAGGCTCTCTCAAGAAGTAAGCAATATCTATGTCCCATTTTACTAGCATATTTTGCTAAGAAAACCTACTACTTTCCTACTACCTCGGATTAACACCCAGTGATTCTTAGAAACATAGAAAACTGTCAGCAGATAAGGATTGCTAGGCCCATCCAGTCTGCCCATAAGTCCTACACTAGTTTGCACCCTCTGACCCGACCTGGTTGTTGGTTTTCACCACCTCTAAGGTTCCCTTATGCCTGCCCCAGGCATGCTTAAATCCCTCCACTGTGCTCACTCCCACCATCTACTGTGGCAGCCTATTCCATGTGTCCATCACCCTCTGTGAACAAAACCTTCCTCACATTTCCCTTAATCAACCACCTTCCAATTTCATATCATGCCCTTGTTCTTGTACTCCTCCTCTGTTGGAAGAGGTCTCCTCCCTACACTTTGTTTTGCCCTTAACGTATTTGAATGTTTCTATCATGTTCCCCACTCCTCTTCTCATCCGGCGATTACATATTGAGATCCTTTAATCTCTCTTCATATGTTTTCTGGTGCAAGCCCTGTACCATCTTGGTCACCCTTCTCTGGACTGCCTCCACCCTGTCGATGTCCTTATGATGCTCGGCCTCAGGATTGCACACGTACTCCAGGTGAGGCCTCACCAGTGTGTTATACAATAGCATTACCACCTTCCGCTGTCTGCTCATGATACCTCTGCCTATGCACCCCAGCATGCTGCTGGCCCTCCCTGCAGCCTTTGTGCTCTGCTTTGACACCTTTAGGTCATCTGAAATGATAACCCCAAGTCCCTTTCTTCCTGGTGATTGTCAGCAACTCCCCCTCATCCTATAGTTCTCCCCAGGGTTCCCTCATCTCAGGTGAATTATTTTGCATTTCTTGAATTGAACTCAGTTGCCACTCCTCCGACCATTTTTCAAGCTTTCCCAGGTCCCTTCTCATTCTGTCCACCCTGTCTGGAGTATCCACCCTGTTGCAGATCTCAGTGTCATCTGCAAACAGGCAGACCTTTCTTCTAGCTCTACAGCAATGTCACTAATGAAGACATTAAGCAGGACTGGCCCAAGGACTGATCCCTATGGCACCCCACTGGTTACCCCAGACTGGATCCCATTTACCACTACCCTCTGCTTTCTGTCTATTAGCCAGTTCCTAACCCAGTTTACCACCTTGTGCCCATGCACAGATTTCCCATCTTATTCACCAGTCTTTATGTGGGATGATATCAAGGCCTTGCTGAAATCGGGGTAGGCTACATCCACCACCCTCCCTGATTTATTTCCTTTGTCACCCAGTCAAAAAATCTTTCTGATTCATCTGACATGACCTTCCTGCTGTAAATCCGTGATGCCTCGGATCCTGGGCACTGATGGATTCCAAGTGTGCTACTGTTCTCTTTCAGCAGAGCCTCCATGATCTTCCCCACTACTGAGGTTCCCTGCATACTTCCTACTACCACTTTTGTCTAGCAGGAGCACGTGATCTCTTCCAGTCGTCTGGAACCACTCCTGTGTTGAGTGACTTGGTGAACGTGGCTGCCAGGTGCTGCTAGGCCCCTCACAGGTCCCTTAATGTACTTGGATGTATGCCACCTGCCCCATTGCTTAGTCCATCTTCTGTTTTGTGAGCTCCTCAGGACTATCTGTCCACTGTGAATGGACTAGTGTTGTCTCTCCTCCTCCCTTTCGTGTCTGTTATTCAGCTGTGGTCCGTAATCCTCCTCCTTAGTGAATACTGAACAGAAGTATTTGTTCAGTATTTCAGACTTTTCCAGGTCTCCTCTTTATATTCCCCTGCTTCCCTCTGAGCCTTACAACCCCCCACCACCATTTTCCTTCTTTTAGCTGATATACCTAAAGAATGTCTTGTCTCCTTTCTTCACTGTCTGCGCTAATCTTTCTTCGGTCTGCATCATTGCTCTCCTTACAGCCTTTCCTGCTTTCTTTAGATTCATTAGGTACACCTCCCTGTCTTCCTCCCTGTGAGTCTCCTTACATTTCCTGAAACCCACCTTTTTGGCCCTTACCTTGCCTGCCACCTCCCTTGAGAATCATAGCAGTTTCCTACTTTTCTTAATTTCTTGGGTTGTCAGAAAATATTTTAAGGGGAAAATGTAAAAACTATTTTAAGAGGAAAATTAAAAGAAAAATGTAAAAACATTGGACGCAGCATGGCACATGTCACTAGACACTATTCTACACAACATCCAAATCACCGAAGAAAGAAAACATTTCAACTTTTTTTTACATACACTTTTTAGTTGCAGTAAAGCCCCCCTTGTAGGGAGTATCCCAACAGATTAAAGGGTTAAGGGCCTGAAGCAAACTAATCTTCCAGACATTCCTTATTAGCTGGAAATGTACTCATTCTCATGTTTAATTGCCTAATAATTGAATGTTGGATTATGATCCC
Organism: Neoceratodus forsteri; assembly: GCA_016271365.2. Taxonomy (NCBI): domain Eukaryota; kingdom Metazoa; phylum Chordata; order Ceratodontiformes; family Ceratodontidae; genus Neoceratodus; species Neoceratodus forsteri. Next base: position 1,211,424,296 of record CM028129.1, on the reverse strand, counting down.
TGCAGTCTGATTGGCTGACACAGTAGAATTTAAGTGCCCCAAATTTAAGAAAGATTTAAAAATCTGCTTATGGATTTGGCTTATCTGGATGATTAATGAAAACTATTTATAAATATCTGCTATTGTATAGATGATTGTATGGCTTGTTCTAACTAAATGTTGTTTTAATGTATTTTTATATGTTTTAAATTGATATTGTACATTGTGTTTGATGTAAAGCTCTTGATATTTTGAAAGGCGCTTAAAAATCAAGTTATTATTATTATTATTAATTTGTCAGTAAGGCAGGCTATGGAAATCACAATAGAAAAATTTAAATGTTAAGAACCATGGGGTTTTAGTTAATAACAACAGACCAAAGCATGACCTATTTTTTTCAAGCAGATGAATGACCTGCTAGGTCTAAACCCTTGGCTTTGCTATGGGAACACCAGACTAGTCACCATCAGGAAGTGCCCTGTCCTGTTGACTATTAAAGCAGAAGCCTACTGTTTCTGTATAGAAGTCCAAACAAACACATTCTGGATAAAGCATCCCACTAGCACCTACAGCACCTCAGACCCAGGACTGGAACCCAATAAAGTGTTCAGCTAGCACCTACAGCACCAAAGACCCAGGACTGCAACCCAAGCTCATGCTTACACAAACTTTAGAAAGGAAGGAAAGAAGAACATCCAGTTCACAAAGTTCTCCTTCCCCGCACTAGCTCAGTTGTAAAACCTACCAATGCTTCTTCAAGGTGCTTGTCAAGTCTGAGCTTAATTTTTTTTTTTGTGCATAGGATTGGGGAGAGAGAAGTAAGACTGAGCATACAAAAGGATACTCCTACTTTAGGAGGATAATGCCAAGGCCCGCTGCAACACTGTAACCTGGGCAAGTGAGCTAAGTTAGCAAGCTCAGGTAATGAGGACAATGATGGACTGGCACATCCCAGTGCACAGCATGATGAGGGGGAGTCAGAACTGGCCAGACACCATTTTATACAATAAAAAAATTAATTATGGGATGTTGTAATTCATTACTTACTTAGTTTTGGGGAGATTTTATACACATACACACACTCTCTCGGTGTGTGATACCTTCACAAACTAATTGTTCTTTGCACTCAAGGTCTACATAGCATCACACACCTTTAGTGTGGAAAGCCTTGTAATGTACACTCTCAACTAACCATTATTCTCCATGTATTGTTACCTGCATTTGTTTTTAAAATACTGCAGTCCTGGTTTGTTTTCCTTTTAAAGGCCCCATCTTCATAATGCTGCAATTCTCACACCAAATACTTTTTTGTCTTAATTAGCAGTTCTGGAACCTAGTGACACCAGTTGAGCAGAAGCCCAGAGTGATAATAAAATCAGCCAGGTAAAGGAGAGTAAAAGAGGGGGGCTAATGGAGACAGCCACAGAGCCATGACAGTGACAAAAAGCAGTAGCAGCAGGCCATGAGTAATGGGGTCAGGGAGGTGTTAAAAAAAGTTAAAAAACCTAGAGAGTGAGCCTCCCCTGCCACGGCTACCTCACAATGATGCGGGCTTCCCCCCTTGCCGGGGCTGTCTGGGAGTACCACACACGTGTTTCTACATTGCTACTTTCCTCCCAGCAGCTGCCTGCTGCCACAATGTAACTGAAGCAGCCCCCAGCCAGCCAACCCCCTGCCTTCTCTCTCCCAGGAGAGCATCTGAACTGAAGACAGGGTGCTCCCCTTCCCCACCCTGGTGGCTTCTCTTCACAGAATCGTCCCCTGGAGCATGGCAGGCTGGTTGTCACCGCTCTCCTCAAGCCCACACACATACTCACTGCTGATCGCCATTCCTGCTAAATTTTATGAAATACAGCTGCTACTGCTGACACCTTTTTTTTTTCTTAACTGAGATGGAGGATACAAGTTCCAATTCACTGCCACCCAGGGCTCTCCAATTGATATTTAGCAATAAACCACAACAGGGTGTGGGTTATGCTGGATTTACCATGGCTGGAGTTGTTTGGCCATAAAGCTGCAGGCCAAGTGGTCAAACCAGGTCAGCTGTGGGTAAATCCCAGCATAACCCACACCCTAGAGTGGTTTATTGCTATTATACAACATCTGAATTTTTTTATTTATAAACATGAAATAAAAATTTGTTTTTAGTGCTTTAAATATTTTTTTTAAATTATTGTTCTTCCAGAAAAAAAAATAGTTCCCAGTTGCTAGGTAAAATAAGACTCACTGCCATATGGTTACATCCCTTCCCCAACCCCAGCATCCTACAACCGAGTAACTCATGTTATAAGAAAAAAGTGAGCCTGTTTTTAGTTTTTTTACTTTCTTACAGGCAGCATTACAGTTCATGTTGCATGTTTACAGACCTGGGTGCCAGTGGAGAGGTTGCCATATGCACCTCCGTGTTTTCTTTCTGTTCTTCAGTTCTGGTTCAACTTTTGCTTGCTGAAACTTTTTGTTTTGTTTTTTCCCACAGCATAAAATATCAGTGTGATGCATGGAGGCTGACATCGCCAGCTGGCAGCTTTTCAGGGACATGGTAGGGCACGGACAGCGAGTAACTAGAGGTATGGTTCCAGGGTCAGCGTGGCTTGGAGAGGGAAGCAACGGTCCGAGTTTAGTCTTTTCTTTTCTCTTCTTTGGCACTCTGAATTAAGTTGGGAGATTTTTTGTGTGTGACAGCCCAATCCTGCAGCTTCAGCTACATGGAAGATGGTGTAATGACCATCCGTGCTATCGGGATGGGAGGACTGCAGTGTGGGTGGGTGTTGCTGGTATGTCGGGTGAACTGGGGAGAGAGCCACATTTGAGCATTACTGGCAGCTTGAATGGATGTCTGGAGTTATCAAGGTTGGGAGGAGTGCAGTGTGGATGGGGACAGAGGTTACTGGTATGTTGGGTGCACTGGAGAGATAGCCACATTCTCAAGCATAATTGGAAGGGTGTAACAGGGAGAACTACAGAGTATTTTTTTGCTCTTTGTGTTGTGTACCATATTGACTCCTTTCGGGACTGTTGGGGTCTATATGTATTACCTACTGCCATGCTTTTTTGAAAGTCCCACTTTTGCGGTTTAGCAGGGATCCAACATGGCTGCTCGATGTTTTCCTTTTGGTGATCTGATTGCTTTCTGTACCACATGCAGCTGACTGGCACCTTTTCCCATGGGTTATATTAGGATTTACCATGGGTAAAAGATGCCAGTCAGAATGTGTGATTCTATGACCCATTGTATAATACAAGCCGAACAACGGTCAAAAACAAAGCGACACGGCATCCTTTCAAAGTGGGGAATCATGAAAGAGAATGATTTTATTGGCAGCTTACCAGAGAAATAAGCCCCCAAGCTGTAAAGGAAGTATTTATGAAGAACGATTATTTGCAAAGTTTACTACACAGGCGACCTTGCCAGCACCAGCATATTTGTTATTTATGTTCTGACTGAACACTTGTGAGTAGTTTTGTGTGAATAGTAGTCCATTAGAACTGATTCAGAGGATGCCATCGCATTAGAAACTGATTTGTGGATGCGGTACAGTTTATTGCTGAAATAGTGTTAGATACTGAGAGAACCAGACAATGCAGCTCTATGGTTGCGCAGTCAGGGACCGCCGTCAGCAAAACAGCTGATTGTTCCTTGACGGGCGCCCCGATTGCAGCGGCTCACTTTCTTTATCTAGTGGCCTGCTCATTAACTGCCCTCATTGACAGCATGCTCTTCTATTGGTGCAGCAGATACCAGACCAAAAATGGACTGCTGCTGTTGGCCGCAGCACTGCCACGCCTCCACAACCCCCTTGTGAAGAAAGCTGACGCAATGTGTTTCTTGCACATGCGTGCAAGCAAACACAATGAATAAAAATTATGAGGCATGGGAAGCAGAATCTGAGGATAACATCATCCATTCCTTTCAAGTGTGCAGAATAACCAGCATGGACCTGGATACTATTCACTGTACATAATCTCATGGTGTACAGAAGATTTAGGCACGTTGTGATGTCACAGAATGCCTTCCAAGACTACAACATGATGTTAGTTTTGTTTTTAAATTTCTTAGTAAAGAGTAATTTTTTTGTTGCTTACTAACCATTTCTTTAGTGCTGGTTCCAGCAGTAATAAAGACTTTTTGATTGATAGCGGAAAGTAGATTCAAAACCCGACAGCAACGATGAACTGGACTGAATATTAATCCCAACTCAGTTTACATGTTTTACCTGTTCATTAGATATCATGCTACTGTATAATAAAGGCTTTCCATATCTTATGATAGTGAGAGAGATACAGACACTTTTTATACATGGTTGCTAGACCAGTTTCTAAGAGGCTACCGTGGTTGCCATGTTAAGGATGTTGCCCAGATACCATCAATGGCATGTAATGATGGGCCACCCTGAAAACAGCAGTACAGCTTCCTGCTAGTTATTACTTAAATACTGGTAGTTATTCTTTGCGACATTTATGCCTGCACACTGTACCTGTATAGCCTTTGAATTCAAGTAAGAGTGAGACAAAAAAAAATTAAAATGAGGTAAAGTAATAAAATAATACAATAATAAAATATAGCTAATCAGAATCTGAATTACAGATAGTCTATGTGATATCTAAATTTACCAGTACCAATGTTTCTATTGAATATTTCGTGTTGTGAAGCCACATGACGATTGTAGCTGTGATTCTAACTCAAGCTGCAACTGCGGCTTCATTAACATCATTCATCTTGTGCTGTGGCTGTATTTTGAGGATGACTACAGTTCAGGGGCGGCTTCAAAATGGTGAAATACAGTATTCAGACTATCCCTGGGCTATGCAACTTTCAAAATCAGAAGGGGAATATTTTACATATTTTTCTAGACTATGTGGTGCTAGATATTCAAGCATGCCCCACCTCCACTGTTATATAAATCCTATTCAATGTCTTATTTCACAGTGATAAATGACAAAGATATGTATATTTTTGATACACTGAATATGAGAATTTACAATGCTATATCACTATTGTACCCCTTTCTACCTCCCCACATACTTTTACCTAGCCTATGTTGTTTGAGTGTTTCCTATCCTGACTCCCCACCTCCTCTACCTCCCATATGGATAATGATAAGGCTCAGATAGTATCATTAAATGCCCATGGTGGAGTTTTCTGAGAGAAAGCTTCTCATTGTGACCACTGCTTAATGTAATGATGACCCCAGGGAGGTATAAAAGTTTGTTAAATGAATCTATACAGAAGAATAATTGTGAAATAGACTTAAACACACGAAGAAAGGGACATACAATATATATATAGCAGGATATGTATCTGACAGGTGCCTCGTTATCATCATCATCATCAAATCTTTATTTATTCAGGTGAGCATCATTGAGCAAGGCTCATTTACAAGATGGACCTGATGAGGTCAAGGTTCAACAGTTGATACACAACAGATGCATCAATAATACACTTATATAAAACAGTTATACATACGGGGGAAAAAAACATTTATAAACACAGTGATGTACAATAAAATTCACATGATAAAGTGGGTTATAGGAAAGTTGAGCTAATATTTACAGTATATACAGTGTATACATATCCCAGTGGAGGGGCCATGGCAAACACACAGCATGATGTAATACTAGGATGGTGGAAGGTATTACTGGGTGCCATAAGATGGGGTGTCTGCCTGGGAGGGAGAACTGAAGAACAAAGATTATGCCATATATGGTGAATTTTTGGGAGGGAGATTGTGAGATGACAAAGCTAGCTCTAGCGGTAGCAACTGCATTTCTCTGTGAAGAAAACTGTACAACGCTGTTTAAAGGATGCAACTGGAACAATATTGGACAGTTTTAGGGATTTTTGTAGGGTGTTCCATGCTATAGCTAGAGAACAGCTGATTGCTGCCCTCCCTAGCCGGGTGTTGAATTTGGGCAATTTTAACAGGATGATGTTGTTGCTTCTTAGGGCATAGGAGCTAGGAATGGTCTGGGTGAAGCAGTCCAGAATATAGTTTGGAAGTTTTTTTGATAATGCTCTGTAAATCCATAGAGCTGCATTTCTGTTCCTTCTGAGGTGTGGGAAACCCATCCAACTGCAGCATAGAGAGAGCAATGATGGATATTAGATGGCAGATCTGTTATGAATCGGATTGCTCTATGGTATAAGGTATCCAACTTGTAGGTAGGAGATGGGGCAGTGACTATAAAGGAAGTCTGTATAGTCAACAACTGAGAGAAAATGGACTGGACTAATCTCATATTTGAATCTCTGTTTAGGAAGGGTTTTAATCTACAGAAAAGGCCAAGCCTTTGGCGAAGCTTTTTTAGCAGTTCTTCTAAATGATGAGTGAAGTCGAGTCTGCTGTCAATCCCACACCTAAGTATTTGAATTTTTCTACATACTCCAGATTTTCTCCAAGTATAGTGCATAGCTGGGGGAGAATGATTGAAGAGGAGGTGCTGGTGGAGCTTTGATTTGTGAACATCATTGCTTTAGTTTTCTTTCCATTTAGCAGAAGCTTTTTCTCAAGTAGCTGATATTGTAACAAGGAGAATTCTGTTTGTAGGATTTCATGGGCAGCTGCAGAAGAAGGGTTGCTGACATACAAAACAGTGTCATCAGCAAAGAGGTGTACAGAGGATTTGGTGAGGGTTGAATCAATATTATTTATATAGATGGCAAAAAGGATAGGACCCAGGATAGAACCTTGGGGGACTCCTCTTAACAGTGGTTTTAATGGGGATAGGTCACCTTCAGCTTTTACCTGCTGTGACCTAAGCAAGTAAGATAACACCTGAACCACTTAAGGGAGGGTGGATCTAGGCCAATGGAGTGCAAGGATGATAGTAGAAGCTCGTGGTCCACAGTGTCGAATGCTTTGCTCAGGTCAAAAATACTGCACAGACATTACTCTTTTATCTAATTCAGTTTGCCAGTCATTTGTGACCTTGGCTAATGCAGTGATAGTGCTATGCTTGGCCCTGAATCCAGATTGAGCTGGATTCAGGAGGTTAGCATCAGTCAAGATATTCCCTTAACTGGGTACTCACTAATTTCTCCAGCATCTTGGATAGCACTGGTAGAATGGAAATGGGCCTGTAATTATTAAGGTCCATAGGGTCCCCTGATTTTAGAAGGGGAACCACTTGGGCTGTCTTCCACAGTGTGGGAATAGAACCAGAGTTTAGAGATAGGTTAAAGAGATGTGTTAGGGGGACTGCAAGTACATGGGATGCAATCTTTAGAAAGTAGGGGTCCAGAGAGTCTGCCCCTGCACTTTTTTTGATATCCAGCTGCCATAGTAGGTCCTCTACTTGCTTCAACAGTACAGATTTGAAGCTGAAGGAAGAGTCAGCTCTCTGAGCACCAGTGTACTGGGAGCTTAATTGTTCCGCAGCAGGTTAGCTGGAGAGGTGTCAAAGGCAAGGCCAGCTGCTAGAAGTGGTTATTGAAGCGCCCAGAATTTGTATTTTGCCAGTGATAGAGCCATAACTGTGGTGTAATTGAGTTGGTAGGAGGTGCTAGAATCCTGCCCAACCATACCTTTGATGGTACCCCAAACCTAGCAGGATTATGATAGGAGGGAGTCGAGCTCAGCCAAGTAGAAGGCAGCCTTTGCATCCCTAACTTTCTTGGTGCATCTATTCTGGCTTTCCTAAAGATCATCCAGTCATTTGCATTCTTGGTTTTTCTTGCCATTTTCCAGAGTTTGTCTCTCTCCAGCAGTGCAGCTTTGAGGTCAGCTGAAAACCAACAACAGGATTTGTTTTTTATTCGGATACTAGAGATTGGGGCATGGATGTTAAGGGCACTTATTATAATGCTATTTAGCACCTGCTGTGCTTTTTCCACAGAATGGGCAAGATAAAACTCTTGCCAGCTTGGAGAGTGAGCTAGATCATGCAAATATCCTTCAATATTGATGTTTTTCTTGGATCTCCTCATGAGGAATTTTGCAGGGGTTGTTGTTTTGCTGGAAGATCTTACCCCTTCGATGGGGCAGTGATCACTTATATCGCAGATAAGCACTCCAGCATGTGTGAATAGATGGGGTTTATTCACTAGCATGATATCAAGTAGTGTGCTGTTATTACTATTCCTTGCATTAATTCTTGTTGGCTCATTAATTAGTTGTGTGAACCCATATGTATCACAGAATGATACCAGAGTGCAGCTGCCTGGGTAAGCCAGTTGTAATTCAGGTCACCTAGAATAATGACTTCTTCAGTGCTGGGCTTGAGCAGATTCCCAGGTGGGATAAGAGCTTGAGGTCAGCAGAGGGGGTCTGTAGCATCCAACTAGCTGAAAAGCTGCTGTATTGAGGAGAGACTTTTAGGGATAGGCATTCAAATTCCTTGGGCACAGAGGTTGCAGCAATACAGGATACAGGTATACTGGATTTTGTATATAGCTACTCCACCGCCCTTGTTTGGCGATCCGCTCTGAATAACTGATAGTTGGGTAGGTTAACATCCCTGTCTGCTGTGGTGGGTTTGAGCCATGTCTCAGATACCACGAAAGTCTGGCAAGGTATGGGCAACCCAGGCTTGTATCAATGTAAGTTTTTCAACAGACTGCATACATTAATATGCAAAAAACTGAGGCCTTTAATTGAGGTTAGGTCTGCTGGAGAGGTAATACATTCAGGGGTCAGGGTTGATTTCCAGTTACCAATACAGAGCAATAGAAAGAGCAGGAGTTTCATGAGGGCTGCCATTATGGGAGCTTCAGGATGAGAGGCAACTCATAATGACCACCTGATCTAATTGCATTGTTGTCCAATTTATACTTACAAAGAATGTCTCATTAGATGACATATGTGACTATGGTTATATTTCATGTTCTGATCTCCCTTTAAGATCTCCTGGGATCTCATGTATTCCCTTCACCAACACTGCCCCCACGCCTGCCACCCACCCTTTCTGTTTATTTCCTCTACTCTTCTTGTAATTTTATGTGTCCCTTCTATCCTATAGCTTTTTTCCACCAATCCCCTCCCAAAACAATGAGTTGGAAATCAGTGATGTATTGTTATTCCTCAGGTATATCTTCTAAGGGCCAAACAATGGGTTATGGAATCTTGATATGGCCCCGGTAAGACTTATGTATATTTAAGCTGCTTAACTTAGTTTAGTCTTGCTCTTTACCTAGAAGTTGCTAGTTTAATATATTTCAATTATGACTATGTACCAGAATATAATTCTTGACTTTGTTATTTTGTATGTTTATTTTACAGAAATCTAATATTTTATTAGAATTATTAGATATAGACATAAATCTTAAACAATTCCTTAGTTATCCATTTTCAGATGGTAAACTATATCGACATTGCCAGCTTTTTATTACATAGGGCTGGATAGAGTTTCTTTTTTTGTCTTTGTCTTATTTAGAACACCGGAGAGCATATTGCTTCTTCCTGAAACTGAGATGCTGTCACATCATTGTGTTCTTGGTATTTCGTTTTTATATTGTAAATAGTTTATTCCCTTTAACATTCAAAGGGAAAGTTCCATGTCAGTAAGCCCCACATCTCAGTGTAAGGCATCCCCAATTAGTATTTTTGCCCACTGTTAATAAAAAATGTGGGTATCTGCTTCTGAAGTTATTTTGTTTTCTATGGTTGATCCTGCCATCCCACCTGCTGGCATTTTGAATGCAGCGCCTCTAGCGGTGCATCCCTATAATGCCCATGGCTGATGTCAGAGCTGGGGAGCAGCCACGGAGTGTGTGTATAGTAAGCCTATTAGGTGTTAATTGCCTGTTCATAGGTTTACACTATACAATTCCCATGACGCTCCTGGCTTGACATCAGTGGTGGCTTATTGTGGGATGTGCTCTAGAGGTGATGCATTTAAAATTTGGGGAGCGATGGTCAGATCAACCAGATAAAACAAAATTACTTTAGAGCAGGTACCCAGTTTTTTTGACAGTGGTGACAACGCTAATTGGGGGGGTCCCACACTGAGGTGCGGGGCATAACGACATGGACGTTGTCCCTTTAATTCTACAACACAGCACAGCATCAGCAGAGTCATATTTATTGTATCAGTCTATACCCTTAGCTACTTAGTGTTTAAAATATCTCTGTATACCTATATTTATCCCAAAACTAAACTGAGCAGTATTTAGGTGCAACTTAGCATATGGACATGTTAGGAAAACTTATGAATTATTGGTAACCTTTCTAAAATGTATTCTCTACAGCTTTATCCAACAAGACTGCTTATATTGTCTAAATCAGATGAGCCATTACTATCAGGGAATAATACCCCTGTTAATGTAACTAAAACCTGGGTTTATGAGTAGTTTAAAGGAACATAAGCAATGTTATTTACATTTTGTAATATAATTGTAAATTTAGTTGTTTGTGAAATCTGTGTCTTTACCCAGTGTACTGCTTTATGTGTTTCTTTTGAAGAGTCCTTTTTCCTCATTTAGGGCCCTATATTAATTCAGCCTTTTCTGTGCCCAAAATAAAAATTGTTAATTACATAGCAGTTCTGGAACCTGGTGACATCAGCTGAACTCAGGACTACAGTGGAGGGAACCCAGTGACATCTGCTCAACTGAAGTCACTGGGTTCTGTTTCACTGCAGTCTTCCGCTCAACTGATGTCACTGGTTCCACGAAGTGCAAGTCATTATAAAATGAACACTTGGTGGGGAAAAACATATTGTAATATGTGGCCATAAACATAGTTTATACCAGTCCTTACTGAATTTATTTTCTCATTTATAGGCTATGTGAAATATGCTTTGCTTTTAATTTTAGTTGTTTATCTGTGATATATTCTCCATGTTGATACTCATCTCATTGTTTATGCTAAACCATTCTTGTAAGGAATGAAACTTCTATTTTCATTTAATGTACTTGTGTATAGTAGAAAAGAGGGATTTGGGTTTTCTTTTACATGAATGGGAATATAAGGACTCTTTTTATCATAGAAAGTTTTATTGAAGTTTTGTTGAAGATAATACAGAATTGACTGGCATAGCTTATACACACTTAACACAATAGGACTCCAATAGCCCTGACATCATGAAGTACATGTTAACACTTGCATCATTATATAAAGAGAATACAGACTAACAGTGAGGATGAAGCTATACAGAACACCTTAATACATGCATTAACAATAAATCAGCCAATTTAGTAGTTCTGTATCTGTGCCCACTATCTAAGGATGGGAGTGGGGGTTATTTGGGAGGGAAGGGGTTTTACTCAAGTGCGATTGAAGGTAGGCACACCATTTCTTCTGAAAAAACACCAACTGACCCCATGAAGAGTAGGTCAGATGCTCCATTAGAGCCAACCTTGCCACTGCAGCAAGCCACTGATCAAGGCTAGGGATTTTGTCCTGCTGCCAGTGCATCAGAATAAGCCTTTTGGCTTCAAGGAAGGTTAGCATGACCCAATCCTTGTGCATTCGAGGCAAAAAAGCCAGACTAGTCGAATCACCCAAAAGCCATTTGGGATCGGGGGGAGTGGAGCGATCCCCAGTACCCTGGAGCAGTCATGTATAATAACCACCCAAAAGGTAGCAATTTGAGGACAGTTCCACAGTATAATGAGGACATTTGCATCCGTTGGTTGCACCTCCAGCAACTGGAATGGAGAGTATTCCCACTCTGTGTAGAAAAGCTGGTGTTCTGTATCAACGTAGCAATATTTTAAGTTGCAAGAAGCTGCTTTTAGAATCCATATACACTTTATGAGCATCCTTAAGGTACCTGGACTATACTGCTGGAGCAATATGTGTCCCAAGTTCTACCTCCCATTTAACCCTACATGATTCCATGTGGTCCCCCCGGGCATCACGGATAATAGCATAAATCTTACTGATGACTCCTTTCCCTGAGATGGATTTGTGTAGAGTAGACAGCCAGAGCCATTTCTTGTTAGGCTTATTGTGAGAGAGGAAGGATGTAATGAAGATGCGAATTTGAAGAAATCTCCAGAAGTCCGTGCAAGGAAGCTGGTACATTTGTTGGATCTGTGGGAAGGATAGCATAGTATCCGAATCTGGGAATAGGAGGTCTTGCACCTTACAAATTCCTTTGTCTTCCCATGAAGGCCAGTTAATAGGTTGGCCTCCTATGGTGAATGTAGTATTGCACCATAAAGATGCATATCTCAGAGGCGGGCTCCATGAGTGCTTTGGGGTGCATGAGAGGGCCATACATCTGCACCAGGCATGGCGGGATTCCCTCATTATAGGTGATAGATTAGAGACACCCATGGCACCCTGCTCCAGTAATGCACAGAGCGGGATGGGCGAGGCAACACCAGATTCTAGATCCAGCCATTGGGAAGAGGATGTAAAAGGAGGAGTGAACCATTTGAGGGTTTGAGCCATTATACTTGCCAAATGGTAACCTTTAAGCCATGATACTCCTAGTCCACCCTTTGTCCAATGGACACGTAGTTTCCACTTCCCCCATCTAAATATTTTGCCCTCCTAGATGAAAGACGACACCATCCTCTCCAATGAAGAAAGAAATTTGTGAGACAGGGAGATCGGGAGGTTATTAAAGAGGTATGTGACCTTGGGAGGAGGATCATGTGCATGGCCGCCACTCTTCCTGGCAACGATAGGTGCAATCTGTGCCACCTGTCAATTTCAACTCTCAACTGTTTTAGTAAAGGGGTGAAATTTGAAGATTCAAGGTCCGACCACTTGATGGGTATATAAATCCCAAGGTAAGTGAAGTCTTGCACGGCCCAACTCAGGTCTGTGCCGGAGATGCAGTCGCACGTGCATAGTGGGTTAAGGAGGGCCAGAGTGGTCTTTCTTTGATTCACCCTTAAGCCAGATAGTGAGGCAAACTCTTGTAGGATTTCCAGTGTCTTTGGTATGGACCAGCGAGGATGAGACAAGGTAAGCTGCAGGTCGTCAGCGTATACTGCTACGACATAATCTTTACCATGCACTGAGATACCAGAGGGGCCGTCTGCGCTGTGTAGGGCCCTGATCAGTGGATCCAGGGCAAGCAAAAAAAGAAGAGGGGATAAGGGGCAACCCTGCCTCATGCCTCTGTGTAATGAGAAGAGAGAAGATATATCAGAGTTGGTTAATATACGGGCTTTTGGGGAATTATACAGGGTTGAGAACCATTGACAAGAAATGGGGCCCAAATCCATACAGACGGAGGAGTTCGTGCAAATAGCACCATTCCAGGGAATCAAATGCTTTGGTGAAATCCATGGCCAGTGCTGCCATAGGAATTTTGGCTCTAGCTGCTATCCACTTTAGGTTGAGGATCAATCTGGTATTGTCCGATCCCAGTTTGCCAGACATGAAGCCTACTGGGGAGGGATGAATCATTGAGGGAAGAATAGTTTGTAGCCTTGTGGCTAATATTTTGGCCAATATTTTGGTATCTATGGGGATCAGAGAAATAGGGCAAAAGTTAGTGCAATCGAGGGCGTCATTGGACTTCTTAGGTAACAAGGTGATCAAGGCCTCGATCATTGAGGGTGGTAATGTGTCGGTAGAGTGAGCTGACTGCATTACTGTTAGGAGAGGGGAGGCAATCTCTTTTTCCAGGGCCCAATAGAACTCATCCATCAGCCCATCAGGGCCTGGAGCCTTGCCCTTGGGTAGGCAGGAGATAGCCTGTTGCAGTTCAGGGCCCATGATAGCTTCCTCTAACAAGCTGGACTGTTCGGCTGAGAGGGTGGGGATAGCGAAGTTACGACAGAACTGTGATAAGTTATGTGGTAAATGAGCTGCCAACTGAGAGGTCTGGGACTCATACAGGGACTGGTAGAAGGCCTGCATAATTGCATTGATACCAGCTAAGTCAGTAACAGACGTATCAGAGCGGGAGCGCAAGGCATGGATCTTAGTAGAAGCTTGCTGTTTGCGCAGCTGATGTGCCAACTATTTCCCACCCTTGTCCGCCCCCTTCCCAATACGAGTGCCGGGACCTCAAGAGCAGCCATTTCACCTTATTGGAGAGGAGGGAGTTAATTTCGTATTTAAGTCCATTAATCTGATGTAGTAGCAAGATGTCTTGACTGGTCATGTGGGGGCTTTAAAGTGAGTTTCTAAGCTAGCTAGTTCCGTTTTGAGTCTGGCCATGGATCGGTTTCTATCTTTATTTTGTGGGCAGCAAATGCTATTATGTGCCCCTGATGCTGGCTTTTAAAGGCATCCCACACTGTCGACACTGGCACTCCAGTCCATATTCAGATCAAAATATTCCGAGCTTTTACATAGTGACTTTTGGAAGTCTGGGTCTCTGAACAGGAGAGGCTGCATCTCCATCTTGTACCCTTAAGGTGGGACCCTGAGTGGGAATATGTAGTCGACACGGTTCATGATCTGAGATGATGATACTACCGATGGTGTTGTCCAACATATCCCCCAAGGCAGCCTTATTGGCTAGCCAGTAATTGATCTGACTGTGGACACCATGTGAGGCAGACTAGTATGAGTAGTCCCACCTGGAGAGGTGGGAGATTCTCTAAACGCCTGCCAGGCCCCATTCCTGCTGTAGAGCTTGAAGAGCAGGGAGAGATTTGGGGTGTGCCTGGGGGTGGGTGAGGATTTGTCTAAGAAGATATCCAGTACTAAATTAAAGTCACCTCCCAGCAGGAGTGGAGTGGGGCCGGTGGCTTATTCTAACATGGAGATGGCTTGACTCACTTCGGGGAAGAAGTCAGCCTGGTCGACATTGGGTGCATATATGTTACCCAGTATCAACTTGCCCGAGGGGGAGGCTAATCTAGCCAGAATCCAATGACCCTGTTTGTCGAATCTGGTTTCCTCCACCGTCCAGTTGCAAGACTGTCGTATAAGGATGGCCACCCCTTTTGTTTTGGACGTAGCTGAACTGCCACATACTGTGCCGACCCAGGATTTTTTAAGCCACTGAGTGGACTTACTGAGGAGGTGCATCTCTTGTAGGATAGCTATATCCGTGCACAGGAGCGGAGGTGTTGTATAACTTTGGTGCACTTAACAGGATGGTTAAGCCCTTTTACATTCCATGATACCAATCATAAGTTATGTATTTTGTGTCATCCATATCTAGTTGTGGGGGCTATACAGGGAAAAGGGAGTGAGGAAAACCTTTGAATTTTGGGCTATGAAACAAATAACAAGTGAAGCACTTGAAATAGAGTAAATAACAAACTATGGAACTGAGAACAACTGAACAGAGGGGAAAAGCCCCAGTACTTGAAACAAAAGTTATCCAATGGCAGTATCTAAACCGAGCTTACAATTAATCACCAATGGTCTGTTAAAGCAGTAGCAAATGCTAAGTTAAACCTAAGTATATTTTATAATATGTAACTAGTACATGTTAAGAGCCTACAATTAAGAACACTATGTGATTTACGCTACAAGCAGTGGATGCTATTGCAAAAGAGGATATCTCAGATCCAGTATCCTCATCTACGCAAGTGTCCACTCCCCTTGGGGAACAAGAAAAGAGGCAACCAACAAAAATTCTCTCCTTGTCTGGCATTCAGACCCAAGATGCTAGGTAGACCAAGGGGGAGGGAGGAAGGGAGGAAGTGATAGATACTAATGAGGTGACACCCAATCACGTGGGAGGTTAAGTAATTCACCTCCATCCAACATTACAATGCCTATATAACCATGGCTCAGCCTAAATATGATAAGGTGCTCCCCCTGGTATGATGTCCCTGTTCACCAACTATCCAAGGTATCCAAGGGACTTGGTGTAACCCCCCCCTTAGGGATTACCAGCCTAACCTGCACTAGTATGGTAGAGGGACAGAGGACAAGGTGCTACTAAAATTAGCTCTTGTCCTATATATAGATTAGCTGTGTGATTCAACTTGGGGGGGGCAACCACACTTTACCAGGGTGCCGCTTGGTATATAACAAGGCAGTTATAAGCCCAGGATATGGGCAGTATGGCACTAGAGTCAGCCAGGTGAGTTCTTACTACTTGCCCCAGATTCGTCTTCCTCCAGTTGGGGCTCTGAAGAGACAGAGTCGAGTTCAGAGTTGTGGAAACCACTGCAGCATAAGATTTGTCTCCGGGATGAGATTTGCTGAATGAGTCTGCCTCTTCCACTAAGACGTCGTCCGAGATTTCTGCCCAGTCCCTGGGAGCCACTTGTCATGCAGCTGTACCTGATGCAAGCACTTGTTGAGCCGTGCGTGGAGATGTGTCCCTTGGCATTTTAGCCATTGGGGCAGTTTCTGCCTGCTCTGTTGGAGATACCTGGCCGCTTCTATAGCACTGACTGAGCGCATATGAGCCCCCACTGATCTGGGGGAGGAATGATTGCTCCGTGTGAAGTCTGTACCAGGTTCGGCCAGCGAGCTGTGCGATCTAAGTTCTTAGCCATAGGGGATGCCTTGTTGGAGGGACCTGGTGCACTGACAAACCACTCCCTGGAAGGTGACTTGGCACAAGCAGAGTTCCTATGTGTTAGGGCATCCTCAGGCTCCCAAAGCCTCCTGGGATTAGTAGTCATAGAGGGCAGGTTAGGCCAGAACCTGCAAGCCAGTGCTCCACCTCATCAGGCCCCTCTGCCAGCAGCTCTCTTCCTTCTTTATAAACCAGCAATTTGGTGAGTCATTTAAAATGATATTGAAAATTATGTGCTGCCAAAAGTTTCTTTATGGGACCAAATGTTCTGCGCCTGCAGGTGGTCTCCTGTGCGAAATCTCTATATATCAAGATGGAAGCCCCTTGCCATTGAATCTCCCTTAGATCCCGGGCTGCTCTAAGTATGCATTCTTTGGTGGAGTACCTAAGGAGATAGGCCACAATGGGTCTAGGGGCAGCATTCAGTCTGTCTCTTCTCCCCAGAATCCGGTGGGCACGCCGACCTCCATCGGGCCCTCCAGCGCCTCCCAAGCATCATGGGAGCTCCTCATTCAGAAGTTTCTCCATGGAGGCCCCTTCAGCCCCCTCTGGAATGCCAATGATATGAAGGTTGTTTTGGCATCCTCTGTTTTCCTGATCCTCCACCCTAGCAGTTAAAATCTTTAGCTTCTCAGCCTGGCATAAGACTGTAGGTTGAAGTTTGGCCAGTTGTGTTTCTAGAGCTTCAGCTGTTTGTTCCGCCACATTAAGCCAGTCCTGGAGGGATCTAACATCAGCCGTGGTGCCAGTTAAAGTACTGTTAATATCATCGACTCTGAGCAGTACAGTTTCCAGCATTCGTTTTATGTAGCTTAATGATTCCCCCACTGATCCCAAGGGTGAGTCTGTCAGCAGCTGGTTGTGTGCCATTGGAGGAGAATTACTGCTTTCCATCCTGCCCCAAAGTAAGAAACTACCATTTTATAGCTTGCTGTGTGCTGGATGGAGGATTGGACAAATCACAGCGGGGTGGGCAGATTGCAAACAGGGCCCCGACACCTATGCCCTAGACACGCATTCGACTTGCGCGCACAAGAGTATGCGGCACTAAGAGTGATGAAAACTGCTGTGTAGTCACACCGCGCAGTACTAGACGTCTTCACGAACAGGGGAACTGATTTTGGGGTAGGGAATCCCCCTGGGTCAGGCCATGTAAATGCTGCGAATTGCCAGAATCAGAGGAACTAAAAAGTTAAGCGGCCATTTCCTTGGTGGCCAAACCACCACCATGGGATATAAGGACTCTCGATTTAAATTTTATTTATTCTAGATAATATTCATGACTTCTGGGTTTATAAGCTGCATGACTCTCATATATATAGAGGATATACAATGGTCTGTGTTCAAATATTTATTTATTTATGTCTTTGAGAACTGGGTGGGTGCACTGTTCCAATGGACCATTTCAGGCACGACCTGAGCCACTAGCATGGCACAGTAAAATGGACTGCGTTCAAAGATGCCATTTATTTCCATGTAGGGGCGGGACCGTAACTCACTAGTGGTAAAGTCATGAGTGAGTTATGAAAGTCCCGCCACCTTACAATGGAAATTAATGGCATGTTTGAACACAGTCCGTTGAATGTTCTGTATACAGTGTGTGTGTGTGTCTGTGTGACAATTAAGGGCAGATTCATTGTGGGACTGGCAGAATGGGCTGTCAATCAAGCTGACTGTGAAGTATACAAGTGAAAAATAAACAGTGTTATTTGCCCATTGTGTATATAACATAATTTATCTTTCACTTGGGTTAGAGTCTTTGGAAAATAATGTATTTATTTAAGTAGTGGAATCCCTACATAAATTGTATACATATGAGACATTATCTGACTAGTGATGTATGTGTTAATCTTCTCATAGGAATTTTAGTGCAGATGAATTGTCTGCACACTAAAAAGTTTTATTAATGTATTCTTATGGTCCCTCCACCATACTACTCTTTAAGGACTTTTGACTACATTGTTACTGTGCCATTTCAAATGTAACACATTTCTTTATGAATGGTGTATTTTCTTTTAAATGTTTTCAGTGTGGATGTAATGGAAGTGACCCTTCAATATGAAATAAGTACTGAAAAAAAATTTGAAATTATAAGTTAAAAAAATCTGGGACTGTAAATAAGAAAATAGACTATTTCAAAACAAACACATAAAGCAATATTCTTGGGTGATTAAATAGACTTCTCATATGCCTAAATTTACAATTATGTTTGAAAATGTAAACATTGTTTATGTTCCCTTTAATGGTGACCTTATGGGATTTTAAGGGAATAGGTTTACCAATAAAAAGAGCCAGCGTTCTTGCTCATTTAAACTCTAGTAAAACTGATATTGCTGTCCTTCAAGAGATCCATCTAACTCCATCTGAGGGCAAAAACTGTGATCAAGGGTGATCATGGTTTATTATAGGTGCTTTACCATCATAAAAAGGGGAGTGACTATTCTTATTAGAAAAGGGATCAATCTGATAGTAGCATCTCATAAAACAGACTCAGAGGGGGAGATGACAGACCCTTACTGGAAGGTTTAATAATAGACCAGGTATAAATGGAGGTGGGGTGTCACCTGAGAGCTAAATATAAGCTGACAGTTGTTTAATGTAACAGATATACCCAAAATTCATTTTCTGTTGATCACATGAATGCTGGGGCAAAATGGTAGTTTGCATCAATTTTGTACTGACACCTTGACAAATTTGCTATTTTCAGCTCCACATATTTAATGCAGATTCTTGGGCCATTACTTTGAGTAAGTGAAATATACTTTCAAGTGTGGACTCAATGAACAGGCAGGAGTTCGAGCTTTAAATGCATAACCATACATTACCTCAAAGGATTAATGTTAAAAGTTATGGGGTTAAATAAAAACCACCACCACTTAATGTCTTGTGAAATTTCAAAATATTCTTATATTTAATCTTGTCAGGATTTGTTGTGCTTTATAATATAGTTATATGTTGTCTAAAAGGGTAAAGATTCTGCTGTAAAATGCATATGTGGTTGTGAAATCTTAAGGTAATATGATAGGATAAATTGATAAAAGGGAAGACACCATTAATAGACAACATTTTAGCAAGTTTATACTTTGAGTTCTTCACACCATATCTTCTGTGTTTATATATGTGTGGCATATGTATGTATATATATGTGTGTGTATATATATATATATATATATATATATATATATATATATCTATATCTATATATATATATATGTATGTATGTATATATATATATATATATATATATATATATATATATATACACACACACACATTACTTTTTATTTCAGACTCTGTGAGGATGTCTCTAAACTTTTCTGTCAAGTGGAAATGTGGAGAGGAAAATCTTAGGACCCTGCAGTGTGTAGTGCATTACCCTGCCCTGGCAACAAGAGACTCTGAAGTTGAAGTAACTCCTCTGAGTGACAAAAGTTACTGCACACTTATAGAGAGTTAAGTTATAGAGAGTTGAACCCAGTTAGGTGGTGAAAATCATCATGATGAGCAGTGTGTATCAATTAAAATGCCTAACTATGACCCTGCCAAGCATAGCTACCATAGACAATGCTATCAAAGTTCACAAAAGCCAAGAGTATCAGAAAATCTGGAGAACAGTCAGTGCAGCACAGGACTCCCTTAGTCCATTACCTACACACAGTCAGACAATACTGACCCTATCTCTCGAGTTGTCAGTGCATGTACTTATTATATACCCTCCCTTTTGGTCAGCTGACTAAGCATCATCACTTTGTTAGACATTTTAATTAGGACCTTTTTATTATTCAGAGAAAGTACTGAGGTGCAGTCCTATAAACTGAAACAGTTTTCATAAGGCTAAAAGGACTGTGCCAAAAGAATTAAATTTAAGGTAAAGGGGAACTAGTTTGAGTGACAGTTGTTGTATTATAAAAAGGGGCCACAAGTAGGGTTACCACCTTTTAAGATGTCCAAAGTGGGACATTTCTTACTGAAACTGGATTTTTCGCAGGACATTATGTCATCTTGACCAATGCAACAGACATGTTTTCTCTAAATAATCAGAATTAAGACTCAGTGTTGTAGTTTTTTAGTTGTTTCTTGTGTTTTTTATTATTTTAAGATATTTTAATTAAGGTATTATAGTTTTTGCAACATTTATAGAGGAAAATCAGAAAATATTTTTTCCACTATAATGTCAGGACATTTAGTATTTTTCATGTCTTTCTGCAGGACACAGCTGCCCAAATCAGGACTGTCCTGCAAAATAGGGACAGGTGGTAACCCTAGCCACAAGAGGCCACTGCTCCCTATAGTGAGGGCTTCAGTCAGACTCCAGCTTCAGGTGAGTACGGACATACTTTTCCTTGTCTGCTTTTCTGGGCAGCAGCTAGCAGTAGTAGTCAGGGTATGTGGTTTTACACCTTCTTTGCTTCACTAACAGCTTCTTAACTCTCTTTTAAGCAGGTTTAAAGCAGGTCTGGTTTCAAGGTTTAAAGTAAAGGTTTTATCCCATATTTATTGTTGGGCAAAATAGGCAGCTCACTCATGTTTAACTGGGGTTTGCTTTATCTAAAAACAAGGCACTTTCTTTTACTCACTCTGCATATTGGGGCAAATAAATAAAATAAACTATCCATAGACACGCTGTTTACATGCAGATTGCAGTACTGTTTCCCTGTGTTCCCATATGCTTACTAATAAATGTCATGACAACAATGTTTTACTTAAGACAGGTACAGAGCTGTACATGGTTTCTTATATACTTGTGTATAATACAACAATACTTTTATTATTCATTTTGCATAATTCCCTGTTCCACAACAACAACAGGATACAGAAAACAAACAGGGAAGGGACTTGCTGTTGTGCATATAATTTATTATTTCTTTCAACCTCTAAGGCAGTAGTCTTTCTCTGCCTAATGAACTGCACAACCCTCATTTACTTGGGTTATTTTTTTTCTGTGCTTTACTCTGCACATTTCTCACTTTCTAGCAACAAAACCAGTTTATAACTCATACTCTAATTTGGCTCCTTTGTCAGAGAGCTCAAGGTCACATGAACTTGACCTCCTATGTATGGGCCCATGGAAGGAAGAGAAATAAAAGGAAGAGTTATAAGTAAAGATATAGGCTTGTCTGGAGGTGGTCTGCCTCAAAACAGGAAATAAGTGGATAGCCTTATTAGAATGGAGAATAGCAAGAATGGTTGCAACCTTAAAGAAACTGAATGGGGTCCTAAGACAGTGGCAGGGACGAACTGTGTCACAGACAAGACCCCAGATGATCAGAATAAAAGTGATGATGAGGATGACAATGAGCAGTCTGATGGAATTGGGCTTGAGGCAGTTTGGCATGCAATTGAAGACAGTGTGCTTCAAAGATACCAAGCCGTTTCAATTAAAGTGTTGAATGAAATCTGGAGTTGGATTAGGAGATCGGCGATATCATTGTACACTTAGAAACCAGCTGAAAAGAAATATGGGGATTCACTTTTATTTTTAACAGTTGGTCCTCAAAAACCACTAGTTGTAATCAGTGCTGAATCATTAATGGGCAGTGCATCAGTCACAGAACTTTTGAGAATGGATGACAATCAAGTCATTAACATGCTGCTTCCTTGTTGCATGAACATATCTTAAGATTTGTGGAGACAGCATCTTCACTATCATGGCCACCAATGGTGGATGCTCTCCTGAGTAAAGAACAACAGCCCCCAGAGACAGTTCCATCATTTTTCTTGCATGTACTAAAATCCCCCAAATATAATGGAGAGGAACAAGTTTCCCAGTTGTCAAAGTTCTACTCAGAAGACCTAATTCATGGTGCCACACACAGCAAGTTTCTCACTACAAAACATGCACTTGTTGGAGTTGTGCTGCACAATATCATCAGACAGAAAATGCCCGTGAACATCCTGTTTCATTTAGAAAATAGTTGCAGTTATGACCAAGTTTGTGAAATTGAAACTGGTTCAGCGGAACTTTCTCAGCATTTTCAAGAGCAAGGTCAGTTACTGCCACTTCAGTCAAAATCAGAATCCTTTGTTGTCTTAACAGTTTTCTGGATGGACAACTTTGATCAGAACTTTGAAACAGTAACATGACATGGAGCAATATACAATACACATAGTGTTGTACACCAAGAAGAATCTGAAGGTTCCATTCTCCAAGAACATTCTATTGAAATTCCTCACTCAAAAAGGACAATTGTATCTAATGATAATGAATTAGAAAATTGACAGGTGAATTCAAAGAAGGAGCTAATCACATTTGGCAATATGCCAAAGTCTACTGTGCCAACATGAGTGGTAAATATTGGCAAGGCAAAGTTAATGCTTGGGAATGCAGCTGGGAAGCACACAAGGAGGATCAGCTTGTCCCAAGGTTTACCAATTGGCTGATGCTAGTTTGTAACAATCATTCAAGTTCACAAAAGAAGACAGTTATCACATATCTTCCACCCATCCACAAATCCATCACTGATTATGCCACTGTAGTTGAATACCTCACACAAACACAAGAAATAGCTCAGCAAGTAATATGCCCTGTGTTCAACTGACACAATGTTGGAACAGCAGCAAAGGCATATCATGTTGTGTGGAATTTCCTGATCAGTTCCACAGTGTCATAATTCATTTGGAAGATTTCCACCTATTCCTGGAAAACTTTGACATTATAGGACAGTTAGTTGGTGGCAGCGGCTTTGAGTACATAGTATTACAGGCTGGTCTTTGTGCAGCTGGCAACATAAGGGGAGTTTGCATGGGAAACATTACTATCAAGCATGGACTGCACATGAGCAGTTTGCAGATGCCTTAGAGCAATTGCTTCAGGTTAGACTTCAAGAGTATTGAACAGAATTGAATGCCACCCTCCAGTATTGCTTGACCTGATCAGATCATCACCTCAACCCATAGACATCCATAAACTGCTTCAGGAAGATGAGGTTGTCACTTTCCAGACTAAGTATGAGGCCTTCAGGCAGCGGATTCATTCGGTGAGCTGGGGAAACCCACAGCTCTGGATGACATATCTGGATATAGTGGATTGGCAGCATTTGCTCCACACAACAATAAAAGAAAACAACTTTGAATAAAAGAAAACAACTTTGATCTTAGACTACTGTGTTAGAAATACTTACTGCCCATTTTTCACCTTCAACAAGCAAAATTATGCTCCATATGGGGCTTACTATGGCACACACTTGAAACTCTTGAAGCTTCTCATCCAGGGTCCAAGACATTAATTGAAAAGCAAGGGCTCTTTGTTCAAAGGAGCCATCACAAAGCTTCTAGGGAATCAGTTGACCAAGCTGGTGAGCAGACATATAATCAAAGTGCCAAAATTATAGGTGGAATCAAACACTTTGCTGCAAATCAAATGGCCTATGATAAATGGGTGTTAAATCTGTCACATCTAGCAAAATTCAGAGAGGCACTTTTGGAGATGACTGGCCTTCACAGTTCAGCCAGTAATCGGCAAAAAGCATGCAGGCCATCTGAAATCGTCAAGTCAGAAAAATGTGTCAAAGCCATATTGACTCTTCTTGACCAAGAGTTTATCAACCCATTCAGTGCTACTTTAGATGCTGAAAGATTGTACAATTTGTCATTGGGAAGACCTGTTGCACCTGATATTGAAGAGAACCTCACCAGTATCATTGAACGAGGTACAGAAATGTATGAATGGTTTGTCAAAGAAAGACTGTAAAGTGGTAAAAAGAAATATTTTGATCCAATTTCAAAAGCCCCAGTGAAAACCTTCAATGATGCAAATAAAAAAAAACACAAGCAACTACCACAGGAAAAGTTACAGGAATTAAATTTTAAAGAGATATATTGGCAAAACTTCTTTCCTGTAGATATAAACAAGTTAGTAACATTTTTCCTGGGCCCAGTCCCACTGAGTCTAGTCAATGCAAATGAAACTAGATGGACAACACCAAAAAGCAAGTTACTTGCATTGCTAACAGGATACTATCCAGTGTCAGACACTTTGGAGCTTCCCCCCAGGAAAAGTGTCTCAGCATACATAGTTGATCTAATGGCAACAGTGTGGATTATGACAGGAATCCCTGAAACCTTAAGTGATCTGGCAATGAAACTCCTGAATAGTCTTCCAAAGGGATTTGTAAGAGTGGATGTTGTTGCAGATACATACACAGAGCAGTCAATCCAAGAGGCTGAGAGATTTCAAGGCAGATTTAATGAGAAGCATATTATCAAAGGACCCAACACCATAGTGCCAAAGAATTTCAGTTACTTCCTTTCTAATGGCTCTAACAAGGTATGCCTGACTGATTTGATCATGCAGGTCTGGGGAGAAAATTGCACGAGGTTGCCAGAGGGCCAAGTGATCTATTTTTTTTTGAAGAGAGACAAATGCTACACGATCACCAAAGAAGGGCTGTAGTTGTGGATGATCTCTGTTCTGACCAGGAAGAAGCAGACACAAAAATTACCCCTCATGTGCATCATGCTATTATGATACATCCGGGTCCTGTCATCATCCGTTCACCATCTGTGGATACCGATATACCAGTAATTTTACTGTCATTATTTTCAGAATGCAAGCAAAGTATATACTCGACAATGGCCATGGTAACAGTAGGAAGATCTTTGACATTAGCAAAAGTGAAATGACCACTGCAACAAAGAAAGCCTTAGTCAGTTTCCATGCATTCACAGACAATGACTATGTTTCTGCATTCTTCAAAAAGGGTAAGAAGATTTGCTGGAATGTCCTTGAAAAATACACCAAATTCATGGATGCCTTTCAGAAACTTGGGAGTAATTGGCAAGTGGATAAGGGTGTTGCAGCTCTGTTGGAGCAGTATGTCTGTAAACTGTGTGGAAGGAAACAAGTTACTAGCATAAATATAGTGAGGCAGCAGATCTTCTGGGAGAAATATAACAAAGACAACAGAATGATTGCTCCGACTCTGCTACCATCCTGCCAGGAAACCCTGAAGTTACATATTCTACAAGCCAACTACATCTGCCAGTTGTGGAGGCTTTCTTCTGTTGCAGTTATCAATGCCCAAAATGCAGCTTTGCACGGTTGGACTAATGATCTCAATGTAAAATGTATGGACATACCATTTCCAGATGATGTTATGTCTCTGCTATATAATGCAAATGATGAGGACTCAGATGAGGACTAAGATGTATGTGATTACCAGGATGATATTGGTGTATCTGACAATGATGAAGATTTTTCCTAAATGGACAAGACTAAGTTCCACTACTTTACCAACTGTCATATTTTAAATTTTACATTTATAACTGCCTGGTTAGACTGCACCTAGAGTACTACATGCAGTTTTGGCACCCATACTTGAAAATGACATTTGCACTTCTGGAGAGGGTCAGAGGAGGGCAACCAGCATGATACAGGGTCTGGTGGAAAGATCCTATGAGGAGACACTTGAAGAGCTAAACTTGTACTCTTTGGAGGAGAGGAGGGACAGAAGGGTATGATCAAGGTCTTCAAATATCTAAAGGGAGTGAACAGAGTCAGCCTAAATAAGGTGTTCCAGCTGAGGGAGAAAGGGGCCTCCAGGGGGTATTCCATGAGGCTGGTTGGTGGGAGACTTGGGGAGGGGGAGACTAGGAGACACTACTTTACCAAGTGGGTGGTGGGCCCATGGAATGCACTGCCTGCGGAACTGGTGGCTGTTGATACAGTGGAGGGACTCAAGAGGGGCTGGGACAGGTATAAGGGTAAGGTAAAGCTAAGGAATGCCAGATCTGGAGGTGTAACCCTGATGGGGGTTGGGGTTTGGGGAATTTATGGGAGAGGTGGGTAGGGCAGCAATGATGTCCTGACCGGGTGCTGATTTTTGAGCAGACTCGATAGACCTTTAGGCCTACTTTGCTGGCATCTTAGTATGTTAGTATTTTTTGAACTAACATTTTTTTGTGTAAACAAAGGTGTTTTTTCTTTTA
The DNA here is from genome assembly GCA_016271365.2 of Neoceratodus forsteri. Classification (NCBI taxonomy): domain Eukaryota; kingdom Metazoa; phylum Chordata; order Ceratodontiformes; family Ceratodontidae; genus Neoceratodus; species Neoceratodus forsteri. The sequence goes on along the minus strand of CM028129.1, from coordinate 1,211,398,055 downwards.
GATACATTTCCTTCTTTAAAATGTTTTTTAATTAAAGGGACAGGAATTGATTATTTATGTGCAGCTGTTTGAAATGTCTCTAGTTTCATAAATTATTCATACCTCTAAAGGGATCCCTATTTAACTGTGTCTGAATAAAAGCTGAAGCTGTCAGTTGTGTTTTGTATTGTTTTCTTTGTATGGACAATATTCTGTGCAGTTCCTTTCATGGAACAAGAATCGGAGTTTGACTATGCTCACTTCATGGTTTCAGAACTGTGGACACTGTACTGATAAGTTCATGCTCACATTTTCTGAAACCATGAAGTGACATAGTTAAAACTCAAATTCTTGGCGCACTCAGACCCTACCCAGCTTAAAAATCCTTACAGGACTCTTCACAGAGATAGTTCACCTCCACAAACTTGTCCTCAACTACAAAAAAACAAATGCTATTTGCACACCCTCAACATAAAACAGCATGACCAAGTTATCCATACTAAACTCACAGGGTGCCATGTTGGATGCAGTTTCCAATTTTAAATATCTAGGGGTCACACTAGACTCGGACCTTACTTTCCATGAGCATATAGCATTGACTTGCTCTGCTATAAACATTAGAATCGGCCTCCTGTAAAAATATAGGCCCTAACTCCATCCTGATGCCCTCCGCTTAGATATCTCTAGCTCCATCCTTTCCCTGGTAGACTATGGCATAATCATATATGGCACCGCCTCTGACACTGCCCTATCCAGCATGAAACACACTCTTAAAGCATGCCAGCTGGCCACAGGCTGTGATCGCCTCACACATACCTGTGACCGCTACCAACAGTCATCATGGCTAAATTTCCAGGGGTGACTTTCTCTATCAGACCTGCCTATTGGCCAAAAAAAATACAACTAGGGTTAGCCCCCCCCCCGGCTGTTTATCACTCCTTCAAATGTGCTTGCCAACAAGGGCCACAAGACGCTCTAACGCTACTACCTTCCGCATCCCTTTTGCAAGGACCACTGCCAGCCAAAGATCCTTTTACTACAGGGCACCACACTGGATGAACTCCCTCCCTGATACTGCCCTCTCAATCCCAAGGCTAGGGTCTTAAACCAGTGCTGTGCACCCATATTTTGTTAAACAGTTACTGTGATTGCTCATAAGCTCCTCTTTAGGGCTTAGGCTTCTTTGTTGCTAAATAAAAACTCTGTAAATAATATTGCCATAGATCTTTGCACTTTGGTGATGCTCTGTACATGTTTTATCCCATTGTTGTCTCTGTACTTGTTACTGTACTGTATATTACTCTGTATATGTCCTCACTAAATGTATGATGCGGAGCTTTGTAAATGAGTCCCTGACTCAAAGGGTTGTAAATTCTTAAATTGTATACAAATAAATTAATTCAAATAAATAAAAATATTTATGAAAAGGTGCCTTTCTAGAAACCAAGGCACCTGTACAACGCCTAATTAAAACATCAACAAAAACCAATACAAAAACGATTAAAACTAATAATAAATAAAGATAACAGCTTCATTTAAAATCAGAAAATGCTAGGCTAAAAGGTAGGTTTCAAAGCCTCCTTAAAAACTTTGTATGGTCAGGCAATCTCGTAACCGACGAGGTAGAGAATTCCACAGGGTCGGGGCCATAAAACAAAATGCCCTTGCCCCAGATGTCTGCAAACGAACCCTGGGAATCTCTAGCAATCCCTCATCGGTGGATTGGAGAGGGTGGAGGGGACAGTAGGGGTGAAGAAGATCTTGCAGGTAACCAGGTCGCTGATCATGTAGGGCCTTATAGGTCAGCAAACTGACCTTGAAGGTGATCTGCCACTGAACTGGCAGCCAGTGCAGACCGCTGGAGCACAGGTATTTTATGACTGGTCCTAGAGGTACAGTCAATAGCCTGGCTGCCACATTTCTGCACCAGCTGCAGGCATCGGATATTAATCCCTGGTAGCCCAAGGTAAAGGGCACTGCAGTAGTCAAGGTGGGAGGTAATGAAGGTGTGGACCAGAGTTGGAAGATCGTCAGGGGAACTAGGGAATGGGATGTAGAGGTTTAGTTAACATGCCTCTACATGCCACAATGTTTCTTTTTCTCCCAGGTAGATGTGCCTCGCTCATCATTTTTACGAGCCTTCCGGCACAGGACAGGGGCACACTCCGTCTTCTGGTGCGGCGGTACTTTTGACATGGCGCCTCAAGGAGCAAGATTAAAAAGCTAAATATCTGGAGAAAGGTTAGCTGAATTTAGTTTAAGCCATATAGGTTGTTTTAAATAGGCGTTTTTGCAGCCCCGGTGATTGCCCCCACTGTTTTGTGCTGCTTTCCTTTAACCATAACCAGCTCACATTCATCCAGTCCTGGATCTCGGCAAGACAGCTGTTAAAGACCGAAACAGCATCATCCTGGCCGGGCACAAAAGACATGTACAGCTGAGTATCACCTGCATTGCAGTGAAAATTCAAGCTTGCATCACTAATAATCGCCTCCTAATGGCAGCATGTACATCAAGAAACAACATGGGCACCAAGATGGAGCTCAGCGGCACCCCACAGGATAGGAGAATGGAGCTGAAGAAAAGCCCCAGACACCACCCTCTGAGTCCTACCTGGAGGAAGATTGAAACCATCTGAGGACCATCCCAGAAAGTCCACAGATGAACCACAGGTGCTCCAACAGTACACCATGGTCTACGGTGTCAAAAGCTGTGGAGAGATCTAGAAGGACCAAGATGGAATGGGTCTTCCGATCTCTCGCTATTAGGAGGTCATTTAGTACCCGGACAAGGGCTGTCTCCATACTATGTCTCTTCCTAAATCGGTACTGGAGAGAATCATAGACATTGTGGCTGGTCAAATAGTCATCCAGCTGCAATGCAACCACTTTCTCAATAACCTTACCCACAAAGGGCAGGTTAGAGACAGGTCTGTAGTTAGCCAGACAGTCCGGGTCCAAGGAGGGCTTTTTAAGGAGCGGTTGAACTATAGCCTCTTAGGGATCCCAAAAGATCCCCCGCACTAAGGACATCCAGACTATCTCAGCAAGGACAGGGCTGATTTTATCCACACAACCTACCAAAAGGGATGTAGGTCCAAACTACAGTTGGTCGGACGCAAAGATTGGATGACCATCACAATATCATTGATTGTGGGCCGGCCGAAGTCACACCACAAAACTGGGCACCTGACATCTCCTGCCGACCACCGCAACTCCCATTAGGGAGGGACAGATGGATCTGTAAATAGTCTTGAAGTAATGGCCCAAGAATCTGCAGTAAGTACACGTAGCTGAAAATCGCAAAATTTGATAAGATATAAAAATCAACCATAAGAAGGCAGAGTTCCTGTCCAGTGAGATTGCTGCAGACAAGAACAGACCATATCAGCTATTTTGAACTGTGGATAGACTTTCACATCCAATTTGTCTACAGCCAAAAAGCTTTTCAGTTGCACTATGCGATGAGTTTGCTCAGTTCTTCTCTGAAAGTGTGTCTCTGTCTAGTTGGGGATCCCATCAGTGAGACAAGTTTTGCCTCACAGTGATCGGCCTGGGGAAGCAGAGGCACTCTGTTTGTCTGGGTTGAGTTTAACCAGTGGGGGTGGCCAAGGTCATTGAGGCAATCTCGAAGCCCAGACACACTTACTGTGAACTGGACCTAGCCCTGACTTGTTTCTTGATGAGCTGTGTTAGGACCATTGGCCTGGTGTTTGCTAGGGTTGTATGGTGTTCTTTGTTGGATGAAGTCTTTCCAGATACCTTGAAAGAGGCTCTGGTGAGGCCCCTCTTGAAGAAGCCATCTCTCAACCCTGATGTCCTGGAGAATTACTGTCCGATCTCCAACCTTCCATTTTTGGGAAAGGTTGTTGAGAAAATAGTGGTGCAGCAGCTCAAAGAGCATCTCATGACCTTTGATATCTATGAGCCATTCCAGTCGGGTTTCAGGGCCAGGCATAGCACTGAAACAGCATTAGTTAGGGTGCAAAATGATCTCCTCAGGCTAGAGATAGAGGAAGCAGGTCGTCTCTTGTGCTCCTTGATCTCGATCAGCATTTGACACTGTGGATCATGTTGTGCTTCTGATTGCCTTAGAGAGTATTGTGGACTCACTGATACTGTCATCAACTGGGTTGAGTCCTATCTCTCTCACAGGAAGCAGCAGGTAGTTATGGGGAATTTCTCCTCCCCAAGCTCCTGCCATATGGAGTACCTCAGGGCTTGATCTTGTCGCTGATGTTATTCACAGTGTACATGCTGCCCGGGAGAGCTCATTAGGCATTACAGTGTGGGTTTCACTGCTATGCAGGTGATACCCAGTTTTATATGTCCTTTGCCACTTGAACACAGGATGCCATGGAAGTGCTTAACAACTGCCTGACTGAGATAGATTGGATGTCCTCCAACTAGTTGTGACTTAACCCCGACAAGACGGAGGTCCTTGGTGATTGAGCTGGGTCGCAGGCATGATGGGAATGCTTCCAGAGTGGCTACAGGATTGTTCCTGGGATCCGCCCATTGATGGCCTCCTAGGGTGTAGGGTCTTGGTGTTATCCTGGATGACAGATTGACACTTGAAGCTTAGATGTCATCTGTGGCCAAAGTGGTTTCTACATACTTAGGAGTATCACCAGGATTAAACCCCTAGTTCTGCCCAAAGACCTGCCGCCACTGGTACATGCCTTGTTACATCCAGGTTTGATTACTGCAATGCTCTATACTTGGGGTCACTGGAGGGACCCTCCACTGACTGCAGCTGGTGTAGAATACAGCAGCCAGGTTACTGATGGACCTGTCTAGGTTCAGTCATGTGACCCCAGTTCTGCGAGCTCTGCACTGGCTGCCTGTCAGGTGAAGGATCCTCTTCAAGATAGGCTTGCTCACCTACAAGGCCCTATATGGACTGGGCCCTGGCTATCTGTCTGATCTCCTACCACCTGCCACCTCAATCCTTTCCCTCCTCTCCTCGACCAAGGGACTTCTTGTTGTTCCTAGGGCTAGATTAAAAACCTTCGGTGACCGTGCTTTTGGTGCACAGGACTGGCCCCGTGGAACTCCTTTCCAGCCTGTGTTAGGGAGGCACCAACAGTCGATAGGTTTAAAAAGGGTTCACAGACTTACTTATTTTGTTTGGCTTTCCCTGATGACGGTGACTGACCACTACTAGTTTAAAGTTTAGATATTCTAATATTTTGTTTGTTTTAATATTTATGCATGCTCTATGTGTTGTATATTTATCTGTTTTACCCTACCTTTTTTATGTAAGGTGTCCAGAGCCTCAGGGATTAGGCGCCATATAAATAAACGTGCCTTGCCTATAAACTTGCTAAAATTTTGTCAATTGATGGTGTCTTCACTTTTATCAATTTATCATCTTATACTACCTTAAGACTTCAAAATCTATGTATGCATTTCAAAGCAGAATCCTTACCCTTTTAGAAACATAAAATTATATTATAAAGTGCAACAAATCCTATCTGACAAGATTAAATATAAGAATATTTTGAAATTTCGTAAGAAATTAAGGGGTGGTGGTTGGTATTTAACCCTATAACTTTTAACATTAATCTTCTGAGGTAACATATGGGTATGCAATTTAAAGCTATAACTCCTGCCTATTGATTGAGACCACACTTGAATGTATATTTCACTTACTCTCGAAGTAATGACCCAAGAATCTGCATTAGGTACATGAAGCTGAAAATTGTCAAATTTATCAAGGTGTCAGTACAAAATTGATGCAAACTACCATTTTGCCCCAGCATTCGTGCGATCAACAGACAGATCATGAATTTGGGTATATCTGCTACACTGAACAACCATCTGCATTTATTTAGCTCTCAGGTAACATCTCACCTCCATCTACACCCGCTCTATAATGTCCCCCTACTGATTTGTAACATTTTTGTCCCAGTTTATAACTCTTCTGAATTCATTGCTGAAATAGCTAGTGAGCTGTGAAGGACTACAGAAAGTGGATTAATATTAGGAGATGACTTTCACTGACAATTGACCCAGTATTGGACAGGTCAAGTAATGGGACCTGACTACGACAAGCATTGACTAATACCAACCGTGTTGGCTTGCTGGTATTCACTGTGTAATTATTGGACATAGCACAGCAGTTTCCTATGCTTTCTGAATGTGTACCTGATGATGGGACTTGGTGATGAAAGGATGTTGAAATAAGCATATAGTGTTCTTAATATTTCTTGTGTTTTTAAACCATATTGCTAAAGCGAGAAAAGTGTTGCTTTTATTTGGGGAGCTGTATTTTCTTTTCACATTGGGGACTGTCTGCTTTTAGTATTTATTTTGGTGCTGTGGGACCAGTGTGCCTGCCAAAGACTTCAGGCTCGCTGACTGTATCTAGGCTGACCATTTTGCCTTATTCATTAGTTTATTGCTATTTTTCAATTAAAATGTAGTTTTATTTGGCCCATGCTGCTTACCTTGTAGCTCGTCTGAAGTATTGCCTGACCACTACCTCTGTGCATTCCTGAGGACAAGAGAACCCACATCTGAGCAAGGTGGCCCTGAACTGATGTGAACTCATGCATACACAAGTTCTGCATATTTTAGCACTCTGAGGTAAACATATGGCTTGAAATTAGACTTTGACTTAAACATGGCAATATGTTCTATATTGAAAAACAAGCATGGAAACACTTAAAACTATTGCTTTGCAAATCGGTACTTTGAGTTGGGCATGCACATCATGTGCATCAACAATTGCAACATTCCAAAGTGAATAAAAAAACTTATTTCTTGATGACTTATGGAATATTCTATTTATACCATGGGACACTGAATACCATTGTAATGAGGCTACATGGAAAATAACATATTATTCACCTTGGAGATAAATAATAGGGCTGAATAACCCTTTTTATTCAGTCACATTGTTCATTCCTCCCATTGTATAAATATCTCTATAGGATATCCACCAGATGTCTCTTATTTATTAAGAGCACTATCTGATGCAGTATGGTGGGACTGTCAGTCCAAACTGCCTAAAATAATGTAACACTCTAATGCAATAAGAGACATCTGATGGGTAACCTAAAAGATTATTATAAATTACAAGAATTTTGCTGAATTATACAAAGTCAAAGGTTATTATTTGTTTATTAATTTGAAATGTTTAACTGGTTCCCCCCCTTCTGAAAATTGCAATTTTGGTACAGTCTGATTAGATAATCACGTGTCAGATGCTTTCTGTGTGTTTTAGAGTGGGAAGTTGCATTAGATCACAACTATTTGAAAACTGGAATATAAATATTTACATATTTAAGATTTTAAAATGTTAAGGTTAGTGATGTGGCATGAGGTCAATTATATGGAAATGTTTGTTTAATTAGTTGGGGAAAGGTGGCCTGGAGTTGGAATGGGGAAAAGGGATGATTATTAATGTCATTTTGCAGGAGATGGTTCAGAGTGTTGAGAGGACACAAGGTCACGACTAGTATACATGACAAAAGGAATATTTGTTGTACATTCTGATTGGCTGAAAAGTGCCTAGTAATTTAAAGTAACTGTATAATTGCTGTTAGGGGATGTATTAATGGGCTATAGGTCAAAGAGAACTAACGTTTTAAAAAATGAAAACATTTTTAAAGCACACTAAACATGTGTGTCCAGGGCAACTATACATGAGGCCCTATTTGCAAAGTAAGCATCTCACATGCAGGGGAATAAAGTACTTCAGTTGGTCAAGAGCACATAGTGAATCTATAATGTAATTAAAGAAGCAGTGCATGATAGCAGTGAAAATTTTAACCTATAACTTTTCTTTGTGTTTTATTTTAGATTGCCATTTATCTTCTGTCTTGTATAGTATCCTCTTTTTCCATTCCGAGTGTGCTTCACCACTTTTTTCAGTTGAAATAATAAAAGTAGCTTGCCTTTTAATATGGCTAGCACCATATTTTCAGCAGTAGTCTCTGCTGTTTTTGAACACTCATTCGTTAAGATCACATTGCAAGTGACTATGATGAACTAGCATGCAGCAAACAATGTTCTCTGGTCTTATAGAACAACATGTGTTCAAACACAGCTGAGAATACTAATGAAAACCTGGTCAGCCATATTAAAAGACATGCTCCTTTTATTATTTAAAATGTGAAAAAAGAGCTAAAGCAGACTCAAACCTGGGAAAGAATGGTATCATGCAAGTCCATAGATAAGAGGCAATCTAAAATAGAATTTAAAAAAAAGGTCAACATTTTCACTGCTGCTTTAATAAGACAAATGGAAAACCAGAGAAATAAAAAGATGCAACAAATAATATGATAACCTGTTTATGTCAACCCTGCTGTTCTTGAACATCTTTTTTTTTTTAAATAATGAATCAAATAATTCAAAGTATTTGCAGTTTACAAACATCTGTTTGGGAATTATGTTTTCAGGAGATGACTGAAAATTAATACATTCCAGTACTAGGTTTGCTCATTTTTAAGGCTTTTTAAAGGATGTTCATTTAAGCAATACAACATGACCAGGGGTTAGATTAACATGTCATGCCACAATGCCCCTAGGGGTGGTTAACTGACTGATAATCTAACCCTTGGGAGTGCCTTTTTGCTATTATAAAAAATTGTTAAAAGAAAAAAGTGTACTTTTGAATGCTTTCCACATCAACAGATTTTTCATAGTGTAGTGCATCCACCATCTGCCCAAGAATGCTGGCTCAGAATGCAAGAATGCATCTTTACGGTCATTCAGCAGTGCCAATGGATAGAATGCTGCCATTTTTCAGCAAAAGAACTAATGTGTCATGGTGACTGAATTGCATCTGTATCCCCACCTGGACCAATCTTGATACAGACAGTGTTGTCAAGCCCTCCTTTGCCGGTCAACAAAAGCTAACTATCTACTAACTGACTGACTGACTAACATAAACAGAGATTAATTTAAGGGTTTCAGAATATGAGCAGCCAATGAGACTACAGAATTCCTGAGACATTTTTATTATGATTAGTGTATCTTGTTACCTTTCACAGGCAAAGCCTGCAAAAGCAAGGAAGAGTAGGGGTTGTTAGAGGGTAGAGTTCACAGCATGATTCAGGGCATAGATAGAGGAAAGTTAAGTTACAAACTACATAGTTTTTAATTACAGACAGTAATGTGTAGTATTACCAAAATACAGAACAACTGAAAAAATAAAATGATTATACATTTTTTTAAAACCATCATGCAATTTTATGTATTGATGCAAACCAGTCTGTGCAGTCTGTCAATATAAAAACATAATATTGATACTATGTGTTTGCTGTTTTCTGGCTGTACTGCAACTGAAAAAACAAGTACGAACAATATACTTAAAAGGCAGTGTCAAATAGTATCGCTACATATAGACAAGTATCAACACATGCAAACTGTATCGATTGGTATGATTCTTAATGTCTTGGTGCCAAGCTTTCCTTTAAAAAAAATGTTTCTAACCTCTAATGGTTCCAAAGTTAGACATTTCCAAAGGCATTTTTCTTCAGTGGTATAACTTTTGGACCATTAGGACTAGAAATTATATTTTTTTAAATGAAACCTTTAATAAAACAGCTGCCTTAGGCTAGATTTTCAAAGACCCGCTAGATCCCCGCAAGTTGCAACAATCTAGGGGCTTTGCCACATCCCAGCTGCATCAGAGACCCTGCACCATATTTTGAAAGAGCAGGGTCCCTGCACCAAAAATCTGGGATGTGCTGCAACTACAGATGTGTTCTGAAGCAAGTGGCGCACCTGTGGGTAATGCTGCAGGGTTCTGGCCGCTCCCCTTTTGGCACAACCAAAGAGGTGGCAGGATGGCTGGGGGTGGGTAGCACACACATGGCTAGAAAGCAGGGTACAGGGGTGGTATAGGGCATGAGGTGGCACAGTTGTGGGTGGGTAAGGGGCGAGCAACCATGACATTGTGTTTGTACCTGGCGGGGGTGCAGTATGACACCATATTGGCATGGACACACAATGGGGAATGGTGGGTATAGTGACACACAGTAACATGGCTCCATGCTGGCATTGCCCAGGTAGTAGTTCCCAGGGCCATGGCAACATGGGGCCCTGGTTCTGTGTGTTGCTATACCCACCATTCCTCATTGTGTGTCCATGCCAATATGGTGCCATATGTGGCATCCCTGCCAAGTGCAAATGCAATGTCATGGTTGCCCACTCCCTCCCCACCCACAGCTGTGCCACCTCCTGCCCTATGCTGCCCTATAAATGCCCATTTTGTACCCCAAACCACACATCCCCACAGTGTTTGCAGTGGTGCAAGGGGCTTAAACCAGATTTCTAATGGTCTGTCTTCAGCCCCTTGCTGTGACCATGGCAGGGTTTATTGCATCCCAGAAAAGGGGACGTTGCAGCCCCACTGTGGCATATGCCCCCTTGCAGCGTGGCGCACACTAAGTTTGCCCATAAGGGTGGTGCAGCACCACAAGGATGCAGCGGCTCATGATTCAGATGCAAACTGCATTACTGAATTATGAATGCCACATCTTTGGCCTAAGGTGCAGATTGCAGCTCAGATGTTTGACACAAGTATCTTGCATCCCTCGTACAGCTTTGAACCCCACCAGAGCTAAATCTGTTGATATATTGATGCATGATATTGCTGTATGTTCCATTTATCAATATATAAAAACTTAAAATGGCTTAAAACATTTTGTAAATCCCGTTATTAATAACATGCATTAACAAATATACACAGGTATCAATACATGAGAGCTGTATTGTCATGATCTCTTCATGTTGGTTGGACTCCAAGCTTTAACTAAAAAAAAAAAAAAAAAAATTGTTTCTAAGCCTAACAATGCAAAAGTTACAGCTTTAGCATTCTAAAACATCATACACAATTGTCTGAGTAACTGGTCAGAAGATATTAGTGGTTGTTCTGTTTAAGAATAAACACATTCTTTTCTAGTCTAAAACCCACTTTTCCAGGTAAGCAAGCAAGCCCAAGGAGGGTTTGGATCCAGTTGCAACTGGGGGAGTGTGTGCGTGTGTCTGTAGAAGGGCATATAGAGGAGTTTTCAGGAACTAGAACGGGTTGTGACATATTTACAAGCCACTTTACCAACTAAAACAGTTATAGCAAGAAACAATGAGTGCTGACAGTAATACAAATACAAGTGCAGCAGTATCTGTCTGTCTACCTTCTCTTTCTCTCTAACTCTGTCCATCAGTCTGTCTGTCAGTCTCCATTCTGGACTTACCTGATCACTGTAGAAATGAGTCAAATGCAATAGGCGATTGCCTCCTGTTGTAACTGCTGGCACCGTTATTTTAACTTTCAATTGCTCAACAGGGAAAAAACCCAGATTCTGGATCTGTAGTTAAATAAATGTATTTCAGTCTTTTTTTTAACCAACAACATGATATATACATACTGGTGTGCTTGTTTTGTTAGATATAATGTTTGATCTAACCATGTAACTGCTTTACATTTATTAAGATGAGCGAGTATTTACCTTAAATGTGTAGTTTAGTGGAGGGCCGATACAGTCATATCTCTCCACAGAAATGTTTGATTTAATTTCATAATGTTTGAGACTTGAATGCCTGCCATGAAAGACAATACAAATGGTCAAGTTGTTTCATATTTATTTACATCAGTAATGCATTGTCAATCTAAAGGTATAGTGCAGCATCATAACCAATAATTTAAAGCATTAAAACAGTGTGGTGAATCAGTGACAGAGGTTAGTAGGGTGTAAGGCTTTGTTAAGAGAAATTCTGTGTGAAAATCTGAAGTGATTTTATGGCCCTTGTATAGAAATGATGTCCACCCACATATGGACCCCTGCCTGCAGATCTGGTCACCATCCACAACACAGAACTGGAAGAGTTTGGAGATGGTACTGACGAGAAGGATAAAATGGTGAGAAGGTTGGAAGCTCTCATACGAGGATAGACTGGAAATGCTGGGAATCAGGCTGTGTGGAATATGGAATTCGCCAGTGAAATACATGTGGAATGGCAATTCCACTTGAATTACTTTTCAGAATTTTAAATTGCACAGAATTTGAAAAAAGCATTTCTATGTAAACCATGGAATAATTTTCTGCAGACCACATAAACCACATTTATTTAAACTGCAGATTAATAATCCATGGAAAACATTTCACGTGGATTGTTGGAATTCCACTAATGATGGAATTCTGCAGGATTTTCTGAAATTCCACAGTCTTCCGTTCTGTTGGAAGTTGAACATTTCACACAGCACTAACTGGGACTGCTCAGTTTGGAACAAAGAGAGTGAGGGATGATCTCCTTATGATGCGTGACGTAGAAAGGGATGAACAACTAATGAATGTAATGCATCTACTGTTCAAAGCAGATAAGCAGAGGACTAGGGGACATGTACTGCAGCTGCAGGGTAGACAGTTTAGAATGAGCAAAAGGATGCATTTCATTGCATAGCGAGTGGTGCAGATGTGGAATAATTTACCAAGTAAAGTAACACAGCTGAAATAAGTTCAAAACTAGTTATATCTAGAAGGTGAGGGTACAGTCAGATTACACTACTGAGAAGTGGGGGACAGTCACAATGGGTAGACATGCCTACTACTGTTGAAAGATCCTAAGTATGATCCTTGGTTTTAAACATCTGATAATGTGTTTAAAGGGCACATAGTCTGTTCTTTTTATAAAATGGTTAGGAAAATGCTGAGTCCTGATTGGCTGAGACCCATGTATTGTGGGAGCACAACATACAGGTAAAACGAGTCCTGCCAACCAGGACATACTACATAGAACAAAATTCTTGTGCAACTTGTGGAATCTTGTCAATTCAAATGGCTGCCATATTTTCCCCAATACATCTTGCTAGCCATTAATAAGCCGCATCAAACGTTTTATATGTAAGCACCCTCTGAGTGCCTACTAGTTAATTTTGGTTGCTAAGGGTAGTTAGGCAGAGAAGAGTGCAGTGGTGTCGATAGGTCTGGGATTTGGGCTTGCTTGCTGCTGGCTGGGGCCTTATTCTCAGAGGGTATAAATAGGGAAGAGAGATTAAATTCTAGGGGATTTGGAGAGAGACCCAGGGCAGAGAAGAGTCTGAGGGGGGTCAGTCTGCAAGTTCGGCCAGCCCCAGATTTGGCGGATGGCTGAGACTAGGTTGGGCTGCTAGCCACCGTGACCTCTCCCTGAAGATCTGCGTTGAAATGGGTGGTTCGGGCCTTGAAAGTGAAGGGGAGAAGTTGGAGCTGAAGGTGCGGGGCCTGTCGGTACACGTGGGAGCTGAAACCCAGGGAGAACGAAGTATGGAGGCCGTCAGTGAACTTTGGCACCTTGGTGAGTAAGCACTGATGGGGCCTTTGTAATTTAAAGCAGTCTCACTCGTGAGGTGAGTGCAGATCATGGATTTGGAGTGTCCTGTGGGCGGGCCTGTGGCAAATTGTCTGGTGCGCGTCCAGAGATGGCATTCCTGACTGTTGTGGGTGTAGTAGTGGCAGCACTACCCCTTTCCCCTGGCTGGTGGCCACCACAAAGTTGGGACTCCTGAACTGGGCAGCCTGGTAAGCAGAGAAAAGTCCATGTGGAGAGTGGTTGGTTGGGAGACTGTCCGGGTGCTCTGTGTGGCATGGTAATTACTTTCCTGGGTGAAGACAGTTCAGAAACTGGAATCGCTGTAGGAGCGGAGGTGCTGTTGGTTTCCAGATCAGGATGCAGAATTCCCTTGGAAGCCATTATAGGCATGTGGCCTCAGTGATTGGGTATCTGGAAGGTCTTTGGTGACTCTGTTCTTGCTAAAGAACACCAGTTTTGACTGATTTAAGACTTTGAAATGATGGGAATACTCCATAAAGTGTAAGGTACCCCCCAGTGGAGAAGGTTTAAGGAAAGGCCAAGTCTGAAATGGGATTGGGACAGTAGAAACTTCTCATGCTGTCACAGTCCCTAGTGAGTGCCTACTGTTGAGAATTAAGGAATGGAAAGTGATCCAGAGAGGCCTGTGTATGGAATTGGATCGAAAGAAGGGATATGAAATGAAAGTGCTGCTAAGTACGAACTAGCTCTAGATGTGGCCTGCTTCAGGCCACTGTATTGTGGCTGCCAGGAATGTGGCCTTGTCAGCTCGAGGAATAACTGCATGAAATAATTCAGTCTGTCGGCAAGAGACTGTTGCAGGAGGAATCAGGTGTCCGCCTGTGGATGCCCACACTGAGTGCTACCCCCACACTCCATGGAGTTGTTTATTACATTTCTTGTTCATTAAACCTGTTTTTTTGCATTTTGATTCCGGAGTAGATAGTGTATTTAATAAATCTGAACTGTGCATTTTGTGCCTGCTAACTACCCTTGCCCCTACAGCTCCCCAGCTGCATCTAAGAAGTGTTCCTCCTCAAGCGAAGCCAACTCGCTGCCCTCTAAGAACCAGATAATGAGCACATTTCTGTTGTCTTTGGACTGTGTTACTTGGGTTGTACAGTGCCCCCCTCCCACCAATGTGCCATCCGGATACCCCTAGACAGGGAGGGGGGGCTTACATATATGTATATTTATAGTTTTAAGTCATATAAGTAAGTAATAAGCCACAACAGGGTGTGCATTCAAACCCTATCATAGAGGGCCTTATTACACTTATAAAATGGCTCCAAGTAGTTTTTTTGGAGAAGGAAAATGGATTTCGGCACCTGACCATGTGTTCATTGAGATTTAATCACAGTCAGGTGACATCTCTCGGCCAATTAAATTTCTAGATTTTTTCTTGCCATTTTATAACAATTATTTAAAAAAAACACTTTCAGTAAAATCCATTTTATAAGTGCAGTAAGACACTCTGGGGTTTGTGCATTGTGCTGTCACAGAGCACACCCAGGAGCTGAAGGCACTCTGTCTGTGGTGGTGTGCTCACTACACCCTAGGTGTGCATTATAACAACACAATGCACACCCATCTTTCACGAGTAAGGTATTTACATACTATGTGTAATGAGTTTATAGGCTGTGTTTAGTATGTGGTGTATATTGTGTGTAAAGAAGCTCTTGGTAGCTAGTGTGTGTGTGTGTGTATATGTGTGTGTGCATGTGCGTGCGCATGTGCATGTGCATGTGCACACGTTTCTCAGTATGTAACAGAAAGAGAAAGAAAGCTGGTGTACGTGATATAACAAATAAGGCAATCAATGGAAATTATACAATGGCAAGAAAGAATCTTGGACTGTGATTGGTCAGTTTGGGGCTGGATCCATGGCGTTATCCCAGCAAGATGCCACAGGTCTACTGTCATCATTATGGACATTATAGAGCTCTTTTTTGCATCTCCTCTTAAGAAACAAAATATTTTTCCACTCTAATAAAAACATTCTTTAAAATAATTTTTATTTTATATATAACAACACGCCATTATATAGAGAATATGCACCAGGGTGTGTAGTTTAGATAACACCATGCCTGGGGCATTGATGCACTCGCCCTGCCCTCATACCCCCCAGGCATGGCGTTATCCCAGCACGCATAAACACCCTGTTGTGCATTATTCCTTTATTAACCACTGAGTGATTATACAGCTCTTTTTATTTCAAGATTTCCTCAGGGGAATGTGATACACTGCAGTGGTAAAACCACGTTTATTTCCACATGAGAGGATAAGACCCATTAACACTTGAGTGGCAAAGCCACAAGTGTGTTATGAAGGTCTTATGTTAGTCGGGAATAACTACTGTAGCTGCATATGCCAGTCTGTTGCTGAGTGTGCAAAATTATCACACTTAGCTAGCTGGGTGCTTCAACAGTTTATTTATTTATTTCAAAAGTTTTATAAGGAAAGAGATACTGAGCTGGTAACAGCTCGCTTCCAGATGCGTTCTGGCCTGGGGGAAGGGGAGAAGGGAGTACAGTGCAACAAGTTAGATACAATAAGGTGCAAGCAAAATAAATGAATACAGTCATGAGGTTCACACTAGGATGTGAGAAAAAAGAAGACAACCAGGAAGATGCATGCAAGGCAAAGTTTCCCATTGTTGAACTACAGAAAGAGAAAGTGAAGCACAAGCATTCCAAATGCCATAATAACTGCATGATGTCATACCCAGTTATTACTTATTACGTGTTTGAACACAATTATAATCAGGAGATAAAGGAGTCACCAGTTATTATAATAAATTAATAGAACCTGAAGTTCACGCTGGTGAACTTGATGCAAACCAGATTTCACATGTTTGTTTTCCTCAGGAATAGTTCAAGACAATCAAAAAGGGGAGAAATCAGTAGGAAGTCAGTAAGAACTGGACCACACTACCATATTCATAGCTAGCATTGCTAGGGCACTGAATTGGGGGTGTATTTTCATAGTCCTTCAAATGGACGACTACATTTGGCTGCCGCAATTACGGGGCTGCAATAAAGGCGACAGTGAAAGGGTCGATCTTGATTTTAGCTCACCCCTCACTCCTGTCACCCTTTGCCCCCACTCAGTTTCTACCTACTCTGGGGCATACCCACCCCGGAGGAGGTTATCTTTAGTTCGGGGGGGGGTAAAGGGGGCAAGGCCCCCTGTAAAGCCAATCATTTTCTGGGAGGGCACGTTGGCGCTGTACCTCCCAGGAGACCAAATGCCAGGTGCTGCAGTGCTTGGCGACATTTTTGAGCACCGTAATTTGTGTCAACAAAATGCATGCTGCTGCAGTAGGTGGAACTGTATTTTTTAGCTATAAGAAATGTGAAAAAAACATTACTCTCTTGCAATAACAAATGCTGTAGTGGAAATTGGGTGGGGGGCCTGAGGTAACTCAGTTCTGGGAGTGAAATTAAAAGCCTGACTCCGTTCCAGGAGCAAAGGGGAAGGACTGCTTTTGTGTTAAATTTTATTTATTTATTTATTTGTAATTTTTTTACCAGAAAAGGCACACTGAGCTGTGACAGATTGTTTCCAGGCGCATCCTGGATGGGTCAGATACATGGACCTTGGCACACTAAGCTCTGACAGCTTGTTTCCAGGTGCATCCTGAGGGCTGGGTTACCTGAACCTTTTGTATTGACTGGGGAAGGTTGGCCATGGCACCAGGGAAACTTCCCTACTCTTCACCAATAAGTGCCAAGAGTTGCCCACTCAGTCCCCTTCTATTATACAGACTCAAAGACTCAAAGGGATCACTAGATCTTCTTCCACACCTCCAGTCATGGTCTGTGCTTATGCAGACACTGTGTGACTTTTTTTTTGGAAGACCTAGATTCTTGTAATCAGGATCTGCAAGTTATGAATAACTGCACACAGGTATCAGGGGCAGAAGTCATTTTCAGCACAAGCACAGCATTATATTTGGGTTCCAGGAATGAGACTGGACTAACACAGGTAGGGAACATCCCAGTTTCATGACTGGCGATTACTATACTAGGTATAAAATACAGTCCTGGGGACATGGCAGAAGGAAACTGGGAAGGGAAAATTCTTGAGGGAGAACAGAAGGTGACCACCTGGAAAACCTGCAATTATCCAAGAAAAGAAAGTATATTTAACTAAAACTTTATTGCTTCCAGTATTTCTCTTTTGTTATGTGTCTCCCCACCAGGAGTTGGAAGTATGACTTTATAGTTTATTTTTCCAACCATTATGGGGGAGCAGATTTAATCAAGTATGTAGGAACTACACTTAATTGCCAGTTAAGAAAGGAGGGTTACGTATGGTCAATCCTGTAGCCTTTTTCTTCTCCATTTTCTATAAGAACACCGTATCTTGTTTGTTTTCAAGTGTAGGATCCATGTAGGTCACTTTGATTCAGGAATGGATTATGCCAATTTATTCAAAATGAGAATCAGGAAAATGAGTAATTCCCTCAGCATACAGGAAGGAGCATACTTCCTCTCATATTATTTATTTATCTGAGTTTTGGTAACCAGGTCAGTCCACTGAGACAATTGCAGTCCCTTTTTCAGGGGTGACCCGAAAGTGCAGTTTGTATACAGTACAGTGCTTTAACATAGCAATGACAGTTACAATGGAAAAATTGACATACAGCATTCAATGATTCACAGGCTTATGATCCAGACAGATACAACCACAGGTTTATGAAATAACAAGCAGGTAGGTTGCACAGTAGTGCGACAAATACAGGACACACTCAAGAAAGTGCACTACAATATATAATTGTTAGCTAATGATATCAGATACAAGAGGACTAATCAATAGCAGTCATGTTTAAAGGTGATGCACAGAGGGCAAGGTAAGAAACCAGGGTTAATGGAAGAGCAAGGACGAGAAATAGACAGAGCTGTTGGGGTTTAATATCACCAGTAGCAGGAGCAAGATGTAGAGGCAGAGAGAAAAGAAAGCAAGTTGGATTGGAACTCAAGGAGGGTGGAGCATGACAGAATGGAGGGAGAAATGGAGTTCCAGTCAGACACAGCTGCGTAGGTGAATGATCTACGGGCCACAGCTAACCACGGTTTGGGCATTATGAGAAGGGGGAGGGAGGCAGATCTCAGGGTTTGTTGAGGCTGTGTTAGACAAATAGACTCACTGAGGCAAGGAGGAGTATGTTTGTGACAAGCTTCATCATACTATTATATCATATCATACTATTATTGTATTATATCAGCCATGAGGAAAATCAAGCAGTGAAACTGACACCAGACCAAGTTAGATCCTGCACAAGGAAACAACTGTATACCAGTATCCTTGACTCTTGTGTTTTGAGCCCTTAGACTTTCCCGGGGGTTGACATAGTCTGCACCAGAAACAATTACACAACTAGTAGAACCAAGAACTCCAGTACACATGTGGGACTTAGTCTGGCTTAGCTGTCATGGGAGACTTAGTGTACGTAATTCACATTAAAATAAAAAAGAAAGGGGGCGCTATAGAGTCGTCTTCAAGGTAGATTGTTTTCCCTTATCAGCTCTACCTTGTGTCTCTACAAAATTATAGAAAAAAATCTAAACCAACGGTTTGAAGCTAGCTTGCTTGGCAGAATCAGATACCTCAATATATCAGGAGTGGAACAATACCAGACTTCCATGGGGAGAACTAAGAATCAGCAAACAGGCTCCTCCAAAACTTCAGAGCAGCAGCACAGCAAAGCCAATGAAACTGCATCCAGTGCTTCAGGGAGGCCCCTGGGCTCAAGCTTGGAACCCCCGTGGCAGGCCATGATGGAGTCCATGAGAGCTATGGACTCCAAAACAGAATGGACCCTCAATAAGCTTGAAGCACAGGATGCCACCGTAAAAGAATTAACTGGGACAGTTGTAGAAGCTGACGAAAGATCCATGACCACCCAAGCAGCAGTCAACACCGTAACCCAGGAAAACATGCAGATGAGGGGGACACTGGAAGCCCTAGAGAACGAAAGCTGCTCTGGGAACGTACACATAGTGGGCATGCCAGAAGGTGATTATTGTACCAACTTATTAGAATTTCTAAAGCATTGGCTACAAGAAACTTTACCACTTCTTGAGGATTTCATGTATGGCACTCCTTCTGCAAAGCTTATCAGGCGAGTACATGTGTAAGGCCTCGCTCCATCTCAGCCAGACACTGTTCTGCTGTGCACCTCTGGCCCATGTTTGGGACGTGATTCTGGCTGTGGCAAGAGCAGCATACCCTCCTGATTAATGATGTGGATGTAAAATTCTTTCCAGATCTGTCATTCCAGACTAGGACTCACAGAAAGCAATTTGACTCAGTAAGACAACATTTGCGAGCCCTAGGCATTATTCACTCCTTTCAAATGCTGGCCTGACTCCGAAGTGCATATGGAGGGAAAACATGGCAATTCTCAGACCCAAAGGACGCTGGAAGATGGACCGCAAAAACCGCAGCAAAATTTGCTATAAAACACACTACCACACATTGTGAAGATGAGGATGGATCCAACAGTGATTGAGAAGATCATGGGATTTATACATGGTGACTGTTGACATTTTTCCCTGATGCTAAGTTTTTGTCGACCCTTCCTTCTCGTGAATGTTGTGTGATGAGGAAGAATTGTTGTTAAAATATGAGCTGGACATTTGCTTGCAAGCTGGACATTTTGGGTGCAGTTGTAGGTTGGATACAGGATTTGTACTATGGAACCTTAATTAAAATGAGCTCTGGTTTTAATACCCCCTTAGCGATGATGTAGTGTTTGGCTACTTTCTTAATTGACTAGGGTCCAAAAGTTATTTTGCAAGGTAGTCAGTATGTTAACACTGAAGTTCAAAAACTGCTGTTAAAGTTTAAAAAAAGATTATTAACGTTGTTAGCTAACAAGCTATTTTCTATGATTGAGGTTGAGAGATGGGAAGTACTGGGGGGGCATAATATTCTCCTTTACAGTTTCAGTAAAATAAGTTATTAGCAAGCATAGCACTTGTGTCTGTTTTCCCTTATCTATTCTCCCTAAATACAGGCCAGTACCACAGACACTGAACAGGTTAGCATAGTGGGATTTATAGATTTGATTTTAAGCTAAAAGTTGGAACCCCCTAACTCCTTTTGTACCAGACGGTAGGGTGAGCAGTATTGTGTATCAACCTTTGAGGGATGTGCACTTATGTGTAATACAGAAAGTCGATAACCCTACTGGAGAATGTAATGTATGTGTTTTTATATGAAAACAAACATTAAGTTAAAAAAAAGAAATTAACTAAACAATACTGTCCAAGGGACACAAGCAATGGGATATTAGAAACACAGACACATTTCTTTTTAGAGTGCCCATATGTTATATGATTTTGGCAAAAATGAACAGTGACAACATAACCAAACCTGAATTTCAAAGGATCAGTTATGATGTTTTTGTTCTTGGAATTTGTTCAGGGGATTGGTCTAAATTCCCACTGGTACCTTAAGAGTACTGTGTGTCATTCTAAAATTGCAGATATGGCAGTTCAGGTGCAGGCTTGTGCTACAACAATACCTTTCCCAGGAAGGCCTAATTAGAGTGGTGGCAAAAGCCATACACACCTTGGCCCAGATATTCAAAAGGGTTGTTCGTCATCTTGACCACTGATGCGCCCAGCGCCAATATTCAAAAGGGAAAGTGCACGGCACAAATCCCGATGTGCCGGAGCGCATCAGTAATGTATGCAGGCGCAGGTGGGGGGGTGTGCCCATGCATACGGTGTGCTCATGCATACTCTGCACAGTCCGATATTCAGCCTGGGATGTCCGGAGCCATACATGCGCAACCCCTACCTACGCCAGCACAAAGTTGATCCAAAAAAAAAAAAAAGGAACAATGGATGGCCACCCACAGGTGAGCTGCCACATTGCAGGGTGCAACACAGCAGCTGCCACCTGTTGGTGTCCACCCGAGCTCTGGCTGCACTTCCATAGCGGTCGCCACCCCCATGCCCAATTGCAGGCATCAGTAAAGAAAGAATTAATCCTGTATCCCAGGTGGTCCAGTGACCACTGCCCGCCTGATCAGGCTGCTAAAAGAAACTCTCATTCCTGGTAGTCCAGGATCTGTCCTCAATCACGGGCTGAATTAAATGAAAGGCAACCCATTCCTGGTGGTCCAGTGGATGTCCACCCAACGCAGGCTGAATTAAAAGTAAGAGACACCTATTATCCCTGGTGGTCCAGTAGACCCCTCCACCCCGCCCACTGATCCCCACCGCCCCGCCCTGCCCCCAGTCTGCCAGCGGTGGCAGCACTTCACCCCGCCTAGCGTTCCACCTCTCACGGACCGACACCGCCGGGTTGTACTATTGTCCATAGCGTTAAGGGCGCAGTGGTGCTGTTACACATTCCAGATATGTAATGGATCCATTTACATATCTGGAATGTGAGAGCAGGTATGTACACCCATTGGCTCATGCCAGGACCAATGGGCGACAGTCTTACCGACGGTGTCATCGACGCGGGCAGCGGGTGGCAGGTGGGTGGTGCTGCTGCCCACCGCTGACTGGGGGGGAGCAGGGTGGTGTGGATCAGTGGGCGGGTGGCGAGGGGGGTCCACTGGATCACCAGGGATAATAGGTGTCTCTTACTTTTAATTCAGCCCGCGATCAGGTGGACAGGTCCACTGGACCACCAGGGATTGGGGTTACTTTTTATTTTAATTCAGTCCACGATCGGGGACAGGTCCACTGGACCACCAGGGACTGGGGTTACTTTTTATTTTATTTCAGCCTGTGATCGGGGACAGGTTCACTGGACCACCAGGGATTGAGGTTTATCTTTTATTTACTTAGCCTGCGATCGGGCTGTGGGGCACATTGCTGTGCTGCAGGGGGCGTCAGTCCCCGACGGCTGCTGCCTGGCAGGGCGCCAGGCACAAGTCGGGAATCAGCGCACCTGCATGCAAATGACAATGACATGCAAATGGGCCCCATTTGCGCCTTGTAAGGTATTATGGCCCCATTTGCAAGCCGGTTTTGAATATCGCGTTGCTGCGCATAGCGCAATGGAACTCTAAAGAAGCGCATCCCCCTGCTCCACCTTGGCTACTTGTGCTGGCGCAGTACCACTCGCACCATGCACACTGCGGGTGGTATAGGGTGTGATATTCACTGATGCTGTGCCATGGCGCAGTCTCGCTGAATATCGCCCAGTCAACACCCCCTGTTTAGCCATGCGCGCGCGCCAAGCTTGTGCCACAGCCTGGCGCAGTTTGAATATCTGGGCCCTTGTATAATAAAGACAGTAAGTCTCAGACAGTGGAGAGGTGAACAGTTACGGCAACATTTCACAGGGTGGAAAAGATAGAGATAAGAAAAAAGGGAAAAAATTGGGGAGTGAGGGAACAAGTATGTATATAGAAATTGTGATAGGATATGCTGGTAATGTGAATTTGTTATGAATTTTGTTTGTACATGTTTTTGAATTCTATGTGTTTAGTAAAAAAAAAATTCCCCTACTCTTCATTATTAAGTGTCATGGGATCTTTTACTTCCACCTGGACAGTGACCAGAGATGGGCAGAAGGAACCTCGGTTTAACATCTCATCCAAAGGATGGCCTACGACAGTGGAATACCTTCCTACTGCACTGCAGTGTCAGTTATGGTATTACTCTAAGTACCTGGTATGGGCCCAGAGCCCAAGAATTTCCGATCTTCTTGGTCCCAGATGTGAGCGATACCTACTAAGCCATGTACCCTACAGAAGGCTAAAGTTGACTAAATAAAGTGTAGAAATGCAACCAATAATGAGAAAATGTACCTCTGTCTGTGTTTGATCATACATCAATGGTGGTGGCTTCCCAGTGAATTTTTTCCATTCCCAACACTGACAAGATATTGTTCCTTTCCTTTACAACAAGATCTGGTATATGCTGATTTCTTTTTGTACAGTACACAATGCTTACCTGTGTTCAATAGCCTTGCAATTTCTTCTAGTGCTTTCCAAATCAAGTTAGACAGAACATAAAACCTAGCATACCATAGAAATAAATGTTGATTTGCCCATAAAGTTAAAGTCTAGATAATTTAACTACACAAATCGTAAATACCCAGTATAACTATGATTAATAACCCCCAAACTTTTATGCACGTAGGCTGGGTCTTTAAATTCCTAGACGATGCAAGGTATCAATTATGGTGCAGTTTATGCTTAGTGGACTTGAGCGTCTTCAAATTGCATTTATGTCTGCCCTTTCTTGGTCACAAAATCCACTTTTTCCATCACAAATGTAAGCTGTGGGTTGCCCACATCTAACATTGGCATTTCTTTTTAAAACTATTTAGTATTTAATTGGAAAACAACTCCCTACATGCATCAGAAGACTTCTGTTTTTTCCATTTTTTGTTATAAAACCAAAAGGGAAATTAAAGTTGTAATATGTGGCTTGTTGTTTTAGCAGCCACAGCTGCATCCCTTATTAAAGACTCACATCAGAAGGTGGAGTGGGGACCACTTTTTTTTGGAGCTCTGGTGAGAGAAAGAGATTATACAAGCTTAATGGTCAGGTTATGTAGAATGCTGTTCCATTATTTATGCTACTTTGCTAAATGGAGGGAGAGAACTTTATTTGGGGGGGGGGAGTGTTTTAAGAACAGTAAAAAAGTGTGCTGAACTCATTGATTGGATAAAATGGTTGCCAAATAATGTGAGTGGATAGGATTACATAATGGTGTCTTCAGGGACTGATGCATGGGCTACTGCTGTTCAATGATCTGAAGCTGGGGTATCCAGCAGGCTGTTTAAGTTGATTGATGGCACTAACCTGGCTGGGGGAAGGGGGTCTGTGTTGAAGACGGGGGACAAACTTCAGGAAGACATGAGGAAGGTGCAGAGTTTGTCAGATTCCTGAAATCTCATTTTCAGTGTAGGTAATACAAGGTGCTATACTTGAAAGACTTATCCTAAAGCTCATAGGTAGTAAATTCAGAGGGTCACATTGGGAGGCCCTTCTTCTCCCAGAGGGTGGTGAACCTGTGGAACAGCCTGCCAGCAAAGACAGTGGATATAAAGACAGTGCAGACCTTCTTAAGAAGTCTGGACAAATCTCTGATTATCAAGGGAATTACAGGGCACTCTGGGTAAGAAGAGAGTATGGGTATACCTATAAATTAGTACAAGCTGCATAGCATGACTAATTAATTCCTGCTTATGAAGTGGGGTGGGAGGTTAAATGATGACCTACAGTCTGTTCCAACCTTAAATAACAATTGTACTTCATACTATGTCGTGTATGATTCAGACAAGCCTTCTCCTCTTTACTGTTCTAACCATTAGACTATAGAAACATAGAATTTGACGGCAGATAAGGACCGCTTGCCCACCCAGTCTGCCCATTTCCCTACCTAATGGATAAGCTGTAGATTCTAGTTAACCAGCAGCCTACTTCTTCCTACCCCCACCCCCCAGAATTGCCTTATGACTATCCCATGCATGCTTGAATTCCACCACTGATTTTGACTATGCTGCCCTCCCAGTGACCCAACTGGTATAGTAGTAGTAAAAATAGTAAAATGTTTATTTTTCAACAGGAATGATACCATTAGGGCTAGAAACACTATTTACAAGGTGGTCCTACATGATTACATAAGTTACATGTTGCATTAAAATGCATGTTGCGTGTTCCTGTAAGCTGCTCTAAAGGCTCCTTCCCCCCATCCCCTCCCACACTCCAGCACTTCCTTTGTTCTGCTCACCAGTTTCCCCATTCTTCTCTTTGAAAGCTCTTCTAGCTCTCAACCCCATGCAAGGTAGCAGCCCTGATGAGCTAGACCCCAAGTTCCTGCACCTCTCTGCCCCAGCCATTGCCTCTCCTAGTGCCTCCCTACTAAACTTCTCCTTCTCTCTTGCCTCTGTCCCTGACTCCTGGAAGCATGCTGCAGTCATTCCCCTGTATAAAGGCAGTGACTCCTCCTCTCCAGGTGATTTCCATCCTATCTCCCTCCTCCCTACCCTCTCCAAGCTTCAAGTGCACATAGTTATATCCCAACTCTTCCCCCTTCCTTGACTCCTCTTCCTTCCTTCCTCACATTCTTCCAGTCTAGTTTTCACAAACAGCACTCTACTTCCTCCCTACTCCTACTCACTGATTATATCTGCACTGCATCGATCCATTAGATCGATGATGGTGGCAGTGAGAAGGCCCTGGTCCAGGGCCTTCTCACTGCCACCATCTTCATCGATCTAGTGAAAGCTTTTGACACTGTCTCCCACCCACTCCTATTGCACAAATTGAGATCAGTGGCGCCTCAGACCCTGCAATAAAATGGTTCAGCTCTTACTGCTGAGACTGAGACAAGTTAATGAGAAAGCAGCCACAGCTTCCTTCAATCAAGGAGGCTATTTTCTAGACTACACTGAACTAAATTATTACTTTTTGGACCTGTGTAAGTAACTAGTATTGATTCTGTTTTTGGGGTGGACTTTTCTTAGTTCTTAACTTTAATTTGCCAGGGAGGAACTGTAACTGGGAGATATTTGCAGTCATTTGTGACTAGACCTGTTACTTAGCCTTTGTGAAATAGGTGTCTGTTAAGGGGAGGATCTGAAAGGGGCCTAGTTGAACTGAGGATTTATAACAGGAGTTGTTTGTGGTCTCTGTCTGCTGAGACTGAGACAGAGAGTGAGAAAGCAGCCACAGCTTCCTTGAATCAAGGAGGTTATTTTCTAGACTACACTAAACTGAATTATTACTTTTTGGACCTGTGTAAGTAACTAGTATTGATTCTATTTTTGGGGTGGACTTTTCTTAGTTTTAACTTTAATTTGCCTGTGACTAGACCTGTTAGTTAGCCTTGTGAAATAAGTGTCTGAAAGGAAGGAAGGCACCCCCGGGTGGAGGGTAAGAGTTGTAGGTGATTGTTTCTGGACGGTATAGGAACCTACTCCCCCACCCAGGCCACTGCCATTACCTCAGAGTTTGCCAAGAAAGAGAAGTGGTTGGACCATGGTGGTCTCAGGGAGGGTGAGGGAGGTGGAACGGAGGCACATCCCTCCAGTTGTGCCTCTCCACAATTCATTCACCACTCTGGCAGAGCAAGGTTCCTCTATGGAGGCACCTGCAGTGGAGACCAAGGAGGATGCTGGGAACCTCCACAATGGAGACCCACAGAAGGGTGGCCCAGGACCCCATGGGGAAGGAAACAACTCCTGGTGGGGGACTCAATTGTTAGGAGGGTAGAACTGGGGAGGGGGGAGGGAAAGGGAGGTAAGGTGCCTGCCTGGTGCCATGGCTTGAGGGACAGGAAACTAATCCTCAGACTCGTGGGAGCAATGACAAGGGGGAGCTGTATCCACCTAGGGACGAATGACCTGGCTGAGAATGGGATCATAGCAGTGCAACAGGAGTTTGTGGAGTTGGGGGGGGCCTTAGACAAGTAGCACACACTGTAACTTTCTCGGAAGTGCTACCTGTCTATGGCATGGATGAGGCTAGGGTACTCTGCACCATGGGATTCAATGACTGTACAGAGAACCATGACTGGGATGTTAACATATCAGGGTACACAATCTACAGGAGGGACAGGGAGGGAAGAAGAGGAGGAGGAGGAGGAGTAGCTCTCTATGTAAGGGAAGGGATCAAAGCAACAGAACTAAAGGGTAAACAGGGAGGAGAGGAGGCACTGTGGATCACCCTGGAGACTGGAAATGGCTCCACTATCCGCACAGGGGTTGTATACAGACCCCTGTGTCAGGGGGAGGAAATTGACAAGAAAATGATAGAAGGCATCCTTGGGATGGCAGATTAAGGGGAGATATTGCGGATGGGGAACCTGAATATGCCAGATGTTGACTGGAGCACCTTTGCTGCAGCCACATTCAAGAGCAGGGCCATTCTCGATGCCCTACAGGGGGCAAGCCTCAGACAGCTAGTTTTGGAACCCACTCGGGAGAGAGCAATCTTAGATCTGGTACTCTCAAATGGGGATGGAGAGAGGATCTCTGATCTTGACGTGGGTAGCCATCTGGGAACAAGCGACCACCAGTGTGGTTTTAGATAAACTTAGCTGTAGAGTCAAGCCACACAAAAGTGAAGATACTGGACTTCAGGAGGGCTGATTTTGTCAAAATGGGAGAGTGCCTCAGAAAAGCACTAGCAAACAGGCAAGAAGATGGGGTGGAGCAACAATGGGGAAACATCAAAACCACCATCACAGAGGCAACAAGCCTTTGTGTGAAGCAAATAAACAAATCAAAATGAAAGAAAAAACCACTATGGTTCTCAAAAGAAGTGGCGGGAAAGGTAAGGGAGAAAAAGATAGCATTCAGGAAGTATAAGGAAACACAGAAGGAGCAGGACAGAGAACTGTACCAGTTAAAGCAGAAGGAAGTGGGTAAGGCAGTCAGAATAGCAAAGGCCCAAACTGAGGAAAAGATAGCCAACTCAGTTAAGAAGGGGGATAAAACCTTTTATAGGTACATTAGGGAGCAAAGAAAGACTAAGGCAGGGATACTCAGGCTGAACAAAGAGGAAGGTGGTTGGGCAGAGAGCGATAGTGAAAAAACAGGGATACTGAACGAATACTTCTGCTCAGTATTCACAATGGAAAAATAGGGGGAAATACCTAATCTGGTCAATAGAAGCACTCTGGATAGGGGGGTTGATATTAGTCCTTTCATAGAAGAAAGGGTTCTGAAAGAACTCTTAAAACTGAAAGTGGATAAATCAATGGAGCCTGATGGGATTCACCCCAGAAGTCTAAAAGAACTAAGGGAGGAACTAGTAACACCACTGACTACCCTTTTTAATAAATCATGGGAGGATGGTGTGGTACCTGAAGACTGGAGGAGGGTGGATGTGATTCCCCTTCACAAAAGTGGGAGCAAGACAGAGGCAGGAAACTACAGACCTGTCAGTTTGACCTCAGTGGTAGGGAAAATGATGGAATCACTTCTGAAGGAAAGAATTGTTGAGTACCTAGAGGCCAGTGGGGCACAGGACCCATGGCAGTATGGATTCACAGTGGGAAGGTCATGTCAGACAAATCTAATTGATTTCTTTGACTGGGTGACCAAAGCAGTAGATCAGGGAAGGGCTGTGGACATGGCCTACCTAGACTTTAGCAAGGCATTTGACACAGTCTCACACAAAAGATTAATAAACAAATTAGCCAGCCTAGGAGTGGGCCCCAGGGTGGTAGCCTGGGTTAAACACTGGTTGGACAACAGAACACAGCGGGTAATAGTAAATGGAGTCCATAGTGAAGAAAGGAGGGTTACTAGTGGGGTACCGCAGGGTTCAGTACTGGGGTCGGTCCTTTTTAATATCTTTATAAGTGACATTGCAGAGGGACTGGAAGGGAAAGTATATCTCTTTGCAGATGACACAAAGATCTGCAACAGGGTTGATACACAAAGTGGGGTGGAAAGGATGAAAAGGGACTTGGCAAGGTTGGAGGAATGGTCAAATGTATGGCAGCTTAGATTCAATGCAAAGAAGTGCAAAGTAATGCACCTGGGAAACAAAACCCAGGGAAGAGTACAATGGGGTGAGATACTGACAACAACAAAAATGGAAAGGGACCTGGGGAGTCATATCAGATGACCCAAAGGTGGGCCAGCAATGTGAGAAGGCAGTAAGGGAGAGTTGGGGATACTGGGATGCATAGGAGAGGCATCACCAGTAGAAAACAGGAAGTTGTTGGCCCTCCGGTACAGACAGTTGGTAAGACCACATCTGGAGTACTGTGTACAGTTCTGGAGACCCCATCTCTGCAAAGACATAGACAGGGTGGAGGCTGTCTAGAGGAGGGCAACCAAAATGATGCAGGGTCTGCATCAGAAGACATATGAAAAGCTACAGGAACTTAAGATGTATAGCCTCGGGAAAGGAGGGAGAGGGGGGACATGATAGAAACTTTCAAATACCTCAAGGGAATCAACAAAGTCCAAGAGGGTAGCATCTTTCAGAAAAAGAGATGTGCAAAAACAAGGGAGCACAATTTGAAGACAGAGGGGACGGCTCAGAGGTAATGTGAGGAAGTATTTCTTCACAGAGAGGGTTGTGGATACATGGAACAGCCTTCCTGAGGAGGTCGTAGAGTCAAAAACAGTGGGGGAATTCAAGAATGCATGGGACAGACATAAGACAATTCTAGTGGGGGGTAAGAGGAAGTAGGCTGTTGGTTAACTAAGATCTGCAGCTTATCCATTAGGTAGGGAAATGGGAAGACTAGGTGGGCCAAGTGGTCCTTATCTGCCAGCAAATTCTATGTTTCTATGTTACTTAATGGGTAGATTGCAATCAGTGAAACTTGGAGAAACCTTATTCCTCCCCCATTACCACCGGTGTCCCCAAAGGCTCCGTCCTTGGCCCACTATTGTTCTCCATCTTTCTAAATGACCTTCCCTCTACCTGCTCAACTGGTCCATCTACATGTATGCAGATGACACGGCCCTGTTTTCTCTGGATATTCTCCAGAGGAGTTAAGATCCAAGCTCCAACCTGATTTTGGCTTAGTCCAGATATGTTTCAGGTCAAATCAGTTATCACTAAATGCGAAAAAAACAGTTTCTATGTGCTTTGGCACGAGGACAAGGCTTTCTAATCTCCCGTCCCTTCCCTCCTTCCACATCCTAGATGGGGACACAATTGATGACATGCTCTCGTTCAAATACCTTGGTGTCTGGTTTGATAGTGACCTTCCCACAGCACATAGAATGCATATACAAATAACTACCCCAAGCTTGGTGCCCTTTATAGGAACAAAATCTGCATCCCTCTACCTGCCCACTGAGATATCCTTGCTAAGATGATTCTCCCCATCTTTGATTATTGCAACATAGTCTATGGAGCTGCCCCGAGGTTCACCCTGGCCAGACTGGACTCCCTCTTCCACTCCTTCTGCCATTTTGCTCTGAACTTCTCTCCCTGCACCCACCACTGTGCTCTTTACTCTGCTGTTTTCCTCCATTCCCTTGAGGATCTCAGCATAACCCACTGCACCATCTTCACTTCCAAGTTCTGATTGTCTTCCCTTCCTCCTTATCTAAACCCCCTTCTCTCACCTACCACCCACTCCTCCTACTCCCTCCGCAATCCTGGCTTTCACTCCTTCCATCTCATAAATCACTTGCTGGCCAAGCTGCCTCCTCATTTCGCTTAAACTTTGGAATTCTCTCCTACTCATTCACTCTGCTTCTTCCAAACACTCACTAATCTCCTACTTCACATCCACACCACCCTCCTGTCACTGTCCTTAGCTTCTGGCCCTATGATTCACTCAACTCTTCCCTGCTCTTCCCCTACTACTCCTGTCCTTTCCTACTGCCTCGCCCTCCCCTCCCCTCATCTCCCCTTTCCTCATCCTCACTTTGCTCTGTCTCCTCCTATTTTCCTCTCCTCGCTCTCTCTTCCCTTATTTCCCCAACCTGCTCCCCAATCCCCTTTGCCCTGACTCCAGCCTTATCCTCCTACCTAGCACCCTGCATTTAGTCTCTATTTCAGTTCCCATTTGTATTGTCTGCACTTCTACCTTGTTTCCTACCTATATAGAACTGGGTTTCAGTTCCTTCTGCTCCAGCTACCCATATGTATTATACAATACCTGTATATTATCGTGCTTCTTGTCTAATCAACCCATGTTGTATTATTATGATTGTGTCTCTGCTCTCATCTGCTTTTTTAGCTGCACTATTTCCTTGTACTCTTCCTGCATCTGTTTGTAAATACTGTATATACCATCATTATAACTGGGGTACTCTGTCTCACCATATTGTACATACATATTTTGTTATTCTTGCATCAAACCCTCTCCCTTTCCCCAGGACGCATCTGAAATGAGCTATTTAAGGCTCAGTATGTCTTTCCTAGTGAAATGAAATGCTATAATAAATAAATAAATAAAGGAATCCTGTGTTCAGAGAGTTACCAAGAATGTATTCAGATACCTTGTAAACAGAAGATCTGCCTCATATTTTAATAAATGGGACAAAACAGCAATCTCGTCATTTCTAGTATCTTCTGCTTCTTCACTGTCACTGAAAGAAAAACACAGTTAATACCATTTAGAATTATATGACATTTTTTTTGTTGTACAACAATGCTTTTAGCCATATTTGTTCCTTTTACAAACAGATAAAGGGCCCGATTCACAAAGCCCCCCTGAATGGCGCAGGGTGCAGCTTTTGACAAACGATGCACCTGGAGCAATTCAAAATGCAGCCTGTGTGCACCAAAGGGGGCTTGCACCATCCTTGCAGCACAAAATGGGCTGGGGAGCCCACTAGACCACCAGGAATATAATTATTTTAATAAAAGGGTATCTGAGCTTGGGGTATGCAGACCACCAGGGATAAATAATAAGTTTAACAAAAGGGCATCAGGGCTGGAGGGCCCACTAGACCACCAGGGATATAATTAGTTTAATAAAAGGGGATCAAGGCTGGGGGGGGCCTGCTAGCCACCAGGAACATCAAAGATTGGCGCACTGCCATCCTGCAGCTTGCAGCACACCATCCAGATGTGCCATCTGTTTGGCACATGGTCACAGTTACCACAAGCTGTGGGTCTTTGCTGCCGGGACCCTACCTGATAGTGAAATGGACGCAGGGTCCCTGGCACACCGACAATTGGTGCAACCTGCCTTTGGTGCAGCTTACTCTGAACTTTGTGAATCAGGCCCAAAGTATTCATTCCAAGTTGCTTTATAAAGTGCAGCTCCCAAGAAGGCTTGTAGGACTGAACAATCGCAAAAAAATAAACACATTACAATAAAAACTGATTTTCAAAAATAGCATAACACAACTATCATTCATAATACATATTAAAATATAAAGTGCAAAATACAGACAGGAATTACTTTCAGGGAACCTCAGATGCCAAAGATAAAAAGTTAATTTTTCGCTAAGATTTAAAGGAGTCAACAGATCCAGCCTGCTGATTCGGTAAGGGTAGAGCATTTTATAAGGTGTGTGATGACCATAAGTAGTCAATTTAATACCTTTTTTTGAATCAAACAAATAAGTTTTAGCACACAAACCACATAGGGCCCTTCTTTTTTACCTTTGTAGACCAGAAAGCTTGCTTACCAAAGCAGGGCAAAGAGCAAATCAATTACCATAGTAATATTGTTTCTTCCAAGGATCCCTTTACTATGCTTACTGTTGCAATCAGCCTGCAGGTCTGAGCAGCCCCAGAGAGTGAAATTTTATGTCAATTAGGAACGATGGAATGAAATTCAAATCTCTGCTGCATGGTCGTGCTCCACCCCATTCTTCAACATCAGATTTATTT
Source organism: Neoceratodus forsteri (assembly GCA_016271365.2). NCBI lineage: Eukaryota > Metazoa > Chordata > Ceratodontiformes > Ceratodontidae > Neoceratodus > Neoceratodus forsteri. The sequence continues at coordinate 1,211,365,516 of CM028129.1, read as the reverse complement.
CAATAGTCAGGGAGATTGACCACTAAGTTCACTAAACTAAGTGCAAGGAAAGAATGTAAGGGACAAAATTGGAAAACTCCAAAAGATTGGTCCCACATGTCAAGCTCTATGACAGACTAAAGTTATGCATCAAAAACAGTCAAAACTGATTGTAGGCAATGCAAAAGTAATGCTCGAGCAAAATTAAAAGCTGAAACAATTACTGATTCTGGAGAACTTTTTCCAGGTTCTGGAAGGGAGATAGGGTAGGTGTTAAGCATAGTGATGGACCCTTGGAAGAAACGATAGTTATGGCAATTTTTTCTTCAAACCCCAGGAATCCCTCAGTATGCTTACTGTTGCAGACAATAAAGCAATACCTTGGGAGGCTGGGTACAGAACCTATTTAGGAAGAGATTCTGCAAGACAGCAGTGCCAAACCTGGCATCCCTCCTGGACTGCACATCCAGACAACAGTGCTTTGTAAAGGTGTGTGCTGTTTTCCAGGTAGCTGCTTTAAAGATTTCTAGCAAGGGGACATCCCTGCAGCTGCCACGGAAGCAGAGGTGCCATGCGTTGAGTGTGCCCCTGAGGCCTTGTGGTGGTAGTTTGTCAGCTTTGCTGTAACAGAACTGTATGCAAGAGACTATCCAGTGAGTAATAGTTCTCTTGGAAGCTGCCCCTACCCTTTCCCAGTTCACCATATGTGAGGAACAACTGTGAGTGGGAAGATCTGAGATCCTTAGTGTGGTCCAGGTGGTAGTAAATGTCTTCTTAACATCCAGGCTGTGGAGTCTGTGCTCTCCAGGGCTGGATTTTGCTGTAAAGAACATTGGAAGGGTGATGACTGGTTCAGGTGAAACTCAGACATCACCATATGGAGAATGTTCTTTAGTCCTTAGGACTACCTTGTTCTTGTGAAAGATTATGTAATTCAGATCTGTGCAGAGGGCCTGCAACTTGAACACTCTTGTGGCAGAAGTTATGGCAACCAAGAACACTGTCTTCCAGGTGACATACCTCAAATTAGCATTAACCATGGGCTCAAAAGGGGAGTCCATAAGCTTCGCTATGCACAGGTTCAAATCCCAAGGGGGGGTTGGGTCCCTAACCGGGGGATGCAGGTGTAGGAGCCCTTTAAAGAACCCCCTGAAAATGGGGGTGTGAAGCTGCTGTTTTCTATTTTCCTGCCGAGGCATAGGCAGATACAGTAGCTAGGTGTACCTTAAGGGTTGAAGGCCTGAGGCCCAAGGCCAGAAGGTGGACCAAGTAGTCCAGGAGTGTGGGCAGGTCTGCCTGCAAAAGATTGAGCTGCTTAGGGGCACACTACAGAGAGAACCTTTTCCATTTGGAAGCATAGGTTTTCCTAATAGCTGGCTTCCTAGAGACCCGAGGACTTTCAGGACTTCCTCAGAGAGGTGAAAGTCAAAATACTGGAGCTCTTCAAGAACCACACCTTGAGGTGTAGTGACCTGAGGTTTGGAAAGGTGACTCTACCCTGGGACATGGTCAGCAGATTGTGCCCCAGAGGTAGGTGTATGGGCTGCTTGATGGAGAGGGCCAAGAGGAGGGAGAACCAGATTTGTCTGGCCCAATCCAGAGCTACCAGTATCATGGTTGCAGGTTGACTTCTCAGTCTCAGTAACACCAACAGCAAAGAGGGAAGGGAGGGAAGGTGTACAGGAACCTGTCTGACCAGTCTAGAGTCAAGACATCCACTGGCATCAAGCCAACTGCTGGAGGCCTGCAACAAAATGGGAAGATGGTGATTTTCCCTGTAATCAAACAGATCTATCTCTGGTGTACCCCACCTTCTGAACCCAGTGACCAGTACCTGCTTGCTCAGGGTCCTTTCGTGATGCCCCTGGCTGATCCTGTTGAGGGAATCTGTCAAGACATTGTCCTTCCCTGGTAGATGGACTGCTGAAAGCTGCACCTCCATGGAGTAGGCCAGATTCAAGATCTTCATGGCTTCTGTACACAGCTTTGAGGATCTTGTGCCTCCCTGTTTGTTGATGTAATACAAGGTGGTGGTGTTGTCTGTCCTGATCTGAACTGACTGAACCTTGACCTGGGGAGTGAAAGACTAACATCAGGAAGACTGTTCTGAGGAGGTTTATGTTCTCCTGGGATTCCTGGGGGGACCATGCTTTGCTTACTGCCAGGTCACCCAGGTGAGCTCCCCAGCCTAGGAGGGAGGCATATGTTAGAATAACTGTGGGAAACCACTGCTGGAAGGGCACTTCCTCTCTCCCTGAGGTTATCTTCTTCCTTCCACCACTCCAGAGATCTTAAGAGAGATTTTATCACAGGCACCAGCCTTGAGAGGGGGAGTCTCATTTTTGGGACCAGTGGGCCTTTAAGTTGTACTGATGTCTCTCATTTGAAATCTGGCCCTGCCACCAGAATGTGGAGAAGGCCATATGGCCTAACAACTGGAGGAAGTCTCTGCTGACCTGGGCTGACCAAGGACAAATGTCTTTACCAGATTTATAACTTTCCACCCTGTCCTGAGGCAGAAAGGCCCTCCCTCGGAGGACATCCAACACTTGAACTGACTCTATCTGGGACTTTGGGCATTTATAAGAACCCCAGGCCTCCAGGGTGCTCTGGGCAAGGAAGAGAGAGGCCTTAGCCTGCTGGTGTGACTTTCCTGAGACCAGCCAGTCATCTAAATAAGGGAAGACCTGTACTCCCTGTCTTCTGAGGTGTGCTGCCACCACAGCTAAGCACTTTGTGAGTATCCTGGGAGCTGAGGAGAGACCAAAGGGGAGGGCTGAGAACTGGTAGTGACCAGTTCCTACCCTGAACCTTAAATACTTTCTGCAGCTAGGTCTGATAGGAATATGAAAATAGGCATCTTTCAAGTCCAGAGAACCAGCCCATCCCTTTGTTGAGGGGATGGTATCACTGCAGCCAGGGTTACCATCTTGAACGCTTCCTTTTAAAGTGTTTGCTCAGATATCTGAAATCCAGAATGGGTTCCCACGCCCGATGTTTTTTGTTGGTGAGGAAGTACCTTGAATAAAGGTCCTATCTCCACTGAGAAAGGAGGACTTTTTCTACTGTTTTTGGCTGGAGCAACTTTCTGACCTCTAACTACAGCAGGATCTTTTCTGTTGGAGTGGGAGATGTGAAGTTTCTGTGCACCTACAGTCAGTGGAACTTTTTGAATGGCAATATAATTCCAGGACCCACTTGTCTGTGGTAATGTTTTTCCACTCCTGGAAGAAGTGAGCCAGCCTTTCCCCTGCTGACAATGGATGGGCAACTTGGACCAACTCATCAAGAGTTCAGCTTGGGCTGAGCCTGGGCTGCCAGGGTTGGGTCAGCCCATTTGGAGCCTCTCCTTCCCCTGCCTCTGAAGAAACCTCTCAGCTGAGAGAAGTTGTAAGGCAGGAAACCATGGACAAAATAACCCCTTCCCCTACCTCTCCTTCCATGGGGCCTATAGGAAATGGAGGCCTTTTCCTCTGCAGTGTTGCTTTTATAGGTGGCTTTATCCTCCTCCGCCTTTTTCATGTGTGCCTCTGTCTTGTCACCAGATAAGGAGTTTCCCTCACAGGGGAAATCCATGGCCTTTGTTTGGATCTCTTGGGACTGGTCTGCAGTCCTGAGCTACGCAAACCTTCTTAAAGATATTGCATGAGCCATGACCCATGACCCTGGAGGCAGTGTCATTGGTATCTACTGCCATATGAAACTGGTACTTAGTTGCATCCTGGGCTGATTTTGTAGTGTCTGCTAAATCCTGTGCCAGATCCCCATAAGCTTTGTTGCTCATGGCCAGGAGAGAACTCCCACAAGCTTTCTGGTACTGGGCAGTGTGACAATCCACCTCTCTCTCTCTGGGCTGTAACAGCTTTCAGAGAGGTGTTTGTCTTTGGGTATTCGCAGCCACCAGTTGGGTTCACCCAGTACCGAACTCCCCCTTGCACAGAACTGGGAGGTCAAACCTGCAATTGCACAGATCAAAGCCTAGTGGCGTCTCTTTCGGGTGGCAGATGCTAAACAGAGTTTTGTCTCAGCCAGTGGAAACCATTCAAATACCTTATAAATAATTTAGGTCACAGCCACAACTGTTGAGTAAATAAATAGCTTTTTTACTTAACAGATGGTCAAAGGTTGCATTACAGGATATTTGTTTAACACAAGAGAATAATACTGTTACAGAAAAAGTAAACAAATATTTTTAAATAACAGATGACAAAAGAAAAAGGCTACTACTGAGATATGCTATTATTATTCTTACCCTTCCCTATCCATAAAGAGAAACTAGAACCTATGCTATCTGTCTGCTCCCATAGACATAGCTAGAAGGGTAAGCTCTAATCTTGGTCTCTCGGATGTCACTTCACCAGCAACTCCAAGAGCAACAACAACCCTAATTACTGTCTTCAAACATGTTATATTCTCTCTTGAGAATAGGTGATTCTTGTTCCCTTTGAATGCACCATTTACCATGTATGTGTTTAATTGTCCCAATCAGATTGAATGCCTATCAGTGTCCAATTACATTCATTTTTAACCTTAAGTTTATATTTGAGTGATCCAATCCCTTTAAACTCTACGTGAGTTTGTGAGTCTGTGTGTATATGTCCACTCCCCTTCTTGGTCACTGTGTCTGAGATTTATTACTCAGCCCTTATCTAGATGTTGGTGGACAGTGGAATCCCAGAGAGTGTGTGTGTGTGTGTGTGTGTGTGTGTGTGTGTGTTTTATCAGACTGCTAAAAAATACCAGCTTAAAATCCAAGCCATTAACTCCTTCCTTCCCATTTCTGTCACAGGCAGTATAAGCCATATAGGCCACCTGCCTCTGCAGCAGGGAAGCAGAAGTATAAACCTTGTTCCTTATACTGTCTAGACTTCTGGAGTCTTTGTCTGGGGGCTGGATGGGGGGGGGGGTAGCCTTATCACAGGCTACAGCCTGCAACACTCCTTTATGGTCAGGATGGGAATAGAGGTACTCAGCATCTCGCTTGTTGAGCTGGTACTTCTTTTCAATCTTTTTGTCAATGCCAGGGGTGGAGGTCAGGGTCTGCAACAATCTGCAGGTTGCCTTCTTAAGAGGTTTATGCATCAGGAAGAGCAATCTCTAGCTAGGATTAGACCCATCATGTCTAAGAACTCTACTTCATCCTCATTTTCTACAGTCTCCTGGGTGGAGAGGCTGAAGTTGTTCACCATTTGCCTCACAAAAGTATAATGTGAGGAAAAATCATCGGGCTCTATGGGTTATCCTTCCTCTTCCTCCTCATTAAAGTAGAAATTGGTCCCCGAGCCTGTGGAACTGGTGGGGGAACTGGAACTGGAGGAGGAACCGGCATGTCCATAAGTGACCCTATGGCCTAAAAGACCTGGAAAAAATGTAATGCCTTAGTCATATCCTCTGTAGAAGGCATTTTATGTCTGTCCATTGATGGCTCCTTTCCTTCCTCAGGAGGAGGGGCAGTGATTTGTTTTTCTTTTTGGTTTTTCTCACCATGAGCTATTTCCAGAACCTACTCTGAGGGCCTTTTATGTTTACTTATATTGGGGTTTCCTGTCTCAGGAACCCTAGGCTCTGGGATATCTTAAGCAGACCTTTCCTTCTGCTTACTATGGGAGAAAGGGCCCTCTTCAGTGTGCTTAGGTGACATAGAGGCAGACTGAGAAGCCATTTCATCTTCTAATTTTTTGGCCCTTTTCTTAGGAGTTTTAGGGCAAAACTTAATGCAAAGCACACAATCTGAAAAAAGGTGATCAAGACCCAGGCACCTTAAACACAACTCATGGCAGTCTACCTTAGCCAGGAGGTTATAGCACTAACAATTTTTAAAACCTGTAGACCCTGTTCCCAACAGCAAAAAATGGAAATTACATACTTACTGTAATTCTTGATCTTCCCGAGTATCTTCACCATTCATCACACTTTGGTCTAGGCCACAGGACTGGACTATGTTCAGGAGTTTGTCTCTTTAAGAATTTTGGAGCTGGGGAGCCGATGACGGAGATGGCACAGGGGTACCACGTGATGCTCATGGACTGGCCCGTAACCAATGCTGCCCCCCCAGCTCCTCAGCTTTGTCCACCAGGAAAGGAGGAGAGAAAATAGGGTGAGGGAGGGAGGGAAACAGCGTTCAAGGGATAGGGATCAATAAAAAAAAGATGATTTGATACCTTTTATTGGACCAACATAGATGTTACAAAAGAAAACTGGTGCTTAAGCTTTCGGATTACACACAATCCTTCATCAGAAGCTAATGACAGTTGTTTTGGAAGAATACATTCTATTAAAGACCAGATCATACATGAAAAACAAACAAAGTGATTGTAAAGGTTCCCATTGTCCAAAAACTTACATTTAAAAGTCAACTTAAAAATACAGGCTGTGAGTATCAGAGAAAAACATTCAAAGTTCAAATGTCACCCAACAGAGAATTCCCTTCTAACTAAGAAGAGCTCATAAAACATGCTAGAGGTTCATTAAGGACAGGTAGGGTCATATTCAAAGGAACACATTATAAGGTCAAAGTTACAGAATGAAAATAACTCTTTATCTGAGAGAAAACACAAGACACACTAAATTCTATTAAGACAGAACTATTTTTCTGTTAAATGGCAGGGAGGAGGGTTAAAACTAAAGCTAAAAAGGCTGACTGAGAGAAAGAGTATAGTTATGCAGAGGAACTTACTAGGGCAGGGATGGCCAGCACACTGGGCAGCTCTAGAGATAAAGAAGGGAAGGCAGAAGGAGAGAGAGCAGAGAGAGAGAGAGAGAGAGATATGGGAGATGGGTAGTTAGTCCTCTTCCACTGCCCTCCTTCCCTCTGAGGCAGAGGGTCCTCAGAGAGGGCATGAAAGCCAAGGTGCCCAATGCTCCACCAGTACTGTGGCCTAAGAAGAAAAAAGTGCCTCTTGAGAATAATGAGTCAAGGTATGGGTCCACAGGACCAAATGAGGGGGCGGAGATAAAGTCTGCACTAAGCAGTTTCTGTGCCCCCTTTTTGTTACCTAGCCCAGGATGGAGAGATTGGGTATAAAGGAGGTGAGAGAGAGTGTGTGTGTGTATGTGTGTGTGTGTGTTGGGGGAGTAGCAGGAGGAAAGAGCAAATGGATCACAGCACCAGGTGATTGCCTTGTGGGCAGGTGTTGGAAGAACCACCTCTCTCCTCTACCTTTTTTTCTTTTTATATACATACCTCCAGAGGAAAGGTAAAAGGAGGTTAGAAAGACAGTAGGGGAAAACCACAGGAGGAAACCCATGTAGAGCATGCCTATCTGTTTGACCCAGTGAAGAAAATACCCCTCTTGGGAGAGGAGGCTGACCTTGGGGAGGGGGGGACAACCTGTGACCCTCCTTTTCTGCTGTCCCCCGAAGTCCCTCCCTTTATCATTTGACTGAGAGGCCGAGCCGAACAATAGCAAAGTAGGCAAGACCCAACCTGAACAGGAAGGCAGGGTTTGCCAAGAAAAAGAAAACACCATCCCTCCCTTAACTTCTACCCTTGTAAGAATCAAACGGGGAAGAAGAGGGGAATAAAGGAGTAAGGGGAGGAGACACTGCCCAGTGCCTGGCCATGGGGGATGGAGGGTGGTTTGTGATGAATGGTGAAGATACTTGGGAAGATCAAGAATTTATGGTGAGTATGTATCTATATCCTACCCAAGTCAATCTTCTGCATTCATCATGCTTGGGTCAGAGTGTTGAGCTGGCAAACCTTGAGGGAAAAGTCCCCATGGGGGAAAAACAGGAGGAGAAGGCCCTTATGGGCCTGACAAGGCCTATGAATGGTCAGGGTCAGGCGGAGACTCCCTAGCCCTGGGAGATGGAAAACACCCCTGCAACTCATGCCTTGCCCTGCGAGAGAAGAAATGCACCCCCTGGAAAGGTGAGGATAGCACCCTACACTGGGCCAATGGTGACAACTGTGACAGGTGAAGCCACACTATCCACCTTATGCAGACTGATGTTCCCACCAGCCTGGAAGCCACCTCATTAGCATCATACATGGCTCTGGAGAGGTGTCTTGCAAGCTTCAGGCCCTGCGCAGAAAGGCTAATGGTTTGTCGGGTTTCCTCACAGTCAGGCATAGCAGCTAGGAGCTGATCTAGCAATGTCCAGAGGTGCCTGGCATAGGCTACCTGGTGAGCCTGATGAGCTGCATTACACAAGAGAAAGTGCACCGCTGAAAACAACCTTCTTCCCCAGTGGTCAAACTCAGTCAAGTCAGACTCTGGGGGGTGGTCATACCGAGGGCAATGATGTCCGGATGGAATATCCAGGAGCTCTACTCCCAAAGAGGGGTGAGACATGACACCTGGAGAACTCACAGGAGTGTAATACCTGTGCATGCAGTCCCTAGGGGCAGGAGCTGGGACAGCAGGGTGTTGCCAGACATCGTATGAAGCCTCTGCGAATGGCCAGGGCCAGGGAGGTATGACTAAGTGGCAGGACTGCATTCCCCAAGGGAATGTCAGTATTGTACGAGCAGGGTTGTGTCCAGCAAAATGGGAGATGTGTAGCTCCTCCAACATCTCCACCAGGAAGTGCTGATATGACGTGAAGACTGCATTAGCAGAGTAATGGAGGGAGGAATCTTCTTCCTCAGTGGAGGAAGTGGGAGATTCAGAGGAGCTAGACTCAGAGGGAGGCAGTGCAGGGGTTTGAGATCTAAAGATGACCTCATTTAGTGCCCTCAGGTATCTGGAAAATGCAGCTGCCGACCCCCTGAACTCATCCCTGGTCAAGGTCCCCCTTGGGCCAAGGAGAAACAGAAGAAAGGGAGGGGGAGGCAGAGGATGAAGAGTGGGAGTAGCCTGGTGAACCTGAGAAGGTCCTCTGCAAGGACTGCGAGATCACGCAGGAGACCCCTCTTGAAGGGGGTTGCCTGTCTCATCCACCTCAGGGTGCCAACAGCAGTTGGGCAAGCTGGGTGGTGCCCTTGGGGGGAAACCCTCAGATAAGGAGAACAGAGCCATACAGAGCATGAAGGGTGGCCCCTGTCCCCACCAACCACAGAACCTCCTCTAAGAGGAGGGGAAGACAAGGAGGCATCAGCACTGTGGCTCATCCCCAAGCTCCTAGAGGCTCCAGGGGTGGAGTGCGGTACCGACTGAGCCCTGCCCCACTAGAGAGACCTGCCCTTTGGAAGAGGTCTAAAAGAAGAATCTAGGCTAGCAGGAGAAGGACAGGGCTGAGTCACCGAGGAGGCGACTGTGGACCTCTCCTTGACAGCATCCCCAGCACCTGAGCCCACCTCCACACCCAAAGAAACAGTGGAGGCAGACTTGGCAGCAGAGATATCGCCGATTCTTGAATCAACACTGAGCCTGGTGCTGCCATCCCCAGAAGTGCCATGATCTGCACTAAGAGAGTCTCCAGTGCCAGAGGTGGCTCCAGAGTGCTCAGGGGAGGTAGCACTGTGGGCAGCACTGAGGGGAGATCCCACAGGCTCCAGACCAACAGAAGGCTTCGGGATGACCTGGGAAGCATCCAGGGGCTCCTGAGAGTCAGTCAGGATCATCCCGATCTTTGCTCTCCAAGGTGGAGAACAAGATCAGGGAGATCTCCAGGCTGGCTACACCCTGGATCCTAGGCCCTCTGGCACTGAGAGTGATGTTGAAGGGGAGCCCAGGTGCACGGTCAGCACTGCCTCACTCACCAGTGCTGGAATCAGCATTAAGAGCTGAGGAGGCACTGGGCTGTGGCACCGAGGGGACTACTGGAGCAGGCCACAGCATATAGCTGTGGCACCACACCTGGGGTCATCCGAGTCCCCTAGGAGACACCGGACTGTGGAGGGTGCTCAGTCACCCCCATTGGAGGAGGACAACTGCCCCATCAACCCCATGCTATGACCCCTTGTTACAGCAAGATTTGAAACAGAAGGGGTCTTCTCTCCACTGGTCCATATAGAACCAGGGAGGGGGCTCAGGGGAGGAGCCCACAGACCTTGCTTTGGTGTCCCGAGTGTGATGCCGACTCCAACCTTGCCACGTGGATAATAAGGGTGCGATAATCCATAGGGGAACAGGCGCCACACTTGGCCATAGCTTAAACAAGAAAACAGCAGTTGTATGGGTCAGACATGGCCATGGAGTTGCCACAGGGGCAACTCCTGTTTTTTTCAGTGACTTTTTAGGCCCAGGACCCAACATCGCCACTGACAAAAAGAAAACAGAAAACAGGCAGAAAAATTAGACACCACACAAACCATCAAACAAAAGTAAAAGAAAGCAAAATTGGTGCCAAGAATGGTGCCGAACTTATGGCATCAAACTACGGCATTGACAAAGCACGGCGTCGAGTAGGCCAAGGCATGGAACTAAGCTGATGCATTTGCTGTGGGACTGCCTTGCTGAGATCCTTCCTTGATGGTGGGAAAAACAGAACTGAGGAGCTGAGGGGGTCTGCATTGGTTACAAGCCAGTCCGCAAGCACCACGTAATTCGTCTGCCTTGTGGGCAGTGCCGTCTCCGACGTTGGCTCCCCTGGCTCCAAAACTTCTTAGAGACAAGCTCCTGAACAGAGTCCAGTCCTCCAGCCTAGACCCAAGTGTGATGAATGGTGAAGATCGACTTGGGTAAGATCTAAGAAAAAAATGAACTACTGAGAAAAACATTTTTTCTCTCTCTTTTTTTTTTTTACAATTAGAAATAGAGAAACACCAATGCACCTCGGTTCCTGGAGACTGGGGACCAAGGCGAAAAACAGCTCCAATCACTGAAAGAAACAACAAAAATAATGTTAAAAAAGGGAAAATGCTAAAAGTAGTTTGAGTGGTTAAAATAGGGAAAAAACCAAAAGAAAATGGAGTTTTCTCTGGTTCCTGGGAACTGCTGAGGAACTGGAGAATACCGCTGAAAAATTACAAAATTAAGCTAAGCTAAACTAAACTAGCAGAGATTCGAAGAAAACCAAAAAACTAAGAAAAATAAAGCAAAAATACATGAAAACTTGAAGCTAGACGAAGAGAGCTTTTCAGGGTGACTTCTTCCTCAGGCAGAGAAATAAATCTGACATTGGATGGCAGATTTGAGCATGACCATGCAACAAAGATTTTAATTTCATTCCATCGTTCCCTAATTTACATAAAATTCCTCTCTCTGGGACAGCTCAGTCCTGCAGGCTGATTGCAGCAGTAAGCACCGTGAAGGATTCCTGGGGCTTGAATGTGAATTATGCTGACAGAACAGAACTGCTGAGTTCATTTCCCACAATTTTCATAAAATTGCAAAATAGTAAGATCATTTATTGAGTGTGCCTTTTATCCAAATTGCACACCTTTTAAAAATCCAGTTTATGAAAGTGTGAAATATGTGATTAGTACATGTTGGCACAACATACTTATACGTACTTGTTTATAAAGCAAAAGGGCAGATATAATGGACCTGGACTAGGATATTTGAAGATCCTGGATTGGGCCCGCTAAATGTTTGCTCCAGGAGCAAATTAGTGCCTGGAGCAAATTATAGGTATATTGGAACATGCTGAAACACACTGCGGGCGCTAAAGGCATGTTCCAATTTACTGGCCAGGCACAGTCTCGATTACACCAGCAATCCCAAGCTCCCTACTGGCCACAGGAGGTGTGTGGTCAAGACGGTGTTATGGAAATTGTGGGAGCAATCTGGTTGTTAGGACCCTCAAAATATGATTGCTTCTCTGGAGCAATCTGCCATATCAATACCTCTACATGCAAATGACTCCAAAGCACCAGGAAGGCGCTATGGGGCCATTTGCTTCTCATTAGGGTCTCATTACAGGTCAGGAGCAAACTGAGTTTGTGATCCCCTCCCACAGCACCAGTAGGTGCTGCCTACAGCCCTGTCCCTCGTGGTTCAGCGGCCCCTTCCCCTATTTGCAGACCTATATCCAGTTGTAGCTCCCCTGTTGGTCCAGTGGTGCCCCCTGCTGCCTGATCACCCGACTGTTATTTATTTTTTTATTTTATTTTTTTATTTATTGAAATAATCAGTAACAACCTTTGAGCGCAACTTGCTCCTTTGCAAAGTTTCCACGTCAGATGGACGACATATACAGGGGACAGGAATTCATTTAAATCAGCTCAAGTGGAGCCTTGTCAACAGGCGTTACATGTTTTAGGAGATACATATGGGTAAATCATGTTACGGTATATTGCAGAATAATTCAAAACATATTGTACAGTTGTGGTAACCTGAAAATAAGAGTAGCATGTTATATTATAGTTCAAAGTATTCACAAATTGGACAGGCAATCCAGGATTAAGGATTGTAACAGGTCAAACATAGTTTAGTAGATTACAAGACATGAAGAACAGATTAATTTAGGTAGACACCCAGCATGGTTACAGTTGGTTAATAGTGGGCAGTAGTTAGTTATATTGAGGAGCCATAGGTCAAGCACACAGGCATAGCTGACCGCAGTGGACAGGTACTACAGTGAGGTGGAGAGGAAACTAGTGTGAGAGCAGAGAGGTGACTGAAGGGTAATTGCTGCTCAGGTTGGGTCAAAGCAGTGACAGACGGAATTTAGGGCAATATTAGACTTGAAGGCCAGTTTGAATTAAGAGATGCTGGGGAGGCTGACTATGCTGGCTGGGAGCTCATTGAACCACTGGACCACCCGATTTGCAAAGGAGCATTGTCCCTTGATAGTTCTTCACAGAGGGGTGGCTAGGACTTGTCGGGTCACATCTTGTGTAGTGTACTGGTTGTGGATGGGCCTGAGGAGGGAGCCAATGGAGGGGGTGTAAGGCCCATGAGCGCTTTCTTGGTTAATAAGAGTGTTTGATATCTGAGTCGAGTTGATAGGGGGAGCCAGTTTGTGAGATCATATAGTATATGTATTTATTTATTTTTATTTAAACATTTGGTAACCGGGAAAGGCACACTGAGCCAAGGCTCATTGCCAGGTGTGACCTGGGGGAAAGGGACATAGGATAAAAAGAAAAAAGTATGCAAGAAACAATAAAAGTAATATATAGGTAAAATACAATCAGGTAACAACATACAATCAATATACAATCAGGTAGTGGGTACTAGTAAGCAGGGATGCAATTATGAAACAACAGAAAGAAACAAACCTATATTTTGGTAGGTGGTGCTAGCAAACAGGATGCCTAAAGACTAATAAAGCGAAAATTATGGTTTGATAGCAGTGAATCTGGAGAGGTACAGTAAGACTGGATCTAGTTGGAACAGAGGGAAGAGCTAATAGGGGATCAGTGAAAATACGTATTGGGGGGAGGGATAGAATGAGCATGGAGAGGTAGAGAGGTGTGAGAAGTGCTAAATTACTGTATTAGGCCAAGAGCAAGCCTACACAATGTTATGGGAATGGGGGGGGGAGCAGGTGGCGCAGTTGGGATTTGATGGAGGTGTGTGAGGATGAGTTTCGAAGGAGAGAAGATTGAGAGTTCCAGAGTGAGGGGAGCCTATAGCAGTAGGTGGATTTGCCTGCGTTTGACGATGGTTTAGGAAGGGAGAAGGAGCAAGAGTCCCTAGAACGTAGGGAGTAGGATGAGGAGAGAGTAGGGGTGAGGTTGACAGAGGTAGGAGTGGAGTAGATTGAACCAGTACTTTGAGATAATGGAGATAGAGTGGGTGAGTTGATGATGGAAGAGAGGGGAGCGATCTCGGGAAGAGAAAAGAGAGCAGTGGTGGGTTCTAAGGGGAGAATTTGAGGTGAAATGGTAGAAGGCGTAATATAGGAAGCCCAGTCTAGTAAGTGTGGAGGTGGGTGTAGTGCAGTAGACTATATCCGCATAGTCAACAAGCATTTGTCAATGCCGAATGTTGCTTGCTTCTATGTGCTGTTTAGGTATTTGAAGTCATTGGAGTACAAATATTGAGATTTCAAGAATCCACGAAGGCATGAGGAACCGCGTAATACACGCCGTGAAACAGTCATTTTTAGGAATTTTTTCACCAAATTTTCAAAATAGCCATTTTAAGACCTCTGCTCATGAACAGTGTCACTGTGATTTTCTTAATGTGTCCCATACATTGAGTTCGCACACCGACTGCGCCTTATCGCGCTACGGGCAGAAACACGCTTGGGCAAGATGTGAAAAATGAAAGCTGCACTGCTCATAAGGAGGTGTGTAAAATGGCAATGTTGAAAATCTGGAGTGAAAATATTGAAAATTTGTGAACTTCACGAGTGCGTAGGAACTGCATAGCGCATGCTCGTAAAACAGTCATTTTTAAGAATTTTTTCACCAAATTATCAACATAGGCTTTTTGAGAGCCCACCTTATGAACACTGGCAGTGTCGTTTCATTAATCAGTCCCGAAAGGTGATTTCGCGCAGTGACCGCGAAATCACCCTTTGGGCCCGATTAACGCCATGACAGTGCAAGAATTCATGAGGAGGGGTCCCAAAAACCCCATGTTGAAAATTTGGGGCCAAAATTCCAAAAATGCCTGAGATATGCAACAAAGTTGAAAAAACCCTATCTATCCCATTATACAGCTTACCGGCATTTCCTCAGTTCCTGGTCAGCTTTGAAGAGTGCGGACGTGTTCCTGGTCCACCGATGATCGCTGCGGCCGACTCCGGAGGTGGGTATGGGGTATGGGGGTGTGGGGAGGCAGGGTGCAGTGGGTGGTGCGGGTTGTGGGAGGGGCAGGAGACTACGAGGACGCTTTTACTCACAGGTTTTTTTTTTTTTTTTTAAGAAGACAACGGGACGTTTGCCACGCTGGGTGGGCTCCCAGTGTGGCAGCAGTAAAAGCTGTTTGGGGACGTGGAGCTGACGGGGATTGGGAACCCCATCAGCCAAAAAAGATTTGCCATGCTGGGGTGGGCTCCGCGTGGCACCGGGAAAGCTTTGGGGGCGCAGCCTTGGAGCCAACGGGATTGGGCACCCCATCGTGGCTATAATAGTTTTTGCCACGCTGGGTGGGCTCCCAGCATGGCACCTGGACAGCTGTTGGGGGCGGAGCAGATGGGAGATTGGGCACCCCGCCGCCATACAGTGTGTGGGTGGGGATGATCAGCACGCACTGGCGCGTGTTTTGCGGTGTAGCAGTGGGGAGGGAGAGCTCTGCTCACTGAAGTGGAGCTCTCCTTTCAACTGTATGCCACTGCATTTTGGACTGCTGTCATAAACAGCTGCAGCACTCATTGGGGAACTGGGTCCATGCCTGCAAACACACTGACTGCATTGGAAGACGGGCTGACACACCTCCGAAAACTCGAATGATGGCACTATGTTTCTTGCACATGCGTGCAAGCAACATAAAAATGGGCATTATCATTTTAGTAAATAGTTTGCGACGTACAGGGAGAGGTAGAGAGTCCCGGTTCTGGTAGAGGTTGCCAAGCTTAGGGCAAAGTTTAGAGGATATGGCATCAATGTGTTTTGGGAAGCTTAGTTGTAGGTCTAGCCAGATGCATAAATATTTGTAGGTTGAGACCTCATTAAGAGGAGTGCTGTCCAGGGCGGTGACAGTCAGGCGAGTGGGAGACTTGGCCAATCTTTGAGAGATTCTGAAAGTCATAGAAACAGTCTTTGACGTGTTAATCTTGAGTTTGTTAGACTGGAACCAGGTATGCACAAAGTAGAAATCTTGTTGTAGGGCGGTTTGGATTATGGGTAGATCAGGGCTAGAGGTGTTTAAGTAGGAAGGACATACAGAGCTGATAACAGCTCATTTCTAGATGCATTCAGGAAGGAGCGGGGAAGAAATGCAATAAATAGAAGAATAGAAAGTACGTTACAGAATATATCAAGTAAATGGCAAACAATATAGTGTATCAACATAGGCACAAAGTGCAATACATTGTAGATGTGTTTATTAATATTTAATGCAGTGCACAAAAAAAAGAAAGAAAGCAAAACAAGGCCAAACTGATCTGGGTTCTGTTTTTGTTACAGATGTGCCTATAGGGCAATAGGGTGGACCCTCCAGAAGGGGGTGGAAAGAATGGGCAGAGACCTTAGAAAACTTGCAGAGCAACTAGACAGGCATGGCAGCTGGGTTTCAATGCGAAAAATTTAAAATAATGCACTTATTGCACAGAAACCCAGAGGCAGAGTACAAAATGGGAGAATAGGTAGTGACTGTCTCCAAACAGGAAAGGGACCTGGGTGTAATCACATCTGATGTTCTCAAGGTGACAAGATAGTGCAACATGGCAGTGGGAAGGACCAGGGGGATGCTGGGGTGCACAGGGAGAGGGATCACCAGCAGAAAGAGGGAGGCTGTGTTACCACTGTATAGATCACTGGTGAGACCCCACATGGAGTACTGTGTCCAGTTCTGGAGACCACATCTCAAGAAAGACATATACAGGATGGAGGCAGTCCAGAGAAGGGCAACTAAAATGGTGTAGGGTCTACATCAGAAGCCCTACAAGAAAAGACCGAAGGACCTCAATATGTACACCCTAAAAGAGAGGAGGGAGAGGGGGTATATGACAGAGACCTATAGATACCTCACAGGGATAAATAACTACAGGAGGGAGGTATTTTGCAGAGGAAAAGATGCACAAGAACAAGGGAACATGCAATGAAGCTGGAAGGGGACAAATTCAAAAGAGATGTGAGGAAGTACTTCATCACTGTAAGAGTGGTGGATGCCTGGAAGAGTCCTCCAGTGGAGGTGGTAGGGGCAAAAACAGTGGTGTGCTTCAGGCATGCATGGGTTAGGCACAAGGGAATCTTGGTGGAAAGCAGGTGGGCGGAGGGAGCCGGAGATCAAGTAGGGTCTATGGTGACAGTCTAGGCAGGGACAAATGGGCAGACTAGGTGGGCCAAGCAGTCCTTATCTGCTGTCAAATTCTATATTTCTGTTTCTATGTTTCTAAGTTTCTGTAACTAAGAGCTTGCAAACCAGCAGTCAGCATAGTCTAGTGGTTAAAAAAATTTACATGTTTTGTAAATGGTACAAAAAATTAAAAATTACATACTCACTTTACAGTAATTCTTGATCTTCTAAGAATATCTTCACCATTGATTCACACTAGTTGGTCTGAGCCAGAGGCACTAGGTGGCTGGTGCTGTGGTAAGCAGCGCGCATGCACGACGTTGTGCATCAGCAAACACGGCCGCTAGTTTATGTCGACATCAGCCCCCAACTACCTCAGTATCTTTTTTTCTATAAAGCTTTTTACCTGCTGGGCGGCCTGGCAGGCTCATTGGTCCTATTACCCACCCAGCTCCCACCTCAACCACAACCGGGACTCTTAGCCCCCCACGGATTGCCTCTGTGGTGGGGCCAGGTGGAGGTCCATCTCCCCACCCGGAGGCATACATCCAGTATATGGGTCCCAGCTGGGCAGCAGTGCAGGACAGAGGGTTGGTGGGCAGCATGTCATGAAGCCCGAGCTGACCACATTTCTTTTTTCTCCCCGAGTTCCCACTAGCCATGGTGGCACAGGTAACACACGCATGTGGAGGTGCACATGCATCCCGGAACCGTGGCTTCCCCCTCCGCTGACCTCAGTCTGCTGCTCATGCATCGACACTGCCAGCAGGTGTCCACTTGATGGTAGCCATGCACCAAGATGACCCACCACTCTGATGCAGGAGAGAAGAGCTGCCAGATAGACACTTGATCCAGTCCTGGCCTCCCCGCCAACCTCTGGTGACTCGCGCTCGTTCTTGAACTTGGGTCACTGGTGTGATGAGAGGTAAGGCACATGGTGCCTTAGCCCTCTGCTCCAGTGGGCTGGCCACCTCAGTACATTTTTTACCAAGGAGGTAAGCAGCATAACCTAACAAGTAACTTGTACACTTAACCAAAGGGCATTAGATGGCCCTGGTAGCCTGCGTAAGAAGGGCCACCAAATCCAGTAGCACAGCGTCTTCACATCCCAAACCAAGCACAAGGATTGAAGATCAATACAACCATACTGAACTGAGTCTGGGGGACGGTGGGTGGGGTGTGAATCAATGGTGAAGATATCCTTAGAAGATCAAGAATTACAGTGAGTACGTAATTTTAATATCTTCCAAGAATCAGTCTTCGCCATTGATTCCCACTATGGCTCAGAGTGCCAAGCTCAGATAAAGTCCCCTGGACTACAGCATTTGGAGCTGAGGGGTTCTCTCAGGATAGTAATCCATTCAGGATTGTTCTGCTAAAGGCAGTGCGTTTCCTGGCATGGACATCTAAGGTATAGTGCTTAGTTAAAGTGTGCACTGTGCTCCAAGTTGCAGCTCTGCAAAGTTTTCCAGTAGCCAGAGTGTATCTCTGCCAGGGCTGTGGCAATTGCTGTGGTAGAGTGGGCATGTATGCTGCCCTCCAATTTAACCTGAGCCATGACATTGCACTGGTGAAGACAATTCTCAATCCAGGCAGAAATGCACTTGATTGTAACAGATTGTCCTTTCCAATTAGGATCAAAGTAGATAAAGAACTGTTTGGACTGTCTTAAATCCTTGGTTCTGTCCAGATAAAATCTAAGAAGACTCTTAACATCCAGTGAGAGGAGAGTCCTCTCTCCCCATCATTTTGGAATTTGGCAGAGTAGGTAAGCAGGACCTATGCCTGGTTAAGATGGAACTCTGACACCACTATTGGTAAAAACATAGGGTGCGTATGGAGGACTACCTTGTCCGTATGGAAACCAGTATGCAGAGGATCTGTGACTGAAGCATGGATTTCAGATACTCTACAAACAGAGATGATAGCCACCAAAAGTCTGATTTCAAGTTAAGAACTTCAAATCACATGTTGCAATAGGCTTGAAAGGCTTGTAAATGAGCATATCCAACACAAGATTGATGTCCCAGGCAGCTACTCGCTTTCTGATGGGAGGTCTTGTGTGTGAAATGTCCATGAGGAACCCCTTCAGAAGTGGCAGCTGTGCCAGGTTGAGGGTACCAATGGGCTCAAGGTATGCTGAAATAGCACACAGATGGGTCTGTACTGTGGAATACTGCAGACCAGCATCAGAAAGGTCTAGTAAGTACTCCAGAACCTTATCAGGTGTACACTTGAAGGGGCCCATGTGGGTTTTGGAGCACCAGATGGAAAATCTCCCCATTTGGCTGTGTACATCTCCCTCATGAAAGGCTTACACACAGTCAAAAGTATTTCAGAGATCCTCTGAGATACCTTGTACCTGTTCAATTTTATCTCTTTAGGAAACAAGCCTGAAGGTGAAGGGAGTGTAGGTTGGGATGGACCAGCTGACTCTGTCTCAAGTCCATCCTGAGTGGCAGAGTCCTTGGTTTGCTGACTGCAAATCTGTTCAACAGAGGAAACCATATCCATCAAGGGCAGCAGGGGGCCACTAGAATCATCTTGCTCCCTTGTGCCTCCAAGTTGAGTAACACTCTCTGAATGGGAAGGACTGTAGGGAATGCAAGCCGAACAGATTTTGCTATAGCAGTCTGAATGCATCCTGACAAAAAATACCATGTCCTGGACTTTGGAAGCAGAAATGAGCCAGTTTGGAATTGAGTAGGGACACAAAGGGCCACATAAGGGGTACCTTACTTATCAAATAATGATCTCATGATGTTTCATGCTAGTAACCACTCATGAGGCTTGGCCTGTGTTCAACTGAGCTCATCTGCCAGAGTGTTCTGGACTCCTGGCAGATGGATGGCTTGGAGCAGTATGTCTTGCTCCAGGCATCATTCCCACACTCTCATCACCTCTCTGCAGAGAGGGTAAGAATGTGCTCTTCCTTGTTTGTTCACATAATATATGACATACCTGTCGTGTTTGAAGGAGGACTATTCTGTGGCTGACTTTGTCCAATACAGCTTTCAGACCATACAAAACTGCTCACATCTCTAATACATTTATGTGAAGATGAGTCTCTGATGGATCCCAGGCACCTTGTGTCTGAAGGCTCTGGCAGTGGGCTGCCAACCCCAGCAGGGAGGCATCTGTGGTTAAGAACCACTTTCGGCTCTGGAAGAAAGAAGGGAAAGCACTGGAGGAGATTTACCTCTACTGACCACCACGTAAGGGACTGTACCAGAGCTTTAGTCACCTGAATGAGGTAATGCTGAGGGTAGGATGCTTGCAACCATTGTGCACTGAGCATCCACTGGTTTCTTCTCATGTGTAGGCATGCATGGAGTGGGCTTACACAGTCTTGTGTTTTTTGACAGATCATGCCATACGCAATATTGCTTGTAGTCTGCTTTCTGGAAGGAAAGTCCAAGCCCAGGTTATATCCAGAAGAGCTCCTATGAACAGCAGTTGCTTGGAGGGTTTGAGTCAAGACTTGTTGAGGTTCAGCAGGACTCCCATGGAAGTTAGGAACTGGGAAGCAGTGGCTACTGCCTGTTCTGTCTCCTGTCTGGATGGGCTTGAAAGTAGCCAATCATCCAGGTACAGGAAGACTTAGAGTCCCAATTTCCTCAGGTGTGTTGCAAGAACTGCAAAGCATTTTGTAAGGACTCCTAGTGTCAAGAAAAGCCCAATGGGCAGGACTCTGAACTGGTAATGCTGTCTCGACATAACAAAATGGAGGTATTTGTTGTGGCTTGGGTGGACCAGTATGTGCTGGTATGCATCTTACATATCCAGGGATGCTAACCAGTCCTGAGGTTTCAGGTAGGGTAGCAAAGAGCCCAGAGAAATTATTTTGAATTTTTCTCAGTCCAGGAGTTTGTTCAGATTTTCTGAGGTCGAGAATGGGGTGCATGACCCCTGATTTCTTTGGAACTAGGAACTACTGGGAGTAGAACCCTCGTCTTTCGTTCTGACTCTGGCACTATTTCCACTTCCCTGTTGCTCAGAAGGCTGCATTGTCCTGTACCAGAAGCTCTGACATGTGAGCTGATAAAAGGGGTTGCCTTCTGGGTGGATAGTTAGGAGGGGCCTGTGAAATCCAGGGAGTATCCCTCTCGGATAATCCTGGGGACCCACTTGTCCATCGTGATGGATTCCCATTGATGGAAATCTAGGTCAGGAGGCTTTCCCCACTGGGGAGGAGGGGTTTGCCTTGGGCAGCTGAGGCAGGACAGGGGCCAGAGCTCCAGATAGTGACACTAGGGGCTTTTGGTGCTTGTGCATTTGGCTTCACCTTCTTTTGAGGCTGGCTGTTATTGTTTTGGGCTCCCATGCCTCTGCCACAGAAGGACTGCTTCCAGGAAGTCAGACGTCTCATGGCAAACCTCACACAGGGCAACTTCAATCACTGCCATTTATTAACCCTTCTTGCGAGAAGAGGAAGAAGCTGAGGTCGAGTGGTGCCTGGACCTGGATGCCGGGGCATGTGTGGGATTGATACTGCTTCTTTTTGTACTTATGGGAACACTGTCTTTCATACCGAGTACTGGACTGCCTGTCATTGGAACCCTTTTCCAGTGGAGAGAGTGAACATGACACAGCCCTGATACCAAAGCAGCATGCTTCCTTCAGGCTCTGTACCATCCTCCATGGCCGTCGACCATCAATACTCAGTATGGCTGAGAGAGAAACTAAGTTATTTAAATGCGGTAAAAACTAAACTGACACAAAAATATCAAATCCTAGTTTTAAACACAAACTCTTAGATGAACTGAATGCTTTTGTCATAAAGATGTGAAGTTCTGACTGCTGCGAGGTGAGCTACATTGTCACTAACGTGCAGTCAATGGTGAGAAAAAAGGAACTGAGGTGGTTGGGGGCTGATACCAAGGTAAACTAGTGACCGTGTGCGCTGACATGCAATTTGGCGTATGCATGCTGCTTACTGTGGGGTATACCGTGTACAAGGTGACCACGATTGAGCACTTACAAAAGGGTGACTCAGTCATGGCGCCAGGTACAAGGCTACCAGGCAGGGTAGCAACTAGATATGGGGGGTAGGTTACTACAGTGATGGGATGTCAATGTATATATACACACACACACAAGCGGGGAGAGGGACCAAGTCACGAATGGGAGGGAGGGTATGTGGGGTGTAGTGCGGCAGTTGGCTGTAAAGCTGGCCATGTGGTGTGGTGGGTAGCTGTGGGCTGGGGTTGCAGGAGGGTGCGGGTTCTGGGCACGCGCAGTGTCATTTTTTTAACTTTTTTAAGTTTTACACTCATGACATGCACCCCCTGGATCTGAGGATCCTTAAGGGGGGTGCAGGGGGTGAAGCCCCTTGCATAACAAAGAAAATCAGTCGCCGGTTTTCTAGTCACTGTGAGTGTATGTCGCTGTAATTCATTTTCGGTGATGTACATTCGCCCTAACGGCGATTGCTATTCCACGATCGCCATTATGACGTAGAACCTTACTGTGGTATCAGCCCTCTGAAACATTCTGGCTCCTGCTGGGCCCTAGCACCTCTGACTCAGACCCCCTAGTGGGAATCAATAGTGAAAACTGATTCTTGGAAGATCAGCTGTTTCCACAGTAGCCATGTGTTCGAGCCCAGTCATTCAGATGATGGCTGGTCACGGTGGTGAGCAGTAGGGTTTTGCTGGCTGCTGGCGGGGGGATGTTATGAGGGGGTCTGCACCAGTGAGTGGGGTCCAGGTGGATGGGAGTGGTGAGGCCTGATTGGGCATGGTGGGTTGGGGTCTACTGATGTATAGGGGCGGGGGGGGGACCACTGGACCACCAGGGCATTACCTACAGGAACCACACAGGTGATCAGCGACAGGGGGGACCATTGGAGTACAAGGACATTAGCCATATGAACCAAATGGGCAAATAGAGATGGGGAAAACTGGACCACCAAGGCATTCACTACATGAACCAGATGGGTGATCAGGGGGTGGGGGCACCACTGGACCATCAGGGTCTGTACCTTTGTACCCCTCAAATGAATCATGGCAGGGCCACTACTGAACCACCAAGGAGGGCAAGGAGTTTAGGGTGGCTGTGGGTGAAATGGCTATAGGACCTTGTTTTGGGAGGTGGTCATTAGCGTGGCACTAACCGCTAATAAGTGCCTTTCCAAATCTACTAATATGCCAGTATGCCTACCTGCAAGTTGTGGTCAGCTACTTTGCATAGATGCACTGCCATGGTTTAGGCTGCTTGCAAACAGGTTAGCAACTCACTAACAATGCCATCCAGTATGGCATTTTCTACCACTACTTCGCTCTGTGGGCTCTAAGCGGTGTTAGTGAGTCGTTAACCCGTTTAGCGGTCCCTAACCGACTTTCAATATCCTGGCCCTATAATCCATTCCAGCCTTAAAATACTATGTTACTCAACCCAGTTTTTAGAAATTGTGCAGTTTGGCACATTTATAGGGTAAAGAACTTAAAAGTGCACTTTTTTGCACACTACTTGCAAAAAATGCACAAGTGTGAAATTGTAGGTTTTTAAGTCACAAATGTATGCACTTTGCCATTTAATAAAGCCTTTGTGAAATGCATAAAACCTTGCAGTTATGTGTGTATTTTGTAAAAGCTGAGCAAAGCAAAATATGCCTATTTTGGGAAGTGCTGTTATTTATAGAATCCTGCATGCCGAGAAGAAGCTGATGGATCAATGGACTTCTTTTTTTCCTAAAATCTTACGCTCATATCCAAACGAAGGTATCAGATCTGGTTCAGAGCTAGATCCAATTTCCTCACTCTGGGCTGGAGAGAGAGCAGTGATAACATTCTTAGGCTCTGGGGATAGGTACCAGCTGCTGTCCAGCACATGCACTTCCTGTGCAGACCTGAAAATGGCCTTGGACTTTGTGGGTGGCCGCTTGATGCCCTGCCCCCCAGGCAGTCCATCAGTAATCTTGTATTCACTTTCTCCATCCATTCAGCATAGTTCCCACACATCAGCACCTCTCCACCCACCCCGAGTCCAGCATAATACAATCTCTCCTATGTCATCTTCATCAGCTAGGTCACACACCCTCGATGCTCAGTGCAGGCTCCCTGCCACCCTTCATTTACCACAGCTAATCCATGGTTTCTAGTAGGAAGCACAAAGGAGAAAATATGTGCTCTCTGCACTCCTTATACCTTGGTCACTTGCATAGGTGGTAGACCATGCGGATATTTGCATGTAAGGCATGGAAGTGATACAGTAGTTCATTGCAAAAGCTGTGACTGTCATGCACTTGTAATCATCATTTGCAACTACCGTATTTCTTTGAATAGAAGCTGCGGCTCATATGAATTAACAGGTGTTTGCTGCCGTGGCTTCTATTAGAGGGTGGCTTTTATTTCATTAGCTCAGCCCGCTCATTAACCTGATGAGGAGTCTGCTGTGAGGTGCGATACCTTCTACCCCTCCACACCCACATCCTGTCAATCCCAAGCCTGAAAGGCAGCAACAAAAATTATTTTACGGTAAAGGATTTCTTTTCTTAATGCTTTAGCACTTTCATGAGCATTTAAATTGTTAAATTGTTTCTGAGCATGGCAGTACTGAGTTACAGGACTGTAGATAGCATCTGCACGCTGTCTGATAACCCAATGATGAGTCAAAGGGAAGGGGAACACAACCCAATGATGAGTCAAAGGGAAAAGAAATGTAGTCTTTCAGGTATGGGGAGTTTAATGTAGACTCTGCCAGGGGATTGAAGGAGTCTGCTGGAGAGGGGAGAATTGAATCAGTAAGTGATCGAACTGACTGATTAGAAACCACTGCTATAATTAAAGGGCAATTTCTATTTCAAGCCGCTGTTTGAAAGTGCAGCTTGTAATATGGTGGGGGTTTGTAGTGGTGGGCAGCTTCTAATCAAGGAAATACGGTATGTTTAAGCAGGGTGCAAAGCCCCATTTAGCAGGCTAAAGAAAAAAAAAACCTTTTATATGGGACCCAAAGAAACAAGTTAGTATAATAAAATCATAAAGGAGTTCACCTGCTTGCAGCAAGAACAATCTCAACTCTTTTTTGAAAAATGGATTTGCTGAACTCAAACTCCAGTCGAAAAGCCACCTGTAGAGATTAGAAACAAATTCAGGGGAAAATGCATGAAGTCAGCCAATTGTCAAGCAGCATGTACTTCAGACAGAAACTTCCCCAGTGTCATTGCTTTTGTGTTATCCTTGTCCTAAAACGGTGTACCATCAAGAAATTGCCTGCGTGAGTACTAAAGCCAAACGGGATCACTGATGTGTTTTTTTTTCCGTCAAAGTTTGGCACACAGAATACCACTAGAGCAGTTCAAGGAAAACTGCTACTGTGCTCTTGAAAAGAAACATGTTAAACAATGAGTACTTCAATTCACAGCTGAGACAACGTTTCCACTGAAAGAATAGAAGACTCTGAAGTGATTTTCCAACCACAATAAATTATGTGATAGATGGCAAGTTTAAAATGCTGCAGCAATGACCTCAAACTGTCTGAGACTGCACACAGCTGATTATAATATTAAAACCCTAGCACTGTTCCAAATTTCAAATTTCCATTTCTAGCTTGTCTTTGTCTTGGCATGGACTCCACTACCTGATGCCACGCAGATGCATTCTTAGCCCCTATAGGTCATATGAAACTGGGCTTCTGGATTTCATTTTATAAAACCACAGTTATTCTACAGTTCTTTATTGAAGGGCCTTCTCTCTGCAATATGTACATTTATCACTTTGTAAAAGAAACTATCATTTTAGTTCCCCAAAACATATGGGTTACAAAATCGACAGTAAACTGACTACATTACTGGGCTGTTTTTAGTCTGGACATTTTCTGATTTGGCCTCTCTTTCACCAGGATAGGATACAGGGCTAAGTTATATATTTTTTTTTGCTGTGACCAGATCCCCCTTTCCCTCTCTTACTGTCCCCAGTCATTAGGGTTGCTTTGGGAACAGCTTGAACAAGAGGATATGCAAGTGGCTGTTTTGCAGTTGATACTGGGGAAGCTTCACTGTTGGCTGGCCAAGGCTCCCACTGGAGCTATGTGCCTCCCCTCCACAATGCACTTGGGCCCCCTGCCAGTACCAGAGTGGGGCACCTGAGTCAACATGCAAAGCAGGGTGCCAGATAACCCAGGTGGCACCACACAGCGCTGACGCTGCCATGCAATTGGGCTGTCAGTAGACCTCAGTTCACTTTTGTCTAAGGATGGGCTGTGTAAATTTATTGGGTGCTGCTGAGAAAAATGCACTGGATTCAGGCTAGGTTCATTAAATTGGTAGCTTTAGGGTCACTCCTGTAAAAGAAATTAAGTCCCCGAGCTTACAGGGTTAACAAAACAAACAAATAAATACAATTGCCTACTTTTTGCCATTTTTGTCCACTCATTTGTATAGCTTACAACTCTGAACAATGTAACAACACTGAAAAGAAGCATGCAAATCACTCCCCCGACACACACACACACAAAACAGGGTAGTTAGTGAGATAAACATTAAGGTAGAGAAGTCAACAGGGAGCAGGACAGGGGTCAATGGAGAAAAAGGCAAAGACAGTAAGGGCAGGGATGGGGTTAAAAGGGGTAAGGCTATCAAAAAAAGGAGGGCAATGAGTACCAATGCACATAGTCTGAGTAACAAGCTCCATGAAATTAGTGGCCTTGATGGAAGAGGGACACCTGGATTCTGTGGCAG
Organism: Neoceratodus forsteri; assembly: GCA_016271365.2. Taxonomy (NCBI): domain Eukaryota; kingdom Metazoa; phylum Chordata; order Ceratodontiformes; family Ceratodontidae; genus Neoceratodus; species Neoceratodus forsteri. The sequence goes on along the minus strand of CM028129.1, from coordinate 1,211,339,176 downwards.
TAACAGAAACATGGTACACAGACAACCATAACTGGGATGTCAACATACACAATCTACAGGAGGGACAGGGAGGGGTAAAAGAGGAGGAGTAGCTCTGTACTTAAGGGAAGGGATCAAAGCAATGGAACTAAAGGGCAAACAGGAGAGGAGGCACTGTAGGTGACCCTGGGACACAGGAAATGTTACCACAATCCGTACGGGGGTTGTATACAGACCTCCCCATCGCAGGGGGAGGAAATGGACAAGGAAATGATAGAAGGCATCCTTAGAATGGCAGAAAAGGGGGAAATACTGTTGATGGGAGATCTGAATATGCCAGATGTTAACTGGAGAACCTTTGCTGCAGCCATCTAGCAGGGTAATTCTCGATGGCCTACAGGGGGCATGCCTCAGACAGCTAGTGTTGGAACACATTTGAGAGGAAGCAATCTTAGACCTGGTACTCTCAAACAGGGACGGAGAGAGGATCTCAGATTTAGAAGTGAGTAGCTATCTGGGAACAAGTGACCACCAAACAGTGTGGTTCACGATAAACACAGCCGGAGAGTCAAATCACACAAAGGTGAGGGTATTGGACTTTAGGAGGGCTGACTTTGGCAAAATGGGGGAGTGCCTCAGAAAAGCACTAGCACTAGCAAATGGGCAAGAAGGTGGGGTGGAGGAACAATGGGGAAAAAATCAAAGCTGCCATCATGGAGGCAACAAGCCTTTGTGTGAAGAAAATAAACAAAACAAAGGAAAAAAACACTATGATTCCCAAAAGAGGTGGCAGGGAAGGTTAGGGAGAAAAAGATAGCATTCAGGAAGTATAAGGAGACAAAGAAGGAGCAGGACAGAGAACTGTACCAGTTAAAGCAGAAGGAAGTGGGGAAGGCAGTCAGAATAGCAAAGGCCCAAACTGGAGAAAAGATAGCCAACTCAGTTAAGAAGGCAGATAACACCTTTTATAGGTACATTAGGTAGCGAAGAAAGACCAGAGGAGAGATAGAGAGGCTTAATAAAGGAAAGGGGGGTGGGCAGAGGGTGACAGTGACAAAACAGAGATACTGAACGAATACTCCTGCTCAGTATTCACAAAAGAAGAGGAGGGGGACATACCTAAGCCAAATAATAGAAGCACACTGGATAGGGGTGTTGATACCAGTCCATTCACAGAAGAAAGGGTCCTGAAAGAACTCCTAAAACTGAAGGTGGACAAAGCAATGGGGCCTGATGGAATTCACCACAGAATTCTAAAAGAACTAAGGGGAGATCTAGTGGCACCACTGACTACCCTTGTTAACAAATCATGGGAGGAGGGTGTGGTACCTGAGGACTGGAGGAGGGCAGATGTAATTCCTCTTCACAAATGTGGGAGCAAGGCAGAGGCAGGAAACTACAGACCTGTTAGTTTGACCTCAGTGGTATGGAAAATGATGGAATCACTTCTGAAAGAAAGAATTGTTGAGTATCTAGAGGCCAGTAGGGCACAGGCCCCAAGGCAGCATGGATTCACAGCAGGAAGGTCATGTCAGATGAATCTATTAGATTTCTATGACTGTGTGACTAAAGTAGCAGACCAGGGAGTGGCTGTGGGCGTGGCCTACCTAGACTTTAGCAAGGCATTTGACACAGTCCCACACAAAAGATTGTAAACAAGTTAGCCAGCCTGGGAGTGGGTCCCAGGGTGGTAACCTGGGTTAAAAATTGGCTGGACAACTGGACACAGAGGATAATAGTAAATGGAATCCACTCCAAAGAAAGGGGGGTTACTAGTGGGGTACCACAAGGTTCAGTACTGAACTGGCCTTCTTTAATGTCTTTATAGGTGACATTGCAGAGGGACTAGAAGTAAAGGTACACCTCTTTGCAGGCGACACAAAGATCTGCAACAGGATTGATACACGGGGTTGGAAAGGATAGAAGGGACTTGGCAAGGTTGGAGGAATGGTCAAAAGTATGGCAGTTTAGATTCAATGCAATGAAGTGCAAAGTAATGCACCTGGGAAACAAAATCCCAAGGGAAGAGTACACAATGGGGGGTATTAACAACAACAAAAATGGAAAGGGACCTGGGGATAGTCATAACAGATGACCTAAAGGTAGGCAAGCAATGTGAGAAGGCAGTAAGGAGGGTTGGGGGATACTGGGATGCATAGGGAGAGGCATCACCAGTAGAAAATAGGAAGTTGTTATCCCTCTGTACAGATGGTTGGTGAGACCCCATCTGAGTACTGCATGCAGTTCTGGAGACACCATCTCTGCAAGGACGTAAACAGGATGGAAGCAGTCCAGACCATTGTGGTGGGGGTTAAACTTGTTAATAACTGTATCTTAGACTTCATTAACCTTGGGCTGGATATTCAAAAGGATTGGGTGCATATGCAGATATGAGAGCTACTTGCATGTCTGCAAATTGTAACAGAACTGCCCTGCCTAGTTTTTTGAAAGGTTCGGGACTTTACTGCATCAGAAATGAGGAGGCAGGAACACCACTTATCAGATGGTCTATCTGCATCCAACTGTTGGACACATTTGATTTATTTATTTAAACTCTGGATAGACCATGAGTTGGCAAGCCCATTTCCATGGCCATCCAGACCAGAAATAAAAAGTACAAATAATAAATAAATACATCATACAGCACAATCAAGCACAAACAGTCAAAACACTCCTTTAACTACAGTCACAGTCGGAACTATTTAAAAGCTGAGATTTAGAGCCCTCTTGAAAATGCCTAAGGGTCTTGCATTGGAAATTGAGCTTGCCAAAGGATTATATTTATTATATGGACATGCACATCCAAAGCAAGATACTGCTAGATTTATCACTTGAAAACCCTGGCCCCTTCGTTTTACAGTATATTGCCTAAGTTACAGTTATTATTCATAAGCCACCACAACTCTAATATTATTACTATGGTAATGGGCATATATATATATATATATATATATATATATATATATATATATATATATATATATATATATATATATATATATATATATATATAATATATATATATATATATATATATATATATATATATATATATATAGAATAACTGATGGGCAAGTGTGAGTTACCAAGTGAAAATCCAGTCTCAGGATTTGTGGAATTTAATAATCATCTGGATGGACCTTAAATTGTACTTCACATTTGCCCATTGTTTTATTTTTGTATATTAAAGTGCTAATGAAAACAAACTCTGGTCCGAGCCACAATGGCTGCTAATGCATTAATATGATAAAAGATTTATTTATTTATTTTTAAATTTAGATTTTATTATATTTTGTAGGTTTCAACCGCTTCTCCACCTGAGGCTGTGGCACATGGCCGAGCATGTGTGTAGAGGCACACACACACACCATGGTGCCAGCTCAGCCCCTTCCACCCACCCGTAACAGTGCCGCCCCCTCCCACCTATGCTACCCACCAGACCTCCACCTGGTGGGAGCTGAACTACAGGGGGATGACGACTCACCCCCACCAACCCAGGGAGAGGAAAGCAGCCTGCTGGCTTGCTCAGTCCTGCTCTTCCCTCCCCTCCCCTCCCCATGCGCCGGCACCCCACCGACCCAAGGTTGTTCCCGAAACCTGGGTCACCGGCATAGTGTGAGGTAAGGCATCCAGCACCTCAGCCCTCAGTGCCACCCGGCCTGCGGATTTATTTTTTTCAAAGGTTTTACGAAGAAAGACATACTGAGCTAGTAACAGCTCCTTTTCAGATGTGTCCTGGGGGAAAAGGAAAGGTGAAAAGATAACAGATTCAAAAATACAGAATATAAAGTTCACAGAAATTGAATACAAAGTTCATAGAAATTGAATACATGTAACAAAGGTAATGAGGACAATTATGTCTTAAGAATAAATTGACGAAAATAAGTTACCAAGCAAAAAGTTGTGAAACTGACCAATGAACAAAAATAGTAACCTATCACAATAAAAACTAGGAGAATGACTGATGCGTAAGAAGAGATACAGAATTAATGTGTGACTTAGTTGTATTACTGTGATGTAAAATCTTTCACTGGTCAGGCTGCCTTCTCTTTCTGCTTTCCTAAACTTTAGACCTCTCTCCCCCAAACCATTCATTCCACCTCTTTAAAACCCTCTCTTTCCTCTCTGCTTCATGACCACACCGCTACCTCCTGTGCCTATACTCGAGTGATACTTCTTCCCCACTTCTCAATTTAACTTATTCTTTCTTTCACCATGACCACACTGCTACCTCCTGTGCCTGTCCTTGAGTGACAGTTCTTCCCCACTCCTCGGTGTAACTTATTCTTTCTTTCATCATGATCACACTGCTTCTACTGTGGCTGCCCTTGAGTCAAAACACTTCCACGCTCCTCAATTTACCATCTTCCCCTCTTTTTCCTCCTCCTTGCCCCTCCACACACCTCACCAACCCTGCTCCCTCTCTTCTTACTCCCTCACTTGTCTGCACTTTTCCTTCTTCTCCCTCTATCTTCGCTCCTTCCTTCAGTGCCCTATCCCCTGGTGCACTCACTACTGAAAAGTGCTGTGTCCTTTTTTATATAATTTGACCTGTCTGATGAATCTCGTTCATGATTTTCGTACAGTTTATTTTATATCTCTGTATGATGTTTTATTGTGTTATTGTTCTATGTTGTTCTTACACCTCTCATCACCCTCCCTGCCCCTCCCCCAGATGCAGCTGGAAATTAGCTATTTTCAGCTCAATATGTCTTTCCTGGTGAAACTTTTGAAATAAATAAATACATACACACTGCACATAAATTAATAATGTAAAAGTCCCACATTTACACCAAATAGTAGAAAAACAAGACCATAAACGCTAAGGTAATGCAGTGAAAATGTTTTTGGTTCTGGACATAGACACCTCCCTTGAAGATGCGCACAACACATATACACACACACACATACACAGCTGTTACAATAGTTGTGCACACATAGGGTGTGAGTGTCATTAGTAGACTAGAGCAGCTACAATATTTAATTTCGTGGGGTCCCTGCATTTACACATTTTTCCAGTGTATTTAGTAAGTTTAGCACAGGTAAAATGCAGAACGTAATTTTTACTGGAGCCCTGATTTTGTACATTTTTACAATGTAGTTACCCAGGATAGGCCAGTTAACATGCAGGATCTCATTTTCAGTGAGGTCCTGATTGTACCTATTGTAACATTAGCAGTTCTGGGATGCCCTAAATGAGTTGACTCTATCACAGCTTGATCTTTTCAATTACCAGATACTGTATCTCTCTTTGGACAGCAGGGGGATGTGAATTGTGCTGAGTGCACGTTTTAGTGCCTTCGTTTTGCTTTGGGGTGCTATATTAAAACATGCTTAGAGCAATCGCACTTTGCTCCAAACATGTTTGAGTATAGCAAATTTAGTGAACTGCACTAATTTGCACTAATTGGCCAGCAGAGGGATATGAACTGTGCTGAGTGCATGTTTTAGTGCCTTATTTTTGCTTGGGGAGACTATATTCAAACATGCCTGGGGCAGTCACACTTTGCTCCAAACATGTTTGAGTGTAGCAAGTAGAGTGAACTGTGTTAATTTGCACTAAGGAAGAGACTTAAGGGGTGGCCTGATACCTTTTAATATGGGACCATTACTCTGTGTAGTTCTGGGTTCCAGTTCTATATTTGCCTACCTATTTCTGTTTCAAGCTTTTAGCCACTGACTGCCATGCCAGCAACCTGGGTTCAAGAATGGACCTGGGTCACTTGGGGACTGGCCTGGGAGGGAGAATGCCCATCTGTAGGATGGGGGAGGAATCTAGGTGGCAGCACCATGGGACAGCATGGGAAGGCACCCTACACCTGGATGCCTAAGGTATCTCCATGGAGGCCGAGAACACACATGTCTGGGCCCATTAGGGGAGAAAATAGGAGGAAAATCCCTCTGTAGAAAAGTGATGGCCTGCCTTGTAGCAGGCCCCACACTGTTGACTATGCACCACTGATCCAAGGTCCTGTGACAGGACCACCAGAAAAGGTAAGTCCCAGACAAGGTGGGTGACGAGACTGGGAAGACTGGCCCAAATGGGGCAAGTCACGGTGCTGAAGGAGATAAATAGCTTTGTACCATGGACACAGTGGGGCGACATGCCACACATCATGTTTGTGTACTGCGTGCAAGTGAATGGTAAGGGACTGCCTGTATGGAGGAGCGATGCTGAGAAGCAATGCATGAACACAGTGGGGCGATATGGTACCCATCAAGGTGGTGTACTTGTAGGGCAAATGTGAGGCACTGCCACTACTGGGAGTGATGCTCAGAAGCACTGTGAACAAAGTAAGGGACTGCTTGCAGAGAAGCAATGTTCAGAAGCATTGCATGAACAGAGTGGAGCAACATGGCACCCATTTATGGCTGTGTTCTGTGTGCTAGTGAATGGTGAGGGATTGCCTGCACTGTGCAATGATGCTCACAAGCACTGTATGAACACTGGTGTGACAAGGCACAAATCACGGTGGTGTACTGTTTACTGGAGAAACATGAGGGAACGCCTGCATGAGGGAGTAATGTCAGAAGCACTGCATGAACACAGTGGGGTGACATGGCACCCCTCAAGGTGGTGTACCACGTGCTGGTGAAAGGTGAGGGATTGCCTGCACTGTGGAGTGATACTCAGAAGCACAGCTTGAACACAGTGGGGTGACATGGCACCAATCACGCTAGTGTATTGTGTGCTGGTGAAAGGTGAGGGAGAGCCTGCTCTGTGGAGTGATGCTCAGAAGCAGTGCATGAACACTGTGGAGTGACATGGCACCCATCAAGGTGGTGTAATGTGGACTGGTGAATGGGTAGGGATTGCCTGTACTGAAGAGTGATGCTCAGAAGCACTGCATGAACACAGTGGGGCATCATGGCACCCATCCCTGTTGTGTACTTTGTGTTGGTGAAAAGTGAAGGACTGCCTGAACTGGGAAGCAATGCTCAGAAGCAATGCATGAACACAGATGGTTGGCATGGCACCCATAAGAGCTGCATACTGTATACTGCTGAAAGGTGAGGGACTGCCTGCACCGGGGAGTGATGCTCAAAAGCACAGCTTGAACTCAGTGGAGTGACATGGCACCAATCACGATGGTGTGCTTCATGTTGGTGAAAAGTGAGGGACTGCCTGCACTGAGGAGTGATGCTCAGAAGCACTGCATTAACACAATGGGGTGATATGGCACCCATCACGCGGTGGCATACTGCATGCTGGCAAAGGTGACAAACTGCCTGCACCTGGGAGTGGTTCTCTGAAGCAATGTATGAACACTCTGGTATGACAAGACACACATCACGGTGGTGTTCTGCTTACAGTGAAACATGACAAGGGAGTAATGTGAAAGCACTGCATGAACACAGTGGGTTAACATGGCACCCATCATGGTGGCATACTGCATACTGGTAAAAGATGACGGACTGCCTGCACCTGGAGTGGTTCTCGAAGCAATGTATGAACACTCTGGTGTGACAAGGCAACATCACGGTGGTGTTCTGCTTGCTAGTGAAACATGACAAGGGAGCAATGTGGAAAGCACTGCATGAACACAGTGGGTTGACATGGTACCCATCAAGGTGGTGTACTGCATGCTGGTGAAAGGTGAGGGACTGCTTGCACAGGGAGTGATGTTCAGAAACACTGCATTAATATAATGGGGCAACATGGCACCTATCATGGTGGTGTACTGCGTGCTGGCAAAAGGTGAGAGACTGCCTGCACTGGGGTGTGGTGCTCAGAAGCACTGTATGAACACTGTGGTGTGACAAAGCACACATCACAGTGGTGCTCGGGTTGCTGGTGAAAGATGCAGAAATGCCTGTACTGGGGAGAAATGCTCAGAAGCAATGCATGAACACAGGGGTGACATGGCACCCATAAGTGCTACATACTACATGCTGGTGAAAGGTGAGGGACTGCCTGCACAGGACAGTGATGCTCAGAAGCACAGCTTGAACACATTAGGGTGACACGGCACCAATCATGATGGTGTGCTGTGTGCTGGTGGAAAGTGAAGGACCGCCTGCACTGGGAGCGGTGCTCAGAAGCAGTGTATGAACACTCTGGTGTGACAAAGCACACATCATGGTGGTGTTCTGCTTGCTAGTGAAAGATTAGGAATGCCTGCACAAGAGAATAACGTCAGAAGCACTGCATGAACACAGTTAGGTGACATGATACCTATCAAGGTGGTGTACTGTGTGCTGGTGAAAGGTGAGGGACTGCCTGCACTGTGGAGTGATGCTCAGAAACATGGCTGAACACAGTGGATGACATGGCACCAATCACAGTGGTGTTTTTGGTGCTGTTGAAAGGGTGAGGATTGCCTGTATTGGAAGCGATACTCAGAAGCACTGTAGGAACATTCTGCTGTGACAAGGCAGACATCACGTGGAATACTGCAAACTGGTGAAAGGTGAGGGACTGCATGCACTGTGGAGTGATGCTCAGAAACATGACTTGAACACAGTGGATGACATGGCACCAATCACAGTGGTGTTTTGGATGCTGTTGAAAGGTGAGGGATTGCCTGTATTGGGAGTGATACTCAGAAGCACTGTAGGAACATTCTGCTGTGACAAGGCAGACATCACGGTGGAATACCATGACTAGTGAAAGGTGAGGGACTGCCTGCATTGTGGAGTAATGCTCCAGAAGCACTGTGGACACAGGCGGTGTAACATGGCACAAGCATGCTTGTGTACTGTGTGCTGCTGAAAGGTCAGGGACTGCCTGCACTTAGGAACAATGCCCAGAAGCACTCTATGAACACAGTGGGGCATTGTGGCACCCATCCGTGTTGCATACTGTGTGCTGGTGGAAGGTAATGGACTGCCTGCACTGGGGAGCAATGCTCAGAAGCACTGGTTGAAGACTGTTGGGTGACATGGCACCTGGTCAAAGATGGAGTGATCAGCCTGAGGGAAATGATGTCCCACTGGTTTTTCAGTCTTCTTCATTTTTTTTAACCTTATGTTTGTCCCCCAACTACCTCCTCTCTCCACTCTCTCAGACATCCACATTAACTGCTCCCCCCTGGTCCCGCTGCGGTCTGCCCCTAGAGTACTTGATCCACTAGCCTAGGTATCCCGGATAGTCCCCCAGATGGGGTGAGGAGGAACCCTAGTGCTTACCTCCTCAGAACCAGTACCTGAGTCGTGGATTCTACAGTGGGGTCTGCTATGGCCAGAGAAGTGCAAGGTGGTCTTGTCACCCAGAGAGAGACCTAGGGATGTTTCCTGTTTTTTCCTAGATGTTGGCGTGCAATGGAGCCAATGATCTAGGAGGCGCGCTGAGCGACCTCCGCCCACCTCCTGCCGACATCTACCCAATCCCTTACTGCTGCCCCAATGTACCGCACCTACCACGGAGCTCCCCAGATGGCGGTATTGCAGTGGAGAAACTGCAGAGATCCCCGGAAAAGAGAGCAGTCGTTAGGGCGCTCTATCCTTCCTCCTCCCAGCCGACCCCGGCGTCCCTGGCCTGTTCCCGAACCCGGGTCGCCGGTGTAGTGCGAGGTGTGGCGTCCAGCGCCTCAACCCTCAGCGCCACTGGGCTGGCCAGTCTTCTTCATTTTAATATCATGTCTGTGCTCCTGCTTCCTTGTTGTTTCAGGTACAACACATGGACAGATACTGTTCTTACATACTTTTAATATGCTTATGCATAAGATGGTTCTATCTAATTTATTGAACTATGTTCGTTAGAGGTTTGATTTTAACTGGAGGGTGATGGATTCATAGACTTTATTTTCATACAGCAGACCTGCTGTTTCTAGTACACACACACACACACACACACACAAACACACATAGCTGTTACAACAGTTGTACACACATAGATAAAGTAGTGTCATTAGTAGTATATAGCAGCTACAATATTTCATTTTCAGTGGGGTCCTGCTTTTACACATTTTCCCAGTGTATTAGTAGAATTAGCACAGGTAAAATGCAGAATCTAATTTTACTGTGGTCCTGCTTTTATACATTTTACAATGTAGTTACCCAGGATAGGTCAGTTAACATGTGGTATCTCATTTTCAGTGAGGTCCTGATTGTACCTATTGTAACCCTAACAGGTCTAGGATGCCCTAAATGAGTTGGCTCTATCACAGCCTGTATGTTTCAGTGACCAGATACTGTACCTCTCTTTGGCCAGCAGGGAAGTGAATTGTACTGAGTGCACATTTTAGTGCCTCATTTTTGCTTTGGGGCTATATTCAACATGCTTGAGGCACTTTCAGTTTGCTTCAAACATGTTTGAATATAGCAAATTTAGTGAACTGTGTATTTGCACTAAGGAAAGGGACTTTGCAAGGGGTAGGTACTAATACCTTTTAATAGGGGCCATTACTCTGGGTAGTTCTGGTTTCCAGTTCTAGGTTTCTCTGTCTATTTCTGTTTCAAGCTTTTTGCCACTGACTGAATTGCTTTTAGCCACTGACTCTCATGCCAGCAACCCAGGTTCAAGAACAGACCTGGGTAACTTGGGGACTGGCCTGGGAGGTAGAATGCACATCTGTAGGACAGGGAGAGGAATCTAGGTGGCAGCACCATGGGACAGCATGGGAAGTGACCCCACACCTGGATGCCTAAGGTGTCCCCAAGGAGGCCGAGTACACACATGTCTGGGCCAAATAGGGGAGAAAATAGGAAGAAAAGCCCTCCAACTGTAGGACAGTGATGGCCTGCCATCTGGCAGGCCCCACACTGACTAGGTGCCTCTGATCCAAGGCCCTGCGACAAGTTAACCAGAAAAGGTAAGTCACAGAGAAGGTGGGTGACGGGGCTGAGAAGACTAACCTAGATGGGGAAAGTCAGGCTGCTGAAGGAGATAAACAGCTTTGTATCATGGACACAGTGGGGTGACATGCCACTCATCATGGTTGTGTACTATGTTCTGGTGAACGGTAAGAGACTGCCTGCATGGAGCAGTGATGCTGAGAAGCAATGCATGAACACAGTGGGGCAACATGATACCCATCAAGGTGGTATAGTGTTTGATGGTGAAATGTGAGGTACTGCACTGCAGCAGTGAAGCACTGCATGAACAAAGTTAGAGACTGCTTGAAGGGAGGAGTGATGAGAAGCAATGAATGAACACAGTGGGGCAACATGGCAACCTTCAGGTTGGCGTAATGCATCCTGGTAAATGGGTAGGGTCTCCTGCACTAAGGAACAATGCTCAGAACCACTGCATGAACACAGTGGAGTGACATGGCACTAACTGTGGTTGTGTTCTGTGTACTGCTGAATGGCGAGGATTGCCTGCACCATGTAACAATGCTCAGAAGCACTGTATGAACACCCTGGTGTGAGAAAGTACACATCATGGTGGTGTACTGCTTGCTGGTGAAAGATGAGGGAATGCCTGAACAAGGGAGTAATGTCAGAAGCACTGCATGAACACAGTGGAGTGACATGGCACACATTAAGGTGGTGTACTGCGTGCTGGTGAAAGGTGAGGGACTGCCTGCACTGTGGAGTGATGCTCTGAAGCACAGTTTGAACACAGTGGGGCGACATGGCACCAATCACGGTAGTAAACGTCGTGCTGGTGAAAGGTGAGGCGTAAACAATTATGTACCAGCACTCCAGAGCCAGGAGTTTCTGTAACGACTCTAATGAAGGATGTCCACAATATGGAATTTCCACAAATCTGTAGTTTATTAAATTTCAACAATTAGTGAGCAGTGTCTGTGACACCAAACTGCCCTAAGCCGCCCGTAAAGACCGTCAGAGTGAAAGGTGAGAGTGCCTGCTCTGTGGAGTGATGCTCAGAAACACTGCATGAACACTGTGGAGTGACATGGCACCCATCACAGTGCTGTAATGCAGACTAGTGAATGGATAGGGATTGCCTGCACTGAGGAGTGATGCTGAGAAGCACTGCATGAACACAGTGGGACATCATGGCACCCCTCCCTCTACGTACTATGTGCTGGTGAAAAGAAAGTGGCTGCCTATACTGGGAGCAATGCTCAGAAGCAATACATGAACACAGAGGGGCAACATGGCACCCATAATGGCTGCATAGTGCATGCTGGTGAAAGGTGAGGACTGCCTGCACTGGGAGCAATGCTCTGAAGCACTGCATGAACACAGTGGTGTGACCTGGCACCCATTAGGGTGGTGTACAGTGTGCTGGTGAAAGGTGAGGGACTTCCTACACCAGGGAGTGATACTCAGAAGCACAGCCTGAACACAGTGGGCGACATGGCACCAATCACAGTGTTGTGCTATGTGCAGGTGAAAGGAGAGGACTGCCTGCACTGGGGAGCAATGCTCAGAAGCACTGCATGGACACAGTGGTGTAACATAGCACCCAGCATGCTTGTGTACTGTGTGCTGGTGAAAGGTAATGGACTGCCTGCTTTGGGGGCACTGCTTGAACACAGTTGTGTGAAATGGCACCCAATCAAAGATGGAGTGATCAGCCTGAGAGAAATGTTGCCCCACTGGTTTTTCAGTTTTCTTCATTTTTTTAAACTCAAATATACGTTTATTGGTTCACTTGGATGACAATTCCACTGATATGTGCTACAATAATGCAAAGTTTGGAGGAACAGCTGTTGACAACTAATACAGTCATGTCACTATAGTCATTTGCTCAGATGCAAAAAGGCATAGGAGTCTGATTAAGGAGACTATAAATAATACTTCTGAAGAGCTCAGTATAGAAGGAAGTCTTCTTCATTTTAATATCATGTCTATACTCCTGCTTCCTTCTTGTTTCCAGGTACAACACATGGACAGATATTGGTCTTGCATATTTTTAATATGCTTATATATAGGATGGTTCTATCTAATTTATTGAACTATGTGTATTAGAGGTTTGATTGTAACTAGTGGGTGACGAGTTCATAAACTATCGTTTCATACAGCAGACCTGCTGTTTCTAGTACACACACTCACACACTCACACTCCCCAACTTACTTCAGAATGACATTTAAAGAACAGGTGTTTACTTCTAAGAAATAGACACATTATTATTTTATCTATTGTATTTGATGTGTTAGTAATTACTGTGACGCTTGGCCAGCTGGTTATGATTGTTCTATGAATTTTGTAATATAAAATGTGTTATTGAGTGTCTCTCATGAGACAGCCTGTGGATGACCTCCCTCCATGGTTTCAGCTACAAGATGTTAACCTGAAAGCCAGGAGATAATTAAAGACAAAGAGACATAATTAAGGGTCTTCTGTTTATCTGACTTAATTGTAGCTGACTAGCTACCAGGATAGAGATCAAAAACTTTTATGAAGTTTAAAGGAAGAAAACACATTATATCACTATGGTGCTAAGTCACACAAATCCTCAGATGTGCCATGGGAAGAGGAAATGCTCGAGATCAAAGAAGGAATTTAAAGACTGTCATAATTTGGGAAAATTAGGTTTTTGCTGAAGTCACAGTATTTAATATACTTCTTGATAGGACATCCTGTTTTATATATTTTTTTATATTCTGAGAGGAGGAGCTAGATGACCTCATGGAAGGGGTTGAAACACAGCATTTTAAAATTGTATTCTGTGTTTCATCAGAGACATTCCTGTTTGGACTCTCTTGAAAAACAACAGCTAACTAAAGCACTGTAAGAAGGTATACATTAGATAGACAAGTCTAAGTGTATTGTGGTAGGAGTGTATGTTTGTATTTTACCATGTTCTTTTAAGTGATTGTAAGTTTTGTGATATATTGTTCTGTGGTTACATTTTGCATATTTTATTCATTTTCAGTAAAACCTCTTATTTTAAAGAGACTGCCTGTGCCTTCCAAGTCCTTCCTTTTTTGCCTGTGATGCATGGATGGTTAAGATTTTGACAACACTGTCCATAAGCTTAAGGGTATACCAAACTGGGAAAAGGTAAGAACTTATCTAAGGTCTCTCATAGAGTTTTTAAGGGGTCATTTTGTATACCTGGTTAGGTGCCCATAGGCGAAAGATATCTGGCATTCCTCGAAGAGCAGAAGTATCTGAGCCTGTATATTTGGGTACGCTAGCAAGAGGTTCACAGTTTGAATCCCTCCAGAAATTGAGACCAAAGGTGATTCAGACCCACAAAACAGACAGGAGGGTTACCCTGTTCTGTTACCCTGTTCACAATACTGCGCTGGAGGTTGGCACTGTGGGGAGCAGAGGGCCTGACCTGCTGAGTGGGGTTGATCAATTACTTTCTACTTTTGTGACAAAATATGTGTTAGCACAGTGAAACAGTAGGTTTTGCCTTTACTTTTCACACTGTTAGTAAAAATAATTCAATAGAATTCTGGTACTGTTATGTCAGAAACTGCCAGCTAATAAGGAGCACAATGTATTTCAATAGAAACTAAATATATTTTTCTACCTTTTTCAGAATAAATAGATACTTCTTTCAGTAACAAACTTTGCCCTTTATATGTTTACACTATTGTGATCCATCTGTATGACTTTACGTTTTTTTTTATAAAATAATTAGCTTCTTTTTCTTCTTCCCAAGCAAAATCTGGCTATGAAGAAAGTGTCACATTCTAAATTATAACAAAAGATCACAGGTTATCAAAATCCCATATTTCTATTGAATATACAATATTTTGGTGGTGGACAATATTATTTCTCCATAAAATCTGAAAACAGATTTGCAGTTTCCCATTGAAATACACTGCCAGCCTTGCCAGTAAACAGTTTCTGACTCCATAATACAAGGATTCCATTGTATTTTTTTCACTAGCAGTTGGAAAAATAAAAATAAAATGATGAAAAGTAGTAAAGAAACAAATAATTGCAAAGTGAATGACTGTAGAGGCAGCAACACCTTCATTCTTTAAGCTATGCATCTTTACTAAGCCCTTGCTCAGATAATTTACTGCAGGAACATTCCATTCTGTGACATTTGACCCATTCCCTCTGATGGATTTCAGGGATGTTTTCTTATCTCTTTAGTTGTTTTTCTGAACTAATTGCTCCTCTAATCTGTCACACTGATGTGTAAGTTTTTTTTTTCTGTCTAATATTGCTCTAGGTTTTTAAAAGGCAGCTCTTGTAACAGGTAAAATGAGTAACTTCTGTTCATGAACCAGTTTAGCTCTGCCTGCCAGGCTGCAGAGAGACAGAGAGAAATAGCAATGAAATAAGAGTCCACACGTAGTGCTGGCAGGCTGACAGGAAATGAAGAAGACAGACAGAAACAGACCACAGCTTTAAATGAGGTAACCTGGACTGAAGCACTGGCGTATATATCCACTCTGAAGCACTCAAGGGAAGAACACGGTCATCTTATCCTGTCAGTCCCCTCTCTCTCTCGCTTGCTCTTTCTCTCTCTCTCTCTCTCTAGTAATCCAAAAATGCCTGCAGGACTCCACCATGCAGCTGTAAAACTGTTGGAAGTGCAGAGGAGTGTAGCATGTTCAGAATGGACTGATTAGCTTTGTGCCATTGGCAGTGGTGTGTGTTGAGAAAGTGGTAAGTGTGGGTGGCAGTCTGTGAGGAGGACAGGGGCATCATTTGAGTAGCCAGGGGTTGCAGTTGAGGATCCCATGATTTCTTTGCAAGCCCTATGATGCCCACTGCAACCCCTGCTTCCCTAGAATTAATTTATGAAAATGAAGTGAGTGGGGATCTTGCAACCCTATGATTCTGGAGAAATTACACTACTGCAGCCATCGAATGCTTATTAACACAGGGAAATACTCTTTTAGCGAGTCTGATGCTTAGATGGCTCCTAACTGACCTGACAGCTTGTACTATCACTTGAACCACATTCTCTGGTTTAAAAAAAGCCAAAGCAGGGTTTTCTTTGTGGGTGGATCCCTGGATCGGTTGGGGATGGCCTTGGAGGTTGAATGTGGTACAGACAGGGTCTTGTACGTCTGTGATGTGTAGGGGTTCCCTAATGATCTTGCAGGTCTCATAACTGCACTCACACTGTTTTATGAACAAAAAAGATTTTTCTTTCACTTCCACCAAAACTGACACAGCTCACCCAGTCACCCTACTCGAAAAAAGTTGATCCCTGACACAGAATAGTAAATAAAATATTTAAATGATGTGAAGATGTTTTTTTTCCTATTGCCAGGGGCCCCTCCACACATCATGGACGTGGAGGGAGTTTGTATTGTATTTGACTTTTGGGGCTGTCTTTTATTGTTTGGCATTTTTCTGGTTCTGGAGTGGTCTGGTGATCTGTCTGTTAAAAAAAGTGTGCAGTTTGACTTTTTTTTTAATTAGGGAATGCAGTTTGACTGAATGATGCCCAATGTAGCCCTTACTTCCCTAGCTTTAATTTATGTAAAATGAAGTCACTGTGGAGCTTTTGCGACTCCTATGATTCTGGTAAAAGGACACTACTGGAGGAGGATGAGTCTGAATGGAAGGGAACAAGTACGGTATGCTGCAGTGCATCCTCGATAATGGGGAAAGGACCAGGCCACCCATGTGTCAGTCATCATCGCTGGCTGGGAGGAGCAGTGCAGGGGATGGTACTGTATGCAGCCACATTTGTGTGGTCCTCAATAATGTTGGTACTGCTCCAGGTCCCATGGAGGTGCTGGAGGCTGTCATAATGTTCCCTGAAAGGCAGATAACATTGTGGAGGAACTTTGGAGTGGAGCAGGATGCTACTAAGAACTCTACTTTGTGAATGCTGGCTGAAGTGACGACAGTACAGGCTTAAGGGTGTTCACAAAGCGAGGGGCTATACAAGGCACAAGAAAAATGGGCAGTGTGGCAACTGAAATACATCAGCAGAGAAATTTGATTGCCATGGTGAAATAATAAATGGAATTTGATTGGCAGGTTGTGCTAATTCACACCTGGCCATGGACTATCTCAACCTGTTAATCAAAATGATCAGGTTTGAAAACTCTTCCTGAATCTGAATTATTTACTTTATACATACAAAATGATGTGAATAATGCAGTTTATGAATGGGGCAGGCATGATAAAATGTGCTTTGTCAGTAGATATCAGATCCTTACATGTGCACAAAAACATCTGTCAGCACTGGTCTAGACTGTTATTCATTTTATATCTTCATGACAGAGTAACTGAACTGTTGGCCCAGGGTCAGTGGTTGCTGCTTGGAACTGCTGTGTATTGTGTGAATCAGTACATCAACAAGCATTCTTTGACTAGAGACACTTGGATCTAGTTTTGAATGCTTGAGAAATCACAGTGGCTAAAATTATTCCAGTCTGAAAACTGCTACAAGTAGTAAGCTCAAAGGATGTTATCCTAGCTCTCAGAATGTCAGAATAAATAGAACATTCTTGCATTACTTCAGCACACTGAGCATGGAGATGCTCCCATCCTTTAGGATAAGGACCTTTCTTTACATTGGCAGTCTCCGTTATGAACCAATTCTAACAACAGTACAGGACTGCATGCTGGCATGCAAATTTACATTCTACATATGTGGTAGAAGTGAGCATTCAAGCTATTCAGAAATTAAATATTTTATTGCTCTTAGGTGCATGATAGAATGGGTGCCTCTGTGCATGGGGAGCATCTAAAATCCTTGCACTCTCATGTATACCAATAAGGCAAGTCTCTCGTAACCATGAGCCCTACTACATGGGTATCATAGGTGTGTTCCCAACCAGTGGAGCAATTTACTTTACAGCTTGCCATTTCTCAATGGAAGAGTTCTTGTCCCCATGTTGCTATTGTAAAATATATCCAGATTCCATTTAAAAATTTCTATACTGTTACTATCTATTATTTCTCTGGGCAGATCATTCCAACTGGTGATGACCTCTGAGTTATCCACTGGCCTCTTTTCTCTGTTTTGTATAGTTCACCTGTCAGCTGTAAGTCATGTTTTCTGGTACTATACAATGCTATTTTCTTTTCAGCCTAAGCAGTTCCATAAATTCTGTTCTTTATGAGCTCTGTATATTAAGCATAAGTCACCTCTCAGTCTCCTTTACTGTAGAGAATACAAGTTTAGATGTTCCAGTCTCTGATTGTATGTTAAGTGTTTAACTTCCTTACCATTTTGTAGCTGTTCTCTGTACTTGTTCTATCTGCTTTATTCATCCCGATGTTTGTGGTGACCAGAGCTAACCACAGTACTCCAAGTGTGGCCTGGCCAATGCACTGTATAGTGGCTTTAGTACCTTACTGTCTTGGTTTGCTAAGTTGACTACATGAGCACATTACTAACCATCTCCTTTTCCTTTCCCTTGTCAAAGTCCACTGGCACTTGGTACTTACCCAACTTTCTTCTGTCCTGAATGACTCCTCCTGTACCCCTTTCCAGTCTAAGTTCAGGGAAAGCCACTCCCCCATCTCCACACTCCTACTCACTGATACAGTCTTCACAGGGATGGACCTGGCTGCACATCTCTGAAATCTTTGAACTCATTTGGTACAGTTGCTCACCCGATCCACCAGAGCAAACTAGGTCAAGTTGATCTTTCCAACCCTGCTGTTCACCTTTCTGTCCACTCTCAATCTGGCCAACATCACCTTCCTTCCTAAAAAGGTTTGGTGTGCCTCAGGGTTCTGTGTTTGGCCCTATCCTCTTTTCTGTGGTCCTAAATGACATTTCCAAAGCCTGCATTGCCACGCACATTGGCATGTATGTGGATGACACTATGCTTTTTACTAGTGACTCCTCTGCCCCTGAGTTGGATGCCTTGATCCACTAGGATCCTAATAACATGGATGTGCTCAGGTATTCTGGTTACAAGCCAACTGTGACTGCATATATAGGTACAAATAATGTGGGATGATCTAGAGAGTGATATTATGAGAAATTTTCAAGAACGGGGCAGAAATTGAAAATCATTGGAGGGAAAGTCATAATATCGGAAATTATCCCTGTCCCAAGAGCAACAAATTACAGACAAAGGCTGATAGAAGGGAGAAATAAATGGTTGTTGGAATGGTGCAAATGGGAACATTTTGAATTTGTTTGAAATTGGAATACCTTCTATGGCCGGCTGGATCAACAGTATATGTAAAAGATGGCTTCATTTAAATAAAAAGGGCAAGGTTATTAGGTACACAATTACTTAAAGCACTGACCAATTTAACCTAATCGTATAGGGGACAAATGGGGACATTAAGGAAAATATAAGTTATGAACAGAATAAGAAGAGGAGGAATAGGGACTAAGTGGGAAAAACCAAACAGCATTCTAAATTAGGACGTACAGAAAGTTTAAAAGGTATTCTAATAGTAGTAGTAGTAAGTAGTAGTAAAAATGTTATTTAGCCCAGTTTAGCAGAAGCTCATTTTCAATGGGGTCCCATTGTACAAAAGTAGCAATTCCACAATAAAATTTACAGAACATACAGTGCAAATACGGCAAAAACATACATTTAACAATAAATAAACAAAGCTCAGCCACAGCAAGTATTAAGAGATTTAGCAGCATCAATAAGCCAAGATCTTATAACATTCCAAGATAAGATACTATTACTTTGCCTCAGATGACCTGGCAGATTATTCCAGAGCCTTGGGCCCATATGCACAAAGATAAAGTTACCCCTCACAGTTTTTACCATTGGCACAGTGTACTCTATTGCCCCTGCTGCATGTAAACCCTCCCTAGCATTCCATTTCTTTATTAAATCTAACATATAGTTAGGCATTTTTTGTACTTGACAGTGATACATCAAATATAGTATATATAGTTTTTGTCATTCTGTCAGTTCTAACCAATCCAGGGCTCTCCAGAGGGAACAGTGGTGTGCGTGCTGGGGTGCATCCAAAACATAACGTGCAAATTTGTTATAAAGCACATCAAGCTGCCCCCCCCACCAAAAAACAACACCCCCATAATCAAACAGAGGAATTACCATGGAGTTTACTATTTTTAATCTAATTTCTGGAGGGATGCAGCTTTTGTATTTATATAAAGCCCCTAGTTTTTTATTAAGTTTCCTAGTCAGTAGGTCAATATGTGTATCCCATTTACAATGAGAGGCTATCCAGACTCCCAAATATTTATAGGAATCAACAAGGGTTAGACTACTATCATCAAGAGTTATTATATTCAAAGTTGATTGATTTTATAATTGTTTATTTGAAAAAAGCATGACTTGTGACTTTGAAGAGTTTAAAACTATTCCAAGATCCTGGAAATAGTTCTGCAATTTATTAAAGTCTTTTGCAAGTTTCCTTGTATTTGACTAACAGAATTGCCTTCTATTTAAGGAACTGTGTCATCCGATACAAATGGTGCGGGCACCACTCAGTAGGTGTCCGCACCATTCTCATAATGTTGAACTGCACAGGTCATAATACTGACACTTGAGGTACCCTTGATTTAATGTTCAAGTATTTAGACTTATAACCATTATTTAGTATAACTCGCTGCTGTCTCCCAGTCAGATAGCCATGGAACTAAACAAGTGCATCCTAGTTGAGGCTGATAGGATGCTTGAAAATGTAAGATCTATCATGATTCAGGGTGTTGAATGCTTCGATAGGTCTATAATACAGCCCCAACCAGGAGGCTGTTATCAATGACTATTTAATATCTGATACAACTATGATTAATGCTGTAATAGTGCTATGCTGTGCCTAAATCCTGATTGGTAACTGTTGTATGTATTCTGAGTTTCAAGTAACTATTTAATTGCAATACTACAATTTTTTCCAAAATCTTAGAAATAACCTGGAAGCAGCGATATGGGCTTATAATTTCCTGTGTCGCTCTTCTGGCCACCCTTGAAAACTGGTATTACTTCAGCTTGTTTCCATGCTAGTGGATAAACACCTGTTTCAGGATAGGTTAAAGGTCAGCTAATAAAGGGGCAACTACAGGGCTGCAATTTGAGTAAGGATGGAATCCCATCCGAACCTTGTGCTTATTAATATTTATTTTTATTAATTCCTTAAAACCTGATTTACGGTTATGTTTTAAAGGAAAAGTGGGTCTTATTTTCATCCCTTACCTCCCAACCAAATCCTTGTTTCTGCACCCTGGTGCAGATGTTACACCATAACCAAGAGAGCCTACATCTATGTATATCTTATTAAACGATTCGCCAATGTATCCGAGATGCTATGGGGAATACCATTCACCATAAACGTTCTTGGTAATTCAGAAACTTTATTGCCCTGTAACTTTCTTACCATGCTCCAAAAGTCACTGGGGTTACCAGCCCTTTCTGATCTGAAACCAGTCAAAAAATAATCTGCCTTTGCCTTCCTTATTTTTTTAGTATAGAGGTTATGTGCAGCATGATATCTTTCCCAGGATATTCTTTCATTATTTGCTTTCACCAACCTCCATGCAGCATTCCCTAGCCTTACGGTGTTTCCTCAGTTCAGCTGTATACCAGGGGGAGTTGTTCTTTTTAACTTTTTTACTATGAAGTGGAGCAAAGATATCACACACAGTCAGGAATTTACATTGGAAGTACTGCCAGGAACTATCAATGTCAGGGATCAGTCAATCTATCCCAGTTCCTACCTTCTAATTCTACCATAAAGAATGTGTAATCTAGATCAGTGTCAGTGGCTCAGTAGGTAGCACACTTGCCTCTGAGGCGGGAGATCAGAGGGCTGTGGGTTCAGTTCCCACATCTGGCACTTGGGTTAATATCCCAGTACTGACACTGTAGTGCAGCATGAGAGGGTGCTGCACTTCTGAGGTGCCGTCTTTCAGATGAGATGTTAAACCGAGGTCCCATCTGCCTGGATTGGTGGTAGTTCAGGTGGATGTTAAAGATCCCATGTCATGTATCGAAAGAGTAGGGAAATTTCCGGTGTCACAACCAACTTTCCTTATTCACTAAAATACCATCAACAGCTTAATTGGTTCAAGGTCAGTTGGCATTCATCTGTATTCCCTCGGTCGTGCCTGAAAATAGGCAGAATTTGTCTAGTGCACTTACCTGGTCAACAAAAATAAAATAAATAGCTCTTTCAAATTTTGGTATATTTTAGTATGAGACAAACGTGGTTTCTTAACTTTTCTTCTAATGCAGACGATAACCTGATGGTCACTAAAGTGTCTGGCAGTACACCAAATAGCGAAAACCTATCTGGGGCTGAGGTAAATATTAAATCCAAAATAGTAGAGGAACTTGGGGCTTTATGATTAAGTCTTGTGAAAGAAGTAATTAGTTAAGTCAAACCCAAAGATGTTGAGAATTCCATTAATTTACTTGTAGGTGAAATCTTAGCCCAATCTATATTTAAATCCCCATGTGGTAAGTTTGTGACTATCCCTAAATGGGAGCGAAAAGTCCTGTAGAGCCAAGAAATTATTTTCATCTCCCTCGGTGGAGATAGCATCCCATTATCAACATAGGCTTACAATGGGATCTTAGCTCTACGTTTCTTGCATACCTGAAGTTAATGTAACACAGCCTAATTTTTAATTTCCAAGGTCAGGGCCCCATAATTCAACCCCCTCCCTTTCCCCACAATCATTTATGCATGATTGGTAACCAGGAATTTGAACATCTTCATCTGATATCATTTAACCAGGATTCTGAAATAATTATTATATCCGGTTTGTAATCTGTAATCCATTCCTGGATAGCATCAAACTTTGGTATCACACTTCTAGCATTGAAATGAACTAGGCTAAGTTTGTTAACCCTCAAGATATCTGCTATGAAAAGATTTTCACCTAGTGCTGGGTTTAAATAGATATCCCTAGAAAGCAAGAGACTTAATACTATTAGAACTCTTAATTTAGCAGCAAGCCTACACTGTTTCATAAACATCTTTCTTATAATTAAAACAAAATGGTGCCTATAGTTCAACTCGTAACTCAGTTTCCCTCGGTCAGTAGACAATGCAACCAACTTAAGTAAGTAAGTAAAAGTTTTATTCATACAAAATATATGAATTAGGATAGACTCGATTGAGCTAATGTTCATTTAAAATGAGGTCCTAGACCAAAGCATTCAATGCAATACAAAAAAAACAGACAATGAGGACGAACAGTGAATATTTAACACTAAATAAATAGCTATATGGATTAATAATAAATTATACAATGATGTGTGAAAATCCTGTAACCTCATTAGTCAAAACATGTCACATGACCGTGGGTAAATCCTGCATAACCCACAGCTGAGGGATGGCATTTATAAAAAACATAATTAAACACATTTTAAATTTATTTTACACATGGGTCCATTGTATAATCACAATAAGGCACTCCAGGGAGTGAGTTATTGGGTGATGTACCCATTTCTTGTGTAGTTAAGTCACTCAAACATGCCTTGTGACACACCACAAGGCGCGAAACCTCAATAACCCACACACCCTGTTCTGCCTTATTGCTTAAACAATCACATTTTCATAAGCAGGAGAAAAGTTTTCATTATAAACAAACAATGCTTGTGCACTAAAAAACTTGCTTCCTAAACTATGACTTAATCCCCAACCAGGACGATCTCCCTTATAAAACTTAACGCCTGCTGGTATCTTATTCCATTCAAGGGGGCCCTTATATGGATAGAATGTCAACCTATTTCTAAATTGCAATTAGGGACCACAAACTTTGGGGACATTAGTTGCTCTTAATGAGCTTAGTTTAACCTCGTTTGGTCACCCCTGCTTCAATATATGGAAGTAAAGTACCCATCTAACACTTGTACATAAAGCGCAGTAGGTGTTCCTGTCTATATTCTAGGGTTCTCACCCATTGCAAATGGTTAAATAAAAAACACTTATGAGTGAGACAGTTAGCATCCAAAATAAATCTGGCTAATCTATCGTAACACACATCCAACCTCTCCAGATCAGTTTTTCTTCTGCTGGCATAGATAAAAACCCCCATAATGCAACATGGGGATAACCATAGAACTAACCACCTTCTCTCTTACCTCCATACTCATGGAATGTCTAACCTGGTACAAACCACCCAGTATTGTCCCTACATTATTTAACACACTGTCTATATGAGCTGCCCAGTTTAAAGACTCATGGAGCCACAGGCCCAAATATTTATATGTCTGGACCTGCTGGATTGGGGATCCTCCAGGGTATCAGTCCTCAATATTGGGTTTTCCTGAACTGAAAAAGAACGAGAAAATAATATTGACTGCATTTTTTGGAATTTAGGACCAAACTACTTTTCTAAAAAGTCTGCAACTCATTAAACACATTCTGTAATTTAACTTGAATTTTGTTTACTGTGAAATCTGAAGTATAAATAATAGTATCATCTGCATACAAATGAAAAAAAAATAGATGAA
This sequence comes from Neoceratodus forsteri, assembly GCA_016271365.2. NCBI lineage: Eukaryota > Metazoa > Chordata > Ceratodontiformes > Ceratodontidae > Neoceratodus > Neoceratodus forsteri. The sequence continues at coordinate 1,211,315,050 of CM028129.1, read as the reverse complement.
TCTGAAAAATGTAACCCATTAACATAGATATTAAACAATATTGGACCCAGGATAGAACCCTGGGGGACCCCTGATCCAACTGGGACAACACCTGATGTCCAACCACCCATGGTGACCACTTGTGTTCTATCTATGAGATAGGAATGTAGCCATTGCAAACTGGGCCCCACCATCCCCAGGGAGGCTGCTGTAGACAGGAGGACCCTGTGGTTCAATGAATCAAAGGCCTTGGATAAATCAACAAACATTCGTCCTCCATCCAGAGCAGCCTGTATATCCCCAGTAACCTTAACCAAGGCTGACATGGTGCTATATGATTTCCTAAAACCTGATAGCATTTCATTCAAAAGCGCCTTAGTTTCCAAATATCCAGTAATCTGGGCAGCCACAATCCTTTAAAACATCTTTGAGACCTGAGGTAAGAGAGATAGATCGATAGTTACCAAATTCGGTTTTATTACCCCCCTTGTGAATGGGAACTACTTTTGATTGTTTCCAAACTTTAGGGAATATCCTTGACTTAATGGAAAGATTAAATATGTATGCCCAGGGAAATGCAACCTCCAGAGAAGAAAACTTCATTAAATTGAAGGGGATGCCATCCAACCTGAAAGCTTTAGATGTATTCAGTTTTAACAGCTCCACCAGAACCCTATGGGATGATATCTCCAAAAAGGAGAAATTGTGACAGAAGTCTCCATCCATATCTAACTGTTCTGTATCTATCCCCTGTTTACTCCTTGATCCAGTTTCACCAAAGAACTCATTAAATGTGTCTACCACTAATTGAGACATCGGGATGGACTGGCCATCAATTGTAAATACATTATGGATCTCAGTACCCTGACCTTTCAAAAGAAAGTTCACTGTACATTTTTATAACAAAAAAAACACCTATGCACTGGGGAAGGTCTACATTTAAATAAAAATTGATCCTCTGTTTTAGCTAGACTAATTAAAGTACATATGGAGTCTGTGCCTTTAAACTCATAGAGAGGGGGATAAGGAGGATGTAATATTTCAGTCAAATAGAATCACTTACCAAAAACCCTGCAACAAAAGCGTGGAATAAAAAGCTGAAAACATCAGTACAAAACACAACAGTTAAAGTCAATGCCAATGTATTAACTTACAACAAAATAAATAAAGCCTCCATCACTCAAAAAACAGAAACAAGACAACAACAAAGAATGTGAAGTGTATGCTGTAATGCTAGGAGTCTTAATAACAAACATAGTGAACTACAAGCACTACTGGCTGTGAATAAAGACATCAAAATAATTCTAATTACAGAAGCTTGGTGGAAGGAGGAGGATAGCTGGGACAACAAAGACATTTTAGGATATGACTTGCATAGATTAGATAGAACACAACAAATGGTGGCGATATCTCTATTTATACATCAAGCAAACTACAAGTAATAGATATAACACCTAAGGTAAAACACATTCTGTTGCCACAGAAACAATATGGATTCAAGTAAAACAGCACCAAAATAAGGATCTAACTGTAGGTCTATGCTACTGCCCACCTAGCACAGAAGAACAAGTATTAAAGGCTATTATTGAGGAAAGCATAACGGCTTCCGAAATAGGAGACATAATTTGGGTAGGGGACTTCAACTTCAACAATGTAAACTGGGAGGAAGGAACGGCTGGTAATGCAATGAGCAAAGCATTTCTCAGACATTTACAGGAGCAAAACTTAATCCAGCATTTCAGTACCCCTACCAGGGAGAATAATATCTTGGATATAGTTATAAGTACTGAAAATACTGAAATAGCAAATTGTGTTTCTGTCCCCATTAGAAACAGTGAACATAAATTGTATACTTATAATTCAATGAGCAATTCAAACAGTGAAGGTTGTACTGAAATATATCTATACAAAACACCAAAAGTGGATAAAATTAACACTGCCATAGCTAATATTGATTGGGAAAACATGTTCCTTGGTAAATCCAGGTAAGAATGTTGAAACTTATTACAATTGACAATAATAAACATCTGCAATAAACATATAAAACATATAAAAAAGTATAACAGACAAGGAGTAAAACCACAATGGTTAAATAAAACAATCATTAAATTAATAAAACAAAAGAATAAACAGTATGCTATTTATAAAAAATTAAATACACAGAAAGACTAGCAAGAATTTGTCTGTACAAAAGCTACATAAAAATAACATCAATAGGTCTAAGAAAAGACTTGAAATAAATTTAGCCAAAACAGCAACTAAGGGAAACAGTAAGCAATTCTACAGTTATATAATGTCATTAAAAAACAACAACAACAACAACAAACTGGTCATACACATAGAAAATAATAATACCATTACAGACCCCATCAGTATAATGAATATTTTTTAATGATTATTCTTGTTCTGTATATTCCGAATGAAGACCAATTCACATAAATGACACACGTCTGCCCTGATCAGTTTCTGTGAAAGAGAAGAAATCATTGACAAGATTACTGAACTAAAAAAATTCAGTGCACCAGGAGTGGATGGTATTACACCTCAAATGCTGCTATTAGCTAAAGAAACAATCAGTATACCCTAGTAATCCTGTTTAATAAATTAATTAACACTGAGAGGTTCCAGATGAGTGGAAAATCAGAAAGATAACCCCAATTTTAAAAAGAAAAAAAACATGATAAACAAAACTACAGGATGATAAGTCTGACCTCTGTGCCAGGCAACATTTGTGAGTCCTTAATCAAAGAAAGACTCATTGACCATATGAAAATTACCAAAAATATAGATTACCAACATTATGGCTTCACTGCAGGCAGATCCGGCGTGACTAATCTTGTATGTTTATACGACACCATAAGTAACATTTTAGACGAAAAAGAAAACCAACCGATGTTGTGTTGCTGGACTTTAGCAGAGCATTCGATAAGGTGTCACACTGGGCTATCATAAACAAGCTGAGTAACCTGCATATTGATGAACATATGTTAAGATGGATACATAATTGGTTGGTCGACAGGAGGCAGACAGTGTTTATTAATGGATTTCTCTCAGAGGAGGGTGGTAATTAGTGGGGTCACACAGGGCTCAGTTTTGGGCCCTGCCTTGTTCCACCATTTATAGCTGATCTAGGAAATGGACTCCAGAATAAAATAACAAAATATGCAGATGATACTAAACTTGGAGGTCGATGTGGGACAAATGAAGAAATAAATTCCAATCCATCAAGATCTGAATAGTATTACGAGATGGGCCTTTAGGCGGTGGTATGATGATATTCAATTCAGACAAATGTACAGTCCTGCATATGGGCAACAACAATAACAAAGCCACATACTTCCTAAGCAACACAGCTATAGAGGAAACAAATTCGATACAGATCTTGGTGTCCTTGTTGACACAAGATTAGACTTTAGCACCCAATGTACTACCATCATTATTAAGACTAATAGGGTCTCCACGCCATTAAAACGAAACATCAAAAGCAGGAAGACAGAAGTACTCCCCTCTATAGGTCCTATGTTCAACCACAACTAGATTACTGTAGCTCTGATATGGAATCCTTCAGAAAAATTAGATGTATATAGGATAGAAGAGTACAGCATAGTATAACCAAAATCATGGCTGAGGTTAAAGAACTACCATATAATGAAAGGCTAAATAACCTAAACCTGTTCTCACTGGAACAACGAGGAAAAGAGGTGATATTTTATTATTCTTAGACATTTTTAATGATGCTAGTCTAGCAAATGAAATAATCACATTTAAGACCACAAAGATCAGGACAAGAGGACACCCCATACAGGTGAAAGGGCGAAGTTTAGAGGTAAAGTGAGGAAGCACTTTGTTGAGAAAGGATTAATCTGTGGAACAATCTCCTGGAGGAAGTAGTACTCAATCAAAACAAAGACATCTTTAAGCTGCGGTGGGATACATATATATAAAAATGGAGAAGTTTTAGAGTATTATCCCAACTAATAGGAGCTATTATGGGCTTCAGCCTTTTCTTTCTCCTGCTACAATAATGACAAAGTGTGGTGTCAATGCAACCTCTGTAGTTTAGCATGGAGAAAGTAATGTGGTGTCAGCTAGAGGTTAGAGTAATCGAGCTGTGAATGAACTTGGTACATCCAGCAGACCAGACCTGGGTTTGAGTCTCACAACCTCCACTTGCATACTGTGTGACTTTGAGCAAGTCACCTAACCACCCAGCGCTCCCAGATCACCCCTGAAAACAGGCACTCATGCCTAGTGGACCCATCCTGGTTACCAAAGACTAAAAAACAAACAAAAACTACATATATACTTTGTAGTGTGGTGGTGTGGCAAATGTGGTGTCAGCTACATGTAAACTCTAGTGTGGCATGGTGTAGTAAAGTGTGGTGTCAACTACATATAAACTCTGTAGTGTGGCATGGTGCATGATGTAGTAAGGTGTGGTGTCAACTACATATAAACTCTGTAGTGTGGCATGGTGTAGTAAAGTGTGGTGTCCACTAAATGTAAACCATGTGGTTTAGCACTTGTCTAGCAAGGCATGGTATCAACTACATAGAAACTCTGTAGTGTGGCATTGTGTAGTAAAGTGTGGTGTCCACTAAATGTAAACCATGTAGTTTAGCACTGTTTAGCAAACATGGTATCAACTACATATAAACTCTGTAGTGTGGCATGGTGTAGTAAAGTGTGGTGTCAACTACATGTAAATCATGTAGTTTAGCATTGTTTAGCAAACTCTGGTGTCAGTTACATATAAACTATGTAGTTTAGCACTGTTTAGCAAAGTGTGGTGTGAATTACATGTAAACTATGTAGTTTAGCATTTTAGCAAAGTGTGGTGTCAACTACATATAAACTATGTAGTTTAGCATTGTTTTGCAAACTGGTGTCAACTACATATAAGCTATGTAGTTCAGCACTGTTTGTAAACTGTGGTGTCAGTTACATATAAACTATGTAGTTTAGCATTGTTTAGCAAAGTGTGGTGTCAACTACTTGTAAACTATGTAGTTTAGCATTGTTTAGCAAAGTGTGGTGTCAACTACATATAAACTATGTAGTTTAGCATTGTTTAACACACTGGTGTCAACTAATAGTAAACTATGTAGTTTAGCATTGTTTAACAAACTGGTGTCAACTACATATAAACGGTAGTTTAGCACTGTTTAGCAAAGTGGGTGTCAACTACATATAAACTATGTAGTTTAGCATTGTTTAATAAACTGGTGCCAACTACATATAAACTATGCAGTTTAGCATTGTTTAGCAAACTGGTGTCAACTACATGTAAACTATGTAGTTTAGCATTGTGTAGTAAACTGTGGTGTCAACTACATGTAAACTATGTAGTTTAGCATTGTTTAGCAAAGTGTGGTGTCAACTACATTTAAACTATGTAGTTTAGCATTGTTTAACAACCTGGTGTCAACTACATATAAACTATGGCAGTTTAGCATTGTTTAGCAAACTGGTGTCAACTACATGTTAACTATGTAGTTTAGCAATGTTTAGCAAAGTGGGTGTCAACTACATATAAACTATGTAGTTTAGTATTGTGTAGCAAACTGTGGTGTCAACTACATGTAAACTATGTAGTTTAGCATTGTTTAGCAAAGTGTGGTATCAACTACATGTAAACTATGTAGTTTAGCATTGTTTAGCAAAGTGTGGTGTCAACTACATATACACTATGTAGTTTAGCATTGTTTAACAAACTGGTGCCAACTACATATAAACTATACAGTTTAGCATTGTTTAGCAAACTGGTGTCAACTACATGTAAACTATGTAGTTTAGCATTGTTTAGCAAAATGTGGTGTCAACTACATATAAACTATGTAGTTTAGTATAGTGTAGCAAACTGTGGTGTCAACTACATGTAAACTATGTAGTTTAGCATTGTTTAGCAAAGTGTGGTGTCAACTACATAGAAACTATGTAGTTTAGCATTGTTTAACAAACTGGTGTCAACTACATATAAACTATGCAGTTTAGCATTGTTTAGCAAACTGGTGTCAACTACATGTAAACTATGCAGTTTAGCATTGTTTAGCAAACTGGTGTGAATTACATGTAAGCTATGTAGTTTAGCATTGTTTAGCAAACTGTTGTGTCAACTACATGTAAACTATGCACTTTAGCACTGTTTATAGGTACATTAGGAGCAAAGAAAGACTAAGGCAGGGATACTGAGGCTGAACAAAGAGGAAGGTGGTTGGGCAGAGAGCGACAGTGAAAAAGCAGAGATACTGAATGAATACTCTGCTCAGTATTCACAATGAAAAGCAGGGGAAACACCTAATCCGGTCAATAGAAGCACTCTGGATAGGGGGCTGATATTAGTCCTTTCACAGAAGAAAGGGTTCTGAAAGAACTCTTAAAACTGAAGGTGGATAAAGCAATGGGGCCTGATGGGATTCACCCCAGAATTCTAAAAGAACTAAGGGAAGAACTAGTAACACCACCGACTACCCTTTTTAATAAATCATGGGAGGATGGTGTGGTACCTGAGGACTGGAGGAGGGTGGATGTGATTCCCCTTCACAAAAGTGGGAGCAAGACAGAGGCAGGAAACTACAGACCTGTCAGTTTGACCTCAGTGGTAGGGAAAATGATGGAATCACTTCTGAAAGAAAGAATTGTTGAGTACCTAGAGGCCAGTGGGTCACAGGACCCAAGGCAGCATGGATTCACAGTGGGAAGGTCATGTCAGACAAATCTAATTGATTTCTTTGACTGGGTGACCAAAGTAGTAGACCAGGGAGGGGCTGTGGACATGGCCTACCTAGACTTTAGCAAGGCATTTGACACAGTCCCACTAAAGATTAATAAACAAATTAGCCAGCCTGGGTGGGTCCCAGGGTGGTAGCCTGGTAAAACACTGGTTGGACAACAGGACACAGCGGGTAATAGTAAATGGAGTCCACAGTGAAGAAAGGAGGGTTACTAGTGGGGTACCACAGGGTTCAGTACTGGGAACAGTCCTTTTTAATGTCTTTATAAGTGACATTGCAGAGGGACTGGAAGGAAAGTATGTATCTTTGCAGATGACACAAAGATCTACAACAGGGTTGATACACAAGGTAGGGTGGAAAGGATGAAAAGGGACTTGGCAAGGTTGGAGGAATGGTCAAATGTATGGCAGCTTAGATTCAATGCAAAGAAGTGTAAAGTAATGCACCTGGGAAACAAAAACCCAAAGGAAGAGTACACAGTGGGGGGTGAGATACTGACAACAACAAAAATGGAAAGGGACCTGGTGGTAGTCATATCAGATGACCTAAAGGTGGGCCAGCAATGTGAGAAGGCAGTAAGGAGGGCTGGGGGGATACTGGGATGCATAGGGAGAGGCATCACCAGTAGAAAACAGGAAGTTGTTGGCCCTCTGTACAGACAGTTGGTAAGACCACATCTGGAGTACTGTGTACAGTTCTGGAGACCCCATCTCCAAAAGACATAGACAGGGTGGAGGCTGTCCAGAGGAGGGCAACCAAAATGATGCAGGGTCTGCATCAGAAGACTTATGAAGAAAGACTAAAGGAACTAAAGATGTATAGCCTCGAGAAAAGGTGGGAGAGGGGGGACATGATAGAAACTTTCAAATACCTCAAGGGAATCAACAAAGTCCAAGAGGGTAGCATGTTTCAGAAAAAGAGATGTGCAAAAACAAGGGGTCATAATTTGAAGATAGAGGGGGGACGGCTCAGAGGAAATGTGAGGAAGTATTTCTTCACAGAGAGGGTTGTGGATACATGGAACAGCCTTCCTGAGGAGGTCGTAGAGTCAAAAACAGTGGGGGAATTCAAGAATTCATGGGACAGACATAAGGCAAATCTAGTGGGGGTAGGAGGAGGTAGGCTGTTGGTTAACTGGGATCTGCAGCTTATCTATTAGGTAGGGAAATGGGCAGACTAGGTGGGCCAAGCGGTTCTTATCTGCCATCAAATTCTATGTTTCTATGTTTCTGTGCTTAGCAAACTGTGGTGTCAGCTACATGAAAACTATGTAATTTAGCACTGTTGAGCAAAGTGTGGTGTCAGCTACATGTAAACTCTGTAGCCAAGGGTGCAGGAACTGGGGAGGTGGTGGTGATAGGGGGAGCGTCCACATCGCCACATTTTTAGGCAAAAATAGATTGCCTTTTCATTTCTTTTACTGCCTGCTTATGTCAGTGTTGGACAGCAGTGCTCTCCTTGCCTCTTGTATCTGCCCGCGATGTGCCTCGTGTCCCCTCTCCTCACACTAAATTATCTAAACAGTCACAAAGAAGAAAGAAAGATTGGAAACATCTGCAAGTTTGTGTCCTGTCTCTCAGACAGACAGGGTGTCTGTGTTAAGTGCCTCCCAGTCCCAGCGGCCTTGTAAGGTAGAGTCGTTATCTCTACATGACTGCAAAGCTGGTTGATAACGGGCTCTAATGTACAACTCCAGTGGAACTTTTCTAATCTCTCCTGTTAATTTAGGAGCCCATCCACGATCCATTAGCCCTGCCCTTAACAAATTTGGATTCTGGAGTTGACACCTAGCTTGTCCTCCTGCCTGTGCTGGTGCCTCAGGTCTGCTCTTTCCCTCTTAGCAACAACTGGTGAAAATAAAATTATTTAATTATTTTAAAGAATGTCAGACTCTGGCGCAAAGTTCCCCATGCAGAGAAGCCAGGCGGTGGTATAAAGATAACCCCTCGTCACCACACCGATCCCATTTGTTCCTGACTCCTCCATCCAGCTTCCTTGCTTTAACTGACTGTTGGTTTGCCTGGTAGCTTCTGTTGTTTGGAGTTGGATTGAGACAGACTTAGTGGTGGTTGACTTGATTGCTAGCTTGCTGGCTGCCCTGCTGTGACTACCCTAACTCTCTGGATCCATCATCTCACAGGACATCTCCTAACTTAAGGCTGTGGATGTGGCCCATTTAAACTATATATTTAATTTAAATATTTTATATTTTGCTAGTGAGCTGAATCAAGTCATCCAACAGCCACCGTGATTATTTCCCCTCTCACCCTGCTTGCCATGACCGCGGACCCCCGTATGAGTGAGTGCTGCTGCGAGGCAGTGCAAGTTTCAACAGGACAGCCCCTGGCCCAGAGCTAGACTACTCAGTCCTCCTTGTAGCCCTCCTAGTGGAGCTGTAAGCCACCACCACCATGCCCGTGGCCACCTGCTAGCTAATGCTTGCTTGCCCACTAGCCCAGTTTCCATCCATGATCATGATCAGTTGATCCTCTGAAGTGCAGTGCAGTCACTCCTCCAGTCCATGTCTGTGTGAGAAGGATTTATGTTTGCCGCCTCCTGTTGGGTTCAAATTCTACAAATACTGGGTCAGTTGGTTGGACTTGCACAGTGGTTCGGGACGTCCGGACCTGGTGGTCAAAGAAGTCAGTCAAACAGAAGAACAGAACAGAACTCTGAACCTAAGAGGACTTTGCTCTGCTCTCCCTCTTTCTGCTGCTGTAGCTGCTTGCCTGCTGCTGCTTCCACTATTACTTTGCTATTGCCAGCATCCAAACAGGTACACATTGATTTTTTTATTACTATTTTTTATTATTTTATTTTTTAGTAATCTGGTAAGGAGGTGGACTGATCCAGGAGGCACAAGTGCCTATTTGTTTTTTTTTTTTTTCCCAGAGGTGGGAGACCAGTCCAGGACCTGCTGGGGGAGGTAGCTAGAGCATAGTCCAGGAGACTAGTAGGAGAAACAGGACAGTTTGAAATTAAAAAAAAAAAGGTTAATTGTGCTTCAGTGTACATGGGAGGCACTGATCCTAGGGGAACAAAGGTGTGTCTCTAAGTGGAGAGAAGACATGGTGGCAGTTTGTTGTAAAATTCTCTTGTAAAAGGCAGCATGCTGTGGCTGTCAATTTTACTGTCCCTGTTGGCAGGTACCCTACCTCTCCCTTTCTCTTCATGTACCAGCTTAAACTTCTTCCTGCTCCTTCTTGCTCTTGTCATTCTCCTTACTGATCCTTCCGTCTTAGTATGATAAATTGTTTGTCTGACTTCATTTAATTGTTTTGCTGAACTGCTGTGTTAAACTTTGCTCAGTTTTTACTGTATTTTATTTTGCACCAATTATTAATACTGTGTATGCTTTTATTTTTCTATGTTCCCTCACTCCTGGTCACTCACACCTGGAAAAAGAGCCTTGGCTCAGTGTGCCTCTTCTAGGTACCAATTTTTAAATCAATCATTAAATCAATCAATCAACTAATTAATCAGTTAATAAATAAATAAGCTAAACTAAAATAAATGTACCCCTTGATAATGGGTTTCAAGGCAGGGAAAGTTTCTACCCATTTTCTAAAACAAGACAAACGATCATAGATGTGATACGCTCCGTTCTGCAGATAGTAGCAGGAATGGTGAGCTAATGGATAAAGCTGTATCAGTATATGACTTAGAATTAGTTGGGCAGCATTCCTCTTGCCCAAATGACAAAGGAAATTGTATCTATCACTCAGACAATATAAATTGTACCACAAGCATGGGATCGGCCGGGGTTGAGTGAAGTGAGTGACTTGCTAGTCATAGTCAGAGCTTGGCAATAAAACTAAATTATGAAGATAATGCAGAACTTAGTTCATTCACAAACTATGTCATAATATACTGGATCATCTGACTCCACCATGCTAACCACACACCATGGGTAGTAGCTAGGATGATCATTATATGAATGGATTCTTTCTGTTAACTGTTCTTGTTTAGTATATAAGTTAACTATGTTGTTATACCATTTGGTACAGCTACGGTATACTGTTCCTGTTTAGTATAACCATACTGTAAACTAGTGTAATTGTTTGGTGTAACTGTGATATAAATACCATACTATTCATCTGGTACTGAGCATGATGCTGCATATTATAGAGCAAGGTCCATTAGTCTGTGTTCAGTTTCCCTTCCTAAGAGGCCTGCTTCTAGGGGTGTTTGATCAGTACTTATCTCTCTCTCCTACATGCACTTTTCCATTCCACGGGTGGGGGGGTGTCAGCCTATGCTGCTCAGGCTGTGTGCTTGTGGTGGTTCTGTCTGAAGGAGTACTGTTCCACAAGTGGGAAAGGTGGAGTGCTATGTCAGGAATAGTTGTCAATATCTGGTTTTCAACCAAACCTGTTTATATGGGTTTGCATACAGTACATTATCCTATCAGCCGATTGCTATGGAAATGATGGACAGGCACTGTGAGAAAGAGCGTTTTTCAATGAGACAGCCCATGCAGCAATGAGTAGCAGACATGTGCACAATAAATGCTTTTATTGCAACATCTTGTGGTCGTAGCAGGTGAGGACTCATGGATACTTCCTTTTCCAGTATTGGAATGGATAGAATGGAAAAGAGCTCATGAATGATGCAGAACAGAGTGGGGCTGGCGCACTGGTCTACAGAATGGATTATGTGAGTGACACATAAGACATACTCAACCATGATGATGAAACCAAAATCTTGAAGATACTAATGCAGCACCACCAGTATCTTCAAGCTTTTGAGTTTGCATCTCATGGTTGATTATGTCTTATGTGTAAGTGTCACATTCCATGGACCAATACATCAGCCCCACACTCTGTTCATCATCATTTCATTTATTGTTGAGCGCCTCTGTCCCTCACTTCAGTGACAAAAGATTGATATGGTTTTCTATTTGTTTCAGTGCTTATAGTTTCTGAAAGTTAATGTTGCTTTAGGATTTTATATAATATTTCTGCTTTAAGATCTGAGTTTACAGCAGCTTTCTTGTGGGACTGGGCACTTTGTTTTGAGGGGTAAAATAAGAGACATTTGAGAGGTATTCATGAATACTTGTTTGCTGCTTCTGCTTTGCAAAGCTGGAGCAAATACAGGCTTGCAGAAGGGAACCTGAAGGAGTGTGAAATGTGATTAATGTAAACTTCGTGACAGTCCTGAGATGCAGGGCCAGGTGTTAAGAGGAAAACTGAAACACAAGGAGGTTGAATGGTGTGTCTGTGAGGTTAACCAAGAAGTCAGTCACAGCACAGCACTGTAGTAGCTGGAGGATGTTCAGCTCTGTCCCTGGTCAGTTGTAGCTGTAAACGACTTTTGTCCCAGTCCACTTACTGGAAAAAAGTAAATGAATGAATGTTACCTTAAAGTTGCATCCTTGAACCTCTTGGCATCTGACCCTGCATCTCACAACTGTCATGAAGTTTACATTATATCACACTCCCTCAGGTTCCTTCTACAAGGCTATATATATAGTTAGATGTCTTTTATTCTGTTCATTATTTGTCTTTACAGTTAAATCAGATCAGATTTATTTTATCAATGTTTCCAGACCCCAGACCTTGCATGGAATTAAATTCTTCACAATGTATTATAATTGTGTTTAAAGTTAAGAACATGAACACCAGTTTTCAGACTTCATTGCTATGCTTAATACGTGGCAGCGAGCCAGGCCAATAAATACAACATTGTCTCTTTGAGGAAAAGCAATTGTTCCTAATTAAATTCAGTTGTTTTTGTGTGCTTTCATTAATTGGTTTTGAGTGTTCTTTTTGGAAATCGGTTGCTATAGTATATAGTGGTTAAAACAGTTTGGTGTGCTTTCATTAACTTTTTTTTTAGTTCTCCTGTTAGAAATAGGCTGCTATAGTATTTATTTATTTATTTATTTTATTTTAGTGTAACTGGTAGGCCCACTAGGCACAAGTGCCTGTTTTCAGGGGTGACCTGGGAGCACTGGGGGGTTAAGTGACTTGCCTCAGAGTTACACAGCATACAAGTGGAGGTTATGGGAATCAGAATCGGATCCAGGTCTGCTGGATGTACCAAGCTGCTCATTCACAGCTCATTACACTAACCTCTAGGCTATACTGCCGCCCCAATAATATATATATATATATGGATATATATAGATATATATATATATATATATATATATATATATATATATATATATATATATAGTATATAGTGGATGCGGTTTAAACAGTCTGGTGTGTTTCACTAAAGTGGTTTAAACAGTCTGTTAAAATCACTTCAACAGAGCCTATCAATGTCTACTCATTTGAGATGGCAAGGCAGCAGGGGTCTGGCTCAAACCCAAATAGTGTGAAGGCAGCAAACTCTTCAGCATTTCATTATTAACCAAGAAAAAAACATGTCAAAGCCTGCCTGGGATACAGTATGTTATCAGTTCTCTTCTGACCGTAACATTTGGGTCCTGACATCCTGTATTATAGAAAACCAAGTCACACAGTATGCGAGTTGAGGTTGTGGGATTTATCCCATATTTTTTTTTATTTATTTAAAATGTGCTGTTTGTATGGAAGGTGGCACTGGTTAGTGCAGCTCTGACTGTATCTGTGTGAGGTGAGATTGGCATCCATGTCTTGTCAATAGGAGCTCACTGATCTCTCCATCTTGATCCCTTATTGCTTACTGCTTGCATGCTTATACAACAAAGAATGTATATGTACCATGTTGCAAAGGTCAGTGTGCCACACAAATACTGACAGTAGAGAGCTGCTGAGGAAGGGGTGGTGGTGACTGGGCTTCACTAGCTTGGAATAAAAGTACAAGATTACTGAGCTTGCTTCCCACCAGACCCTCTACAAGTCAAGTACTGGAATCAGGGATGGGGGATAAGATGCTTCCGGCATACAGGCTGGCAGAATGGTGGGAGAAAGAAGGCATCTGAAAGAGTGTCAGAAGGGAGGAAAGACTGGCAGGAGGCTAGTTATACATTTTTGTTCAGTGGGCTGCCCAGTAAAGATAGATTGGAGAGGGTGGTTGCCCAGTACAGGCTGTTTAGTAGTTTGAGTAGAGCTGTGAGCCTAGGGACTCAGATTTGAGTTCCACTACTTCTACTTGACTCTATCTATACATCAGTGTAACAGGTCTCCTCTTGTTTCAGATATGTGATACATATGTCTAAATTAAGATGACTAGAGTGATATGCACCCATCTGCCCTTGATGTCACCAGGCTTGCATGAACTTTTAAATTGAGTGAAATGATCTGCTCAAAGTAATACAGCCTCAGATAGGCTCACCTAGGCTACAATAGGCCATAGGTCTCATAACTTATTCATGAGTGCCACCATAAAATTTAAGTCTGCTTATTGTTGGGCAAAATACTATTTAGTCAACGGTGCTTCCTATTCCAGTAGGTTCCAGAGAGCAGAACACTGTTTAATTTTAAGGTTTTACTTTAGTGACATTACTTAAACTTTCATTGCCAAGTCTGGTATTACTGCTGTTATACAGCACATGGGTTTTTATTTACACAGCATGCCGCTTGTTTGCAGTGGCAGACAATGGCATGGAATCTGTATTGTAGGTTGGACTGGAGTATGGCACTGATGTGCTTGGGGATGGTAAAAGAAGCTGGTGTTTTTCATGTCTTGGGTGCGATGAGCTACTGTGAGTGGTATAGGGAGCATTAGTAAACAACAGTGCCACTACGTCAAAGTCCTCCCTGTGGTCATTGTTTATGAAAACTGAGGATAGATGTGTTCTCATATTAAAACAATTCAATGTTGGGTGAATAGTGTCTAGTGCTTGCTTGTATGTATTATTTAACTCTGGCCTTTTCTGTTCCCACCCTTGGCAGAGGAGCCGGGCATTGATGGGGAAACAGATGACCCAGCAGCAAGAGGAGAATGTGTGCCAAAGAAAGAGGAGTTGGGGAGGCAGGAGGGCATTTGAAAAGTAGGTGACTGGCAGTTGCTGGAATAGGCTGACTTTTATGTGACACATGGGAAGAGTCAGATTTCCCAAAACTGTATCATAGGCAAAAGCCCTCCCATTGTAATTGTTGGGCGGGTGAGACAGTAAAGGATTGCTGCAGAAATAAGAAAACGTTATGGCATACAAAAATAGTCGTTTTTTCGGTCCAAGCCAAATCATGTATTATAAATGTAATTGGACCCACATGTCTTGTACAATAGTGGTGCAGTACACAAGCATTTTGAGGCATGGGTCACTATCCAAAATGTAATGCTCAATCAAAGTAGATGCAGTAGTTGAGGATAAATATTAATAGGGTTACTACCTGTCCCGATTTTACTGGACAGTCCTGATTTGAGGCTACTGTGTCTTGCAAAGAAAACCATGAAAATACTACATGTCCTGACACTACAGTAGAAAAATTTTTTCTGATGTTCCTCTGAATGTTACAAGATAAGGCCTGCTCAAACAGAAAACAAAGCTACAGAGCTGTTCCCATGAGCAGCAATAGTGATGGCAACATCACATACATCTCTGGAATACCCAGGTCAGTTGACTCAGTGTCTGAACCTGCTGTCTCTTTGTCTCTCCCTCTCTTGTTCTGAGAACACCCAGGTCACTGCAGTTGAACCAGTGTCTGAATCAGCTGTCTCTTTGTCTCTCCCTCCTGCTCTTCTGTTTGTTGCCACAGTATTAACAGTGTTTTCAGCCAAGCAATGTTACAGACACGTCCATCAAACAAGTCATTCCAAGAACCAATGGGAAAACTGAAACTAGAACTTGTCAAACACAGTGGTTTTCAGCTTTCAGCTGGCTAACATGTTGTGTTTCAAAAGGATGTGTATTCTGCTACTACTGTCAGGCAGCAGAGGAAAGAAAACTCATTACAGACGGTCAGTGTGGTGAACCAACCTTCACTTCATCAGGATTCAGTGATTGGAGGAAAGCAGTTGTCAAATGTAAGAAACATCAGGCATCCCTATTCCACCGTGAAGCTGTTGAGAAGTATAGTGCATTGAACAACACCAGGATGAATGCTGGTGCTCAGCTCAGTCAGCATCTTGCACAGGAACAGGTGAGAAACTGAGAAATGTTTATGAAACAACTAAACACAATACACTTTCTAGTTCGGCAAGGACTAGCACCGTGCCAATGCAATAGAGGAACGTAACCTGAGGCTGATGCTGAGTAAGGCAGATGATGTACCAGAACCACTGAAATGGATCCAGGGAGGAAAATATCAGAGTTCAAATATTATAAATGAAATTGTGGAACTCATGGCCCATCAGCTGCTAAGGAACCTACTGGCAGAGATATGCAAGGAATCCAAGCTGTATGCAATTATAGCAGATGAATCTCGGGATATCAGCCAACATGAAATGATGACAATGTGTATATGATGGGTGTCCCTGCCCTATTTTGTTATACATAAAGATTTTATTGTGATGTATGAAATGGCAAAGACAGATGCTGAATCCATCACCAGTTCCATTAAGAATATTTTATTAAGATGTAATTTATCACTCAACGACATGAGATGACAGGCATTTGATGGAGCTGCAAATATGAATGCATGTATTTCTGGAACTGCAGCTAGAATTAGAAGAGAAAATCCACTAACACTGAATGTCCATTGTGCAAATCATTCCTTAGACCTGATGTTGCAAAACTGTGGCAAAACAAGCATTGCCATTGAAGATGCCGTCACATTTGTACAGAAGGCAAGTGTGTTGATTTGTGCTTCATCACAGGGATTAGCTCTTTATGACAATATTGCAGCAAATGACAGTGAGGACCCTTACATTATGATAGAAGGCCTGCACTTACTTTGTCCAACAAGATGGACAGCAAGAACAAAGCGCATCAAGTCAGTTCTCATAAACTATTGAATACTTTATGAAACCTTACAAGAGTTGGAACAAGACAGATCTACTGATAATGAAGTAAAGTCAGGGCCTGTTGTCAATGATGAAAAGTTTCTGACCTATTTTGGACTTGTTGTATCATACAATATATTCAGTGTATCAGAATGAGTGGCTTCAATCTTGCCAACAAAAACACTGGCAGCAGAATATACAATGAGGAATGTAAACTCTCTGAAGCAAAATTACAAAGTTAGCGCAATGACTTTGACCAGGTCTATGAAGGCATCAAAGAAAAACACAACTGCTGGAAATTGTGAAAGAGACAAAACTCCCCAGACAGCACTTTGTCCCAGCAAGGCTGCAACATGGTAGCACACCTTATCACCATCCTGAATCTGCTAAGGACTGGTATCGACAGATGTATTATGAAGCCATTGTTGCTTGTCATGGAACTAGACCGATGTTTTGATCAAGAAACATATGCTTTGCTGTCATCCATGGAGAATTTGTTGCTTCAAGCAGCTAATGCAAAGTCATTTTCAGTTCCTCCTCAGGTCACAGAGTTGTATGGAGATAAAGGCTTGGGCGTTGACAATCTGAATGCATAAGTGAAGTTGCTCCCAGGACTTGTGCAGCAGGTTTGCCAGAGATGAAGGCAGTAACTTCAATCAACACCATTATTGATGCCTTAGTGGGAAAGACTGCCAGCAGCAGACACTGTATTCAGAAGTAATGAAGCTCATTCAAATTTAAATTCTTGTCCCAATGAGTACAGCTACTGGGGAAAGGTCCTTTTCAACACAGTGGAGAATCAAGTCTTACTTATGAAGCACCATGATGGAGAAGAGGTACAATCACCTAATGCTGTTGAACATTCACAAGGACAGAACAAATAAGTTGGATCTGACACAAATTGTACAGGGCTTTGTGCAATGAAATGAAAGACAATGTAACTTTTTTGGGAAAAATTGATACTGCAAACCTGTACTTGAGGGAAGAATGCATATGGTGGTAAACTGGTTGATTTGATGAGTTTGTGGACACCACCAAGGCTTGGAAATGCATGTGCAGACATACCAGCCTGAAGTGTTGACCAGGGCATATAGATATGGTGTTTAATTGTTTGCTTTTATGAGTTTGTGGACACCAGGGTTTGGGAATGCCTGTGTGGACATACCAGCCTGAAGTGGTGACAGAGCATCCATAGGATTTATTCTTGGCAGAAAGTACAGATATGGTGGTAAATTGGTTGATTGGGTGAGTCTGTGGCACCAGGGCCTGGCCTGGGAGTACCTTGTGCTAGTGCTCGAATGCCTTGTACAGGCATAGCAGCCTAAAGTGGTGACCAGAGCATCTATAGGATTTATTCATGGCAGAAGTATACATGTGGTGGTAAGTCGGTTGATTGGGTGAGTCTGTGGGCACCAGGGCCTGGGAATGCCTTGTGCTGGGGCGTAAGAGCATGTACAGGGAGAGCAGCCTGAAGTGGTGACCAGAGCATCTATAGGATTCATTTATGGCAGACATAGAGATATGGTGGTAATGGTAAGTTGGTTTATTGGCCAAATCTGTGCTATGCAGTGACAACAGTACAGGAATTAGCAGATGGCTAGCTACTATTGAATTCTCATGGAATACTGGCTTATTTCTAGGTGTATTCTATTCCTCCCTCCAGACTTTGCTATAACAACTGGATGTGGCCAGAAGAGCACTGGAATTGGCAGAGCTTGCTTCTTCATGAAGTAAAGGCACTGCTCTTCTAATGAGCTCTGTGCTGCAGGCTGGAGTACCAAAGGTGGGTCAAAGGAAGGACTTTTCTATCTTTACTGTTCAACACTGTAATATACTCATTTTATTTTTGTAATAAAATGCACAATGTGAGCAGGAGTATGGGAGAAGATTAAAGGCCATGCCAAGGACAACACTGGGTTTGGCCTGAGCTACGATGAGCACTGGTCTTCCAGACTGAGTCAAAGTCTTCCAAAGGACTGCTCTATCCAGGTCCTCTGTGTAGTCCTCATGCCAGCAAGTGCAGTTTTGGCAGACCAAATTCTCTGGCTCCAGCAATTATAGTTGTGCATTGTTTTCTGTTGTACCTATATTGTTGTAAATTAATATTGTTTTCTCTCATTGTGCACTGTGATTCATGAATAAATACATTGACATTGTACACTGTGAATCATTAATAAATGAGCTCGTGTAAAGTTAATGGCTCTATGTCATTATTTCCCAACCTCAGGAGTTTACCTTGTCACTGGTGGTTGGCACCTACTATTTTCTATCCGGAAGTTAGCAGAACCAAAAACTCCTAACCCATTTGTGTGAAGACTGTGCTAGTGGTTGACATCATAATATTTGTATTGTCATCTTTCATTTTCACCTGAGCAGCGATTGTATCAGGCTATGCAATGGACGGTTCAGACTTCTGATGGAGCTATTGGAGGAAATGGGTTGGCAGGTGAGCTCTTAATGTACTGTATTAAATATTCCTGTAAGGTATAACTGCATTCTAACATTATGATCATCATCATAAATGTGCATTTATTGTATTTCAGTATGGCAAAAACTGGTTTAGAAAAGTGCCCTTTGTACCCCAGTAAGTGCCCTTCCAATTCTCCAACACCCTCAGGCTTTTACTATCTTCCGCACCTATGTCTGTAGTGTGGCATGGTGTGGCAAAGTGTAGTGTCAACTACATGTAAACCATGTAGTTTAGCATTGTTTAGCAAAGTGTGGTGTCAGCTACATACAACTATTTAGTTTAGCATTGTTTACGAAAGCTGGTGTGAATTAAATGTAAACTATGTAGTTTAGCATTGTTTAGCAAAGTGTGGTGTCAGCTACATACAACTATTTAGTTTAGCATTGTTTAGCAAGCGTGTGTGAATTAAATGTAAACTATGTGGTTTAGCATTGTTTAGCAAGTGTGGTGTCAACTACATATAAACTATGTAGTTTAGCACTGTTTAGCAAATTGTCATGCCAACTACATGTAAACTATGAGTTTAGCACTGTTTAGCAAATTGTGGTGTTGGCTACATAGAAACTCTGTAGTGTGGCATGGTGTAGCAAAGCATGGTGTCAACTACAGGTAAGTTCTGTAGTTTAGCATTGTTTAGCAGGGTATGGTGTCAGCTACATAAACCATGTAGTTTAGCATTGTTTAGCAAAGTGTGGTGTCAACTACATGTAAACCATATGGTTTGGCACATCTAGCAAAATGTGGTGTCACATATATAAACTATGTAGTTTAGCACTGTTTAGCAAAGTTTGGTGTCAACTACATGTAAACTACACTGTTTAGCAAGCATGGTGTGGATTACATGTAAACTATGTAGATTACATTGTTTAGCAAAGTGTGGTGAATTACATGTAAACTATGTAGTTTAGCACTGTTTAGCAAAGCGTGGTGCCAGTTACATATAAACTCTGCAGTTCAGCATGGAGTAGCATAGTGTGTTGTGAGCTGCAAGTAAACTTCATAGTTTAGCATGGAGTAGCACAGTGTGGTGTTCATTACATGTAAATCCCTCTCTGTAAGGAGCTCTGGGTGGGCTTGCTCAGAAGGGTGCAATACATTTAGAGATGATCATGATGTTTTGGTGCCTCTGAGGTATGATTTCCTAAGTGTTTGTTTTTGCAGAGCATTGAGGAACATCTGTGTGGGAGGTCCGATGAAGTTTATTCAACTCTGACTCTTTTTGGGCTTTGCATCTGCCAGATCTTACTAAATAAGGAGAATGTATGCAGCAATGAGAATACAAAATATGAGAATAATGCTGGCGAAGATACTTGGAAAAATGTATATGTTCTCTGTGTTTCCTGTTATTTTCTAAAACTCTTGTTGAAGAATAGAGTAGAACAGAACAGAACAGAATATAATAGAATATAATTTGGTTTTGCATAACACCTTTTATGTGCTCTGTACCTCAAATCCCTTTACAGAATAATGAGTTAGACAGTGGCTGTGCATGGGCTGTCGTAGATAAAACAAGATCCCCATGCAGTCATATACACTTGCAGTACCTCTCCCTATAAAAACATGGAAAGGGTTTGGCTTTTGTAGCAACTTTCATACAAACTGAACCCTAAAGTGCTTTACAAATTACAACCCAGGTGAGGCAATGGATTGCATGTTACTGCTGTTTTCAGTACATACACAGATTTAATGAGTGAAGAGATAGATTCGATTGAGATTACAGAGGTAGGGTTGTTGCAAGCAATCAGAAAAGATGGCTGCCTGATACCTGAGCTCTATCAGTCCTAGACAGAATCCGTTAGCATTCGCTGTGATCCGTCACTGTATATACATAAAACACAGCTATACCTAAAGCACTCATTATTTCCTATACATACAGGTATATAGTGATTTTTTTTGTTTAATTTGTTTGTTTTAATGGACTTAGAATGTAAATGGTTTGGAAAATACCTGAAAGATGCCATCCGCTAGTAATTCAGAAAAAAAACAGATACCCATCAGGGCATAAACATGGCGACAGACTTTTAGAAAATGTTTAGCTTAATTGAAACAGATCTTGCTGACTTAAAGGATGCCTTTGTGAGTATGAGGTTAGAAAGAAGAGAATTTACATCTTGAATTGAAACTGCTGAATCTTGCAAAATCTGGATTAAAGATTTTGTCTACAATGCAGAAGATACACTTGCCAAACAGGATAAACAAATCAATTACTTACTTTACAAAGTTAATGGTTTGGAAAATAGAGGCTGGAGATGTAACCTTAGAATTGTTGGAGTCCCTGAAGGTGTGGAGGGCCAGACATAAATCTTTTCTGTGGGCCAAGTTAGGCATTGAATGTGTCCAGGCTTTACAGGCAAGGGTTAGATGTTGAGTTCAAGGGAAGAACATATATTTGTCATTTAGTAACTTCAATCTGCCAGATGTGGTATGAGCCTTCTAATGGCAGCTTTGGCAAGGAGCAAGGTCATCCTTGACTCCTACAAAGGGCCTTTCTCAGGCAACTAGTCAAAGAACCCACTAGGGATGGGACAGTGTTGAACCTGGTGCTTACAAACAGGCACAACAATGCAGACATCACAGTGGAGGTCCTGGGTAACAATTAATACCACACAGTGCTGTTTAGCATAAGGACAAGAGCAGAGGCAAAACACAAAGGGCAATGGTTCTGTAATTTAGGAGGTGGATTTTAAAGAAATGGGAGACAGACTCAGAAACTGCCTCATTGGGAGGGGGAGTTTGGAGGGAGGAGTAGAGGAGACACAATGGGAGAAAATAACAGAGAGCATAATTAAGGCAAGCAGTCTCTGCATGAAGAAAGTGAGTAAAAGCAGAAGGAAAAAGACACCATTGTGGTTCTTCTAGGGAAGTGGCCAAGGTGGTGAGGAAAAAAGAATAGCATTCAAGAGGTACAAGGAAGGTATACCAAGTAAAACAGAGGAAACAGGAAAGGCAGGGAGGAAGCAAAGGCACATACAGAGGATAGGATAGGCAAAGGGGTAGCTAAAGGGGTAAGACTTTCTTCACATGCATAAGTAAAAGTGGAAAGCAAGAGAGGGATAGTGAAGATTAGGAGGGTGGCAGAGGGAGGCTGCACAGAACAGGACCAAAAAGCCGATATCCCCAACATGTACTCTGTTCTGTCTTTACAATGGAGGGAGGAAGGGCAGAACACCAGGGAGTAGCAGGAACAGGGGGGTGGCGCTGGTGGTACAAGTCCATTTTCAGAGGAAAGAGTCCTGAAAGGACTTGCAGCTCTGAAGGTGGGTAAGGCTATAGTACCAGAGGATACCCCAAGGGTACTATAGAAACTCAGGGAGGTGCTAGCTGCCCCACTGATGGGCTTATTCAACAGTTCATTGGCAACAGGTGTGGTTCCAGATGACTGGAGATGAGCAGATGTGGTCCCTTTACATAACAGTGGCAGCAGGATGAGACTAGTACCTATAGGCCAGTCAGTCTCACTTCAACTGCTGGGAAATTAATGGAAACCCTGCTTAAGGAAAGACTGGCAGAGAATCTTGAATCCAATGGGCTGCAACACCACAGACAGCATTGATTCATGGGGGAGAGGGGGATTGATTTCTTTGGCTGGGTAACCAGGGGAATAGGTCAAGGGAAGGCAATGGATGTGGCCTATCTGGACTTTGGTGAGGCCTTCAACACTGTGCCATGCAGGAAACTGATAAAGAAATTGAGCAGCCGAGGGGTGGGATCCGAAGTGGTGAATTGGGTTTGAAACTAGTTAACTGACAGGCAACAGAGGGTGGTGATAAATGGCACTCACTGTAATGAGGGGAGTGTGAACAGTGGGATGCTGCAGGGTGCATTGCTGAAACTGGTTCTCTTCAGTGTCTTCAGAAGTGACATTGCAGAGCTGGAAGGGAGGGTATGCCTTTTTGCAGATGATCTAATGTGTAATAGGGTGGACACTCAGGAAGGGGTGGAGAGAATGCACAGGTTGGGAAACTTGAGGAAAGTTTAAGAGCATGGCAGTTGGGGTTCAATACCCAAAAAGTGCAAAATCATGCACCTAAGTCTAGGAACCATGGAGCAGAGTCTTTCTTTCTTTATTGCTTTGGTAACTGGGTAAGGCCCACTGGGTCACAAGGTCCATTTATAGGGGTGACCTGGGAGCACTGGGGTGGTTAAGTGACTTTCTCAGAGTCATACAGTATGCACATAGAGGCTGTGGGAATCAAACCCAGGTCTGCTGATGTGACCAGTCTCATTCACAGCTCATTACTCTAGCCTCTAGGCTATAATGCCAGCAGGAGTATAGGATGGGAGTAGGTCTTGGCAGTCCCTAAGCAGGAAAGGGGTCTTGGGGGTATCATAACTGATGACCTGAAAGTGGCAGAGCAGTATGATAAAGCAGTGGTTAGGGCTAGTGGGATGCAGTGGTGCACATGGAGGAGTATCTACAGCAGGAGCAGGCAGGTGGTGTTACCACTGTATTGCTCAATCATGAGACGCCCCCCACCTGGAGTACTGGGTCCAGGTTTGGAGGCTGCACCTCCATGGATGCTGGAAAATGGGGCAAAGTGGGGTCGCTGAAGTTCAAATGGGCAAAGATTAAAAAGGCAATTAGTGCAAACAACTGTTTAATACTCAGAAATTAGCGCATTTTCTAATATAAAATACAAGAAATAATGTATCACTCTCACCCACAAAAGCAAATCTTAGTAATTTCAGCAGTTTCTGGTTCTATGAATACAAATGGAAGTAAATGGCCAAACTCTGCATCACATCAGGGCTACTCAGTTGCCTTGTCATAGTGGTAAGCTTGACCACTTGACTGAGGTCCCAATGCTAGCCTGACTGTGCATGCACTAAAGGGGCACCATAAAGTCTGAAGAGCAAATGGGGTGTGTAGCCCCCCATGCACTGGTTCTTGCCTATGCACACCTCAGAAAGGACATACACAGGGTGGAGACAGTCCACAGTACAGCAAATAAAATGATGCAGGGGTTGTCGAGAAGTCTTATGAGAAGAGACTGGTGGATCTCAACATGTACACCCTGGAAGAGAGGAGAGCAGGAAGGAACATCAAAGAGATCTACAAGTACATCACAGGGGTGAACAGGGTGCAGCAGGCAAGTCTCTTCAAATGAAAAGCACCAGGACCAGGGGCATGTGTTGAAGCTTGGGGGGAGCATTTAAGAGGGATGTGAGAAAGTACTACCTCACTGAAATGGTGGTAGACACATGGAACGGACTGCCAGCGGTAGTGGTGTTAGGGAAAAACAGTGGGAGGCTTCATGCATCGGTGCCAGTGAACATAGGGGAATTTCAGTAAATAGGCAGGGGAGGAGGTTACTGGAGATCAGTTAAGGTCTGCGTGAGATAGATGTCGGGAACATCTGGGTAGAATGGAGGGGCTAGGTGGTCCTTTTCTGCTAAAAAGTTCTAGGTTTCTTACAAACTTTCCCTCAGAAATGATGCAGTTCAAACCTAATACAATTTACTACTTGAAATAACAGACAGAACTCTAGCACTCCCTTCAGAACTATCAGATACGCCAAGGACTATCATAGATTATAGTGAATTTCTTAAAATACACACAAAAGAACATTTATTAAAACTGACCAGAGTTCTTAAAAACATTATCTACAGAAGCAACAAATATTTATTTTTTCAGAGTACGCTACAGAAACAGCAGCAAAATGTCACAAATTTACCCCGTCAGAAATCTATTTGAGGACATGGGGATTAAATGTTTTATTAAATACCCTGCCACTACTGGATTTCTAAAACAAAATTGCTCAAACCAGTATTTCATTATCCTGAATGAGGCCATAGCTTTTCTGCAAAAATAAAATAAAATAAAAAATTGGCCTACTCTTGCAGTAAAACAACACTGGTCTTCTCAGGGGCTCAGGTATACCTAACGAGTGGAGTGGAGTGACTAAGCAGCAGCATAGAAGATGCTGAGACTCTGTCTGAAAGGAGGGTCCTTCTCCGATTGGCCAGCCAGAGGAGAAAACCCCTGTGACTCCTCCCTTTGCAACCAGCGCTGAAAAGGAAAGGCAGAGCTACTCAGAGTGGGAGAGCATGCACTTTGGAGGGTCTCCCCCCATACAATTAAGGGACAGGAGTCCAAATAGATGGGAAGGGAGACTTGTAAGCAAAAATGGCAAAGATGCAGGGGCTACAGGTAGATACAGTAACCAGGAGGAAAGCGATGTTTCTGACTTTGCAGATCCACCTAAAGAGATTGTGACTGAGTCCAAGCCCAAACAAGCTACGGAATAATTTACAGCAGTGATATACCATGTTTCACTGAATTGTAGCCGGGATTTCTATTAGCATTCTCTGTTTTCCATCTTGGCTACAGTTTGTGGGAGGCTTTAAATCAGGAGCAGTTTCTATTAAGATTACTTTGGCTGACCTACTGAGTGACTGTAATGTAGTACAATCATATGTTGACTGTTGATCGGATGCCGACTGTATAACTGGCAGCTGGTGCTCTCTCAAACTGCTTGTCACTCACTACAACACTACTATGTTACTCTGCTATCTGCTTTGTGCTGTGGTTATGCCCAAAAGAAAAATCATATAATTTAGATTTTAAGCTTGCAAAATTAGAAGCACTTGTTTATGAACAGGCTCCTTGCAAAGTAATAAAATAAGGATATGGTTTGATGGAGCTGGGAGAAAAGCCTCATTCCTCATCAAGGATGCAAACCTGGCAGCCTGGATTGCAGTGCCGTAAAGACACCTAGGGTCTCAAGAGAACCTATTGCACTCAAAGCTGAGCCCATAATGCATAACTCTGAATTCCAGCCTAGCTGAGGTTGAGTAGGATTGCCTTTTCACTTACTGGAGGTTTACCATACAACAACACACTACAGTTGGTCAGCACTTCTCCAAAGAGTTTATCCCAAAAGTCATGGAATTCATTACTTTTTGCACCAAACAGCTTGCCAATCATGATATTAAACTGGCAAGGATTGGCAGCATTGATGAGATTGCTGCTTGGGCAAACATGCTGGGGAGGAAACCACAGGACTGACTGGGGCCAAATCTGTCCCATTTCTAACAGGCTATGAGAAGCAACACATTATGGTCTGTTTAGCTGCAATGGCAGATGGCCTTAAACTCCTCCCATTCATTATTCTGAAGGGAAAGTGCATGCCAAAAGAAGTGACTGGTATGCTTGGTGTGATTATTCCAATGTTAGACTATGGCTGGATAAACAAAGAGCTCACCCTCATGTGGGTTGAAAATGGTGTTGGGTGGGCTCCCATTCTCTAAAGGCTCCTTGTGTGGGACACTTTCAGATGTCACATCTAGCCAGCAGTGAAAACCAAAATTAACAAAGAAAACCAACAACAAAAAAACAGTGATGGCATCAATTCCAGAAGGCTGTACAAAATTGCAGCAACCAGAAAACATATTCAGGAATGCCCTCTTTAAAGCACAATATCATGAGTGCTGTAACCACTGGCTCACCAGGGTTGAGAGGAGGAAACAGCAACAGGGCACCTCAAAATACCACCATGCAAAAAATGGTTGAGTGGGTCAGGGAGCAGTATAGTGTAGTGGTTAAGAGCACTGAGCTGCAAACCTGGTGAGCTGCGTATGGATCCCACATCCTCCACCTGAATACTGTGTGACATTCAGCAAGTCATAACTTCCCTGTGCTGCCAGGACACAGCTGGAAACAAGCCTCAACTTAGTATGTCTTCCTGGCCAAAATTGTAAAAGAAAGTAAAAACAAGCATTTGTCAATGCCGAATGTTTGCTTGCTGGCATTAGCATTGAAAGTGCAGGAGTTAGACAGATGCAGAATAGGAATGGCAGTGAAGTATTGAACTGATGTCAGCCCCACCCTGCAGATATGAACAAGCTTTGGGATGTGCCTGTGGGTCATCGCCCACAATGCTCACTCCATTTCACTTCGCCCTACCCTGCAGACAACGACAAGTGTTGAGGTGTGCCTTGGGGTGTTCAGGCTTTACACTCACCCCATTCCATAAGGAAATACAGTGAGATGGGTGCAGTATAGGAAAATGGGGTGAACTTTGGGGAGAAGGAGTCCAAGGCATACCTCAAAGCCTGTCACTGGCTGCAGGGTGGGTGAGGTGGAATAGTGAGCATTACCTCGACAATCTCAAATCATACCCCTGATGCCTGTCGGTCTCTATGAGAGTAGGGCATTATGGTTGGAAACCTAATGCCCTGGGCGTTTCTTGGTATTTTCACTCCAAGTTTTCAACATGAACTTTTGTGACTGCACCTCATGAACAGTGACACTATCAGTTCATGAGCCAAAAGGTGATTTTGCACAGTGACTGATTCATTTGGTGTCACAAGAGCAAAAACACACTTTGAATAGGATGTGAAAAATCACAGCTGTACTGTTCATGAGGAGGTGTAAAAAAATGGAAATGTTGAAAATCTGGAGTGAAAATATAACAAAAAATTAGTGAAGTCGTGAGCGGCGTAGAAACTGCGCAATGCACACCTGTAATGAAATTATGTGGGGGAATTTTTGCACCAGATTTTCAACATAGGCATTTTGGGACCTCCACTCATGAACAGTGACACTGTGATTTTCTTAATCTGTCCCGAACATTGATATCCCACAGTGACCACGCTATTCTGTGCCAGAAGTGCGAAAACACATTTTGTCCAGGATGTGAAAAATGACAGCTGTACTGTTCATAAGGAGGTGTGGAAAAATGGCAATGTTGAAACTCTGGAGTGAAAATATTACAAATTTACGAACGTATGCGTGTGTGTGGAAATTGCGCAATGCACGCTCATAGCACAGTCATTTTGGAGAATTTTTTCACCAAATTTGCAACACAGGCTTTTTGAGAGCCCACCTCATGAACAGCGATACAGTTGTTTCATTAACCAGTCTGCGGAATCACCTTTCAGGACCGAATAACCAGATGACAGTCATTGAATTCAGGAGATGGGGTCCCAAGAACCCCATGTTAACAATTTGGTGCAAACATTCAGAAAAATGCCCAAGATATACACATAAGCTGAAAAAACCCATTTATGCAGTTATACAGTTTAACAGGATTTCTTCAGTTTGCAGTCGGCTATGAAGAGTGCAGACGTGTTCCCGATCCACCGAAGATCATTGTACTGGGCTCCGGAGCTAGATATGGGGTGAGGGGGTGTGAGGACGAGAGGTGTGCAGAGGAGGGTGGGTGTGGGCTGGTGGAGGGGCACCAGACTCAATGATGGACCATTTTATTTTACAAAAATGAAAAAATAACGAAACAACTGGGAAGGTTTTCTACATTTGCAGGTATTTTGGCACTCTGAGATGGGCTCCCAGCATGCCACCTGACTGTTTCTTGGGGGTAGTTTGTAACTGACAGGATTGGGCACCCCATCGGCAGAATATTTTGGGGACTGGTGCATGAGCTGAGGGGGATTGAGTACCCACTTGGCACACAAGAGATGGGGGGGTATCATGCCAACGAGATTTGGCCACCCTGCTGGCAAATAAACTGGGATGGGGCCATGCTGACAGGGGGATTGGGCACCCCCGTCGGCTGTAATGGGGACTGTGAGAGGCGGCAGCTGTCTGTTGGCTTCCATGGGGACTGTGAGAGGCCAATGGAAAAGCCGCCGTCATGTTTCTTTGAAATGAGACACCAGACAATGCAGCTGTAATTGGCTGCTGCAGTCAGGGACCTCCCCACAGCAAAAACAGCTGATTGGGTAGTGATGGGGCGCTCCCTGATTGCAGCGGCCAGTTTCTTTGAGCATAGTGGCATGCTCATTAACTGCCATCATTGACAGCATGCTCCTCTATTTGCTGCGGCAGAGACCAGCCCCAGAACAGGCTGCTGCCATTCGCCACAACATTGCCACGCCTCCACAACCTGCTTGTGAAGGAAGCTGATGCAATGTGTTTCTTGTACATGTGTGCAAGCAAGCAAAAAAAAGTACTGAAGTGTATGGGGGCACTGCATATGGCATACATTATCATGTGCGAGGATATCAATGGATGGACCAGTGGGCTTTTTCAGCCATCATTGTCCACGTTTCTATGCAATATGGGCAGCCCCATGCATGGAAAACTTTCCCATAAGGTTCAGATGCTGCTTGCTCAAAATCCAATGTGCAGTGCTCCATGAAGAACATATCCTTGAAGTTCACTATTTTCCCACAGGTCAGTCTAGCCCCAGAGGAAAATGTTCAGACATTTTGAAACTGCTGCAATATACCTCCAAGCACTCTCCAAATTAAATGAAATTCTATTCAACATACACGATGTACATGGAATGTTAGCATTATTTTATACCACTATTCATGAAGCAAGTTTACCAGTTTTTTTTCTTGGGGGGGGCGATATCTCTGGTCCTCACCACACCTACCGCCTCCCTCCATCTCCAGGCTTTCCCTCTGGACGGGCCACTGGGCGGGTGACCCTCCATAGGAATGTGGGTCGCAAAGCCCTGGCTTGCCTCCCCGGGTAGGGTCACAGGAGCAGGACCCTCCCGGACAATGGTCTGAATAGAGAGTGGCGGCAGAGTGGGGCCATCATTTGCAGCAGAGATTTTTTCCATGGTTCTTCTCCCTGGAGGCGGGGAAGTACAGTGATGCCAGTGTCTGTGCCTCCTCCCAAAACGTGTGGTGCTGGACATGCGGGACCCCCAGCCTCCGCCTGGGGTCCTCATTGCACTGGACACTCTTCCCCATTCCTCCCAGAGAAGGAGAGCAGTCCTCTGGATGCTCAATCCTCTCTCCCCAGCTGACCCTCTTACTCCCAGCTCCGTCCCCAAACCTGGGATGTCAGTGCCACAGATGGAGCGCCTTGCTGCTGCGCCAGTGGGCTGGCCCAGTTTACCAGGTTTAGTTTACTTGGTTGTGTGCTAGCATCACTCCTAAAGGGCAGTGCTGAATTAACAGGGAAAACAAGAAAGAAGGTATTAAAAAAAAGGTAAAAATGATAATTAAAAAGTGCTTCAGCGCCCGTTGTCGCAGCAGTAGCACTATTACCTGTGTATGCCAGTGCGGGTTCAGGAATGAGCCCAAGCCATTAGGGCTAGTCAGGGGAAGAAGTGAGTGTCCCAGAAGACACTCTCCTTCCCCAGGAAGAAAAGATCTCGTCCACCATTGCCACACAACCCCTGGGTGCAGGGGGTGTGACGCTCAGTTTGACCAAGACGGTGAGATGAGCGCGTTGGTTGCATGTGAAATCATGTAGTGACATGTGCACTTTCAGCCCTTGACTGCTTGGCTCTTGAGTGGCAGGGACAGAAACAGGAGGACAAAAGTGCTCTGCACCTGATGATGAAGAACCGCCGGACACCACAAGATCCCCCTGCCTGACCCGGTAAGCCTGCCTCCTGACACACCTGAGGGGAAACTAAGGCTCAATGGGGGTGACATCTTGTGCTGGTAAAAATAAGAGGGACAGATGGCTTGCCTTGGCAGGTCTGGAAGGAAATCAAGTGCAGAGAGGAAGGAGGCTTAAAACAGAAGTAAAAAAAGTGCTTCTTGAATAGCAAGGTAAAAACAAAAAAAAACAAGAAAAAAAAAAACTTCACGAATATAGGCTACTGCGTCTATTCTCATTCAGTCCAGTACCCCTTTTGAATGAGAGCTGACAGTACTGCCAAGGTTAGTAACTTCTGTGGCATCAGCTGAGCAGATTCCACCAAAATGACTTCAACTCAAGGCCTCCAGCACTGAAAAATTAGGATTTAACCACAATGCCAAGTCCAACTGCCATAATCTATACGGCTCTCTCAAGAAGTAAGCAATATCTATGTCCCATTTACTAGCATATTTTGCTAAGAAAACCTACTACTTTCCTACTACTACCTCGGATTAACACCCAGTGATTCTTAGAAACATAGAAAACTGTCAGCAGATAAGGATTGCTAGGCCCATCCAGTCTGCCCATAAGTCCTACACTAGTTTGCACCCTCTGACCCGACCTGGTTGTTGGTTTTTCACCACCTCTAAGGTTCCCTTATGCCTGCCCCAGGCATGCTTAAATCCCTCCACTGTGCTCACTCCCACCATCTACTGTGGCAGCCTATTCCATGTGTCCATCACCCTCTCTGTGAACAAAACCTTCCTCACATTTCCCCTTAATCAACCACCTTCCAATTTCATATCATGCCCCCTTGTTCTTGTACTCCTCCTCTGAGAGGTCTCCTCCCTACACTTTGTTTTGCCCTTAACGTATTTGAATGTTTCTATCATGTTCCCCACTCCCTCTTCTCATCCGGCGATTACATATTGAGATCCTTTAATCTCTCTTCATATGTTTTCTGGTGCAAGCCCTGTACCATCTTGGTCACCCTTCTCTGGACTGCCTCCACCCTGTCGATGTCCTTATGAAGGTACGGCCTCCAGGATTGCACACAGTACTCCAGGTGAGGCCTCACCAGTGTGTTATACAATAGCATTACCACCTTCCGCTGTCTGCTCATGATACCTCTGCCTATGCACCCCAGCATGCTGCTGGCCCTCCCTGCAGCCTTTGTGCTCTGCTTTGACACCTTTAGGTCATCTGAAATGATAACCCCCAAGTCCCTTTCTTCCCTGGTGATTGTCAGCAACTCCCCCCCTCATCCTATAGTTCTCCCCAGGGTTCCCTCATCTCAGGTGAATTATTTTGCATTTCTTGGAATTGAACCTCAGTTGCCACTCCTCCGACCATTTTCAAGCTTTCCCAGGTCCCTTCTCATTCTGTCCACCCTGTCTGGAGTATCCACCCTGTTGCAGATCTCAGTGTCATCTGCAAACAGGCAGACCTTTTCTTCTAGCTCTACAGCAATGTCACTAATGAAGACATTAAGCAGGACTGGCCCAAGGACTGATCCCTATGGCACCCCACTGGTTACCCCCCCAGACTGGATCCCATTTACCACTACCCTCTGCTTTCTGTCTATTAGCCAGTTCCTAACCCAGTTTACCACCTTGTGCCCCATGCACAGATTTCCCATCTTATTCACCAGTCTTTTATGTGGGATGATATCGAAGGCCTTGCTGAAATCGGGGTAGGCTACATCCACCACCCCTCCCTGATTTATTTCCTTTGTCACCCAGTCAAAAAAATCTTTCTGATTCATCTGACATGACCTTCCTGCTGTAAATCCGTGATGCCTCGGATCCTGGGCACTGATGGATTCCAAGTGTGCTACTGTTCTCTTTCAGCAGAGCCTCCATGATCTTCCCCACTACTGAGGTTCCCTGCATACTTCCTACTACCACTTTTGTCTAGCAGGAGCACGTGTGATCTCTTCCAGTCGTCTGGAACCACTCCTGTGTTGAGTGACTTGGTGAACGTGGCTGCCAAGGGTGCTGCTAGGCCCCCTCACAGGTCCCTTAATGTACTTGGATGTATGCCACCTGCCCCCATTGCTTAGTCCATCTTCTGTTTTGTGAGCTCCTCCAGGACTATCTGTCCACTGTGAATGGACTAGTGTTGTCTTCTCCTCCTCCCCTTTCGTGTCTGCTATTCAGCTGTGGTCCGTAATCCTCCCCCTCCTTAGTGAATACTGAACAGAAGTATTTGTTCAGTATTTCAGACTTTTCCAGGTCTCCCTCTTTATATTCCCCTGCTTCCCTCTGAGCCTTACAACCCCCCACCACCATTTTCCTTCTTTTAGCTGATATACCTAAAGAATGTCTTGTCTCCTTTCTTCACTGTCTGCGCTAATCTTTCTTGGTCTGCATCATTGCTCTCCTTACAGCCTTTCCTGCTTTCTTTAGATTCATTAGGTACACCTCCCTGTCTTCCTCCCTGTGAGTCTCCTTACATTTCCTGAAACCCACCTTTTTGGCCCTTACCTTGCCTGCCACCTCCCTTGAGAATCATAGCAGTTTCCTACTTTTCTTAATTTCTTGGGTTGTCAGAAAATATTTTAAGGGGAAAATGTAAAAACTATTTTAAGAGGAAAATTAAAAGAAAAATGTAAAAACATTGGACGCAGCATGGCACATGTCACTAGACACTATTCTACACACATCCAAATCACGAAGAAAGAACATTTCAACTTTTTTACATACACTTTTAGTTGCAGTAAAGCCCCCTTGTGGGAGTATCCCAACAGATTAAAGGGTTAAGGGCCTGAAGCAAACTAATCTTCCAGACATTCCTTATTAGCTGAAATGTACTCATTCTCATGTTTAATTGCCTAATAATTGAATGTTGGATTATGATCCCTGCAGTCTGATTGGCTGACACAGTAGAATTTAAGTGCCCCAAATTTAAGAAAGATTTAAAAATCTGCTTATGGATTTGGCTTATCTGGATGATTAATGAAAACTATTTATAAATATCTGCTATTGTATAGATGATTGTATGGCTTGTTCTAACTAAATGTTGTTTTAATGTATTTTTATATGTTTTAAATTGATATTGTACATTGTGTTTGATGTAAAGCTCCTTGATATTTTTGAAAGGCGCTTTAAAAATCAAGTTATTATTATTATTATTAATTTGTCAGTAAGGCAGGCTATGGAAATCACAATAGAAAAATTTAAATGTTAAGAACCATGGGGTTTTAGTTAATAACAACAGACCAAAGCATGACCTATTTTTTTCAAGCAGATGAATGACCTGCTAGGTCTAAACCCTTAGCTTTGCTATGGGAACACCAGACTAGTCACCATCAGGAAGTGCCTGTCCTGTTGACTATTAAAGCAGAAGCCTACTGTTTCTGTATAGAAGTCCAAACAAACACATTCTGGATAAAGCATCCCACTAGCACCTACAGCACCTCAGACCCAGGACTGGAACCCAATAAAGTGTTCAGCTAGCACCTACAGCACCAAAGACCCAGGACTGCAACCCAAGCTCATGCTTACACAAACTTTAGAAAGGAAGGAAAGAAGAACATCCAGTTCACAAAGTTCTCCTTCCCGCACTAGCTCAGTTGTAAAACCTACCAATGCTTCTTCAAGGTGCTTGTCAAGTCTGAGCTTAATTTTTTTTTCTGCATAGGATTGGGAGAGAGAAGTAAGACTGAGCATACAAAAGGATACTCCTACTTTAGGAGGGATAATGCCAAGCCCGCTGCAACACTGTAACCTGGGCAAGTGAGCTAAGTTAGCAAGCTCAGGTAATGAGGACAATGATGGACTGGCACATCCCAGTGCACAGCATGATGAGGGGGAGTCAGAACTGGCCAGACACCATTTTATACAATAAAAAAATTAATTATGGGATGTTGTAATTCATTACTTACTTAGTTTTGGGGAGATTTTATACACATACACACACTCTCTCGGTGTGTGATACCTTCACAAACTAATTGTTCTTTGCACTCAAGGTCTACATAGCATCACACACCTTTAGTGTGGAAAAAAAAGCCTTGTAATGTACACTCCCCCAACTAACCATTATTCTCCATGTATTGTTACCTGCATTTGTTTTAAAATACTGCAGTCCTGGTTTGCTTTTCCTTTTTAAAGGCCCCATCTTCATAATGCTGCAATTCTCACACCAAATACTTTTTTTTGTCTTAATTAGCAGTTCTGGAACCTAGTGACACCAGTTGAGCAGAAGCCCAGAGTGATAATAAAATCAGCCAGGTAAGGAGAGTAAAAGAGGGGGCTAATGGAGACAGCCACAGAGCCATGACAGTGACAAAAAGCAGTAGCAACAGGCCATGAGTAATGGGGTCAGGGAGGTGTTAAAGTTAAAAAACCTAGAGAGTGAGCCTCCCCTGCCACGGCTACCTCACAATGATGCGGGCTTCCCCCCTTGCCGGGGCTGTCTGGGAGTACCACACACGTGTTTCTACATTGCTACTTTCCTCCCAGCAGCTGCCTGCTGCCACAATGTAACTGAAGCAGCCCCCAGCCAGCCAACCCCCTGCCTTCTCTCTCCCAGGAGAGCATCTGAACTGAAGACAGGGTGCTCCCCTTCCCCACCCTGGTGGCTTCTCTTCACAGAATCGTCCCCTGGAGCATGGCAGGCTGGTTGTCACCTCTCCTCAAGCCCACACACATACCACTGCTGATCGCCATTCCTGCTAAATTTTATGAAATACAGCTGCTACTGCTGACACCTTTTTTTTCTTAACTGAGATGGAGGATACAGTTCCAATTCACTGCCACCAGGGCTCTCCAATTGATATTTAAGCAATAAACCACAACAGGGTGTGGGTTATGGGATTTACCATGGCTGGAGTTGTTTGGCCATAAAGCTGCAGGCCAAGTGGTCAAACCAGGTCAGCTGTGGTAAATCCCACATAACCACACCTAGAGTGGTTTATTGCTATTATATAACATCTGAATTTTTTATTTATAAACATGAAATAAAAATTTGTTTTTAGTGCTTTAAATATTTTTTTTAAATTATTGTTCTTCCAGAAAAAAAAATAGTTCCCAGTTGCTAGGTAAAATAAGACTCACTGCCATATGGTTACATCCCTTCCCCAACCCCAGCATCCTACAACCGAGTAACTCATGTTATAAGAAAAAAGTGAGCCTGTTTTTAGTTTTTTTACTTTCTTACAGGCAGCATTACAGTTCATGTTGCATGTTTACAGACCTGGGTGCCAGTGGAGAGGTTGCCATATGCACCTCCGTGTTTTCTTTCTGTTCTTCAGTTCTGGTTCAACTTTTGCTTGCTGAAACTTTTGTTTTGTTTTTTCCCCACAGCATAAAAATATCAGTGTGATGCATGGAGGCTGACATCGCCAGCTGGCAGCTTTCTTGTGGGACACGGTAGGGCACGGGACAGCGAGTAACTAGAGGTATGGTTCCAGGGTCAGCGTGGCTTGGAGAGGGAAGCAACGGTCCGAGTTTAGTCTTTTTCTTCTCTTCTTCTTTTGGCACTCTGAATTAAGTTGGGAGATTTTTTTGTGTGTGACAGCCCAAATCCTGCAGCTTCAGCTACATGGAAGATGGTGCTAATGACCATCCGTGCTATCGGGATGGGAGGACTGCAGTGTGGGTGGGTGTTGCTGGTATGTCGGGTGAACTGGGGAGAGAGCCACATTTGAGCATTACTGGCAGCTTGAATGGATGTCTGGAGTTATCAAGGTTGGGAGGAGTGCAGTGTGGATGGGGACAGAGGTTACTGGTATGTTGGGTGCACTGGAGAGATAGCCACATTCTCAAGCATAATTGGAAGGGTGTAACAGGGAGAACTACAGAGTATTTTTGCTCTTTGTGTTGTGTACCATATTGACTTTTCGGACTGTTGGGGTCTATATGTATTACCTACTGCCATGCTTTTTGAAAGTCCCACTTTGCGGTTTAGCAGGGATCCAACATGGCTGCTCGATGTTTTCCTTTTGGTGATCTGATTGCTTTCTGTACCACATGCAGCTGACTGGCACCTTTTCCCATGGGTTATATTAGGATTTACCATGGGTAAAAGATGCCAGTCAGAATGTGTGATTCTATGACCCATTGTATAATACAAGCCGAACAACGGTCAAAAACAAAGCGACACGGCATCCTTTCAAAGTGGGGAATCATGAAAGAGAATGATTTTATTGGCAGCTTACCAGAGAAATAAGCCCCCAAGCTGTAAAGGAAGTATTTATGAAGAACGATTATTTGCAAAGTTTACTACACAGGCGACCTTGCCAGCACCAGCATATTTGTTATTTATGTTCTGACTGAACACTTGTGAGTAGTTTTGTGTGAATAGTAGTCCATTAGAACTGATTCAGAGGATGCCATCGCATTAGAAACTGATTTGTGTGGATGCGGTACAGTTTATTGCTGAAATAGTGTTAGATACTGAGAGAACCAGACAATGCAGCTCTAGTGGCTGCTGCAGTCAGGGACTGCCCCGTAGCAAAAACAGCTGATTGTTCCTTGACGGGGCGCTCCCTGATTGCAGCGGCTCACTTTCTTTTATCTAGTGGCCTGCTCATTAACTGCCCTCATTGACAGCATGCTCTTCTATTGGTGCAGCAGATACCAGACCAAAAATGGACTGCTGCTGTTGGCCGCAGCACTGCCACGCCTCCACAACCCCCTTGTGAAGAAAGCTGACGCAATGTGTTTCTTGCACATGCGTGCAAGCAAACACAATGAATAAAAATTATGAGGCATGGGAAGCAGAATCTGAGGATAACATCATCCATTCCTTTCAAGTGTGCAGAATAACCAGCATGGACCTGGATACTATTCACTGTACATAATCTCATGGTGTACAGAAGCATTTGCTGCACGTTGTGATGTCACAGAATGCCTTCCAAGACTACAACATGATGTTAGTTTTGTTTTTAAATTTCTTAGTAAAGAGTAATTTTTTTGTTGCTTACTAACCATTTCTTTAGTGCTGGTTCCAGCAGTAATAAAGACTTTTTGATTGATAGCGGAAAGTAGATTCAAAACCCGACAGCAACGATGAACTGGACTGAATATTAATCCCAACTCAGTTTACATGTTTTACCTGTTCATTAGATATCATGCTACTGTATAATAAAGGCTTTCCATATCTTATGATAGTGAGAGAGATACAGACACTTTTTATACATGGT
Source organism: Neoceratodus forsteri (assembly GCA_016271365.2). Classification (NCBI taxonomy): domain Eukaryota; kingdom Metazoa; phylum Chordata; order Ceratodontiformes; family Ceratodontidae; genus Neoceratodus; species Neoceratodus forsteri. The sequence goes on along the minus strand of CM028129.1, from coordinate 1,211,277,608 downwards.
TGCTAGACCAGTTTCTAAGAGGCTACCGTGGTTGCCATGTTAAGGATGTTGCCCAGATACCATCAATGGCATGTAATGATGGGCCACCCTGAAAACAGCAGTACAGCTTCCTGCTAGTTATTACTAAATACTGGTAGTTATTCTTTGCCGTACATTTATGCCTGCACACTGTACCTGTATAGCCTTTGAATTCAAGTAAGAGTGAGACAAAAAAAAAAAATTAAAATGAGGTAAAGTAATAAAATAATACAATAATAAAATATAGCTAATCAGAATCTGAATTACAGATAGTCTATGTGCATATCATAAATTTACCAGTACCAATGTTTCTATTGAATATTTCGGTGTTGTGAAGCCACATGACGATTGTAGCTGTGATTCTAACTCAAGCTGCAACTGCGGCTTCATTAACATCATTCATCTTGTGCTGTGGCTGTATTTTGAGGATGACTACAGTTCAGGGGGCTTCAAAATGGTGAAATACAGTATTCAGACTATCCCTGGGCTATCAACTTTCAAAATCAGAAGGGGAATATTTTACATATTTTTCTAGACTATGTGGTGCTAGATATTCAAGCATGCCCCACCTCCACTGTTATATAAATCCCTATTCAATGTCTTATTTCACAGTGATAAATGACAAAGATATGTATATTTTTTGATACACTGAATATGAGGAATTTACAATGCTATATCACTATTGTACCCCTTTCTACCTCCTCACATACTTTTACCTAGCCTATGTTGTTTGAGTGTTTCCTATCCTGACTCCCCCCACCTCCTCTACCTCCCATATGGATAATGATAAGGCTCAGATAGTATCATTATTAATGCCCATGATGGGAGTTTTCTGGAGAGAAAGCTTCTCATTGTGACCACTGCTTAATGTAATGATGACCTCAGGGAGGTATAAAAGTTTGTTAAATGAATCTATACAGAAGAATAATTGTGAAATAGACTTAAACACACGAAGAAAGGGACATACAATATATATATAGCAGGATATGTATCTGACAGGTGCTCGTTATCATCATCATCATCAAATCTTTATTTATTCAGGTGAGCATCATTGAGCAAGGCTCATTTACAAGATGGACCTGATGAGGTCAAGGTTCAACAGTTGATACACAACAGATGCATCAATAATACACTTATATAAAACAGTTATACATACGGGGGAAAAAAACATTTATAAACACAGTGATGTACAATAAAATTCACATGATAAAAGTGGGTTATAGGAAAGTTGAGCTAATATTTACAGTATATACAGTGTATACATATCCCAGTGGAGGGGCCATGGCAAACACACAGCATGATGTAATACTAGGATGGTGGAAGGTATTACTGGGTGCCATAAGATGGGGTGTCTGCCTGGGAGGGAGAACTGAAGAACAAAGATTATGCCATATATGGTGAATTTTTGGGAGGAGATTGTGAGATGACAAAGCTAGCTCTAGCGGTAGCAACTGCATTTCTCTGTGAAGAAAACTGTACAACGCTGTTTAAAGGATGCAACTGGAACAATATTGGACAGTTTTAGGATTTTGTAGGGTGTTCCATGCTATAGCTAGAGAACAGCTGATTGCTGCCCTCCTAGCCGGGTGTTGAATTTGGGCAATTTTAACAGGATGATGTTGTTGCTTCTTAGGGCATAGGAGCTAGGAATGGTCTGGGTGAAGCAGTCCAGAATATAGTTTGGAAGTTTTTTTGATAATGCTCTGTAAATCCATAGAGCTGCATTTCTGTTCCTTCTGAGGTGTAGGGAAACCCATCCAACTGCAGCATAGAGAGAGCAATGATGGATATTAGATGGCAGATCTGTTATGAATCGTATTGCTCTATGGTATAAGGTATCCAACTTGTGTAGGTAGGAGATGGGGCAGTGACTATAAAGGAAGTCTGCATAGTCAACAACTGAGAGAAAAATGGACTGGACTAATCTCATATTTGAATCTCTGTTTAGGAAGGGTTTTAATCTACAGAAAAGGCCAAGCCTTTGGCGAAGCTTTTTTAGCAGTTCTTCTAAATGATGAGTGAAGTCGAGTCTGCTGTCAATCCCACACCTAAGTATTTGAATTTTTCTACATACTCCAGATTTTCTCCAAGTATAGTGCATAGCTGGGGGAGAATGATTGAAGAGGAGGTGCTGGTGGAGCTTTGATTTGTGAACATCATTGCTTTAGTTTTCTTTCCATTTAGCAGAAGCTTTTTCTCAAGTAGCTGATATTGTAACAAGGAGAATTCTGTTTGTAGGATTTCATGGGCAGCTGCAGAAGAAGGGTTGCTGACATACAAAACAGTGTCATCAGCAAAGAGGTGTACAGAGGATTTGGTGAGGGTTGAATCAATATTTATATAGATGGCAAAAGGATAGGACCCAGGATAGAACCTTGGGGGACTCCTCTTAACAGTGGTTTTAATGGGGATAGGTCACCTTCAGCTTTTACCTGCTGTGACCTAAGCAAGTAAGATAACACCTGAACCACTTAAGGGAGGGTGGATCTAGGCCAATGGAGTGCAAGGATGATAGTAGAAGCTCGTGGTCCACAGTGTCGAATGCTTTGCTCAGGTCAAGAAATACTGCACAGACATTACTCTTTTTATCTAATTCGGTTTGCCAGTCATTTGTGACCTTGGCTAATGCAGTGATAGTGCTATGCTTGGCCCTGAATCCAGATTGAGCTGGATTCAGGAGGTTAGCATCGTCAAGATATTCCCTTAACTGGGTACTCACTAATTTCTCCAGCATCTTGGATAGCACTGGTAGAATGGAAATGGGCCTGTAATTATTAAGGTCCATAGGGTCCCCTGATTTTAGAAGGGAACCACTTGGGCTGTCTTCCACAGTGTGGGAATAGAACCAGAGTTTAGAGATAGGTTAAAGAGATGTGTTAGGGGACTGCAAGTACATGGGATGCAATCTTTAGAAAGTAGGGGTCCTGAGGTCTGCCCCTGCACTTTTTGATATCCAGCTGCCATAGTAGGTCCTCTACTTGCTTCAACAGTACAGATTTGAAGCTGAAGGAAGAGTCAGCTCTCTGAGCACCAGTGTACTGGGAGCTTAATTGTTCCGCGGCAGGTTAGCTGGAGAGGTGTCAAAGGCAAGGCCAGCCGTTGTGAAGTGGTTATTGAAGCGTCCAGAATTTCCATTTTGCCAGTGATAGAGCCATAACTGTGGTGTAATTGAGTTGGTAGGAGGTGCTAGAATCCTGCCCAACCATACCTTTGATGGTACCCCAAACCTAGCAGGATTATGATAGGAGGGAGTCGAGCTCAGCCAAGTAGAAGGCAGCCTTTGCATCCCTAACTTTCTTGGTGCATCTATTCCTGGCTTTCCTAAAGATCATCCAGTCATTTGCATTCTTGGTTTTTCTTGCCATTTTCCAGAGTTTGTCTCTCTCCAGCAGTGCAGCTTTGAGGTCAGCTGAAAACCAACAACAGGATTTGTTTTTTATTCGGATACTAGAGATTGGGGCATGGATGTTAAGGGCACTTATTATAATGCTATTTAGCACCTGCTGTGCTTTTTCCACAGAATGGGCAAGATAAAACTCTTGCCAGCTTGGAGAGTGAGCTAGATCATGCAAATATCCTTCAATATTGATGTTTTTCTTGGATCTCCTCATGAGGAATTTTGCAGGGGTTGTTGTTTTGCTGGAAGATCTTACCCCTGCGATGGGGCAGTGATCACTTATATCGCAGATAAGCACTCCAGCATGTGTGAATAGATGGGGTTTATTCACTAGCATGATATCAAGTAGTGTGCTGTTATTACTATTCCTTGCATTAATTCTTGTTGGCTCATTAATTAGTTGTGTGAACCCATATGTATCACAGAATGATACCAGAGGTGCAGCTGCCTGGGTAAGCCAGTTGTAATTCAGGTCACCTAGAATAATGACTTCTTCAGTGCTGGGCTTGAGCAGATTCCCCAGGTGGGATAAGAGCTTGAGGTCAGCAGAGGGGGGTCTGTAGCATCCAACTAGCTGAAAAGCTGCTGTATTGAGGAGAGAGACTTTTAGGGATAGGCATTCAAATTCCTTGGGCACAGAGGTTGCAGCAATACAGGATACAGGTATACTGGATTTTGCATATATAGCTACTCCACCGCCCCTTGTTTGGCGATCCGCTCTGAATAACTGATAGTTGGGTAGGTTAACATCCCTGTCTGCTGTGGTGGGTTTGAGCCATGTCTCAGATACCACGAGAAAGTCTGGCAAGGTATGGGCAACCCAGGCTTGTATCAATGTAAGTTTTTTCAACAGACTGCATACATTAATATGCAAAAAACTGAGGCCTTTAATTGAGGTTAGGTCTGCTGGAGAGGTAATACATTCAGGGGGTCCAGGGTTGATTTCCACGTTACCAATACAGAGCAATAGAAAGAGCAGGAGTTTCATGAGGGCTGCCATTATGGGAGCTTCAGGATGAGAGGCAACTCATAATGACCACCTGATCTAATTGCATTGTTGTCCAATTTATACTTACAAAGAATGTCTCATTAGATGACATATGTGACTATGGTTATATTTCATGTTCTGATCTCCTTCAAGATCTCCTGGGATCTCATGTATTCCTTACAACACTGCCCCCACGCCTGCCACCCACCCTTTCTGTTTATTTCCTCTACTCTTCTTGTAATTTTATGTGTCCCTTCTATCCTATAGCTTTTTCCACCAATCCCTCCCTCCCAAAACAATGAGTTGGAAATCAGTGATATTGTTATTCCTCAGGTATATCTTCTAAGGGCCAAACAATGGGTTATGGAATCTTGATATGGCCCCAGTAAGACTTATGTATATTTAAGCTGCTTAACTTAGTTTAGTCTTGCTCTTTACCTAGAAGTTGCTAGTTTAATATATTTCAATTCGATGACTATGTACCAGAATATAATTCTTGACTTTGTTATTTTGTATGTTATTTTACAGAAATCTAATATTTTATTAGAATTATTAGATATAGACATAAATCTTAAACAATTCCCTTAGTTATCCATTTTCAGATGGTAAACATATACGACATTGCCAGCTTTTTATTATATAGGGCTGGATAGAGTTTCTTTTTTGTCTTTGTCTTATTTAGAACACCGGAGAGCATATTGCTTCTTCCTGAAACTGAGATGCTGTCACATCATTGTGTTCTTGGTATTTCGTTTTATATTGTAAATAGTTTATTCCTTTAACATTCAAAGGGAAAGTTCCATTCAGTAAGCCCCACATCTCAGTGGGGCATCCCAATTAGTATTTTGCCCACTGTTAATAAAAATGTGGGTATCTGCTTCTGAAATTATTTTGTTTTCTATGGTTGATCCTGCCATCCCACCTGCTGGCATTTTGAATGCAGCGCCTCTAGCGGTGCATCCCACAATCGCCCATGGCTGATGTCAGAGCTGGGGAGCAGCCACGGGAGTGTGTATAGTGTAAGCCTATTAGGTGTTAATTGCTCTGTTCATAGGCTTACACTATGCACACTCCCATGACTGCTCCCTGGCTTGGACATCAGTGGTGGGCCATTGTGGGATGTGCTCTAGAGGTGATGCATTTAAAATTTGGGGGGGAGCGATGGCCAGATCAACCAGATAAAACAAAATTACTTTAGAGCAGGTACCCAGTTTTTTTGACAGTGGTGACAACGCTAATTGGGGGGGTCCCACACTGAGGTGCGGGGCATAACGACATGGACGTTGTCCCTTTAATTCTACAACACAGCACAGCATCAGCAGAGTCATATTTATTGTATCAGTCTATACCCTTAGCTACTTAGTGTTTAAAATATCTCTGTATACCTATATTTATCCCAAAACTAAACTGAGCAGTATTTAGGTGCAACTTAGCATATGGACATGTTAGGAAAACTTATGAATTATTGGTAACCTTTCTAAAATGTATTCTCTACAGCTTTATCCAACAAGACTGCTTATATTGTCTAAATCAGATGAGCCATTACTATCAGGGAATAATACCCCTGTTAATGTAACTAAAACCTGGGTTTATGAGTAGTTTAAAGGGAACATAAGCAATGTTATTTACATTTTGTAATATAATTGTAAATTTAGTTGTTTGTGAAATCTGTGTCTTTACCCAGTGTACTGCTTTATGTGTTTCTTTTGGAAGAGTCCTTTTTTCCTCATTTAGGGCCCTATATTAATTCAGCCTTTTTCTGTGCCCAAAATAAAAAATTGTTAATTACATAGCAGTTCTGGAACCTGGTGACATCAGCTGAACTCAGGACTACAGTGGAGTGGAACCCAGTGACATCTGCTCAACTGAAGTCACTGGGTTCTGTTTCACTGCAGTCTTCGCTCAACTGATGTCACTGGGTTCCACGAGTGCTAAGTCATTATAAAAATGAACACTTGGTGGGGAAAAAAACATACTGTAATATGTGGCCATAAACATAGTTTATACCAGTCCTTACTGAATTTATTTTCTCATTTATAGGCTTATGTGAAATATGCTTTGCTTTTAATTTTAGTTGTTTATCTGTGATATATTCTCCATGTTGATACTCATCTCATTGTTTATGCTAAACCATTCTTGTAAGGGAATGAAACTTCTATTTTCATTTAATGTACTTGTGTATAGTAGAAAAGAGGGGATTTGGGTTTTTCTTCTTTTACATGAATGGGAATATAAGGACTCTTTTTTATCATAGAAAGTTTTTATTGAAGTTTTGTTGAAGATAATACAGAATTGACTGGCATAGCTATACACACTTAACACAATAGGACTCCAATAGCCCTGACATCATGAAGTACATGTTAACACTTGCATCATTATATAAAGAGAATACAGACTAACAGTGAGGATGAAGCTATACAGAACACCTTAATACATGCATTAACAATAAATCAGCCAATTTAGTAGTTCTGTATCTGTGCCCACTATCTAAGGATGGGAGTGGGGGTTATTTGGGGAGGGAAGGGGGTTTTACTCAAGTGCGATTGAAGGTAGGCACACCATTTCTTCTGAAAAACACCAACTGACCCCATGAAGAGTAGGTCAGATGCTCCATTAGAGCCAACCTTGCCACTGCAGCAAGCCACTGATCAAGGCTAGGTTTTGTCCTGCTGCCAGTGCATCAGAATAAGCCTTTTGGCTTCAAGGAAGGTTAGCATGACCCAATCCTTGTGCATTCGAGGCAAAAAAGCCAGACTAGTCGAATCACCCAAAAGCCATTTGGGATCGGGGGGAGTGGAGCGATCCCCAGTACCCTGGAGCAGTCATGTATAATAACCACCCAAAAGGTAGCAATTTGAGGACAGTTCCACAGTATACGTAGGACATTTGCATCCGGTTGGTTGCACCTCCAGCAACTGGAATGGAGAGTATTCCCACTCTGTGTAGAAAAGCTGGTGTTCTGTATCAACGTAGCAATATTTTAAGTTGCAAGAAGCTGCTTTAGAATCCATATACACTTTATGAGCATCCTAAGGTACCTGGACTATACTGCTGGAGCAATATGTGTCCCCAAGTTCTACCTCCCATTTAACCCTACATGATTCCATGTGGTCCCCGGCATCACGGATAATAGCATAAATCTTACTGATGACTCCTTTTCCTGAGATGGATTTGTGTAGAGTAGACAGCCAGAGCCATTTCTTGTTAGGCTTATTGTGAGAGAGGAAGGATGTAATGAAGATGCTAATTTGAAGAAATCTCCAGAGTCCGTGCAAGGAAGCTGGTACATTTGTTGGATCTGTGGGAAGGATAGCATAGTATCCGAATCTGGGAATAGGAGGTCTTGCACCTTACAAATTCCTTTGTCTTCCCATGAAGGCCAGTTAATAGGTTGGCCTCCTATGGTGAATGTAGTATTGCACCATAAAGATGCATATCTCAGAGGCGGGCTCCATGAGTGCTTGGGGTGCATGAGAGGGCCATACATCTGCACCAGGCATGGGATTCCCTCATTATAGGTGATAGATTAGAGACACCCATGGCACCCTGCTCCAGTAATGCACAGAGCGGGATGGGCGAGGCAACACCAGATTCTAGATCCAGCCATTGGGAAGAGGATGTAAAAGGAGGAGTGAACCATTTGAGGGTTTGAGCCATTATACTTGCCAAATGGTAACCTTTAAGCCATGATACTCCTAGTCCACCCTTTGTCCAATGGACACGTAGTTTCCACTTCCCCCATCTAAATATTTTGCCCTCCTAGATGAAAGACGACACCATCCTCTCCAATGAAGAAAGAAATTTGTGAGACAGGGAGATCGGGAGGTTATTAAAGAGGTATGTGACCTTGGGGAGGAGGATCATGTGCATGGCCGCCACTCTTCCTGGCAACGATAGGTGCAATCTGTGCCACCTGTCAATTTCAACTCTCAACTGTTTTAGTAAAGGGGTGAAATTTGAAGATTCAAGGTCCGACCACTTGATGGGTATATAAATCCCAAGGTAAGTGAAGTCTTGCACGGCCCAACTCAGGTCTGTGCCGGAGATGCAGTCGCACGTGCATAGTGGGTTAAGGAGGGCCAGAGTGGTCTTTCTTTGATTCACCCTTAAGCCAGATAGTGAGGCAAACTCTTGTAGGATTTCCAGTGTCTTTGGTATGGACCAGCGAGGATGAGACAAGGTAGCTGCAGGTCGTCAGCGTATACTGCTACGACATAATCTTTACCATGCACTGAGATACAGAGGGGCCGTCTGCGCTGTGAGGGCCCTGATCAGTGGATCCAGGGCAAGCAAAAAAGAAGAGGGGATAAGGGCAACCCTGCCTCATGCCTCTGTGTAATGAGAAGAGAGAAGATATATCAGAGTTGGTTAATATACGGGCTTTGGGGAATTATACAGGGTTGAGAACCATTGACAGAAAATGGGGCCCAAATCCATACAGACGGAGGAGTTCGTGCAAATAGCACCATTCCAGGGAATCAAATGCTTTGGTGAAATCCATGGCCAGTGCTGCCATAGGAATTTTGGCTCTAGCTGCTATCCACTTTAGGTTGAGGATCAATCTGGTATTGTCCGATCCCAGTTTGCCAGACATGAAGCCTACTGGGGAGGGATGAATCATTGAGGGAAGAATAGTTTGTAGCCTTGTGGCTAATATTTTGGCCAATATTTTGGTATCTATGGGGATCAGAGAAATAGGGCAAAAGTTAGTGCAATCGAGGCGTCATTGGACTTCTTAGGTAACAAGGTGATCAAGGCCTCGATCATTGAGGGTGGTAATGTGTCGGTAGAGTGAGCTGACTGCATTACTGTTAGGAGAGGAGGCAATCTCTTTTCCAGGGCCCAATAGAACTCATCCATCAGCCCATCAGGGCCTGGAGCCTTGCCCTTGGGTAGGCAGGAGATAGCCTGTTGCAGTTCAGGGCCCATGATAGCTTCCTCTAACAAGCTGGACTGTTCGGCTGAGAGGGTGGGGATAGCGAGTTACGACAGAACTGTGATAAGTTATGTGGTAAATGAGCTGCCAACTGAGAGGTCTGGGACTCATACAGGGACTGGTAGAAGGCCTGCATAATTGCATTGATACCAGCTAAGTCAGTAACAGACGTATCAGAGCGGGAGCGCAAGGCATGGATCTTAGTAGAAGCTTGCTGTTTGCGCAGCTGATGTGCCAACTATTTCCCACCCTTGTCCGCCCCCTTCCCAATACGAGTGCCGGGACCTCAAGAGCAGCCATTTCACCTTATTGGAGAGGAGGGAGTTAATTTCGTATTTAAGTCCATTAATCTGATGTAGTAGCAAGATGTCTTGACTGGTCATGTGGGGGGCTTTAAAGTGAGTTTCTAAGCTAGCTAGTTCCGTTTTGAGTCTGGCCATGGATCGGTTTCTATCTTTATTTTTGTGGGCAGCAAATGCTATTATGTGCCCCCTGATGCTGGCTTTAAAGGCATCCCACACCGTCGACACTGGCACTCCGCAGTCCATATTCAGATCAAAATATTCCCGAGCTGCTTTACATAGTGACTTTTGGAAGTCTGGGTCTCTGAACAGGAGAGGGCTGCATCTCCATCTTGTACCCTTAAGGTGGGACCCTGAGTGGGAATATGTAGTCGACACCGGTTCATGATCTGAGATGATGATACTACCGATGGTGTTGTCCAACATATCCCCCAAGGCAGCCTTATTGGCTAGCCAGTAATTGATCTGACTGTGGACACCATGTGAGGCAGACTAGTATGAGTAGTCCCACCTGGAGAGGTGGGAGATTCTCTAAACGTCTGCCAGGCCCCATTCCTGCTGTAGAGCTTGAAGAGCAGGGAGAGATTTGGGGTGTGCCTGGGGGTGGGTGAGGATTTGTCTAAGAAGATATCCAGTACTAAATTAAAGTCACCTCCCAGCAGGAGTGGAGTGGGGCGGTGGCTTATTCTAACATGGAGATGGCTTGACTCACTTGGGGAAAAGTCAGCCTGGTCGACATTGGGTGCATATGTTACCAGTATCAACTTGCCGAGGGGAGGCTAATCTAGCCAGAATCCAATGACCCTGTTTGTCGAATCTGGTTTCCTCCACCGTCCAGTTGCAAGACTGTCGTATAAGGATGGCCACCCCTTTTGTTTTGGACGTAGCTGAACTGCCACATACTGTGCCGACCCAGGATTTTTTAAGCCACTGAGTGGACTTACTGAGGAGGTGCATCTCTTGTAGGATAGCTATATCCGTGCACAGGGAGCGGAGGTGTTGTATAACTTTGGTGCACTTAACAGGATGGTTAAGCCCTTTTACATTCCATGATACCAATCATAAGTTTGACGATTTTTGTGTCATCCATATCTAGTTGTGGGGGCTATACAGGGAAAAGGAGTGAGGAAAACCTTTGAATTTTGGGCTATGAAACAAATAACAAGTGAAGCACTTGAAATAGAGTAAATAACAAACTATGGAACTGAGAACAACTGAACAGAGGGAAAAGCCCCAGTACTTGAAACAAAAGTTATCCAATGGCAGTATCTAAACCGAGCTTACAATTAATCACCAATGGTCTGTTAAAGCAGTAGCAAATGCTAAGTTAAACCTAAGTATATTTTATAATATGTAACTAGTACATGTTAAGAGCCTACAATTAAGAACACTATGTGATTTACGCTACAAGCAGTGGATGCTATTGCAAAGAGGATATCTCAGATCCAGTATCCTCATCTATGAAGTGTCCACTCCCTGGGGAACAAGAAAAAGAGGCAACCAACAAAAATTCCTCTCCTTGTCTGGCATTCAGACCCAAGATGCTAGGTAGACCCAAGGGGAGGGAGGAAGGAGGAAGTGATAGATACTAATGAGGTGACACCCAATCACGTGGGAGGTTAAGTAATTCACCTCCATCCAACATTACAATGCCTATATAACCATGGCTCAGCCTAAATATGATAAGGTGCTCCCCTGGTATGATGTCCCTGTTCACCAACTATCCAAGGTATCCAAGGGACTTGGTGTAACCCCCCCCTTAGGGATTACCAGCCTAACCTGCACTAGTATGGTAGAGGGACAGAGGACAAGGTGCTACTAAAATTAGCTCTTGTCCTATATATAGATTAGCTGTGTGATTCAACTTGGGGGGGGCAACCACACTTTACCAGGGTGCCGCTTGGTATATAACAAGGCAGTTATAAGCCCAGGATATGGGCAGTATGGCACTAGAGTCAGCCAGGTGAGTTCTTACTACTTGCCCCAGATTCGTCTTCCTCCAGTTGGGGCCTCTGAAGAGACAGAGTCGAGTTCAGAGTTGTGGAAACCACTGCAGCATAAGATTTGTCTCCGGGATGAGATTTGCTGAATGAGTCTGCCTCTTCCACTAAGACGTCGTCCGAGATTTCTGCCCAGTCCCTGGGAGCCACTTGTCATGCAGCTGTACCTGATGCAAGCACTTGTTGAGCCGTGCGTGGAGATGTGTCCCTTGGCATTTTAGCCATTGGGGCAGTTTCTGCCTGCTCTGTTGGAGATACCTGGCCGCTTCTATAGCACTGACTGGAGCGCATATGAGCCCCCACTGATCTGGGGGAGGAATGATTGCTCGGTGTGAAGTCTGTACCAGGTTCGGCCAGCGTAGCTGTGCGATCTAAGTTCTTCTTAGCCATAGGGGATGCCTTGTTGGAGGGACCTGGTGCACTGACAAACCACTCCCTGGAAGGTGACTTGGCACAAGCAGAGTTCCTATGTGTTAGGGCATCCTCAGGCTCCCAAAGCCTCCTGGGATTAGTAGTCATAGAGGGCAGGTTAGGCCAGAACCTGCAAGCCAGTGCTCCACCTCATCAGGCCCCTCTGCCAGCAGCTCTCTTCCTTCTTTATAAACCAGCAATTTGGTGAGTCATTTAAAATGATATTGAAAATTATGTGCTCAAAAGTTTCTTTATGGGACCAAATGTTCTGCGCCTGCAGGTGGTCTCCTGTCTGAAATCTCTATATATCAAGATGGAAGCCCCTTGCCATTGAATCTCCCTTAGATCCCGGGCTGCTCTAAGTATGCATTCTTTGGTGGAGTACCTAAGGAGATAGGCCACAATGGGTCTAGGGCAGCATTCAGTCTGTCTCTTCTCCCCAGAATCCGGTGGGCACGCTCGACCTCCCAGGGGCCTCAGCGTCTCCCAAGCATCATGGGGGCTCCTCATTCAGAAGTTTCTCCATGGGCCCCTTCAGCCCCCTCTGGAATGCCAATGATATGAAGGTTGTTTTGGCATCCTCTGTTTTCCTGATCCTCCACCCTAGCAGTTAAAATCTCTAGCTTCTCAGCCTGGCATAAGACTGTAGGTTGAAGTTTGGCCAGTTGTGTTTCTAGAGCTTCAGCTGTTTGTTCCATACATTAAGCCAGTCCTGGAGGGATCTAACATCAGCCGTGGTGCCAGTTAAAGTACTGTTAATATCATCGACTCTGAGCAGTACAGTTTCCAGCATTCGTTTTATGTAACTTAATGATTCCCCACTGATCCCAAGGGTGAGTCTGTCAGCAGCTGGTTGTGTGCCATTGGAGGAGAATTACTGCTTTCCATCCTGCCCCAAAGTAAAAACTACCATTTTATAGCTTGCTGTGTGCTGGATGGAGGATTGGACAAATCACAGCGGGTGGGCAGATTGCAAACAGGGCCCCGACACCTATGCCCTAGACACGCATTCGACTTGCGCGCACAAGGTATCTGCGGCACTAAGAGTGATGAAAACTGCTGTGTAGTCACACGCGCGAGTACTAGGCGTCTTCACGAACAGGGGAACTGATTTTGGGGTAGGGAATCCCCCTGGGTCAGGCCATGTAAATGCTGCGAATTGCCAGAATCAGAGGAACTAAAAAGTTAAGCGGCCATTTCCTTGGTGGCCAAACCACGCCCCATGGGATATAAGGACTCTCGATTTAAATTTTTATTTATTCTAGATAATATTCATGACTTCTGGGTTTATAAGCTGCATGACTCTCATATATATAGAGGATATACAATGGTCTGTGTTCAAATATTTATTTATTTATGTCTTTGAGAACTGGGTGGGTGCACTGTTCCAATGGACCATTTTCAGGCACGACCTGAGCCACTAGCATGGCACAGTAAAATGGACTGCGTTCAAAGATGCCATTTATTTCCATGAGTAAGGGGGCGGGACCGTAACTCACTAGTGGTAAAGTCATGAGTGAGTTATGAAAGTCCCGCCACCCTACAAATGGAAATTAATGGCATGTTTGAACACAGTCCGTTGAATGTTCTGTGTATACAGTGTGTGTGTGTTCTGTGTGACAATTAAGGGCAGATTCATTGTGGGACTGGCAGAATGGGCTGTCAATCAAGCTGACTGTGAAGTATACAAGTGAAAAATAAACAGTGTTATTTGCCCATTGTGTATATAACATAATTTATCTTTCACTTGGGTTAGAGTCTTTGGAAAATAATGTATTTATTTAAGTAGTGGAATCCCTACATAAATTGTATACATATGAGACATTATCTGACTAGTGATGTATGTGTTAATCTTCTCATAGGAATTTTAGTGCAGATGATTGTCTGCACACTAAAAGTTTTATTAATGTATTCTTATGGTCCCTCCACCATACTACTCTTTAAGGACTTTTGACTACATTGTTACTGTGCCATTTCAAATGTAACACATTTCTTTATGAATGGTGTATTTTCTTTTAAATGTTTTCAGTGTGGATGTAATGGAAGTGACCCTTCAATATGAAATAAGTACTGAAAAAAAATTTGAAATTATAAGTTAAAAAAATCTGGGACTGTAAATAAGAAAATAGACTATTTCAAAACAAACACATAAAGCAATATTCTTGGGTGATTAAATAGACTTCTCATATGCCTAAATTTACAATTATGTTTGAAAATGTAAACATTGTTTATGTTCCCTTTAATGGTGACCTTATGGGATTTTAAGGGAATAGGTTTACCAATAAAAGAGCCAGCGTTCTTGCTCATTTAAACTCTAGTAAAACTGATATTGCTGTCCTTCAAGAGATCCATCTAACTCCATCTGAGGGCAAAACTGTGATCAAGGGTGATCATGGTTTATTATAGGTGCTTTACCATCATAAAAGGAGTGACTATTCTTATTAGAAAAGGATCAATCTGATAGTAGCATCTCATAAAACAGACTCAGAGGAGATGACAGACCCTTACTGGAAGGTTTAATAATAGACCAGGTATAAATGGAGGTGGGGTGTCACCTGAGAGCTAAATATAAGCTGACAGTTGTTTAATGTAACAGATATACCCAAAATTCATTTTCTGTTGATCACATGAATGCTGGGGCAAAATGGTAGTTTGCATCAATTTTGTACTGACACCTTGACAAATTTGCTATTTTCAGCTCCACATATTTAATGCAGATTCTTGGGCCATTACTTTGAGAGTAAGTGAAATATACTTTCAAGTGTGGACTCAATGAACAGGCAGGAGTTCGAGCTTTAAAATGCATAACCATACATTACCTCAAAGGATTAATGTTAAAAGTTATGGGGTTAAATAAAAACCACCACCACTTAATGTCTTGTGAAATTTCAAAATATTCTTATATTTAATCTTGTCAGGATTTGTTGTGCTTTATAATATAGTTATATGTTGTCTAAAAGGGTAAAGATTCTGCTGTAAAATGCATATGTGGTTGTGAAATCTTAAGGTAATATGATAGGATAAATTGATAAAAGGAAGACACCATTAATAGACAACATTTTAGCAAGTTTATACTTGAGTTCTTCACACCATATCTTCTGTGTTTATATATGTGATATATGTATATATATGTGTGTATATATATATATATATATATATATATATATATATATATATATATATATATATATATATATATATATATATATATATATATATATATATATATATATATACACACACACACACATTACTTTTTATTTCAGACTCTGTGAGGATGTCTCTAAACTTTTCTGTCAAGTGGAAATGTGGAGAGGAAAATCTTAGGACCCTGCAGTGTGTAGTGCATTACCCTGCCCTGGCAACAAGAGACTCTGAAGTTGAAGTAACTCCTCTGAGTGACAAAGTTACTGCACACTTATAGAGAGTTAAGTTATAGAGTTGAACCCAGTTAGGTGGTGAAAATCATCATGATGAGCAGTGTGTATCAATTAAAATGCCTAACTATGACCCTGCCAAGCATAGCTACCATAGACAATGCTATCAAAGTTCACAAAAGCCAAGAGTATCAGAAAATCTGGAGAACAGTCAGTGCAGCACAGGACTCCCTTAGTCCATTACCTACACACAGTCAGACAATACTGACCCTATCTCTCGAGTTGTCAGTGCATGTACTTATTATATACCCTCCCTTTTGGTCAGCTGACTAAGCATCATCACTTTGTTAGACATTTTAATTAGGACCTTTTTATTATTCAGAGAAAGTACTGAGGTGCAGTCCTATAAACTGAAACAGTTTTCATAAGGCTAAAAGGACTGTGCCAAAAGAATTAAATTTAAGGTAAAGGGAACTAGTTTGGATGACAGTTGTTGTATTATAAAAGGGGCCACAAGTAGGGTTACCACCTTTTAAGATGTCCAAAGTGGGACATTTCTTACTGAAACTGGATTTTGCGAGGACATTATGTCATCTTGACCAATGCAACAGACATGTTTTCTCTAAATAATCAGAATTAAGACTCAGTGTTGTAGTTTTTTAGTTGTTTCTTGTGTTTTTTATTATTTTAAGATATTTTAATTAAGGTATTATAGTTTTTGCAACATTTATAGAGGAAAATCAGAAAATATTTTTTCCACTATAATGTCAGGACATTTAGTATTTTTCATGTCTTTCTGCAGGACACAGCTGCCCAAATCAGGACTGTCCTGCAAAAATAGGGACAGGTGGTAACCCTAGCCACAAGAGGCCACTGCTCCCCTATAGTGAGGGCTTCAGTCAGACTCCAGCTTCAGGTGAGTACGGACATACTTTTTCCTTGTCTGCTTTTCTGGGCAGCAGCTAGCAGTAGTAGTCAGGGTATGTGGTTTTACACCTTCTTTGCTTCACTAACAGCTTCTTAACTCCTCTTTTAAGCAGGTTTAAAGCAGGTCTGGTTTCAAGGTTTAAAGTAAAGGTTTTATCCCATATTTATTGTTGGGCAAAAATAGGCAGCTCACTCATGTTTAACTGGGGTTTGCTTTATCTAAAAACAAGGCACTTTCTTTTACTCACTCTGCATATTGGGGCAAATAAATAAAAATAAACTATCCATAGACACGCTGCTTCTTACATGCAGATTGCAGTACTGTTTCCCTGTGTTCCCATATGCTTACTAATAAATGTCATGACAACAATGTTTTACTTAAGACAGGTACAGAGCTGTACATGGTTTCTTATATACTTGTGTATAATACAACAATACTTTTATTATTCATTTTTGCATAATTCCCTGTTCCACAACAACAACAGGATACAGAAAACAAACAGGGAAGGGACTTGCTGTTGTGCATATAATTTTATTATTTCTTTCAACCTCTAAGGCAGTAGTCTTTCTCTGCCTAATGAACTGCACAACCCTCATTTACTTGGGTTATTTTTTTTTCTGTGCTTTACTCTGCACATTTCTCACTTTCTAGCAACAAAACCAGTTTATAACCGTTACTCTAATTTGGCTCCTTTGTCAGAGAGCTCAAGGTCACATGAACTTGACCTCCCTATGTATGGGCCCATGGAAGGAAGAGAAAATAAAAGGAAGAGTTATAAGTAAAGAGCATAGGCTTGTCTGGAGGTGGTCTGCCTCAAAACAGGAAATAAGTGGATAGCCTTATTAGAATGGAGAATAGCAAGAATGGTTGCAACCTTAAAGAAACTGAATGGGGTCCTAAGACAGTGGCAGGGACGAACTGTGTCACAGACAAGACCCCAGATGATCAGAATAAAAGTGATGATGAGGATGACAATGAGCAGTCTGATGGAATTGGGCTTGAGGCAGTTTGGCATGCAATTGAAGACAGTGTGCTTCAAAGATACCAAACCGTTTCAATTAAAGTGTTAGATGAAATCTCGGGAGTTGGATTAGGAGATCGGCGATATCATTGTACACTAGAAACCAGCTGAAAAAGAAATATGGGGATTCACTTTTATTTTTAACAGTTGGTCCTCAAAAACCACTAGTTGTAATCAGTGCTGAATCATTAATGGGCAGTGCATCAGTCACAGAACTTTTGAGAATGGATGACAATCAAGTCATTAAGCATGCTGCTTCCTTGTTGCATGAACATATCTTAAGATTTGTGGAGACAGCATCTTCACTATCATGGCCACCAATGGTGGATGCTCTCCTGAGTAAAGAACAACAGCCCCCAGAGACAGTTCCATCATTTTTCTTGCATGTACTAAAATCCCCCAAATATACGGAGAGTGAACAAGTTTCCCAGTTGTCAAAGTTCTACTCAGAAGACCTAATTCATGGTGCCACACACAGCAAGTTTCTCACTACAAAACATGCACTTGTTGGAGTTGTGCTGCACAATATCATCAGACAGAAAATGCCCGTGAACATCCTGTTTCATTTAGAAAATAGTTGCAGTTATGACCAAGTTTGTGAAATTGAAACTGGTTCAGCGGAACTTTCTCAGCATTTTCAAGAGCAAGGTCAGTTACTGCCACTTCAGTCAAAATCAGAATCCTTTGTTGTCTTAACAGTTTTCTGGATGGACAACTTTGATCAGAACTTTGAAACAGTAACATGACATGGAGCAATATACAATACACATAGTGTTGTACACCAAGAAGAATCTGAAGGTTCCATTCTCCAAGAACATTCTATTGAAATTCCTCACTCAAAAAGGACAATTGTATCTAATGATAATGAATTAGAAAATTGACAGGTGAATTCAAAGAAGGAGCCAATCACATTTGGCAATATGCCAAAGTCTACTGTGCCAACATGAGTGGTAAATATTGGCAAGGCAAAGTTAATGCTATGGGAATGCAGCTGGGAAGCACACAAGGAGGATCAGCTTGTCCCAAGGTTTACCAATTGGCTGATGCTAGTTTGTAACAATCATTCAAGTTCACAAAAGAAGACAGTTATCACATATCTTCCACCCATCCACAAATCCATCACTGATTATGCCACTGTAGTTGAATACCTCACACAAACACAAGAAATAGCTCAGCAAGTAAATATGCCCTGTGTTCAACTGACACAATGTTGGAACAGCAGCAAAGGCATATCATGTTGTGTGGAATTTCCCTGATCAGTTCCACAGTGTCATAATTCATTTGGAAGATTTCCACCTATTCCTGGAAAACTTTGACATTATAGGACAGTTAGTTGGTGGCAGCGGCTTTGAGTACATAGTATTACAGGCTGGTCTTTGTGCCGCTGGCAGCATAAGGGGAGTTTTGCATGGGAAACATTACTATCAAGCATGGACTGCACATGAGCAGTTTGCAGATGCCTTAGAGCAATTGCTTCAGGTTAGACTTCAAGAGTATTGAACAGAATTGAATGCCACCCTCCAGTATTGCTTGACCTGATCAGATCATCACCTCAACCCATAGACATCCATAAACTGCTTCAGGAAGATGAGGTTGTCACTTTCCAGACTAAGTATGAGGCCTTCAGGCAGCGGATTCATTGCGGTGAGCTGGGGAAAACCCCACAGCTCTGGATGACATATCTGGATATAGTGGATTGGCAGCATTTGCTCCACACAACAATAAAAGAAAACAACTTTGAATAAAAGAAAACAACTTTGATCTTAGACTACTGTGTTAGAAATACTTACTGCCCATTTTTCACCTTCAACAAGCAAAATTATGCTCCATATGGGGCTTACTATGTACACACTTGAAACTCTTGAAGCTTCTCATCCAGGGTCCAAGACATTAATTGAAAAGCAAGGGCTCTTTGTTCAAAGGAGCCATCACAAAGCTTCTAGGGAATCAGTTGACCAAGCTGGTGAGCAGACATATAATCAAAGTGCCAAAATTATAGGTGGAATCAAACACTTTGCTGCAAATCAAATGGCCTATGATAAATGGGTGTTAAATCTGTCACATCTAGCAAAATTCAGAGAGGCACTTTTGGAGATGACTGGCCTTCACAGTTCAGCCAGTAATCGCAAAAAGCATGCAAAGCCATCTGAAATCGTCAAGTCAGAAAAATGTGTCAAAGCCATATTGACTCTTCTTGACCAAGAGTTTATCAACCCATTCAGTGCTACTTTAGATGCTGAAAGATTGTACAATTTGTCATTGGGAAGACCTGTTGCACCTGATATTGAAGAGAACCTCACCAGTATCATTGAACGAGGTACAGAAATGTATGAATGGTTTGTCAAAGAAAGACTGAAAGTGGTAAAAGAAATATTTTGATCCAATTTCAAAAGCCCCAGTGAAAACCTTCAATGATGCAAATAAAAAAACACAAGCAACTACCACAGGAAAAGTTACAGGAATTAAATTTTAAAGAGATATATTGGCAAAACTTCTTTCCTGTAGATATAAACAAGTTAGTAACATTTTCCTGGGCCCAGTCCCACTGAGTCTAGTCAATGCAAATGAAACTAGATGGACAACACCAAAAAGCAAGTTACTTGCATTGCTAACAGGATACTATCCAGTGTCAGACACTTTGGAGCTTCCCCCCAGGAAAAGTGTCTCAGCATACATAGTTGATCTAATGGCAACAGTGTGGATTATGACAGGAATCCCTGAAACCTTAAGTGATCTGGCAATGAAACTCCTGAATAGTCTTCCAAAGGGATTTGTAAGAGTGGATGTTGTTGCAGATACATACACAGAGCAGTCAATCCAAGAGGCTGAGAGATTTCAAGGCAGATTTAATGAGAAGCATATTATCAAAGGACCCAACACCATAGTGCCAAAGAATTTCAGTTACTTCTTTCTAATGGCTCTAACAAGGTATGCCTGACTGATTTGATCATGCCAGGTCTGGGGAGAAAATTGCACGAGGTTGCCAGAGGGCCAAGTGATCTATTTTTTTGAAGAGACAAATGCTACACGATCACCAAAGAAGGGCTGTAGTTGTGGATGATCTCTGTTCTGACCAGGAAGAAGCAGACACAAAATTACCCCTCATGTGCATCATGCTATTATGATACATCCGGGTCCTGTCATCATCCGTTCACCATCTGTGGATACCGATATACCAGTAATTTTACTGTCATTATTTTCAGAATGCAAGCAAAGTATATCTTGACAATGGCCATGGTAACAGTAGGAAGATCTTTGACATTAGCAAAGTGAAATGACCACTGCAACAAAGAAAGCCTTAGTCAGTTTCCATGCATTCACAGACAATGACTATGTTTCTGCATTCTTCAAAAAGGGTAAGAAGATTTGCTGGAATGTCCTTGAAAATACACCAAATTCATGGATGCCTTTCAGAAACTTGGGAGTAATTGGCAAGTGGATAAAGGGTGTTGCAGCTCTGTTGGAGCAGTATGTCTGTAAACTGTGTGGAAGGAAACAAGTTACTAGCATAAATATAGTGAGGCAGCAGATCTTCTGGGAGAAATATAACAAAGACAACAGAATGATTGCTCCGACTCTGCTACCATCCTGCCAGGAAACCCTGAAGTTACATATTCTACAAGCCAACTACATCTGCCAGTTGTGGAGGCTTTCTTCTGTTGCAGTTATCAATGCCCAAAATGCAGCTTTGCACGGTTGGACTAATGATCTCAATGTAAAATGTATGGACATACCATTTCCAGATGATGTTATGTCTCTGCTATATAATGCAAATGATGAGGACTCAGATGAGGACTAAGATGTATGTGATTACCAGGATGATATTGGTGTATCTGACAATGATGAAGATTTTCCTAAATGGACAAGACTAAGTTCCACTACTTTACCAACTGTCATATTTTAAATTTTACATTTATAACTGCCTGGTTAGACTGCACCTAGAGTACTACATGCAGTTTTGGCACCCATACTTGAAAATGACATTTGCACTTCTGGAGAGGGTCAGAGGAGGCAACCAGCATGATACAGGGTCTGGTGGAAAGATCCTATGAGGAGACACTTGAAGAGCTAAACTTGTACTCTTTGGAGAGGAGGGACAGAAGGGTATGATCAAGGTCTTCAAATATCTAAAGGAGTGAACAGAGTCAGCCTAAATAAGGTGTTCCAGCTGAGGGAGAAAGGGGCCTCGGGGGTATTCCATGAGGCTGGTTGGTGGGAGACTTGGGGAGGGGGAGACTAGGAGACACTACTTTACCAAGTGGGTGGTGGGCCCATGGAATGCACTGCCTGCGGAACTGGTGGCTGTTGATACAGTGGAGGGACTCAAGAGGGGCTGGGACAGGTATAAGGGTAAGGTAAAGCTAAGGAATGCCAGATCTGGAGGTGTAACCCTGATGGGGGTTGGGGTTTGGGGAATTTATGGGAGAGGTGGGTAGGGCAGCAATGATGTCCTGACCGGGTGCTGATTTTGAGCAGACTCGATGACCTTTAGGCCTACTTTGCTGGCATCTTAGTATGTTAGTATTTTTGAACTAACATTTTTGTGTAAACAAAGGTGTTTTTTCTTTTAGATACATTTCCTTCTTTAAAATGTTTTTTTAATTAAAGGGACAGGAATTGATTATTTATGTGCAGCTGTTTGAAATGTCTCTAGTTTCATAAATTATATTCATACCTCTAAAGGATCCCTATTTAACTGTGTCTGAATAAAAGCTGAAGCTGTCAGTTGTGTTTTGTATTGTTTTCTTTGTATGGACAATATTCTGTGCAGTTCCTTTCATGGAACCAAGAATCTGGAGTTTTGACTATGTCACTTCATGGTTTCAGAACTGTGGGCACTGTACTGATAAGTTCATGCTCACATTTTCTGAAACCATGAAGTGACATAGTTAAAACTCCAAATTCTTGGCCGGCACTCAGACCCTACCCAGCTTAAAAATCCTTACAGGACTCCTTCACAGAGATAGTTCACCTCCACAAACTTGTCCTCAACTACAAAAAACAAAGGTCATGCTATTTGCACACCTCAACATAAAACAGCATGACCAAGTTATCCATACTAAACTCACAGGGTGCCATGTTGGATGCAGTTTCCAATTTTAAATATCTAGGGGTCACACTAGACTCGGACCTTACTTTCCATGAGCATATAGCATTGACTTGCTCTGCTATAAACATTAGAATCGGCCTCCTGTAAAAATATAGGCCTAACTCCATCCTGATGCCCTCGCTTAGATATCTCTAGCTCCATCCTTTCCCTGGTAGACTATGGCATAATCATATATGCACCGCCTCTGACACTGCCCTATCCAGCATGAAACACACTCTTAAAGCATGCCAGCTGGCCACAGGCTGTGATCGCCTCACACATACCTGTGACCGCTACCAACAGTCATCATGGCTAAATTTCCAGGGTGACTTTCTCTATCAGACCTGCCTATTGGCCAAAAAAAAATACAACTAGGGTTAGCCCCCGGCTGTTTATCACTCCTTCAAATGTGCTTGCCAACAAGGGCCACAAGACGCTCTAACGCTACTACCTTCCGCATCCCTTTTGCAAGGACCACTGCCAGCCAAAGATCCTTTTACTACAGGGCACCACACTGGATGAACTCCCTCCCTGATACTGCCCTCTCAATCCCAAGGCTAGGGCCGTTTAAACCAGTGCTGTGCACCCATATTTTGTTAAACAGTTACTGTGATTGCTCATAAGCTCCTCTTTAGGGCTTAGGCTTCTTTTGTTGCTAAATAAAAACTCTGTAAATAATATTGCCATAGATCTTTTGCACCTTTGGTGATGCTCTGTACATGTTTTATCCCATTGTTGTCTCTGTACTTGTTACTGTACTGTATATTACTCTGTATATGTCCTCACTAAATGTATGATATGAGCCTTTGTAAATGAGTCCCTGACTCAAAGGGTTGTAAATTCTTAAATTGTATACAAATAAATTAATTCAAATAAATAAAAATATTTATGAAAAAGGTGCCTTTCTAGAAACCAAGGCACCTGTACAACGTCTAATTAAAACATCAACAAAAAACCAATACAAAAACGATTAAAACTAATAATAAATAAAGATAACAGCTTCATTTAAAAATCAGAAAATGCTAGGCTAAAAAGGTAGGTTTTCAAAGCCTCCTTAAAACTTTGTATGGTCAGGCAATCTCGTAACCGACGAGGTAGAGAATTCCACAGGGTCGGGGCCATAAAACAAAATGCCCTTGCCCCAGATGTCTGCAAACGAACCCTGGGAATCTCTAGCAATCCCTCATCGGTGGATTGGAGAGGGCGGAGGGGACAGTAGGGGTGAAGAAGATCTTGCAGGTAACCAGGTCGCTGATCATGTAGGGCCTTATAGGTCAGCAAACTGACCTTGAAGGTGATCTGCCACTGAACTGGCAGCCAGTGCAGACCGCGGAGCACAGGTATTTTATGACTGGTCCTAGAGGTACCAGTCAATAGCCTGGCTGCCACATTTCTGCACCAGCTGCAGGCATCGGATATTAATCCCTGGTAGCCCAAGGTAAAGGGCACTGCAGTAGTCAAGGTGGGAGGTAATGAAGGTGTGGACCAGGTTGGAAGATCGTCAGGGGAACCAGGGGAATGGGATGTAGAGGTTTAGTTAACATGCCTCTACATGCCACAATATTTCTTTTCTCCCAGGTAGATGTGCCTCGCTCATCATTTTCTGAGCCTTCCGCACAGGACGGGGCACACTCCGTCTTCTGGTGCGGCGGTACTTTTGACATGGCGCCTCAAGGAGCAAGATTAAAAAGCTAAATATCTGGAGAAAGGTTAGCTGAATTTAGTTTAAGCCATATAGGTTGTTTTAAATAGGCGTTTTTGCAGCCCCGGTGATTGCCCCCACTGTTTTGTGCTGCTTTCCTTTAACCATAACCAGCTCACATTCATCCAGTCCTGGATCTCGGCAAGACAGCTGTTAAAGACCGAAACAGCATCATCCTGGCCGGGCACAAAAGACATGTACAGCTGAGTATCACCTGCATTGCAGTGAAAATTCAAGCCGTACCGCCTAATAATCGCTCCTAATGGCAGCATGTACACCGCAAACAACATGGGCACCAAGATGGAGCCCAGCGGCACCCCACAGGATAGGGAGAATGGAGCTGAAGAAAAAGCCCCAGACACCACCCTCTGAGTCCTACCGCGAGGAAAGATTGAAACCATCTGAGGACCATCCCAGAAAGTCCACAGATGAACCACAGTGCTCCAACAGTACACCATGGTCTACGGTGTCAAAAGCTGTGGAGAGATCTAGAGGACCAAGATGGAATGGGTCTTCCGATCTCCTCGCTATTAGGAGGTCATTTAGTACCCGGACAAGGGCTGTCTCCATACTATGTCTCTTCCTAAATCGGTACTGGAGAGAATCATAGACATTGTGGCTGGTCAAATAGTCATCCAGCTGCAATGCAACCACTTTCTCAATAACCTTACCCACAAAGGGCAGGTTAGAGACAGGTCTGTAGTTAGCCAGACAGTCCGGGTCCAAGGAGGGCTTTTTAAGGAGCGGTTGAACTATAGCCTCCTTCAGGGGATCCCAAAAGATCCCCCGCACTAAGGACATCCAGACTATCTCAGCAAGGACAGGGCTGATTTTATCCACACAACCTACCAAAAGGGATGTAGGTCCAAACTACAGTTGGTCGGACGCAAAGATTGGATGACCATCACAATATCATTGATTGTGGGCCGGCCGAAGTCACACCACAAAACTGGGCACCTGACATCTCCTGCCGACCACCGCAACTCCCATTAGGGAGGGACAGATGGATCTGTAAATAGTCTTGAAGTAATGGCCCAAGAATCTGCAGTAAGTACACGTAGCTGAAAATCGCAAAATTTGATAAGATATAAAAATCAACCATAAGAAGGCAGAGTTCCTGTCCAGTGAGATTGCTGCAGACAAGAACAGACCATATCAGCTATTTTGAACTGTGGATAGACTTCTACATCCAATTTGTCTACAGCCAAAAAAGCTTTTCAGTTGCACTATGCGATGAGTTTGCTCAGTTCTTCTCTGAAAGTGTGTCCTCTGTCTAGTTGGGGATCCCATCAGTGAGACAAGTTTTGCCTCACAGTGATCGGCCTGGGGAAGCAGAGGCACTCTGTTTGTCTGGGTTGAGTTTAACCAGTGGGGTGGCCAAGGTCATTGAGGCAATCTCGAAGCCCAGACACACTTACTGTGAACTGGACCTAGCCCTGACTTGTTTCTTGATGAGCTGTGTTAGGACCATTGGCCTGGTGTTTGCTAGGGTTGTATGGTGTTCTTTGTTGGATGAAGTCTTTCCAGATACCTTGAAAGAAGAGGCTCTGGTGAGGCCCCTCTTGAGAAGCCATCTCTCAACCCTGATGTCCTGGAGAATTACTGTCCGATCTCCAACCTTCCATTTTGGGAAAGGTTGTTGAGAAAATAGTGGTGCAGCAGCTCAAAGAGCATCTCATGACCTTTGATATCTATGAGCCATTCCAGTCGGGTTTCAGGGCCAGGCATAGCACTGAAACAGCATTAGGTAGGGTGCAAAATGATCTCCTCAGGCTAGAGATAGAGGAAGCAGGTCAGTTCTTGTGCTCCTTGATCTCGCATCAGCATTTGACACTGTGGATCATGTTGTGCTTCTTGATTGCCTTAGAGAGTATTGTGGACTCACTGATACTGTCATCAACTGGGTTGAGTCCTATCTCTCTCACAGGAAGCAGCAGGTAGTTATGGGGAATTTCTCCTCCTCCCCGAAGCTCCTGCCATATGGAGTACCTCAGGGCTTGATCTTGTCGCTGATGTTATTCACAGTGTACATGCTGCCCCGGGAGAGCTCATTAGGCATTACAGTGTGGGTTTTCACTGCTATGCAGGTGATACCCAGTTTTATATGTCCTTTGCCACTTGAACACAGGATGCCATGGAAGTGCTTAACAACTGCCTGACTGAGATAGATTGGATGTCCTCCAACTAGTTGTGACTTAACCCCGACAAGACGGAGGTCCTGGTGATTGAGCTGGGTCGCAGGCATGATGGGAATGCTTCCAGAGTGGCTACAGGATTGTTCCTGGGATCCGCTCCATTGATGGCCTCCCCTAGGGTGTAGGGTCTTGGTGTTATCCTGGATGACAGATTGACACTTGAAGCTTAGGTGTCATCTGTGGCCAAAGTGGTTTCTACCACTTCAGGAGTATCACCAGGATTAAACCCCTAGTTCTGCCTAAAGACCTGCCGTCACTGGTACATGCCTTTGTTACATCCAGGTTTGATTACTGCAATGCTCTATACTTCGGGGTCACTGGAGGGACCCTCCACTGACTGCAGCTGGTGTAGAATACAGCAGCCAGGTTACTGATGGACCTGTCTAGGTCTAGTCATGTGACCCCAGTTCTGCGAGCTCTGCACTGGCTGCCTGTCAGGTGAAGGATCCTCTTCAAGATAGGCTTGCTCACCTACAAGGCCCTATATGGACTGGGCCCTGGCTATCTGTCTGATCTCCTACCACCTGCCACCTCAATCCTTTCCCTCCTCTCCTCGACCAAGGGACTTCTTGTTGTTCCTAGGGCTAGATTAAAAACCTTCGGTGACCGTGCTTTTTGGTGCACAGGACTGGCCCGTGGAACTCCTTTTCCAGCCTGTGTTAGGGAGGCACCAACAGTCGATAGGTTTAAAAGGGTTCACAGACTTACTTATTTTGTTTGGCTTTCCTGATGACGGTGACTGACCACTACTAGTTTAAAGTTTAGATATTCTAATATTTTGTTTGTTTTAATATTTATGCATGCTCTATGTGTTGTATATTTATCTGTTTTACCCTACCTTTTTATGTAAGGTGTCCAGAGCCTCAGGGATTAGGCGCCATATAAATAAACGTGCCTTGCCTATAAACTTGCTAAAATTTTGTCAATTGATGGTGTCTTCACTTTTATCAATTTATCATCTTATACTACCTTAAGACTTCAAAATCTATGTATGCATTTCAAAGCAGAATCCTTACCCTTTTAGAAACATAAAATTATATTATAAAGTGCAACAAATCCTATCTGACAAGATTAAATATAAGAATATTTTGAAATTTGTAAGAAATTAAGGGGTGGTGGTTGGTATTTAACCCTATAACTTTTAACATTAATCTTCTGAGGTAACATATGGGTATGCAATTTAAAGCTATAACTCCTGCCTATTGATTGAGACCACACTTGAATGTATATTTCACTTACTCTCGAGTAATGACCCAAGAATCTGCATTAGGTACATGAAGCTGAAAATTGTCAAATTTATCAAGGTGTCAGTACAAAATTGATGCAAACTACCATTTGCCCCAGCATTCGTGCGATCAACAGACAGATCATGAATTTGGGTATATCTGCTACACTGAACAACCATCTGCATTTATTTAGCTCTCAGGTAACATCTCACCTCCATCTACACCCGCTCTATAATGTCCCCCTACTGATTTGTAACATTTTTGTCCCAGTTTATAACTCTTCTGAATTCATTGCTGAAATAGCTAGTGAGCTGTGAAGGACTACAGAAAGTGGATTAATATTAGGAGATGACTTTCACTGACAATTGACCCAGTATTGGACAGGTCAAGTAATGTGGGACCTGACTACGACAAGCATTGACTAATACCAACCGTGTTGGCTTGCTGGTATTCACTGTGTAATTATTGGACATAGCACAGCAGTTTCCTATGCTTTCTGAATGTGTACTCTGATGATGGGACTTGGTGATGAAAGGATGTTGAAATAAGCATATAGTGTTCTTAATATTTCTTGTGTTTTTAAACCATATTGCTAAAGCGAGAAAAGTGTTGCTTTTATTTGGGGGGAGCTGTATTTTCTTTTCACATTGGGGGACTGTCTGCTTTTAGTATTTATTTTGGTGCTGTGGGACCAGTGTGCCTGCCAAAGACTTCAGGCTCGCTGACTGTATCTAGGCTGACCATTTTGCCTTATTCATTAGTTTATTGCTATTTTTCAATTAAAATGTAGTTTTATTTGGCCCATGCTGCTTACCTTGTAGCTCGTCTGAAGTATTGCCTGACCACTACCTCTGTGCATTCCTGAGGACAAGAGAACCCACATCTGAGCAAGGTGGCCCTGAACTGATGTGAACTCATGCATACACAAGTTCTGCATATTTTAGCACTCTGAGGTAAACATATGGCTTGAAATTAGACTTTGACTTAAACATGGCAATATGTTCTATATTGAAAACAAGCATGGAAACACTTAAAACTATTGCTTTGCAAATCGGTACTTTGAGTTGGGCATGCACATCATGTGCATCAACAATTGCAACATTCCAAAGTGAATAAAAACTTATTTCTTGATGACTTATGGAATATTCTATTTATACCATGGGACACTGAATACCATTGTAATGAGGCTACATGGAAAATAACATATTATTCACCTTGAGATAAATAATAGGGCTGAATAACCCTTTTATTCAGTCACATTGTTCATTCCTCCCATTGTATAAATATCTCTATAGGATATCCACCAGATGTCTCTTATTTATTAAGAGCACTATCTGATGCAGTATGGTGGGACTGTCAGTCCAAACTGCCTAAAATAATGTAACACTCTAATGCAATAAGAGACATCTGATGGGTAACCTAAAGATTATTATAAATTACAAGAATTTTGCTGAATTATACAAAGTCAAAGGTTATTATTTGTTTATTAATTTGAAATGTTTAACTGGTTCCCCTTCTGAAAATTGCAATTTTGGTACAGTCTGATTAGATAATCACGTGTCAGATGCTTTCTGTGTGTTTTAGAGTGGAAGTTGCATTAGATCACAACTATTTGAAAACTGGAATATAAATATTTACATATTTAAGATTTTAAAATGTTAAGGTTAGTGATGTGGCATGAGGTCAATTATATGGAAATGTTTGTTTAATTAGTTGGGGAAAGGTGGCCTGGAGTTGGAATGGGGAAAAGGGATGATTATTAATGTCATTTTGCAGGAGATGGTTCAGAGTGTTGAGAGGACACAAGGTCACGACTGTATACATGACAAAAGGAATATTTGTTGTACATTCTGATTGGCTGAAAAGTGCCTAGTAATTTAAAGTAACTGTATAATTGCTGTTAGGGGATGTATTAATGGGCTATAGGTCAAAGAGAACTAACGTTTTAAAAAATGAAAACATTTTTAAAGCACACTAAACATGTGTGTCCAGGGCAACTATACATGAGGCCCTATTTGCAAAGTAAGCATCTCACATGCAGGGAATAAAGTACTTCAGTTGGTCAAGAGCACATAGTGAATCTATAATGTAATTAAAGAAGCAGTGCATGATAGCAGTGAAAATTTTAACCTATAACTTTTCTTTGTGTTTTATTTTAGATTGCCATTTATCTTCTGTCTTGTATAGTATCCTTTTTCCATTCAGTGTGCTTCACCACTTTTTTCAATTGAAATAATAAAAGTAAGCTTGCCTTTTAATATGGCTAGCACCATATTTTCAGCAGTAGTCTCTGCTGTTTTGAACACTCATTCGTTAAGATCACATTGCAAGTGACTATGATGAACTAGCATGCAGCAAACAATGTTCTCTGGTCTTATAGAACAACATGTGTTCAAACACAGCTGAGAATACTAATGAAAACCTGGTCAGCCATATTAAAGACATGCTCCTTTATTATTTAAAATGTGAAAAAGAGCTAAAGCAGACTCAAACCTGGGAAAGAATGGTATCATGCAAGTCCATAGATAAGAGGCAATCTAAAATAGAATTTAAAAAAGGTCAACATTTTCACTGCTGCTTTAATAAGACAAATGGAAAACAGAGAAATAAAAAGATGCAACAAATAATATGATAACCTGTTTATATCAACCCTGCTGTTCTTGAACATCTTTTTTTTAAATAATGAATCAAATAATTCAAAGTATTTGCAGTTTACAAACATCTGTTTGGGAATTATGTTTTCAGGAGATGACTGAAAATTAATACATTCCAGTACTAGGTTTGCTCATTTTTAAGGCTTTTTAAAGGATGTTCATTTAAGCAATACAACATGACCAGGGGTTAGATTAACATGTCATGCCACAATGCCCCTAGGGGTGGTTAACTGACTGATAATCTAACCCTTGAAGTGCTTTGCTATTATAAAAATTGTTAAAAGAAAAAAGTGTACTTTGAATGCTTTCCACATCAACAGATTTTTCATAGTGTAGTGCATCCACCATCTGCCCAAGAATGCTGGCTCAGAATGCAAGAATGCATCTTTACGGTCATTCAGCAGTGCCAATGGATAGAATGCTGCCATTTTTCAGCAAAAGAACTAATGTGTCATGGTGACTGAATTGCATCTGTATCCCCCCACCTGGACCAATCTTGATACAGACAGTGTTGTCAAGCCCTCCTTTGCCGGTCAACAAAAGCTAACTATCTACTAACTGACTGACTGACTAACATAAACAGAGATTAATTTAAGGGTTTCAGAATATGAGCAGCCAATGAGACTACAGAATTCCTGAGACATTTTTTATTATGATTAGTGTATCTTGTTACCTTTCACAGGCAAAGCCTGCAAAAGCAAGGAAGAGTAGGGGTTGTTAGAGGGGAGAGTGAAGTGTTCACAGCATGATTCAGGGCATAGATAGAGGAAAGTTAAGTTACAAACTACATAGTTTTTAATTACAGACAGTAATGTGTAGTATTACCAAAATACAGAACAACTGAAAAAATAAAATGATTATACATTTTTTTTAAAACCATCATGCAATTTTATGTATTGATGCAAACCAGTCTGTGCAGTCTGTCAATATAAAAAACATAATATTGATACTATGTGTTTGCTGTTTTCTGGCTGTACTGCAACTGAAAAAACAAGTACGAACAATATACTTAAAAGGCAGTGTCAAATAGTATCGCTACATATAGACAAGTATCAACACATGCAAACTGTATCGATTGGTATGATTCTTAATGTCTTGGTGCCAAGCTTTCCTTTAAAAAAAATGTTTCTAACCTCTAATGGTTCCAAGTTAGACATTTCCAAAGGCATTTTCTTCAGTGGTATAACTTTTGGACCATTAGGACTAGAAATTATATTTTTAAATGAAACCTTTAATAAAACAGCTGCCTTAGGCTAGATTTTCAAAGACCCGCTAGATCCCGCAAGTTGCAACAATCTAGGGGCTTTGCCACCATCCAGCTGCATCAGAGACCCTGCACCATGTTTTGAAGAGCAAGGGTCCCTGCACCAAAAATCTGGGATGTGCTGCAACTATAGATGTGTTCTGAAGCAAGTGGCGCACCTGTGGGTAATGCTGCAGGGTTCTGCCGCTCCTTTGGCACAACCAAAGAGGTGGCAGGATGGCTGGGGTGGGTAGCACACACATGGCTAGAAAGCAGGGTACAGGGGTGGTATAGGGCATGAGGTGGCACAGTTGTGGGTGGGTAAGGGGCGAGCAACCATGACATTGTGTTTGTACCTGGCGGGGGTGCCGAGTATGACACCATATTGGCATGGACACACAATGGGGAATGGTGGGTATAGTGACACACAGTAACATGGCTCCATGCTGGCATTGCCCAGGTAGTAGTTCCCAGGGCCATGGCAACATGGGGCCCTGGTTCTGTGTGTTGCTATACCCACCATTCCTCATTGTGTGTCCATGCCAATATGGTGCCATATGTGGCATCCCTGCCAAGTGCAAATGCCGTCATGGTTGCCCACCCTCCCACCCACACAGCTGTGCCACCTCCTGCTCCTATGCTGCCTATAAATGCCCATTTTGTACCCCAAAACCACACATCCACAGTGTTTGAGTGGTGCAAGGGCTTAAACCAGATTTCTAATGGTCTGTCTTCAGCCCCTTGCTGTGACCATGGCAGGGTTTATTGCATCCCAGAAAAGGGGACGTTGCAGCCCCACTGTGGCATATGCCCCCTTGCAGCGTGGCACACACTAAGTTTGCCCATAAGGGTGGTGCAGCACCACAAGGATGCAGCGGCTCATGATTCAGATGCAAACTGCATTACTGAATTGTGAATGCCACATCTTTTGGCCTAAGGTGCAGATTGCAGCTCAGATGTTTGACACAAGCATCTTGCATCCCTCGTACAGCTTTGAACCCCCACCAGAGCCAACTAAGTTGATATATTGATGCATGATATTGCTGTATGTTCCATTTATCAATATATAAAAAACTTAAAATGGCTTAAAACATTTTGTAAATCCCGTTATTAATAACATGCATTAACAAATATACACAGGTATCAATACATGAGAGCTGTATTGTCATGATCTCTTCATGTTGGTTGGACTCCAAGCTTTAACTAAAAAAAAAAAAAAAAAAATTGTTTCTAAGCCTAACAATGCAAAAGTTACAGCTTTAGCATTCTAAAACATCATACACAATTGTCTGAGTAACTGGTCAGAAGATATTAGTGGTTGTTCTGTTTAAGAATAAACACATTCTTTTCTAGTCTAAAACCCACTTTTCCAGGTAAGCAAGCAAGCCCAAGGAGGGTTTGGATCCAGTTGCAACTGGGGAGTGTGTACGTGTGTCTGTAGAAGGGGCATATAGAGGAGTTTTCAGGAACTAGAACGGGGTTGTGACATATTTACAAGCCACTTTACCAACTAAAACAGTTATAGCAAGAAACAATGAGTGCTGACAGTAATACAAATACAAGTGCAGCAGTATCTGTCTGTCTACCTTCTCTCTTTCTCTCTAACTCTGTCCATCAGTCTGTCTGTCAGTCTCCATTCTGGACTTACCTGATCACTGTAGAAATGAGTCAAATGCAATAGGCGATTGCCTCCTGTTGTAACTGCTGGCACCGTTATTTTAACTTTCAATTGCTCAACAGGGAAAAAACCCAGATTCTGGATCTGTAGTTAAATAAATGTATTTCAGTCTTTTTTTTAACCAACAACATGATATATACATACTGGTGTGCTTGTTTTGTTAGATATAATGTTTGATCTAACCATGTAACTGCTTTACATTTATTAAGATGAGCAGGTATTTACCTTAAATGTAGTTTAGTGGAGGGCCGATACAGTCATATCTCTCCACAGAAATGTTTGATTTAATTTCATAATGTTTGAGACTTGAATGCCTGCCATGAAAGACAATACAAATGGTCAAGTTGTTTCATATTTATTTACATCAGTAATGCATTGTCAATCTAAAGGTATAGTGCAGCATCATAACCAATAATTTAAAGCATTAAAACAGTGTGGTGAATCAGTGACAGAGGTTAGTAGGGTGTAAGGCTTTGTTAAGAGAAATTCTGTGTGAAAATCTGAAGTGATTTTATGGCCTTTGTATAGAAATGATGTCCACCCCACATATGGACCCCTGCCTGCAGATCTGGTCACCATCCACAACACAGAACTGGAAGAGTTTGGAGATGGTACTGACGAGAAGGATAAAAATGGTGAGAAGGTTGGAGAAGCTCTCATACGAGGATAGACTGGAAATGCTGGGAATCAGGCTGTGTGGAATATGGAATTCTGCCAGTGAAATACATGTGGAATGGCAATTCCACTTCTGAATTACTTTTCAGAATTTTTTAAATTGCACAGAATTCTGAAAAGCATTTCTATGTAAACCATGGAATAATTTTCTGCAGACCACATAAACCACATTTATTTAAACTGCAGATTAATAATCCATGGAAAACATTTCACGTGGATTGTTGGAATTCCACTAATGATGGAATTCTGCAGGATTTTCTGAAATTCCACAGTCTTCCGTTCTGTTGGAAGTTGAACATTTCACACAGCACTAACTGGGACTGCTCAGTTTGGAACAAAGAGAGTGAGGGATGATCTCCTTATGATGCGTGACGTAGAAAGGGATGAACAACTAATGAATGTAATGCATCTACTGTTCAAAGCAGATAAGCAGAGGACTAGGGACATGTACTGCAGCTGCAGGATGACAGTTTAGAATGAGCAAAAGGATGCATTTCATTGCATAGCGAGTGGTGCAGATGTGGAATAATTTACCAAGTAAAGTAACACAGCTGAAATAAGTTCAAAACTAGTTATATCTAGAAGGTGAGGGTACAGTCAGATTACACTACTGAGAAGTGGGGGACAGTCACAATGGGTAGACATGCCTACTACTGTTGAAAGATCCTAAGTATGATCCTTGGTTTTAAACATCTGATAATGTGTTTAAAGGGCACATAGTCTGTTTCTTTTTATAAAATGGTTAGGGAAAATGCTGAGTCCTGATTGGCTGAGACCCATGTATTGTGGGAGCACAACATACAGGTAAAACGAGTCCTGCCAACCAGGACATACTACATAGAACAAAATTCTTGTGCCAACTTGTGGAATCTTGTCAATTCAAATGGCTGCCATATTTTCCCCAATACATCTTGCTAGCCATTAATAAGCCGCATCAAACGTTTTATATGTAAGCACCCTCTGAGTGCCTACTAGTTAATTTTGGTTGCTAAGGGTAGTTAGGCAGAGAAGAGTGCAGTGGTGTCGATAGGTCTGGGATTTGGGCTTGCTTGCTGCTGGCTGGGGCCTTATTCTCAGAGGGTATAAATAGGGAAGAGAGATTAAATTCTAGGGGATTTGGAGAGAGACCCAGGGCAGAGAAGAGTCTGAGGGGGGTCAGTCTGCAAGTTCGGCCAGCCCCAGATTTGGCCGGATGGCTGAGACTGGGTTGGGCTGCTAGCCACCGTGACCCTCTCCCCTGAAGATCTGCGTTTGAGAAGTACGGTGGTTCGGGCCTTGAAAGTGAAGGGGGAGAAGTTGGAGCTGAAGGTGCGGGGCCTGTCGGTACACGTGGGAGCTGAAACCCAGGGAGAAACGAAGTATGGAGGCCCGTCAAGTGAACTTTGGCACCTTGGTAGAGTAAGCACTGATGGGGCCTTTGTAATTTAAAGCAGTCTCACTCGTAAGTGAGTGCAGATCATGGATTTGGAGTGTGTCCTGTGGGCGGGCCTGCTATGGCAAATTGGGTCTGGTGCGCGGTCCAGAGATGGCATTCTGGACTGTTGTGGGTGTAGTAGTGGCAGCACTACCCCTTTCCCCTGGCTGGTGGCCACCACAAAGTTGGGACTCCTGAACTGGGCAGCCTGGTAAGCAGAGAAAAGTCCATGTGGAGAGTGGTTGGTTGGGAGACTGTCCGGGTGCTCTGTGTGGCATGGTAATTACTTTCCTGGGTGAAGACAGTTCAGAAACTGGAATCGCTGTAGGAGCGGAGGTGCTGTTGGTTTCCAGATCAGGATGCAGAATTCCTGGAAGCCATTATAGGCATGTGGCCTCAGTGATTGGGTATCTGGAAGGTCTTTGGTGACTTGTTCTGCTAAAGAACACCAGTTTTGACTGATTTAAGACTTTGAAATGATGGGAATACTCATAAAGTGTAAGGTACCCCAGTGGAGAAGGTTTAAGGAAAGGCCAAGTCTGAAATGGGATTGGGACAGTAGAAACTTCTCATGCTGTCACAGTCCCTAGTGAGTGCCTACTGTTGAGAATTAAGGAATGGAAAGTGATCCAGAGAGGCCTGTGTATGGAATTGGATCGAAAGAAGGGATATGAAATGAAAGTGCTGCTAAGTACGAACTAGCTCTAGATGTGGCCTGCTTCAGGCCACTGTATTGTGGCTGCCAGGAATGTGGCCTTGTCAGCTCGAGGGAATAACTGCATGAAATAATTCAGTCTGTCGGCAAGAGACTGTTGCAGGAGGAATCAGGTGTCCGCCTGTGGATGCCCACACTGAGTGCTACCCCCACACTCCATGGAGTTGTTTATTACATTTCTTGTTCATTAAACCTGTTTTTTTGCATTTTGATTCCGGAGTAGATAGTGTATTTAATAAATCTGAACTGTGCATTTTGTGCCTGCTAACTACCCTTGCCCCTCACAGCTCCCCAGCTGCATCTAAGAAGTGTTCCTCCTCAAGTTTAAGCCAACTCGCTGCCTCTAAGAACCAGATAATGAGCACATTTCTGTTGTCTTTGGACTGTGTTACTTGTTGTACAGTGCCCTCCCACCAATGTGCCATCCGGATACCCCTAGACAGGAGGGGGGCTTACATATATGTATATTTATAGTTTTAAGTCATATAAGTAAGTAATAAGCCACAACAGGGTGTGCATTCAAACTCCTATCATAGAGGGCCTTATTACACTTATAAAATGGCTCCAAGTAGTTTTTTGAGAAGGAAAATGGATTTCGGCACTGACCATGTGTTCATTGAGATTTAATCACAGTCAGGTGACATCTCTCGCCAATTAAATTTCTAGATTTTTTCTTGCCATTTTATAACAATTATTTAAAAAAAACACTTTCAGTAAAATCCATTTTATAAGTGCAGTAAGACACTCTGGGGTTTGTGCATTGTGCTGTCACAGAGCACACCCAGGAGCTGAAGGCACTCTGTCTGTGGTGGTGTGCCTCACTACACCCCTGGGTGTGCATTATAACAACACAATGCACACCCCATCTTTCACGAGTAAGGTATTTACATACTATGTGTAATGAGTTTATAGGCTGTGTTTAGTATGTGGTGTATATTGTGTGTAAAGAAGCTCTTGGTAGCTAGTGTGTGTGTGTGTGTATATGTGTGTGTGCATGTGCATGCGCATGTGCATGTGCATGTGCACACGTTTCTCAGTATGTAACAGAAAGAGAAAGAAAGCTGGTGTACGTGATATAACAAATAAGGCAATCAATGGAAATTATACAATGGCAAGAAAGAATCTTGGACTGTGATTGGTCAGTTTGGGGCTGGATCCATGGCGTTATCCCAGCAAGATGCCACAGGTCTACTGTCATCATTATGGACATTATAGAGCTCTTTTTTTTGCATCTCCTCTTAAGAAACAAAAATATTTTTCCACTCTAATAAAAACATTCTTTAAAATAATTTTTTTATTTTATATATAACAACACGCCATTGTATAATAGGAATAATGCACTCCAGGGTGTGTGTCGTTTGGGATAACACCATGCCTGGGGCATTGGATGCACTCGGCCTGCGGCCTCATACCCCCCCAGGCATGGCGTTATCCCAGCACGACAAACACCCTGTTGTGCATTATTCCTTTATTAACCACTGAGTGATTATACAGCTCTTTTTATTTCAAGATTTCCTCAGGGGAATGTGATACACTGCAGTGGTAAAACCACGTTTATTTCCACATGAGAGGATAAGACCCATTAACACTTGAGTGGCAAAGCCACAAGTGTGTTATGTAGTCTTATGTTAGTCGGAATAACTACTGTAGCTGCATATGCCAGTCTGTTGCTGAGTGCAAAATTATCACACTTAGCTAGCTGGGTGCTTCAACAGTTTATTTATTTATTTCAAAAGTTTTATAAGGAAAGAGATACTGAGCTGGTAACAGCTCGCCCAGATGCGTTCTGGCCTGGGGAGGGGAGAAGGGAGTACAGTGCAAACAAGTTAGATACAATAAGGTGCAAGCAAAATAAATGAATACAGTCATGAGGTTCACACTAGGATGTGAGAAAAAAGAAGACAACCAGGAAGATGCATGCAAGGCAAAGTTTCCCATTGTTGAACTACAGAAAGAGAAAGTGAAGCACAAGCATTCCAAATGCCATAATAACTGCATGATGTCATACCCAGTTATTACTTATTACGGTGTTTGAACACAATTATAATCAGTGAGATAAAGGGAGTCACCAGTTATTATAATAAATTAATATGAACCTGAAGTTCACGCTGGTGAACTTGATGCAAACCAGATTTCACATGTTTGTTTTCCTCAGGAATAGTTCAAGACAATCAAAAAGGGGAGAAATCAGTAGGAAGTCAGTAAGAACTGGACCACACTACCATATTCATAGCTAGCATTGCTAGGGCACTGAATTGGGGTGTATTTTCATAGTCCTTCAAATGGTCGACTACATTTGGCTGCCGTAATTACGGGGTGTCATAAAGGCGACGACAGTGAAAGGGTCGATCTTGATTTTAGCTCACCTCACTCCTGTCACCCTTTGCCCCCACTCAGTTTCTACTCACCTGGGGCATACCCACCCCGGAGGAGGTTATCTTTAGTTCGGGGGGGAAGGGGGGCAAGGCCCCTGTAAAGCTAATCATTTTCTGGGAGGGCACGTTACGCCTGTACCTCCCAGGAGACCAAATGCCAGGTGCTGCAGTGCTTGCGTACATTTTTGAGCACCGTAATTTGTGTCAACAAAATGCATGCTGCTGCAGTAGGTGGAACTGTATTTTTTAGCTATAAGAAATGTGAAAAAAACATTACTCTCTTGCAATAACAAATGCTGTAGTGGAAATTGGGTGGGGGGCCTGAGGTAACTCAGTTCTGGGAGTGAAATTAAAAGCCTGACTCCGTTCCAGGAGCAAAATTGGGAAGGACTGCTTTTGTGTTAAATTTTTATTTATTTATTTATTTGTAATTTTTTTTACCAGAAAAGGCACACTGAGCTGTGACAGATTGTTTCCAGGCGCATCCTGGATGGGTCAGATACATGGACCTTGGCACACTAAGCTCTGACAGCTTGTTTCCAGGTGCATCCTGAGGGCTGGGTTACCTGAACCTTTTGTATTGACTGGGGAAGGTTGGCTATGGCACCAGGGAAACTTCCTACTCTTCACCAATAAGTGCCAAGAGTTGCCCACTCAGTCCCCTTCTATTATACAGACTCAAAGACTCAAAGGATCACTAGATCTTCTTCCACACCTCCAGTCATGGTCTGTGCTTATGCAGACACTGTGTGACTTTTTTTTTGAAGACCTAGATTCTTGTAATCAGGATCTGCAAGTTATGAATAACTGCACACAGGTATCAGGGGCAGAAGTCATTTTCAGCACAAGCACAGCATTATATTTGGGTTCCAGGAATGAGACTGGACTAACACAGGTAGGGAACATCCCAGTTTCATGACTGGCGATTACTATACTAGGTATAAAATACAGTCCTGGGGACATGGCAGAAGGAAACTGGGAAGGGAAAATTCTTGAGGGAGAACAGAAGGTGACCACCTGGAAAACCTGCAATTATCCAAGAAAAAGAAAGTATATTTAACTAAAACTTTATTGCTCCCAGTATTTCTCTTTTTAAGTTATGTGTCTCCCCCCACCAGGAGTTGGAAGTATGACTTTATAGTTTATTTTTCCAACCATTATGGGGGAGCAGATTTAATCAAGTATGTAGGAACTACACTTAATTGCCAGTTAAGAAAGGAGGGTTACGTATGGTCAATCCTGTAGCCTTTTTCTTCTCCATTTTCTATAAGAACACCGTATCTTGTTTGTTTTCAAGTGTAGGATCCATGTAGGTCACTTTGATTCAGGAATGGATTATGCCAATTTATTCAAAATGAGAATCAGGAAAATGAGTAATTCCTCCAGCATACAGGAAGGAGCATACTTCCTCTCATATTATTTATTTATCTGAGTTTTGGTAACCAGGTCAGTCCACTGAGACAATTGCAGTCCCTTTTCAGGGGTGACCTGAAGTGCAGTTTGTATACAGTACAGTGCTTTAACATAGCAATGACAGTTACAATGGAAAATTGACATACAGCATTCAATGATTCACAGGCTTATGATCCAGACAGATACAACCACAGGTTTATGAAATAACAAGCAGGTAGGTTGCACAGTAAAAGCGACAAATACAGGACACACTCAAGAAAGTGCACTACAATATATAATTGTTAGCTAATGATATCAGATACAAGAGGACTAATCAATAGCAGTCATGTTTTAAAGGTGATGCACAGAGGGCAAGGTAAGAAACCAGGGTTAATGGAAGAGCAAGGACGAGAAATAGACAGAGCTGTTGGGGTTTAATATCACCAGTAGCAGGAGCAAGATGTAGAGGCAGAGAGAAAAGAAAGCAAGTTGGATTGGAACTCAAGGAGGGTGGAGCATGACAGAATGGAGGGAGAAATGGAGTTCCAGTCAGACACAGCTGCGTAGGTGAATGATCTACGGGCCACAGCTAACCACGGTTTGGGCATTATGAGAAGGGGGAGGGAGGCAGATCTCAGGGTTTGTTGAGGCTGTGTTAGACAAATAGACTCACTGAGGCAAGGAGGAGTATGTTTGTGGACAAGCTTGTATCATACTATTATATCATATCATACTATTATTGTATTATATCAGCCATGAGGAAAATCAAGCAGTGGAAACTGACACCAGACCAAGTTAGATCCTGCACAAGGAAACAACTGTATACCAGTATCCTTGACTCTTGTGTTTCTGAGCCCTTAGACTTTCCCGGGGGTTGACATAGTCTGCACCAGAAACAATTACACAACTAGTAGAACCAAGAACTCCAGTACACATGTGGGACTTAGTCTGGCTTAGCTGTCATGGGAGACTTAGTGTACGTAATTCACATTAAAATAAAAAAGAAAGGGGGCGCTATAGAGTCGTCTTCAAGGTAGATTGTTTTCCTTATCAGCCTCTACCTTGTGTCTCTACAAAATTATAGAAAAATCTAAACCAACGGTTTGAAGCTAGCTTGTTTGGCAGAATCAGATACCTCAATATATCAGGAGTGGAACAATACCAGACTTCCATGGGGAGAACTAAGAATCAGCAAACAGGCTCCTCCAAAACTTCAGAGCAGCAGCACAGCAAAGCCAATGAAACTGCATCCAGTGCTTCAGGGAGGCCCCTGGGCTCAAGCTTGGAACCCCCGTGGCAGGCCATGATGGAGTCCATGAGAGCTATGGACTCCAAAACAGAATGGACCCTCAATAAGCTTGAAGCACAGGATGCCACCGTAAAAGAATTAACTGGGACAGTTGTAGAAGCTGACGAAAGATCCATGACCACCCAAGCAGCAGTCAACACCGTAACCCAGGAAAACATGCAGATGAGGGGGACACTGGAAGCCCTAGAGAACGAAAGCTGCTCTGGGAACGTACTCATAGTGGGCATGCCAGAAGGTGATTATTGTACCAACTTATTAGAATTTCTAAAGCATTGGCTACAAGAAACTTTACCACTTCTTGAGGATTTCGTATGGCACTCCTTCTGCAAAGCTTATCAGGCGAGCACATGTGTAAGGCCTTCGGCTCCATCTCAGCCAGACACTGTTCTGCTGTGCACCTCTGGCCCCCATGTTTGGGACGTGATTCTGGCTGTGGCAAGAGCAGCATACCCTCCTGATTAATGATGTGGATGTAAAATTCTTTCCAGATCTGTCATTCCAGACTAGGACTCACAGAAAGCAATTTGACTCAGTAAGACAACATTTTGCGAGCCCTAGGCATTATTCACTCCTTTCAAATGCTGGCCTGACTCAAGTGCATATGGAGGGAAAACATGGCAATCTCAGACCCAAAGGACGCTGGAAGATGGACCGAAAAACCAGAAGCAAAATTTGCTATAAAACACACTACCACACATTGTGAAGATGAGGATGGATCCAACAGTGATTGAGAAGATCATGGGATTTATACATGGTGACTGTTGACATTTTTCCCTGATGCTAAGTTTTTGTCGACCCTTCCTTCTCGTGAATGTTGTGTGATGAGGAAGAATTGTTGTTAAAATATGAGCTGGACATTTGCTTGCAAGCTGGACATTTTGGGTGCAGTTGTAGGTTGGATACAGGATTTGTACTATGGAACCTTAATTAAAATGAGCTCTGGTTTTAATACCCCCTTAGCGATGATGTAGTGTTTGGCTACTTTCTTAATTGACTAGGGTCCAAAAGTTATTTTGCAAGGTAGTCAGTAATGTTAACACTGAAGTTCAAAACTGCTGTTAAAGTTAAAAAAGATTATTAACGTTGTTAGGTACATGCTTTTTTCTATGATAGAGGTTGAGAGAGGAAGTCAGTGGGGCATAATATTCTCCCTTTACAGTTTCAGTAAAAATAAGTAATAGCAAGCATAGCACTTGTGTCTGTTTTCCCTTATCTATTCTCCCTAAATACAGGCCAGTACCACAGACACTGAACAGGTTAGCATAGTGGGATTTATAGATTTGATTTTAAGCTAAAAGTTGGAACCCCCTAACTCCTTTTGTACCAGACGGTAGGGTGAGCAGTATTGTGTATCAACCTTTGAGGGATGTGCACTTATGTGTAATACAGAAAGTCGATAACCCTACTGGAGAATGTAATGTATGTGTTTTTATATGAAAACAAACATTAAGTTAAAAAAGAAATTAACTAAACAATACTGTCCAAGGGACACAAGCAATGGGATATTAGAAACACAGACACATTTCTTTTAGAGTGCCCATATGTTATATGATTTTGGCAAAATGAACAGTGACAACATAACCAAACCTGAATTTCAAAGGATCAGTTATGATGTTTTTGTTCTTGGAATTTGTTCAGGGGATTGGTCTAAATTCCACTGGTACCTTAAGAGTACTGTGTGTCATTCTAAAATTGCAGATATGGCAGTTCAGGTGCAGGCTTGTGCTACAACAATACCTTTCCCAGGAAGGCCTAATTAGAGTGGTGGCAAAGCCATACACGCATGGCCAGATATTCAAAAGGGTTGTTCGTCATCTTGACCACTGATGCGCCCAGCGCCAATATTCAAAAGGGAAAAGTGCACGGCACAAACCCGATGTGCCGGAGCCGCATCAGTAATGTATGGTACGCAGGTGGGGTGTGCCCATGCATACGGTGTGCTCATGCATACCTCTGCACAGTCCGATATTCAGCCTGGGATGTCCGGAGCCATACATGCGCAACCCCTACCCACGCCAGCACAAAGTTGATCCAAAAAAAAAAGGAACAATGGATGGCCACCCACAGGTGAGCTGCCAATACTG
Organism: Neoceratodus forsteri; assembly: GCA_016271365.2. Lineage (NCBI taxonomy): Eukaryota > Metazoa > Chordata > Ceratodontiformes > Ceratodontidae > Neoceratodus > Neoceratodus forsteri. The sequence goes on along the minus strand of CM028129.1, from coordinate 1,211,234,479 downwards.
GGTGGCAACACAGCAGCTGCCACCTGTTGGTGTCCACCCGAGCTCTGGCTGCACTTCCATAGCGGTGCCACCCCCATGCCCAATTGCAGGCATCAGTAAAGAAAGAATTAATCCTGTATCCCAGGTGGTCCAGTGGACCACTGCCCGCCCGATCGTGGGCTAAGTTAAAAAGAAACCTCAATTCCTGGTAGTCCAGTGGATCTGTCCCCAATCACGGGCTGAATTAAAATGAAAAGTAACCCCATTCCCTGGTGGTCCAGTGGACGTGTCCACCCAATCGCAGGCTGAATTAAAAGTAAGAGACACCTATTATCCCTGGTGGTCCAGTGGACCCCCTCCCACCCCGCCCACTGATCCCCACCGCCCCGCTCCTGCCCCAGTCTGGCCAGGGTGGCAGCCATCACCCGCCTGCTGCCACCTCCCCACGACTGGCACCGTCGGTAGGGCTGTACACCATGGTCCTTAGCGTGAGCTAATGGGCGTAGCTTCAACATACATCCAGATATGAATGGATCCTACATATCTGGAATGTGTAGAGCAGGTGTGTACACCCATTGGCTCATGCTGTGGACCAATGGGCGACAGTCTTACCGACGGTGTCAGCAGGGCGGGCAGCGGGTGGCAGGTGGGTGGTGCTGCTGCCCACCGCTGACTGGGGGAGCAGGGTGGTGTGGATCAGTGGGCGGGTGGCGAGGGGGTCCACTGATCACCAGGGATAATAGGTTCTCTTACTTTTAATTCAGCCCGCGATCAGGTGGACAGGTCCACTGGACCACCAGGATTGGGGTTACTTTTTATTTTAATTCAGTCCACGATCGGGACAGGTCCACTGGACCACCAGGGACTGGGGTTACTTTTTATTTTATTTCAGCCTGTGATCGGGACAGGTTCACTGGACCACCAGGGATTGAGGTTTATCTTTTTTTACTTAGCCTGCGATCGGGCTGTGGGCACATTGCTGTGCTGCGTGGCGCCAGTCCTCGACGGCTGCTGCCTGGCAGGGCGCCAGGCACAAGTCGGGAATCAAGCGCTACGCTGCAAATGGGGCCATAATGACATACAAATAGCCCCATTGCGCCTACATACGTTGGCCCCATTTGCATATCCGGTTTTGAATATCGCGTTGCTGCGCATAGCGCAATGGAACTCTAAAGAAGCGCATCCCCCTGCTCCACCTTGGCTACTTGTGCTGGCGCAGTACCACTGCACCATGCACACTGCGGGTGGTTAGGGTGTGATATTCAATGATGCTGTGCCATGGCGCAGCTCCGTTGAATATCGCCCAGTCAACACCCCTGTTTAGCCAAGTTGCGCTGCGCCCAAGCTTGTGCCACAGCCTGGCGCAGTTTGAATATCTGGGCCCTTGTATAATAAAGACAGTAAGTCTCAGACAGTGGAGAGTGTGAACAAGTTACGGCAACATTTCACAGGGTGGAAAAGATAGAGATAAGAAAAAAGGGAAAAAATTGGGGAGTGAGGGAACAAGTATGTATATAGAAATTGTGATAGGATATGCTGGTAATGTGAATTTGTTATGAATTTTGTTTGTACATGTTTTTGAATTCTATGTGTTTAGTAAAAAAAAAATCTCCCTACTCTTCATCATTAAGTGTCATGGGATCTTTTACTTCCACCTGGACAGTGACCAGAGATGGGCAGAAGGAACCTCGGTTTAACATCTCATCCAAAGGATGGCACCACGACAGTGGAATACCTTCTCGTACTGCACTGCAGTGTCAGTTATGGTATTACTCTAAGTACCTGGTATGGGTCTAGAGCCCAAGAATTTCCGATCTTCTGGTCCCAGATGTGAGCGTGATACCTACTAAGCCATGTACCCCACAGAAGGCTAAAGTTGACTAAATAAAGTGTAGAAATGCAACCAATAATGAGAAAATGTACCTCTGTCTGTGTTTGATCATACATCAATGGTGGTGGCTTCCCCAGTGAATTTTTTCCATTCCCAACACTGACAAGATATTGTTCCTTTCCTTTACAACAAGATCTGGTATATGCTGATTTCTTTTTGTACAGTACACAATGCTTACCTGTGTTCAATAGCCCTTGCAATTTCTTCTAGTGCTTTCCAAATCAAGTTAGACAGAACATAAAACCTAGCATACCATAGGAAATAAATGTTGATTTGCCCATAAAGTTAAAGTCTAGATAATTTAACTACACAAATCGCAAATACCCAGTATAACTATGATTAATAACCCCCAAACTTTTATGCACGTAGGCTGGGTCTTTAAATTCCTAGACGCATGCAAGGTATCAATTATGGTGCAGTTTATGCTTAGTGGACTTGAGCGGTCTTCAAATTGCATTTATGTCTGCCCTTTCTTGGTCACAAAATCCACCCTTTTCCATCACAAATGTAAGCTGTGGGTTGCCCACATCTAACATTGGCATTTCCCTTTTAAAACTATTTAGTATTTAATTGGAAAACAACTCCCTTACATGCATCAGAAGACTTCTGTTTTTTTTTTCCATTTTTTGTTATAAAACCAAAAGGGAAATTAAAGTTGTAATATGTGGCTGCTGTTTTGGCAGCCACAGCTGCATCCCTTATTAAAGACTCACATCAGAAGGTGGAGTGGGGACCACTTTTTTTTGGAGCTCTGTGAGAGAAAGAGATTATACAAGCTTAATGGTCAGGTTATGTAGAATGCTGTTCCATTATTTATGCTACTTTGCTAAATGGAGGGAGAGAACTTTATTTGGGGGGGGGGAGTGTTTTAAGAACAGTAAAAAAAGTGTGCTGAACTCATTGATTGGATAAAAATGGTTGCCAAATAATGTGAGTGGATAGGATTACATAATGGTGTCTTTCAGGGACTGATGCATGGGCTACTGCTGTTCAATGATCTGGAAGCTGGGGTATCCAGCAGGCTGTTTAAGTTGATTGATGGCACTAACCTGGCTGGGGAGGGGGTCTGTGTTGAAGACGGGGGACAAACTTCAGGAAGACATGAGGAAGGTGCAGAGTTTGTCAGATTCCTGAAATCTCATTTTCAGTGTAGGTAATACAAGGGCTATACTTGAAAGACTTATCCTAAAGCTCATAGGTAGTAAATTCAGAGGGTCACATTGGGAGGCCCTTCTTCTCCCAGAGGGTGGTGAACCTGTGGAACAGCCTGCCAGCAAAGACAGTGGATATAAAGACAGTGCAGACCTTCTTAAGAAGTCTGGACAAATCTCTGATTATCAAGGGAATTACAGGGCACTCTGGGTAGAAGAGAGTATGGGTATACCTATAAATTAGTACAAGCTGCATAGCATGCTAATTAATTCCTGCTTATGAAGTGGGGGTGGGAGGTTAAATGATGGACCTACAGTCTGTTCCAACCTTAAATAACAATTGTACTTCATACTATGTCGTGTATGATTCAGACAAGCCTTCTCCTCTTTTACTGTTCTAACCATTAGACTATAGAAACATAGAATTTGACGGCAGATAAGGACCGCTTGGCCCACCCAGTCTGCCCATTTCCCTACCTAATGGATAAGCTGCAGATTCTAGTTAACCAGCAGCCTACTTCTTCCTACCCCCACCCCCCAGAATTGCCTTATGACTATCCCATGCATGCTTGAATTCCACCACTGATTTTGACTATGCTGCCCTCCCAGTGACCCAACTGGTATAGTAGTAGTAAAAATAGTAAAATGTTTATTTTTCAACAGGAATGATACCATTAGGGCTAGAAACACTATTTACAAGGTGGTCCTGCATGATTACATAAGTTACATGTTGCATTAAAATGCATGTTGCGTGTTCCTGTAAGCTGCTCTAAAGGCTCCTTCCCCCCATCCCCTCCCACACTCCAGCACTTCCTTTGTTCTGCTCACCAGTTTCCCCATTCTTCTCTTTGAAAGCTCTTCTAGCTCCAACCCCATGCAAGGTAGCAGCCCTGATGAGCTAGACCCCAAGTTCCTGCACCTCTCTGCCCCAGCCATTGCCTCTCCTAGTGCCTCCCTACTAAACTTCTCTTCTCTCTTGCCTCTGTCCCTGACTCCTGAAGCATGCTGCAGTCATTCCCTGTATAAAGGCAGTGACTCCTCCTCTCCAGGTGATTTCCATCCCATCTCCTCCTCCCTACCCTCTCCAAGCTTCAAGTACATAGTTATATCCCAACTCTTCCCCTTCCTTGACTCCTCTTCCTTCCTTCCTCACATTCTTCCAGTCTAGTTTTCACAAACAGCACTCTACTTCCTCCCTACTCCTACTCACTGATTATATCTGCACTGCAATGGTCCATTAGATCGATGAAGATGGTGGCAGTGAGAAGGCCCTGGTCCAGGGCCTTCTCACTGCCACCATCTTCATCGATCTAGTGAAAGCTTTTGACACTGTCTCCCACCCACTCCTATTGCACAAATTGAGATCAGTGGGCCTCTCAGACCCTGCAATAAAATGGTTCAGCTCTTACTGCTGAGACTGAGACAAAGCGAATGAGAAAGCAGCCACAGCTTCCTTCAATCAAGGAGGCTATTTTCTAGACTACACTGAACTAAATTATTACTTTTTGGACCTGTGTAAGTAACTAGTATTGATTCTGTTTTTGGGGTGGACTTTTCTTAGTTCTTAACTTTAATTTGCCAGGGAGGAACTGTAACTGGGAGATATTTGCAGTCATTTGTGACTAGACCTGTTACTTAGCCTTTGTGAAATAGGTGTCTGTTAAGGGGAGGATCTGAAAGGGGCCTAGTTGAACTGAGGATTTATAACAGGAGTTGTTTGTGGTCTCTGTCTGCTGAGACTGAGACAGAGAGTGAGAAAGCAGCCACAGCTTCCTTGAATCAAGGAGGTTATTTTCTAGACTACACTAAACTGAATTATTACTTTTTGGACCTGTGTAAGTAACTAGTATTGATTCTATTTTTGGGGTGGACTTTTCTTAGTTTTAACTTTAATTTGCCTGTGACTAGACCTGTTAGTTAGCCTTTGTGAAATAAGTGTCTGAAAGGAAGGAAGGCACTCCCCGGGGTGGAGGGTAAGAGTTGTAGGTGATTGTTTCTGGACGGTATAGGAACCTACTCCCCCACCCAGGCCACTGCCATTACCTCAGAGTTTGCCAAGAAAGAGAAGTGGTTGGACCATGGTGGTCTCAGGGAGGGTGAGGGAGGTGGAACGGAGGCACATCCCTCCAGTTGTGCCTCTCCACAATTCATTCACCACTCTGGCAGAGCAAGGTTCCTCTATGGAGGCACCTGCAGTGGAGACCAAGGAGGATGTTGGGAACCTCCACAATGGAGACCACAGAAGGGTGGCCCAGGACCCCATGGGGAAGGAAACAACTCCTGGTGGGGGACTCAATTGTTAGGGGGTAGAACTGGGGAGGGAGGGAGGGAAAGGGAGGTAAGGTGCCTGCCTGGTGCCATGGCTTGAGGGACAGGAAACTAATCCTCAGACTCGTGGGAGCAATGACAAGGGGGAGCTGTATCCACCTAGGGACGAATGACCTGGCTGAGAATGGGATCATAGCAGTGCAACAGGAGTTTGTGGAGTTGGGGGGGGCCTTAGACAAGTAGCACACACTGTAACTTTCTCGGAAGTGCTACCTGTCTATGGCATGGATGAGGCTAGGGTACTCTGCACCATGGGATTCAATGACTGTACAGAGAACCATGACTGGATGTTAACATATCAGGGTACACAATCTACAGGAGGGACAGGGAGGGAAGAAGAGGAGGAGGAGGAGGAGTAGCTCTCATGTAAGGAAGGATCAAAGCAACAGAACTAAAGGGTAAACAGGGAGGAGAGGAGGCACTGTGGATCACCCTGGAGACTGGAAATGGCTCCACTATCCGCACAGGGGTTGTATACAGACCCCTGTGTCAGGGGAGGAAATTGACAAGAAAATGATAGAAGGCATCCTTGGGATGGCAGATTAAGGGGAGATATTGCGGATGGGGAACCTGAATATGCCAGATGTTGACTGGAGCACCTTTGCTGCAGCCACATTCAAGAGCAGGGCCATTCTCGATGCCCTACAGGGGGCAAGCCTCAGACAGCTAGTTTTGGAACCCACTCGGGAGAGAGCAATCTTAGATCTGGTACTCTCAAATGGGGATGGAGAGAGGATCTCTGATCTTGACGTGGGTAGCCATCTGGGAACAAGCGACCACCAGTGTGGTTTTAGATAAACTTAGCTGTAGAGTCAAGCCACACAAAAGTGAAGATACTGGACTTCAGGAGGGCTGATTTTGTCAAAATGGGAGAGTGCCTCAGAAAAGCACTAGCAAACAGGCAAGAAGATGGGGTGAGCAACAATGGAAACATCAAACCACCATCACAGAGGCAACAAGCCTTTGTGTGAAGCAAATAAACAAATCAAAATGAAAGAAAAAACCACTATGGTTCTCAAAAGAAGTGGCGGGAAAGGTAAGGGAGAAAAAGATAGCATTCAGGAAGTATAAGGAAACACAGAAGGAGCAGGACAGGGAACTGTACCAGTTAAAGCAGAAGGAAGTGGGTAAGGCAGTCAGAATAGCAAATGCCCAAACCGAGGAAAAGATAGCCAACTCGGTTAAGAAGGGGGATAAAACCTTTTATAGGTACATTAGGGAGCAAAGAAAGACTAAGGCAGGGATACTCAGGCTGAACAAAGAGGAAGGTGGTTGGGCAGAGAGCGATAGTGAAAAACAGGGATACTGAACGAATACTTCTGCTCAGTATTCACAATGGAAAAATAGGGGGAAATACCTAATCTGGTCAATAGAAGCACTCTGGATAGGGGGGTTGATATTAGTCCTTTCATAGAAGAAAGGGTTCTGAAAGAACTCTTAAAACTGAAAGTGGATAAATCAATGGAGCCTGATGGGATTCACCCCAGAAGTCTAAAAGAACTAAGGGAGGAACTAGTAACACCACTGACTACCCTTTTTAATAAATCATGGGAGGATGGTGTGGTACCTGAAGACTGGAGGAGGGTGGATGTGATTCCCCTTCACAAAAGTGGGAGCAAGACAGAGGCAGGAAACTACAGACCTGTCAGTTTGACCTCAGTGGTAGGGAAAATGATGGAATCACTTCTGAAGGAAAGAATTGTTGAGTACCTAGAGGCCAGTGGGGCACAGGACCCATGGCAGTATGGATTCACAGTGGGAAGGTCATGTCAGACAAATCTAATTGATTTCTTTGACTGGGTGACCAAAGCAGTAGATCAGGGAAGGGCTGTGGACATGGCCTACCTAGACTTTAGCAAGGCATTTGACACAGTCTCACACAAAAGATTAATAAACAAATTAGCCAGCCTAGGAGTGGGCCCCAGGGTGGTAGCCTGGGTTAAACACTGGTTGGACAACAGAACACAGCGGGTAATAGTAAATGGGGTCCATAGTGAAGAAAGGAGGGTTACTAGTGGGGTACCGCAGGGTTCAGTACTGGGGTCGGTCCTTTTTTAATATCTTTATAAGTGACATTGCAGAGGGACTGGAAGGGAAAGTATATCTCTTTGCAGATGACACAAAGATCTGCAACAGGGTTGATACACAAAGTGGGGTGGAAAGGATGAAAAGGGACTTGGCAAGGTTGGAGGAATGGTCAAATGTTTGGCAGCTTAGATTCAATGCAAAGAAGTGCAAAGTAATGCACCTGGGAAACAAAAACCCAGGGGAAGAGTACACAATGGGGGGTGAGATACTGACAACAACAAAAATGGAAAGGGACCTGGGGCTAGTCATATCAGATGACCTAAAGGTGGGCCAGCAATGTGAGAAGGCAGTAAGGAGAGCTGGGGGATACTGGGATGCATAGGGGAGAGGCATCACCAGTAGAAAACAGGAAGTTGTTGGCCCTCCGTACAGACAGTTGGTAAGACCACATCTGGAGTACTGTGTACAGTTCTGGAGACCCCATCTCTGCAAAGACATAGACAGGGTGGAGGCTGTCTAGAGGAGGGCAACCAAAATGATGCAGGGTCTGCATCAGAAGACATATGAAGAAAGGCTACAGGAACTTAAGATGTATAGCCTCGGGGAAAGGAGGGAGAGGGGGGACATGATAGAAACTTTCAAATACCTCAAGGGAATCAACAAAGTCCAAGAGGGTAGCATCTTTCAGAAAAAGAGATGTGCAAAAACAAGGGAGCACAATTTGAAGACAGAGGGGGGACGGCTCAGAGGTAATGTGAGGAAGTATTTCTTCACAGAGAGGGTTGTGGATACATGGAACAGCCTTCCTGAGGAGGTCAGAGTCAAAAACAGTGGGGAATTCAAGAATGCATGGGACAGACATAAGACAATTCTAGTGGGGGTAAGAGGAAGTAGGCTGTTGGTTAACTAAGATCTGCAGCTTATCCATTAGGTAGGAAATGGGAAGACTAGGTGGGCCAAGTGGTCCTTATCTGCCAGCAAATTCTATGTTTCTATGTTACTTAATGGGTAGATTGCAATCAGTGAAACTTGGAGAAACCTTATTCCTCCCCATTACCACCGTGTCCCCAAAGGCTCCGTCCTTGGCCCACTATTGTTCTCCATCTTTCTAAATGACCTTCCTCTACCTGCTCAACTGGTCCATCTACATGTATGCAGATGACACGGCCCTGTTTTCTCTGGATATTCTCTCAGAGGAGTTAAGATCCAAGCTCCAACCTGATTTTGGCTTAGTCCAGATATGTTTCAGGTCAAATCAGTTATCACTAAATGCTAAAAACAGTTTCTATGTGCTTTGGCACGAGGACAAGGCTTTCTAATCTCCCGTCCTTCCCTCCTTCCACATCCTAGATGGGGACACAATTGATGACATGCTCTCGTTCAAATACCTTGGTGTCTGGTTTGATAGTGACCTTCCCACAGCACATAGAATGCATATACAAATAACTACCCCAAGCTTGGTGCCCTTTATAGGAACAAAATCTGCATCCCTCTACCTGCCCACTGAGATATCCTTGCTAAGATGATTCTCCCCATCTTTGATTATTGCAACATAGTCTATGGAGCTGCCCCGAGGTTCACCCTGGCCAGACTGGACTCCCTCTTCCACTCCTTCTGCCATTTTGCTCTGAACTTCTCTCCCTGCACCCACCACTGTGCTCTTTACTCTGCTGTTTTCCTCCATTCCCTTGAGGATCTCAGCATAACCCACTGCACCATCTTCACTTCCAAGTTCTGATTGTCTTCCCTTCCTCCTTATCTAAACCCCCTTCTCTCACCTACCACCCACTCCTCCTACTCCCTCCGCAATCCTGGCTTTCACTCCTTCCATCTCATAAATCACTTGCTGGCCAAGCTGCCTCCTCATTTCGCTTTCTTAAACTTTGGAATTCTCTCCCCCTACTCATTCACTCTGCTTCTTCCAAACACTCACTAATCTCTCTACTTCACATCCACACCACCCCCTCCTGTCACTGTCCTTAGCTTCTGGCCCTATGATTCACTCAACTCTTCCCCTGCTCTCTTCCCCTACTACTCCTGTCCTTTCCTACTGCCTCGCCCCCTCCCCTCCCCTCATCTCCCCTTTCCTCATCCCTCACTTTGCTCTGTCTCCCCTATTTTTCCTCTCCTCGTCTTCTCTTCCCTTATTTCCCAACCTGCTCCCCAATCCTCTTGCCCTGACTCCAGCCTTATCCTCCTACCTAGCACCCTGCATTTAGTCTCTATTTCAGTTCCCATTTGTATTGTCTGCACTTCTACCTTGTTTCCTACCTATATAGAACTGGGTTTCAGTTCCTTCTGCTCCAGCTACCCATATGTATTATACAATACCTGTATATTATCGTGCTTCTTGTCTAACAACCCATGTTGTATTATTATGATTGTGTCTCTGCCTCATCTGCTTTTTAGCTGCACTATTTCCTTGTACTCTTCCTGCATCTGTTTGTAAATACTGTATATACCATCATTATAACTGGGGTACTCTGTCTCACCATATTGTACATACATATTTTGTTATTCTTGCATCAAACCCCTCTCCCTTTCCCCCCAGGACGCATCTGGAAATGAGCTATTTAAGGCTCAGTATGTCTTTCCTGGTGAAATGAAATGCTATAATAAATAAATAAATAAAGGAATCCCTGTGTTCAGAGAGTTACCAAGAATGTATTCAGATACCTTGTAAACAGAAGATCTGCCTCATATTTTAATAAATGGGACAAAACAGCAATCTCGTCATTTCTAGTATCTTCTGCTTCTTCACTGTCACTGAAAGAAAAACACAGTTAATACCATTTAGAATTATATGACATTTTTTTTGTTGTACAACAATGCTTTTAGCCATATTTGTTCCTTTTACAAACAGATAAAGGCCCGATTCACAAGCCCCTGAATGGCGCAGGGTGCAGCTTTTGCCAAACGATGCACCTGGAGCAATTCAAAATGCAGCCTGTTGTGCACCAAAGGGGCTTGCACCATCCTTGCAGCACAAAATGGGCTGGGGAGCCCACTAGACCACCAGGAATATAATTATTTTAATAAAAAGGGTATCTGAGCTTGGGGTATGCAGACCACCAGGGATAAATAATAAGTTTAACAAAGGGCATCAGGGCTGGAGGGCCCACTAGACCACCAGGGATATAATTAGTTTAATAAAAGGGGATCAAGGCTGGGGGGCCTGCTAGCCCTAGGAACATCAAAGATTGGCGCACTGCCATCCTGCAGCTTGCAGCACACCATCCAGATGTGCCATCTGTTTGGCACATGGTCACAGTTACCACAAGCTGTGGGTCTTTGCTGCCGGACCCTACCTGATAGTGAAATGGACGAGGGTCCCTGGCACACCGACAATTGGTGCAACCTGCCTTTGGTGCAGCTTACTCTGAACTTTGTGAATCAGGCCCAAAGTATTCATTCCAAGTTGCTTTATAAGTGCAGCTCCCAAGAAGGCTTGTAGGACTGAACAATCGCAAAAAAATAAACACATTACAATAAAACTGATTTTCAAAATAGCATAACACAACTATCATTCATAATACATATTAAAATATAAAGTGCAAAATACAGACAGGAATTACTTTAGGAACCTCAGATGCCAAAGATAAAAGTTAATTTTTCGCTAAGATTTAAAGGAGTCAACAGATCCAGCCTGCTGATTCGGTAAGGGTAGAGCATTTTATAAGGTGTGTGATGACCATAAGTAGTCAATTTAATACCTTTTTTTGAATCAAACAAATAAGTTTTAGCACACAAACCACATAGGGCCCTTCTTTTTTACCTTTGTAGACCAGAAAGCTTGCTTACCAAAGCAGGGCAAAAGAGCAAATCAATTACCATAGTAATATTGTTTCTTCCAAGGGATCCCTTACTATGCTTACTGTTGCAATCAGCCTGCAGGTCTGAGCAGCCCCAGAGAGTGAAATTTTATGTCAATTAGGGAACGATGGAATGAAATTCAAATCTCTGCTGCATGGTCGTGCTCCACCCCATTCTTCAACATCAGATTTATTTCAATAGTCAGGGGAGCATTGACCACTAAGTTCACTAAACTAAGTGCAAGGAAAGAATGTAAGGGGACAAAAATTGGAAAACTCCAAAAGATTGGTCCCACATGTCAAGCTCTATGACAGACTAAAGTTATGCATCAAAAACAGTCAAAACTGATTGTAGGCAATGCAAAAAGTAATGCTCGAGCAAAATTAAAAGCTGAAACAATTACTGATTCTTGGAGAACTTTTTCCAGGTTCTGGAAGGGGAGATAGGGTAGGTGTGTTAAGCATAGTGATGGACTCCTTGGAAGAAACGATAGTTATGGCAATTTTTTTCTTCAAACCCCAGGAATCCCTCAGTATGCTTACTGTTGCAGACAATAAAGCAATACCTTGGGAGGCTGGGTACAGAACCTATTTAGGGAAGAGATTCTGCAAGACAGCAGTGCCAAACCTGGCATCCCTCCTGGACTGCACATCCAGACAACAGTGCTTTGTAAAGGTGTGTGCTGTTTTCCAGGTAGCTGCTTTAAAGATTTCTAGCAAGGGGACATCCCTTGCAGCTGCCACGGAAGCAGAGGTGCCATGCGTTGAGTGTGCCCTGAGGCCTTGTGGTGGTAGTTTGTCAGCTTTGCTGTAACAGAACTGTATGCAAGAGACTATCCAGTGAGTAATAGTTCTCTTGGAAGCTGCCCTACCCTTTCCCAGTTCACCATATGTGAGGAACAACTGTGAGTGGGAAGATCTGAGATCCTTAGTGTGGTCCAGGTAGTAAGTCAATGTCTTCTTAACATCCAGGCTGTGGAGTCTGTGCTCTCCAGGGCTGGATTTTGCTGTAAAGAACACTGGAAGGGTGATGACTGGTTCAGGTGAAACTCAGACATCACCATATGGAGAAATGTTCTCTTAGTCCTTAGGACTACCTTGTTCTTGTGAAAGATTATGTAATTCAGATCTGTGCAGAGGGCCTGCAACTTGAACACTCTTGTGGCAGAAGTTATGGCAACCAAGAACACTGTCTTCCAGGTGACATACCTCAAATTAGCATTAACCATGGGCTCAAAAGGGGAGTCCATAAGCTTCGCTATGCACAGGTTCAAATCCCAAGGAGGGGTTGGGTCCCTAACCGGGGATGCAGGTAGGAGCTCCTTTAAAGAACCCCTGAAAATGGGGTGTGAATGCTGTTTTCATTTTCCTGCCGAGGCATAGGCAGATACAGTAGCTAGGTGTACCTTAAGGGTTGAAGGCCTGAGGCCCAAGGCCAGAAGGTGGACCAAGTAGTCCAGGAGTGTGGGCAGGTCTGCCTGCAAAGATTGAGCTGCTTAGGGGCACACTACAGAGAGAACCTTTTCCATTTGGAAGCATAGGTTTTCCTAATAGCTGGCTTCCTAGAGACCCGAGGACTTTCAGGACTTCCTCAGAGAGGTGAAAGTCAAAATACTGGAGCTCTTCAAGAACCACACCTTGAGGTGTAGTGACCTGAGGTTTGGAAAGGTGACTCTACCCTGGGACATGGTCAGCAGATTGTGCCCCAGAGGTAGGTGTATGGGCTGCTTGATGGAGAGGGCCAAGAGGAGGGAGAACCAGATTTGTCTGGCCCAATCCAGAGCTACCAGTATCATGGTTGCAGGTTGACTTCTCAGTCTCAGTAACACCAACAGCAAAAGAGGGAAGGGAGGGAAGGTGTACAGGAACCTGTCTGACCAGTCTAGAGTCAAGACATCCACTGGCATCAAGCCAACTGCTGGAGGCCTGCAACAAAATGGGAAGATGGTGATTTTCCCTGTAATCAAACAGATCTATCTCTGGTGTACCCCACCTTCTGAACCCAGTGACCAGTACCTGCTTGCTCAGGGTCCTTTCGTGATGCCCCTGGCTGATCCTGTTGAGGGAATCTGTCAAGACATTGTCCTTCCCTGGTAGATGGACTGCTGAAAGCTGCACCTCCATGGAGTAGGCCAGATTCAAGATCTTCATGGCTTTGCACACAGCTTTGAGGATCTTGTGCCTCCTGTTTGTTGATGTAATACAAGGTGGTGGTGTTGTCTGTCCTGATCTGAACTGACTGAACCTTGACCTGGGGAGTGAAAGACTAACATCAGGAAGACTGTTCTGAGGAGGTTTATGTTCTCCTGGGATTCCTGGGGGGACCATGCTTTGCTTACTGCCAGGTCACCCAGGTGAGCTCCCCAGCCTAGGAGGGAGGCATATGTTAGAATAACTGTGGGAAACCACTGCTGGAAGGGCACTTCCTCTCTCCCTGAGGTTATCTTCTTCCTTCCACCACTCCAGAGATCTTAAGAGAGATTTTATCACAGGCACCAGCCTTGAGAGGGGGAGTCTCATTTTTGGGACCAGTGGGCCTTTAAGTTGTACTGGATGTCTCTCATTTGAAATCTGGCCCCTGCCACCAGAAATGTGGAGAAGGCCATATGGCCTAACAACTGGAGGAAGTCTCTTGCTGACCTGGGCTGACCAAGGACAAATGTCTTTACCAGATTTATAACTTTCCACCCTGTCCTGAGGCAGAAAGGCCCTCCCTCGGAGGACATCCAACACTTGAACTGACTCTATCTGGGACTTTTGGGCATTTATAAGAACCCCAGGCCCTCCAGGGTGCTCTGGGCAAGGAAGAGAGAGGCCTTAGCCTGCTGGTGTGACTTTCCTGAGACCAGCCAGTCATCTAAATAAGGGAAGACCTGTACCCTGTCTTCTGAGGTGTGCTGCCACCACAGCTAAGCACTTTGTGAGTATCCTGGGAGCTGAGGAGAGACTAAGGGAGGGCTGAGAACTGGTAGTGACCAGTTCCTACCCTGAACCTTAAATACTTTCTGCAGCTAGGTCTGATAGGAATATGAAAATAGGCATCTTTCAAGTCCAGAGAACCAGCCCATCCCTTTGTTGAGGGGATGGTATCACTGCAGCCAGGGTTACCATCTTGAACGTTTCCCTTTTAAAGTGTTTGCTCAGATATCTGAAATCCAGAATGGGTTCCCACGCCCGATGTTTTTTGTTGGTGAGGAAGTACCTTGAATAAAGGTCCTATCTCCACTGAGAAAGGAGGACTTTTTCTACTGTTTTTGGCTGGAGCAACTTTCTGACCTCTAACTACAGCAGGATCTTTTCTGTTGGAGTGGGAGATGTGAAGTTTCTGTGCACCTACAGTCAGTGGAACTTTTGAATGGCAATATAATTCCAGGACCCACTTGTCTGTGGTAATGTTTTCCACTCCTGGAAGAAGTGAGCCAGCCTTTCCCCTGCTGACAATGGATGGGCAACTTGGACCAACTCATCAAGAGTTCAGCTTGGGCTGAGCCTGGGCTGCCAGGGTTGGGTCAGCCCATTTGGAGCCTCTCCTTCCCCTGCCTCTGAAGAAACCTCTCAGCTGAGAGAAGTTGTAAGGCAGGAAACCATGGACAAAATAACCCCTTCCCCTACCTCTCCTTCCATGGGGCCTATAGGAAATGGAGGCCTTTTCCTCTGCAGTGTTGCTTTTATAGGTGGCTTTATCCTCCTCCGCCTTTTTCATGTGTGCCTCTGTCTTGTCACCAGATAAGGAGTTTCCCTCACAGGGGAAATCCATGGCCTTTGTTTGGATCTCTTGGGACTGGTCTGCAGTCCTGAGCTACGCAAACCTTCTTAAAGATATTGCATGAGCCATGACCCATGACCCTGGAGGCAGTGTCATTGGTATCTACTGCCATATGAAACTGGTACTTAGTTGCATCCTGGGCTGATTTTGTAGTGTCTGCTAAATCCTGTGCCAGATCCCCATAAGCTTTGTTGCTCATGGCCAGGAGAACTCACAAGCTTTCTGGTACTGGGCAGTGTGACAATCCACCTCTCTCTCTCTGGGCTGTAACAGCTTTCAGAGGTGTTTGTCTTTGGGTATTCGTGAGCCACCAGTTGGTTCACCCAGTACCGAACTCCCCCTTGCACAGAACTGGGAGGTCAAACCTGCAATTGCACAGATCAAAGCCTAGTGGCGTCTCTTTCGGGTGGCAGATGCTAAACAGAGTTTTGTCTCAGCCAGTGGAAACCATTCAAATACCTTATAAATAATTTAGGTCACAGCCACAACTGTTGAGTAAATAAATAGCTTTTTACTTAACAGATGGTCAAAGGTTGCATTACAGGATATTTGTTTAACACAAGAGAATAATACTGTTACAGAAAAAGTAAACAAATATTTTTAAATAACAGATGACAAAAGAAAAAGGCTACTACTGAGATATGCTATTATTATTCTTACCCTTCCCTATCCATAAAGAGAAACTAGAACCTATGCTATCTGTCTGCTCCCATAGACATAGCTAGAAGGGTAAGCTCTAATCTTGGTCTCTCGGATGTCACTTCACCAGCAACTCCAAGAGCAACAACAACCCTAATTACTGTCTTCAAACATGTTATATTCTCTCTTGAGAATAGGTGATTCTTGTTCCCCCTTTGAATGCACCATTTACCATGTATGTGTTTAATTGTCCCAATCAGATTGAATGCCTATCAGTGTCCAATTACATTCATTTTTAACCTTAAGTTTATATTTGAGTGATCCAATCCCTTTAAACTCTACGTGAGTTTGTGAGTCTGTGTGTATATGTCCACTCCCCTTCTTGGTCACTGTGTCTGAGATTTATTACTCAGCCCTTATCTAGATGTTGGTGGACAGTGGAATCCTAGAGTGTGTGTGTGTGTGTGTGTGTGTGTGTGTGTGTGTTTTATCAGACTGCTAAAAATACCAGCTTAAAATCCAAGCCATTAACTCCTTCCTTCCCATTTCTGTCACAGGCAGTATAAGCATATAGGCCACCTGCCTCTGCAGCAGGGAAGCAGAAGTATAAACCTTGTTCCTTATACTGTCTAGACTTCTGGAGTCTTTGTCTGGGGGCTGGATGGGGGACTGAGTCTTTATCACAGGCCACAGCCTGCAACACCCTTTATGGTCAGGATGGGAATAGAGGTACTCAGCATCTGCTTGTTGAGCTGGTACTTTTCAATCTTTTGTCAATGCCAGGGGTGGAGGTCAGGGTCTGCAACAATCTGCAGGTTGCCTTCTTAAGAGGTTTATGCATCAGGAAGAGCAATCTCTAGCTAGGATTAGACCCATCATGTCTAAGAACTCTACTTCATCCTCATTTTCTACAGTCTCCTGGGTGGAGAGGCTGAGTTGTTCACCATTTGCCTCACAAAAGTATAATGTGAGGAAAATCATCGGGCTCTATGGGTTATCCTTCCTCTTCCTCCTCATTAAAGTAGAAATTGGTCCCCGAGCCTGTGGAACTGGTGGGGGAACTGGAACTGGAGGAGGAACCGGCATGTCCATAAGTGACCCTATGGCCTAAAAGACCTGGAAAAAATGTAATGCCTTAGTCATATCCTCTGTAGAAGGCATTTTATGTCTGTCCATTGATGGCTCCTTTCCTTCCTCAGGAGGAGGGGCAGTGATTTGTTTTTCTTTTTGTTTTTCCTCACCATGAGCTATTTCCAGAACCTACTCTGAGGGCCTTTATGTTTACTTTATATTGGGGTTTCCTGTCTCAGGAACCCTAGGCTCTGGGATATCTTAAGCAGACCTTTCCTTCTGCTTACTATGGGAGAAAGGGCCCTTCAGTGTGCTTAGGTGACATAGAGGCAGACTGAGAAGCCATTTCATCTTCTAATTTTTTGGCCCTTTTCTTAGGAGTTTTAGGGCAAAACTTAATGCAAAGCACACAATCTGAAAAAAGGTGATCAAGACCCAGGCACCTTAAACACAACTCATGGCAGTCTACCTTAGCCAGGAGGTTATAGCACTTAACACAATTTTTAAAACCTGTAGACCCTGTTCCCAACAGCAAAAAAATGGAAATTACATACTTACTGTAATTCTTGATCTTCCCGAGTATCTTCACCATTCATCACACTTTGGTCTAGGCCACAGGACTGGACTATGTTCAGGAGTTTGTCTCTTTAAGAATTTTGGAGCTGGGGAGCCGATGACGGAGATGGCACAGGGTACCACGTGATGCCTGGGACTGGCTCAATTCAATGCTGCCCCCAGCTCCTCAGCTTTGTCCACCAGGAAAGGAGGAGAGAAAATAGGGTGAGGGAGGAGGAAACAGCGTTCAAGGGATAGGATCAATAAAAAAAGATGATTTGATACCTTTTATTGGACCAACATAGATGTTACAAAGAAAACTGGTGCTTAAGCTTTCGGATTACACACAATCCTTCATCAGAAGCTAATGACAGTTGTTTTGGAAGAATACATTCTATTAAAGACCAGATCATACATGAAAACAAACAAAGTGATTGTAAAGGTTCCCATTGTCCAAAAACTTACATTTAAAAGTCAACTTAAAAAATACAGGCTGTGAGTATCAGAGAAAACATTCAAAGTTCAAATGTCACCCAACAGAGAATTCCTTCTAACTAAGAAGAGCTCATAAAACATGCTAGAGGTTCATTAAGGACAGGTAGGGTCATATTCAAAGGAACACATTATAAGGTCAAAGTTACAGAATGAAAATAACTCTTTATCTGAGAGAAAACACAAGACACACTAAATTCTATTAAGACAGAACTATTTTTCTCTGTTAAATGGCAGGGAGGGAGGGTTAAAAACTAAAGCTAAAAAGGCTGACTGAGAGAAAGAGTATAGTTATGCAGAGGAACTTACTAGGGCAGGGATGGCCAGCACACTGGGCAGCTCTAGAGATAAAGAAGGGAAGGCAGAAGGAGAGAGCGAGAGAGAGAGAGAGAGAGAGATATGGGAGATGGGTAGTTAGTCCTCCTTCCACTGCCCTCCTTCCCTTCTGAGGCAGAGGGTCCTCAGAGAGGGCATGAAAGCCAAGGTGCCCAATGCTCCACCAGTACTGTGGCCTAAGAAGAAAAAAATTGCCTCTTGAGAATAATGAGTCAAGGTATGGGTCCACCCAGGACCAAATGAGGGGGCGGAGATAAAGTCTGCACTAAGCAGTTTCTGTGCCCCCCCTTTTTTTTTGTTACTCAGGGCCCAGGATGGAGAGATTGGGTATAAAGGAGGTGAGAGAGAGAGTGTGTGTGTGTATGTGTGTGTGTGTGTGTTGGGGGGAGTAGCAGGAGGAAAGAGCAAATGGATCACAGCACCAGGTGATTGCCTTGTGGGCAGGTGTTGGAAGAACCACCTCTCTCCTCTACCTTTTTTTCCTTTTATATACATACCTCCAGAGGAAAGGTAAAAGGAGGTTAGAAAGACAGTAGGGGAAAACCACAGAGGAAACCCATGTAGAGCATGCCTATCTGTTTGACCCAGTGAAGAAAATACCCTCTTGGGAGAGGAGGCTGACCTTGGGAGGGGGACAACCTGTGACCCTCCTTTTCTGCTGTCCCAAGTCCCTCCCTTTATCATTTGACTGAGAGGCCGAGCTAACAATAGCAAAGTAGGCAAGACCCAACCTGAACAGGAAGGCAGGGTTTGCCAAGAAAAAGAAAACACCATCCCTCCCTTAACTTCTACCCTTGTAAGAATCAAACGGGGAAGAAGAGGGGAATAAAGGAGTAAGGGGAGGAGACACTGCCCAGTGCCTGGCCATGGGGGATGGAGGGTGGTTTGTGATGAATGGTGAAGATACTTGGGAAGATCAAGAATTTATGGTGAGTATGTAATTTCCATATCCTACCCAAGTCAATCTTCTGCATTCATCATGCTTGGGTCAGAGTGTTGAGCTGGCAAACCTTGAGGGGAAAAGTCCCCATGGGGGAAAAACACAGGAGGAGAAGGCCCCTTATGGGCCTGACAAGGCCTATGAATGGTCAGGGTCAGGCGGAGACTCCCTAGCCCTGGGAGATGGAAAACACCCCTGCAACTCATGCCTTGCCCTGCGAGAGAAGAAATGCACCCCCTGGAAAGGTGAGGATAGCACCCTACACTGGGCCAATGGTGACAACTGTGACAGGTGAAGCCACACTATCCACCTTATGCAGACTGATGTTCCCACCAGCCTGGAAGCCACCTCATTAGCATCATACATGGCTCTGGAGAGGTGTCTTGCAAGCTTCAGGCCCTGCGCAGAAAGGCTAATGGTTTGTCGGGTTTCCTCACAGTCAGGCATAGCAGCTAGGAGCTGATCTAGCAATGTCCAGAGGTGCCTGGCATAGGCTACCTGGTGAGCCTGATGAGCTGCATTACACAAGAGAAAGTGCACCGCTGAAAACAACCTTCTTCCCCAGTGGTCAAACTCAGTCAAGTCAGACTCTGGGGGGTGGTCATACCGAGGGCAATGATGTCCGGATGGAATATCCAGGAGCTCTACTCCCAAAGAGGGGTGAGACATGACACCTGGAGAACTCACAGGAGTGTAATACCTGTGCATGCAGTCCCTAGGGGCAGGAGCTGGGACAGCAGGGTGTTGCCAGACATCGTATGAAGCCTCTGCGAATGGCCAGGGCCAGGGAGGTATGACTAAGTGGCAGGACTGCATTCCCCAAGGGAATGTCAGTATTGTACGAGCAGGGTTGTGTCCAGCAAAATGGGAGATGTGTAGCTCCTCCAACATCTCCACCAGGAAGTGCTGATATGACGTGAAGACTGCATTAGCAGAGTAATGGAGGGAGGAATCTTCTTCCTCAGTGGAGGAAGTGGGAGATTCAGAGGAGCTAGACTCAGAGGGAGGCAGTGCAGGGGTTTGAGATCTAAAGATGACCTCATTTAGTGCCCTCAGGTATCTGGAAAATGCAGCTGCCGACCCCCTGAACTCATCCCTGGTCAAGGTCCCCCTTGGGCCAAGGAGAAACAGAAGAAAGGGAGGGGGAGGCAGAGGATGAAGAGTGGGAGTAGCCTGGTGAACCTGAGAAGGTCCTCTGCAAGGACTGCGAGATCACGCAGGAGACCCCTCTTGAAGGGGGGGGTTGCCTGTCTCATCCACCTCAGGGTGCCAACAGCAGTTGGGCAAGCTGGGTGGTGCCCTTGGGGGGAAACCCTCAGATAAGGAGAACAGAGCCATACAGAGCATGAAGGGTGGCCCCTGTCCCCACCAACCACAGAACCTCCTCTAAGAGGAGGGGAAGACAAGGAGGCATCAGCACTGTGGCTCATCCCCAAGCTCCTAGAGGCTCCAGGGGTGGAGTGCGGTACCGACTGAGCCCTGCCCCACTAGAGAGACCTGCCCTTTGGAAGAGGTCTAAAAGAAGAATCTAGGCTAGCAGGAGAAGGACAGGGCTGAGTCACCGAGGAGGCGACTGTGGACCTCTCCTTGACAGCATCCCCAGCACCTGAGCCCACCTCCACACCCAAAGAAACAGTGGAGGCAGACTTGGCAGCAGAGATATCGCCGATTCTTGAATCAACACTGAGCCTGGTGCTGCCATCCCCAGAAGTGCCATGATCTGCACTAAGAGAGTCTCCAGTGCCAGAGGTGGCTCCAGAGTGCTCAGGGGAGGTAGCACTGTGGGCAGCACTGAGGGGAGATCCCACAGGCTCCAGACCAACAGAAGGCTTCGGGATGACCTGGGAAGCATCCAGGGGCTCCTGAGAGTCAGTCAGGATCATCCCGATCTTTGCTCTCCAAGGTGGAGAACAAGATCAGGGAGATCTCCAGGCTGGCTACACCCTGGATCCTAGGCCCTCTGGCACTGAGAGTGATGTTGAAGGGGAGCCCAGGTGCACGGTCAGCACTGCCTCACTCACCAGTGCTGGAATCAGCATTAAGAGCTGAGGAGGCACTGGGCTGTGGCACCGAGGGGACTACTGGAGCAGGCCACAGCATATAGCTGTGGCACCACACCTGGGGTCATCCGAGTCCCCTAGGAGACACCGGACTGTGGAGGGTGCTCAGTCACCCCCATTGGAGGAGGACAACTGCCCCATCAACCCCATGCTATGACCCCTTGTTACAGCAAGATTTGAAACAGAAGGGGTCTTCTCTCCACTGGTCCATATAGAACCAGGGAGGGGGCTCAGGGGAGGAGCCCACAGACCTTGCTTTGGTGTCCCGAGTGTGATGCCGACTCCAACCTTGCCACGTGGATAATAAGGTGCGATAATCCATAGGGGAACAGGCGCCACACTTGGCCATAGCTTAAACAAGAAAACAGCAGTTGTATGGGTCAGATGAGGCCATGGAGTTGCCACAGGGCAACTCCTGTTTTTTTCAGTGACTTTTTAGGCCCAGGACCCAACATCGCCACTGACAAAAAGAAAACAGAAAACAGGCAGAAAAATTAGACACCACACAAACCATCAAACAAAAGTAAAAGAAAGCAAAATTGGTGCCAAGAATGGTGCCGAACTTATGGCATCAAACTACGGCATTGACAAAGCACGGCGTCGAGTAGGCCAAGGCATGGAACTAAGCTGATGCATTTGCTGTGGGACTGCCTTGCTGAGATCCTTCCTTGATGGTGGGAAAAACAGAACTGAGGAGCTGAGGGGGTCTGCATTGGTTACAAGCCAGTCCGCAAGCACCACGTAATTCGTCTGCCTTGTGGGCAGTGCCGTCTCCGACGTTGGCTCCCCTGGCTCCAAAACTTCTTAGAGACAAGCTCCTGAACAGAGTCCAGTCCTCCAGCCTAGACCCAAGTGTGATGAATGGTGAAGATCGACTTGGGTAAGATCTAAGAAAAAAATGAACTACTGAGAAAAACATTTTTTCTCTCTCTTTTTTTTTTTTACAATTAGAAATAGAGAAACACCAATGCACCTCGGTTCCTGGAGACTGGGGACCAAGGCGAAAAACAGCTCCAATCACTGAAAGAAACAACAAAAATAATGTTAAAAAAGGGAAAATGCTAAAAGTAGTTTGAGTGGTTAAAATAGGGAAAAAACCAAAAGAAAATGGAGTTTTCTCTGGTTCCTGGGAACTGCTGAGGAACTGGAGAATACCGCTGAAAAATTACAAAATTAAGCTAAGCTAAACTAAACTAGCAGAGATTCGAAGAAAACCAAAAAACTAAGAAAAATAAAGCAAAAATACATGAAAACTTGAAGCTAGACGAAGAGAGCTTTTCAGGGTGACTTCTTCCTCAGGCAGAGAAATAAATCTGACATTGGATGGCAGATTTGAGCATGACCATGCAACAAAGATTTTAATTTCATTCCATCGTTCCCTAATTTACATAAAATTCCTCTCTCTGGGACAGCTCAGTCCTGCAGGCTGATTGCAGCAGTAAGCACCGTGAAGGATTCCTGGGGCTTGAATGTGAATTATGCTGACAGAACAGAACTGCTGAGTTCATTTCCCACAATTTTCATAAAATTGCAAAATAGTAAGATCATTTATTGAGTGTGCCTTTTATCCAAATTGCACACCTTTTAAAAATCCAGTTTATGAAAGTGTGAAATATGTGATTAGTACATGTTGGCACAACATACTTATACGTACTTGTTTATAAAGCAAAAGGGCAGATATAATGGACCTGGACTAGGATATTTGAAGATCCTGGATTGGGCCCGCTAAATGTTTGCTCCAGGAGCAAATTAGTGCCTGGAGCAAATTATAGGTATATTGGAACATGCTGAAACACACTGCGGGCGCTAAAGGCATGTTCCAATTTACTGGCCAGGCACAGTCTCGATTACACCAGCAATCCCAAGCTCCCTACTGGCCACAGGAGGTGTGTGGTCAAGACGGTGTTATGGAAATTGTGGGAGCAATCTGGTTGTTAGGACCCTCAAAATATGATTGCTTCTCTGGAGCAATCTGCCATATCAATACCTCTACATGCAAATGACTCCAAAGCACCAGGAAGGCGCTATGGGGCCATTTGCTTCCTCATTAGGGTCTCATTACAGGTCAGGAGCAAACTGAGTTTGTGATCCTCCCACAGCACCAGTAGGTGCGCCTACAGCCCTGTCCCTCGTGGTTCAGCGGCCCCTTCCCTATTTGCAGACCTATATCCAGTTGTAGCTCCTGTTGGTCCAGTGGTGCCCCTGCTGCCTGATCACCCGACTGTTATTTATTTTTTTATTTTATTTTTTTATTTATTGAAATAATCAGTAACAACCTTTGAGCGCAACTTGCTCCTTTGCAAAGTTTCCACGTCAGATGGACGACATATACAGGGGACAGGAATTCATTTAAATCAGCTCAAGTGGAGCCTTGTCAACAGGCGTTACATGTTTTAGGAGATACATATGGGTAAATCATGTTACGGTATATTGCAGAATAATTCAAAACATATTGTACAGTTGTGGTAACCTGAAAATAAGAGTAGCATGTTATATTATAGTTCAAAGTATTCACAAATTGGACAGGCAATCCAGGATTAAGGATTGTAACAGGTCAAACATAGTTTAGTAGATTACAAGACATGAAGAACAGATTAATTTAGGTAGACACCCAGCATGGTTACAGTTGGTTAATAGTGGGCAGTAGTTAGTTATATTGAGGAGCCATAGGTCAAGCACACAGGCATAGCTGACCGCAGTGGACAGGTACTACAGTGAGGTGGAGAGGAAACTAGTGTGAGAGCAGAGAGGTGACTGAAGGGTAATTGCTGCTCAGGTTGGGTCAAAGCAGTGACAGACGGAATTTAGGGCAATATTAGACTTGAAGGCCAGTTTGAATTAAGAGATGCTGGGGAGGCTGACTATGCTGGCTGGGAGCTCATTGAACCACTGGACCACCCGATTTGCAAAGGAGCATTGTCCCTTGATAGTTCTTCACAGAGGGGTGGCTAGGACTTGTCGGGTCACATCTTGTGTAGTGTACTGGTTGTGGATGGGCCTGAGGAGGGAGCCAATGGAGGGGGTGTAAGGCCCATGAGCGCTTTCTTGGTTAATAAGAGTGTTTGATATCTGAGTCGAGTTGATAGGGGGAGCCAGTTTGTGAGATCATATAGTATATGTATTTATTTATTTTTATTTAAACATTTGGTAACCGGGAAAGGCACACTGAGCCAAGGCTCATTGCCAGGTGTGACCTGGGGGAAAGGGACATAGGATAAAAAGAAAAAAGTATGCAAGAAACAATAAAAGTAATATATAGGTAAAATACAATCAGGTAACAACATACAATCAATATACAATCAGGTAGTGGGTACTAGTAAGCAGGGATGCAATTATGAAACAACAGAAAGAAACAAACCTATATTTTGGTAGGTGGTGCTAGCAAACAGGATGCCTAAAGACTAATAAAGCGAAAATTATGGTTTGATAGCAGTGAATCTGGAGAGGTACAGTAAGACTGGATCTAGTTGGAACAGAGGGAAGAGCTAATAGGGGATCAGTGAAAATACGTATTGGGGGGAGGGATAGAATGAGCATGGAGAGGTAGAGAGGTGTGAGAAGTGCTAAATTACTGTATTAGGCCAAGAGCAAGCCTACACAATGTTATGGGAATGGGGGGGGGAGCAGGTGGCGCAGTTGGGATTTGATGGAGGTGTGTGAGGATGAGTTTCGAAGGAGAGAAGATTGAGAGTTCCAGAGTGAGGGGAGCCTATAGCAGTAGGTGGATTTGCCTGCGTTTGACGATGGTTTAGGAAGGGAGAAGGAGCAAGAGTCCCTAGAACGTAGGGAGTAGGATGAGGAGAGAGTAGGGGTGAGGTTGACAGAGGTAGGAGTGGAGTAGATTGAACCAGTACTTTGAGATAATGGAGATAGAGTGGGTGAGTTGATGATGGAAGAGAGGGGAGCGATCTCGGGAAGAGAAAAGAGAGCAGTGGTGGGTTCTAAGGGGAGAATTTGAGGTGAAATGGTAGAAGGCGTAATATAGGAAGCCCAGTCTAGTAAGTGTGGAGGTGGGTGTAGTGCAGTAGACTATATCCGCATAGTCAACAAGCATTTGTCAATGCCGAATGTTGCTTGCTTCTATGTGCTGTTTAGGTATTTGAAGTCATTGGAGTACAAATATTGAGATTTCAAGAATCCACGAAGGCATGAGGAACCGCGTAATACACGCCGTGAAACAGTCATTTTTAGGAATTTTTTCACCAAATTTTCAAAATAGCCATTTTAAGACCTCTGCTCATGAACAGTGTCACTGTGATTTTCTTAATGTGTCCCATACATTGAGTTCGCACACCGACTGCGCCTTATCGCGCTACATGGGCAGAAACACGTCTTGGGCAAGATGTGAAAAATGAAAGCTGCACTGCTCATAAGGAGGTGTGGTAAAATGGCAATGTTGAAAATCTGGAGTGAAAATATTGAAAATTTGTGAACTTACGAGCGTGCGTAGGAACTGCGCAACGCATGCTAGTAAAACAGTCATTTTTAAGAATTTGTTCACCAAATTATCAACATAGGCTTTTTGAGAGCCCACCTTATGAACACTGGCAGTGTCGTTTCATTAATCAGTCCCGAAAGGTGATTTCGCGCAGTGACCGCGAAATCACCCTTTGGGCCCGATTAACGCCATGACAGTGCAAGAATTCATGAGGAGGGGTCCCAAAAACCCCATGTTGAAAATTTGGGGCCAAAATTCCAAAAATGCCTGAGATATGCAACAAAGTTGAAAAAACCCTATCTATCCCATTATACAGCTTACCGGCATTTCCTCAGTTCCTGGTCGGCTTTGAAGAGTGCGGACGTGGTTCCTGGTCCACCGATGATCGCTGCGGCCGACTCCGGAGGTGGGTATGGGGTATGGGGGTGTGGGGAGGCAGGGTGCAGTGGGTGGTGCGGGTTGTGGGAGGGGCAGGAGACTACGAGGACGCTTTTACTCACAGGTTTTTTTTTTTTTTTTTAAGAAGACAACGGGACGTTTGCCACGCTGGGTGGGCTCCCAGTGTGGCAGCAGTAAAAGCTGTTTGGGGACGTGGAGCTGACGGGGATTGGGAACCCCATCAGCCAAAAAAGATTTGCCATGCTGGGGTGGGCTCCGCGTGGCACCGGGAAAGCTTTGGGGGCGCAGCCTTGGAGCCAACGGGATTGGGCACCCCATCGTGGCTATAATAGTTTTTGCCACGCTGGGTGGGCTCCCAGCATGGCACCTGGACAGCTGTTGGGGGCGGAGCAGATGGGAGATTGGGCACCCCGCCGCCATACAGTGTGTGGGTGGGGATGATCAGCACGCACTGGCGCGTGTTTTGCGGTGTAGCAGTGGGGAGGGAGAGCTCTGCTCACTGAAGTGGAGCTCTCCTTTCAACTGTATGCCACTGCATTTTGGACTGCTGTCATAAACAGCTGCAGCACTCATTGGGGAACTGGGTCCATGCCTGCAAACACACTGACTGCATTGGAAGACGGGCTGACACACCTCCGAAAACTCGAATGATGGCACTATGTTTCTTGCACATGCGTGCAAGCAACATAAAAATGGGCATTATCATTTTAGTAAATAGTTTGCGACGTACAGGGAGAGGTAGAGAGTCCCGGTTCTGGTAGAGGTTGCCAAGCTTAGGGCAAAGTTTAGAGGATATGGCATCAATGTGTTTTGGGAAGCTTAGTTGTAGGTCTAGCCAGATGCATAAATATTTGTAGGTTGAGACCTCATTAAGAGGAGTGCTGTCCAGGGCGGTGACAGTCAGGCGAGTGGGAGACTTGGCCAATCTTTGAGAGATTCTGAAAGTCATAGAAACAGTCTTTGACGTGTTAATCTTGAGTTTGTTAGACTGGAACCAGGTATGCACAAAGTAGAAATCTTGTTGTAGGGCGGTTTGGATTATGGGTAGATCAGGGCTAGAGGTGTTTAAGTAGGAAGGACATACAGAGCTGATAACAGCTCATTTCTAGATGCATTCAGGAAGGAGCGGGGAAGAAATGCAATAAATAGAAGAATAGAAAGTACGTTACAGAATATATCAAGTAAATGGCAAACAATATAGTGTATCAACATAGGCACAAAGTGCAATACATTGTAGATGTGTTTATTAATATTTAATGCAGTGCACAAAAAAAAGAAAGAAAGCAAAACAAGGCCAAACTGATCTGGGTTCTGTTTTTGTTACAGATGTGCCTATAGGGCAATAGGGTGGACCCTCCAGAAGGGGGTGGAAAGAATGGGCAGAGACCTTAGAAAACTTGCAGAGCAACTAGACAGGCATGGCAGCTGGGTTTCAATGCGAAAAATTTAAAATAATGCACTTATTGCACAGAAACCCAGAGGCAGAGTACAAAATGGGAGAATAGGTAGTGACTGTCTCCAAACAGGAAAGGGACCTGGGTGTAATCACATCTGATGTTCTCAAGGTGACAAGATAGTGCAACATGGCAGTGGGAAGGACCAGGGGGATGCTGGGGTGCACAGGGAGAGGGATCACCAGCAGAAAGAGGGAGGCTGTGTTACCACTGTATAGATCACTGGTGAGACCCCACATGGAGTACTGTGTCCAGTTCTGGAGACCACATCTCAAGAAAGACATATACAGGATGGAGGCAGTCCAGAGAAGGGCAACTAAAATGGTGTAGGGTCTACATCAGAAGCCCTACAAGAAAAGACCGAAGGACCTCAATATGTACACCCTAAAAGAGAGGAGGGAGAGGGGGTATATGACAGAGACCTATAGATACCTCACAGGGATAAATAACTACAGGAGGGAGGTATTTTGCAGAGGAAAAGATGCACAAGAACAAGGGAACATGCAATGAAGCTGGAAGGGGACAAATTCAAAAGAGATGTGAGGAAGTACTTCATCACTGTAAGAGTGGTGGATGCCTGGAAGAGTCCTCCAGTGGAGGTGGTAGGGGCAAAAACAGTGGTGTGCTTCAGGCATGCATGGGTTAGGCACAAGGGAATCTTGGTGGAAAGCAGGTGGGCGGAGGGAGCCGGAGATCAAGTAGGGTCTATGGTGACAGTCTAGGCAGGGACAAATGGGCAGACTAGGTGGGCCAAGCAGTCCTTATCTGCTGTCAAATTCTATATTTCTGTTTCTATGTTTCTAAGTTTCTGTAACTAAGAGCTTGCAAACCAGCAGTCAGCATAGTCTAGTGGTTAAAAAAATTTACATGTTTTGTAAATGGTACAAAAAATTAAAAATTACATACTCACTTTACAGTAATTCTTGATCTTCTAAGAATATCTTCACCATTGATTCACACTAGTTGGTCTGAGCCAGAGGCACTAGGTGGCTGGTGCTGTGGTAAGCAGCGCGCATGCACGACGTTGTGCATCAGCAAACACGGCCGCTAGTTTATGTCGACATCAGCCCCCAACTACCTCAGTATCTTTTTTTCTATAAAGCTTTTTACCTGCTGGGCGGCCTGGGCAGGCTCATTGGTCCTATTACCCACCCAGCTCCCACCTCAACCACAACCGGGACTCTTAGCCCCCCACGGATTGCCTCTGTGGTGGGGCCAGGTGGAGGTCCATCTCCCCACCCGGAGGCATACATCCAGTATATGGGTCCCAGCTGGGCAGCAGTGCAGGACAGAGGGTTGGTGGGCAGCATGTCATGAAGCCCGAGCTGACCACATTTCTTTTTTCTCCCCGAGTTCCCACTAGCCATGGTGGCACAGGTAACACACGCATGTGGAGGTGCACATGCATCCCGGAACCGTGGCTTCCCCCTCCGCTGACCTCAGTCTGCTGCTCATGCATCGACACTGCCAGCAGGTGTCCACTTGATGGTAGCCATGCACCAAGATGACCCACCACTCTGATGCAGGAGAGAAGAGCTGCCAGATAGACACTTGATCCAGTCCTGGCCTCCCCCCCCCGCCAACCTCTGGTGACTCGCGCTCGTTCTTGAACTTGGGTCACTGGTGTGATGAGAGGTAAGGCACATGGTGCCTTAGCCCTCTGCTCCAGTGGGCTGGCCACCTCAGTACATTTTTTACCAAGGAGGTAAGCAGCATAACCTAACAAGTAACTTGTACACTTAACCAAAGGGCATTAGATGGCCCTGGTAGCCTGCGTAAGAAGGGCCACCAAATCCAGTAGCACAGCGTCTTCACATCCCAAACCAAGCACAAGGATTGAAGATCAATACAACCATACTGAACTGAGTCTGAGGGACGGTGGGTGGGGTGTGAATCAATGGTGAAGATATCCTTAGAAGATCAAGAATTACAGTGAGTACGTAATTTTAATATCTTCCAAGAATCAGTCTTCGCCATTGATTCCCACTATGGCTCAGAGTGCCAAGCTCAGATAAAGTCCCCTGGACTACAGCATTTGGAGCTGAGGGGTTCTCTCAGGATAGTAATCCATTCAGGATTGTTCTGCTAAAGGCAGTGCGTTTCCTGGCATGGACATCTAAGGTATAGTGCTTAGTTAAAGTGTGCACTGTGCTCCAAGTTGCAGCTCTGCAAAGTTTTCCAGTAGCCAGAGTGTATCTCTGCCAGGGCTGTGGCAATTGCTGTGGTAGAGTGGGCATGTATGCTGCCCTCCAATTTAACCTGAGCCATGACATTGCACTGGTGAAGACAATTCTCAATCCAGGCAGAAATGCACTTGATTGTAACAGATTGTCCTTTCCAATTAGGATCAAAGTAGATAAAGAACTGTTTGGACTGTCTTAAATCCTTGGTTCTGTCCAGATAAAATCTAAGAAGACTCTTAACATCCAGTGAGAGGAGAGTCCTCTCTCCCCATCATTTTGGAATTTGGCAGAGTAGGTAAGCAGGACCTATGCCTGGTTAAGATGGAACTCTGACACCACTATTGGTAAAAACATAGGGTGCGTATGGAGGACTACCTTGTCCGTATGGAAACCAGTATGCAGAGGATCTGTGACTGAAGCATGGATTTCAGATACTCTACAAACAGAGATGATAGCCACCAAAAGTCTGATTTCAAGTTAAGAACTTCAAATCACATGTTGCAATAGGCTTGAAAGGCTTGTAAATGAGCATATCCAACACAAGATTGATGTCCCAGGCAGCTACTCGCTTTCTGATGGGAGGTCTTGTGTGTGAAATGTCCATGAGGAACCCCTTCAGAAGTGGCAGCTGTGCCAGGTTGAGGGTACCAATGGGCTCAAGGTATGCTGAAATAGCACACAGATGGGTCTGTACTGTGGAATACTGCAGACCAGCATCAGAAAGGTCTAGTAAGTACTCCAGAACCTTATCAGGTGTACACTTGAAGGGGCCCATGTGGGTTTTGGAGCACCAGATGGAAAATCTCCCCATTTGGCTGTGTACATCTCCCTCATGAAAGGCTTACACACAGTCAAAAGTATTTCAGAGATCCTCTGAGATACCTTGTACCTGTTCAATTTTATCTCTTTAGGAAACAAGCCTGAAGGTGAAGGGAGTGTAGGTTGGGATGGACCAGCTGACTCTGTCTCAAGTCCATCCTGAGTGGCAGAGTCCTTGGTTTGCTGACTGCAAATCTGTTCAACAGAGGAAACCATATCCATCAAGGGCAGCAGGGGGCCACTAGAATCATCTTGCTCCCTTGTGCCTCCAAGTTGAGTAACACTCTCTGAATGGGAAGGACTGTAGGGAATGCAAGCCGAACAGATTTTGCTATAGCAGTCTGAATGCATCCTGACAAAAAATACCATGTCCTGGACTTTGGAAGCAGAAATGAGCCAGTTTGGAATTGAGTAGGGACACAAAGGGCCACATAAGGGGTACCTTACTTATCAAATAATGATCTCATGATGTTTCATGCTAGTAACCACTCATGAGGCTTGGCCTGTGTTCAACTGAGCTCATCTGCCAGAGTGTTCTGGACTCCTGGCAGATGGATGGCTTGGAGCAGTATGTCTTGCTCCAGGCATCATTCCCACACTCTCATCACCTCTCTGCAGAGAGGGTAAGAATGTGCTCTTCCTTGTTTGTTCACATAATATATGACATACCTGTCGTGTTTGAAGGAGGACTATTCTGTGGCTGACTTTGTCCAATACAGCTTTCAGACCATACAAAACTGCTCACATCTCTAATATATTTATGTGAAGATGAGTCTCTGATGGATCCCAGGCACCTTGTGTCTGAAGGCCCTGGCAGTGGGCTGCCAACCCCAGCAGGGAGGCATCTGTGGTTAAGAACCACTTTCGGCTCTGGAAGAAAGAAGGGAAAGCACTGGAGGAGATTTACCTCTACTGACCACCACGTAAGGGACTGTACCAGAGCTTTAGTCACCTGAATGAGGTAATGCTGAGGGTAGGATGCTTGCAACCATTGTGCACTGAGCATCCACTGGTTTCTTCTCATGTGTAGGCATGCATGGAGTGGGCTTACACAGTCTTGTGTTTTTTTTGACAGATCATGCCATACGCAATATTGCTTGTAGTCTGCTTTCTGGAAGGAAAGTCCAAGCCCAGGTTATATCCAGAAGAGCTCCTATGAACAGCAGTTGCTTGGAGGATTTGAGTCAAGACTTGTTGAGGTTCAGCAGGACTCCCATGGAAGTTAGGAACTGGGAAGCAGTGGCTACTGCCTGTTCTGTCTCCTGTCTGGATGGGCTTGAAAGTAGCCAATCATCCAGGTACAGGAAGACTTAGAGTCCCAATTTCCTCAGGTGTGTTGCAAGAACTGCAAAGCATTTTGTAAGGACTCCTAGTGTCAAGAAAAGCCCAATGGGCAGGACTCTGAACTGGTAATGCTGTCTCGACATAACAAAATGGAGGTATTTGTTGTGGCTTGGGTGGACCAGTATGTGCTGGTATGCATCTTACATATCCAGGGATGCTAACCAGTCCTGAGGTTTCAGGTAGGGTAGCAAAGAGCCCAGAGAAATTATTTTGAATTTTTCTCAGTCCAGGAGTTTGTTCAGATTTTCTGAGGTCGAGAATGGGGTGCATGACCCCTGATTTCTTTGGAACTAGGAACTACTGGGAGTAGAACCCTCGTCTTTCGTTCTGACTCTGGCACTATTTCCACTTCCCTGTTGCTCAGAAGGCTGCATTGTCCTGTACCAGAAGCTCTGACATGTGAGCTGATAAAAGGGGTTGCCTTCTGGGTGGATAGTTAGGAGGGGCCTGTGAAATCCAGGGAGTATCCCTCTCGGATAATCCTGGGGACCCACTTGTCCATCGTGATGGATTCCCATTGATGGAAATCTAGGTCAGGAGGCTTTCCCCACTGGGGAGGAGGGGTTTGCCTTGGGCAGCTGAGGCAGGACAGGGGCCAGAGCTCCAGATAGTGACACTAGGGGCTTTTGGTGCTTGTGCATTTGGCTTCACCTTCTTTTGAGGCTGGCTGTTATTGTTTTGGGCTCCCATGCCTCTGCCACAGAAGGACTGCTTCCAGGAAGTCAGACGTCTCATGGCAAACCTCACACAGGGCAACTTCAATCACTGCCATTTATTAACCCTTCTTGCGAGAAGAGGAAGAAGCTGAGGTCGAGTGGTGCCTGGACCTGGATGCCGGGGCATGTGTGGGATTGATACTGCTTCTTTTTGTACTTATGGGAACACTGTCTTTCATACCGAGTACTGGACTGCCTGTCATTGGAACCCTTTTCCAGTGGAGAGAGTGAACATGACACAGCCCTGATACCAAAGCAGCATGCTTCCTTCAGGCTCTGTACCATCCTCCATGGCCGTCGACCATCAATACTCAGTATGGCTGAGAGAGAAACTAAGTTATTTAAATGCGGTAAAAACTAAACTGACACAAAAATATCAAATCCTAGTTTTAAACACAAACTCTTAGATGAACTGAATGCTTTTGTCATAAAGATGTGAAGTTCTGACTGCTGCGAGGTGAGCTACATTGTCACTAACGTGCAGTCAATGGTGAGAAAAAAGGAACTGAGGTGGTTGGGGGCTGATACCAAGGTAAACTAGTGACCGTGTGCGCTGACATGCAATTTGGCGTATGCATGCTGCTTACTGTGGGGTATACCGTGTACAAGGTGACCACGATTGAGCACTTACAAAAAGGGTGACTCAGTCATGGCGCCTGTGTACAAGGCTACCAGGCAGGGTAGCAACTAGATATGGGGGGTAGGTTACTACAGTGATGGGATGTCAATGTATATATACACACACACACAAGCGGGGAGAGGGACCAAGTCACGAATGGGAGGGAGGGTATGTGGGGTGTAGTGCGGCAGTTGGCTGTAAAGCTGGCCATGTGGTGTGGTGGGTAGCTGTGGGCTGGGGTTGCAGGAGGGTGCGGGTTCTGGGCACGCGCAGTGTCATTTTTTTAACTTTTTTAAGTTTTACACTCATGACATGCACCCCCTGGATCTGAGGATCCTTAAGGGGGGTGCAGGGGGTGAAGCCCTTGCATAACAAAGAAAATCAGTCGCCGTTTTTCTAGTCACTGTGAGTGTATGTCGCTGTAATTCATTTTCGGTGATGTACATTCGCCCTAACGGCGATTGCTATTCCACGATCGCCATTATGACGTAGAACCTTACTGTGGTATCAGCCCTCTGAAACATTCTGGCTCCTGCTGGGCCCTAGCACCTCTGACTCAGACCCCTAGTGGGAATCAATAGTGAAAACTGATTCTTGGAAGATCAGCTGTTTCCACAGTAGCCATGTGTTCGAGCCCAGTCATTCAGATGATGGCTGGTCACGGTGGTGAGCAGTAGGGTTTTGCTGGCTGCTGGCGGGGGGATGTTATGAGGGGGTCTGCACCAGTGAGTGGGGTCCAGGTGGATGGGAGTGGTGAGGCCTGATTGGGCATGGTGGGTTGGGGTCTACTGATGTATAGGGGCGGGGGGGGGACCACTGGACCACCAGGGCATTACCTACAGGAACCACACAGGTGATCAGCGACAGGGGGGACCATTGGAGTACAAGGACATTAGCCATATGAACCAAATGGGCAAATAGAGATGGGGAAAACTGGACCACCAAGGCATTCACTACATGAACCAGATGGGTGATCAGGGGGTGGGGGCACCACTGGACCATCAGGGTCTGTACCTTTGTACCCCTCAAATGAATCATGGCAGGGCCACTACTGAACCACCAAGGAGGGCAAGGAGTTTAGGGTGGCTGTGGGTGAAATGGCTATAGGACCTTGTTTTGGGAGGTGGTCATTAGCGTGGCACTAACCGCTAATAAGTGCCTTTCCAAATCTACTAATATGCCAGTATGCCTACCTGCAAGTTGTGGTCAGCTACTTTGCATAGATGCACTGCCATGGTTTAGGGCTGCTTGCAAACAGGTTAGCAACTCACTAACAATGCCATCCAGTATGGCATTTTCTACCACTACTTCGCTCTGTGGGCTCTAAGCGGTGTTAGTGAGTCGTTAACCCGTTTAGCGGTCCCTAACCGACTTTCAATATCCTGGCCCTATAATCCATTCCAGCCTTAAAATACTATGTTACTCAACCCAGTTTTTAGAAATTGTGCAGTTTGGCACATTTATAGGGTAAAGAACTTAAAAGTGCACTTTTTTGCACACTACTTGCAAAAAATGCACAAGTGTGAAATTGTAGGTTTTTAAGTCACAAATGTATGCACTTTGCCATTTAATAAAGCCTTTGTGAAATGCATAAAACCTTGCAGTTATGTGTGTATTTTGTAAAAGCTGAGCAAAGCAAAATATGCCTATTTTGGGAAGTGCTGTTATTTATAGAATCCTGCATGCCGAGAAGAAGCTGATGGATCAATGGACTTCTTTTTTTCCTAAAATCTTACGCTCATATCCAAACGAAGGTATCAGATCTGGTTCAGAGCTAGATCCAATTTCCTCACTCTGGGCTGGAGAGAGAGCAGTGATAACATTCTTAGGCTCTGGGGATAGGTACCAGCTGCTGTCCAGCACATGCACTTCCTGTGCAGACCTGAAAATGGCCTTGGACTTTGTGGGTGGCCGCTTGATGCCCTGCCCCCCAGGCAGTCCATCAGTAATCTTGTATTCACTTTCTCCATCCATTCAGCATAGTTCCCACACATCAGCACCTCTCCACCCACCCCGAGTCCAGCATAATACAATCTCTCCTATGTCATCTTCATCAGCTAGGTCACACACCCTCGATGCTCAGTGCAGGCTCCCTGCCACCCTTCATTTACCACAGCTAATCCATGGTTTCTAGTAGGAAGCACAAAGGAGAAAATATGTGCTCTCTGCACTCCTTATACCTTGGTCACTTGCATAGGTGGTAGACCATGCGGATATTTGCATGTAAGGCATGGAAGTGATACAGTAGTTCATTGCAAAAGCTGTGACTGTCATGCACTTGTAATCATCATTTGCAACTACCGTATTTCTTTGAATAGAAGCTGCGGCTCATATGAATTAACAGGTGTTTGCTGCCGTGGCTTCTATTAGAGGGTGGCTTTTATTTCATTAGCTCAGCCCGCTCATTAACCTGATGAGGAGTCTGCTGTGAGGTGCGATACCTTCTACCCCTCCACACCCACATCCTGTCAATCCCAAGCCTGAAAGGCAGCAACAAAAATTATTTTACGGTAAAGGATTTCTTTTCTTAATGCTTTAGCACTTTCATGAGCATTTAAATTGTTAAATTGTTTCTGAGCATGGCAGTACTGAGTTACAGGACTGTAGATAGCATCTGCACGCTGTCTGATAACCCAATGATGAGTCAAAGGGAAGGGGAACACAACCCAATGATGAGTCAAAGGGAAAAGAAATGTAGTCTTTCAGGTATGGGGAGTTTAATGTAGACTCTGCCAGGGGATTGAAGGAGTCTGCTGGAGAGGGGAGAATTGAATCAGTAAGTGATCGAACTGACTGATTAGAAACCACTGCTATAATTAAAGGGCAATTTCTATTTCAAGCCGCTGTTTGAAAGTGCAGCTTGTAATATGGTGGGGGTTTGTAGTGGTGGGCAGCTTCTAATCAAGGAAATACGGTATGTTTAAGCAGGGTGCAAAGCCCCATTTAGCAGGCTAAAGAAAAAAAAAACCTTTTATATGGGACCCAAAGAAACAAGTTAGTATAATAAAATCATAAAGGAGTTCACCTGCTTGCAGCAAGAACAATCTCAACTCTTTTTTGAAAAATGGATTTGCTGAACTCAAACTCCAGTCGAAAAGCCACCTGTAGAGATTAGAAACAAATTCAGGGGAAAATGCATGAAGTCAGCCAATTGTCAAGCAGCATGTACTTCAGACAGAAACTTCCCCAGTGTCATTGCTTTTGTGTTATCCTTGTCCTAAAACGGTGTACCATCAAGAAATTGCCTGCGTGAGTACTAAAGCCAAACGGGATCACTGATGTGTTTTTTTTTCCGTCAAAGTTTGGCACACAGAATACCACTAGAGCAGTTCAAGGAAAACTGCTACTGTGCTCTTGAAAAGAAACATGTTAAACAATGAGTACTTCAATTCACAGCTGAGACAACGTTTCCACTGAAAGAATAGAAGACTCTGAAGTGATTTTCCAACCACAATAAATTATGTGATAGATGGCAAGTTTAAAATGCTGCAGCAATGACCTCAAACTGTCTGAGACTGCACACAGCTGATTATAATATTAAAACCCTAGCACTGTTCCAAATTTCAAATTTCCATTTCTAGCTTGTCTTTGTCTTGGCATGGACTCCACTACCTGATGCCACGCAGATGCATTCTTAGCCCCTATAGGTCATATGAAACTGGGCTTCTGGATTTCATTTTATAAAACCACAGTTATTCTACAGTTCTTTATTGAAGGGCCTTCTCTCTGCAATATGTACATTTATCACTTTGTAAAAGAAACTATCATTTTAGTTCCCCAAAACATATGGGTTACAAAATCGACAGTAAACTGACTACATTACTGGGCTGTTTTTAGTCTGGACATTTTCTGATTTGGCCTCTCTTTCACCAGGATAGGATACAGGGCTAAGTTATATATTTTTTTTTGCTGTGACCAGATCCCCCTTTCCCTCTCTTACTGTCCCCAGTCATTAGGGTTGCTTTGGGAACAGCTTGAACAAGAGGATATGCAAGTGGCTGTTTTGCAGTTGATACTGGGGAAGCTTCACTGTTGGCTGGCCAAGGCTCCCACTGGAGCTATGTGCCTCCCCTCCACAATGCACTTGGGCCCCCTGCCAGTACCAGAGTGGGGCACCTGAGTCAACATGCAAAGCAGGGTGCCAGATAACCCAGGTGGCACCACACAGCGCTGACGCTGCCATGCAATTGGGCTGTCAGTAGACCTCAGTTCACTTTTGTCTAAGGATGGGCTGTGTAAATTTATTGGGTGCTGCTGAGAAAAATGCACTGGATTCAGGCTAGGTTCATTAAATTGGTAGCTTTAGGGTCACTCCTGTAAAAGAAATTAAGTCCCCGAGCTTACAGGGTTAACAAAACAAACAAATAAATACAATTGCCTACTTTTTGCCATTTTTGTCCACTCATTTGTATAGCTTACAACTCTGAACAATGTAACAACACTGAAAAGAAGCATGCAAATCACTCCCCCGACACACACACACACAAAACAGGGTAGTTAGTGAGATAAACATTAAGGTAGAGAAGTCAACAGGGAGCAGGACAGGGGTCAATGGAGAAAAAGGCAAAGACAGTAAGGGCAGGGATGGGGTTAAAAGGGGTAAGGCTATCAAAAAAAGGAGGGCAATGAGTACCAATGCACATAGTCTGAGTAACAAGCTCCATGAAATTAGTGGCCTTGATGGAAGAGGGACACCTGGATTCTGTGGCAGTAACAGAAACATGGTACACAGACAACCATAACTGGGATGTCAACATACACAATCTACAGGAGGGACAGGGAGGGGTAAAAGAGGAGGAGTAGCTCTGTACTTAAGGGAAGGGATCAAAGCAATGGAACTAAAGGGCAAACAGGAGAGGAGGCACTGTAGGTGACCCTGGGACACAGGAAATGTTACCACAATCCGTACGGGGGTTGTATACAGACCTCCCCATCGCAGGGGGAGGAAATGGACAAGGAAATGATAGAAGGCATCCTTAGAATGGCAGAAAAGGGGGAAATACTGTTGATGGGAGACCTGAATATGCCAGATGTTAACTGGAGAACCTTTGCTGCAGCCATCTAGCAGGGTAATTCTCGATGGCCTACAGGGGGCATGCCTCAGACAGCTAGTGTTGGAACACATTTGAGAGGAAGCAATCTTAGACCTGGTACTCTCAAACAGGGACGGAGAGAGGATCTCAGATTTAGAAGTGAGTAGCTATCTGGGAACAAGTGACCACCAAACAGTGTGGTTCACGATAAACACAGCCGGAGAGTCAAATCACACAAAGGTGAGGGTATTGGACTTTAGGAGGGCTGACTTTGGCAAAATGGGGGAGTGCCTCAGAAAAGCACTAGCACTAGCAAATGGGCAAGAAGGTGGGGTGGAGGAACAATGGGGAAAAAATCAAAGCTGCCATCATGGAGGCAACAAGCCTTTGTGTGAAGAAAATAAACAAAACAAAGGAAAAAAACACTATGATTCCCAAAAGAGGTGGCAGGGAAGGTTAGGGAGAAAAAGATAGCATTCAGGAAGTATAAGGAGACAAAGAAGGAGCAGGACAGAGAACTGTACCAGTTAAAGCAGAAGGAAGTGGGGAAGGCAGTCAGAATAGCAAAGGCCCAAACTGGAGAAAAGATAGCCAACTCAGTTAAGAAGGCAGATAACACCTTTTATAGGTACATTAGGTAGCGAAGAAAGACCAGAGGAGAGATAGAGAGGCTTAATAAAGGAAAGGGGGGTGGGCAGAGGGTGACAGTGACAAAACAGAGATACTGAACGAATACTCCTGCTCAGTATTCACAAAAGAAGAGGAGGGGGACATACCTAAGCCAAATAATAGAAGCACACTGGATAGGGGTGTTGATACCAGTCCATTCACAGAAGAAAGGGTCCTGAAAGAACTCCTAAAACTGAAGGTGGACAAAGCAATGGGGCCTGATGGAATTCACCACAGAATTCTAAAAGAACTAAGGGGAGATCTAGTGGCACCACTGACTACCCTTGTTAACAAATCATGGGAGGAGGGTGTGGTACCTGAGGACTGGAGGAGGGCAGATGTAATTCCTCTTCACAAATGTGGGAGCAAGGCAGAGGCAGGAAACTACAGACCTGTTAGTTTGACCTCAGTGGTATGGAAAATGATGGAATCACTTCTGAAAGAAAGAATTGTTGAGTATCTAGAGGCCAGTAGGGCACAGGCCCCAAGGCAGCATGGATTCACAGCAGGAAGGTCATGTCAGATGAATCTATTAGATTTCTATGACTGTGTGACTAAAGTAGCAGACCAGGGAGTGGCTGTGGGCGTGGCCTACCTAGACTTTAGCAAGGCATTTGACACAGTCCCACACAAAAGATTGTAAACAAGTTAGCCAGCCTGGGAGTGGGTCCCAGGGTGGTAACCTGGGTTAAAAATTGGCTGGACAACTGGACACAGAGGATAATAGTAAATGGAATCCACTCCAAAGAAAGGGGGGTTACTAGTGGGGTACCACAAGGTTCAGTACTGGAACTGGCCTTCTTTAATGTCTTTATAGGTGACATTGCAGAGGGACTAGAAGTAAAGGTACACCTCTTTGCAGGCGACACAAAGATCTGCAACAGGATTGATACACGGGGTTGGAAAGGATAGAAGGGACTTGGCAAGGTTGGAGGAATGGTCAAAAGTATGGCAGTTTAGATTC
The DNA here is from genome assembly GCA_016271365.2 of Neoceratodus forsteri. Lineage (NCBI taxonomy): Eukaryota > Metazoa > Chordata > Ceratodontiformes > Ceratodontidae > Neoceratodus > Neoceratodus forsteri. The sequence continues at coordinate 1,211,194,793 of CM028129.1, read as the reverse complement.
AATGCAATGAAGTGCAAAGTAATGCACCTGGGAAACAAAATCCCAAGGGAAGAGTACACAATGGGGGGTATTAACAACAACAAAAATGGAAAGGGACCTGGGGATAGTCATAACAGATGACCTAAAGGTAGGCAAGCAATGTGAGAAGGCAGTAAGGAGGGCTGGGGGGATACTGGGATGCATAGGGAGAGGCATCACCAGTAGAAAATAGGAAGTTGTTATCCCTCTGTACAGATGGTTGGTGAGACCCCATCTGGAGTACTGCATGCAGTTCTGGAGACACCATCTCTGCAAGGACGTAAACAGGATGGAAGCAGTCCAGAGGAGGGCAACTAAAATGGTGCATGGTCTGCACCAGAAGCCATACAAAGAGAGGCTAAAAGAGCTTAATATGTATACCCTCGAGGAAGGGGGACATGATAGAAACTTTCAAGTACCTCAAGGGAATCAACAAAGTCCAAGAGGGTAGCATCTTTCAGAAAAAGAGATGTGCAAGAACAAGGGGGTACAATTTGAAGACAGAGTGGGGATGACTCGGGGGCAATGTGAGGAAGAATTTTTTTCATGGAGATGGTGGTGGACGCATGAAACGGCCTTCCTGAGGAGGTTGTGGGGTCAAAAACAGTGGGGAAATTTAAGAATGCATGGGACAGACATAAGGCAATTATAGTGGAAGGTGGGAGGAAGAAGGCTGTTGGTAAAACTAGAATCTGCAGCTTATCCAATAGGTAGGGAAATTGGCAGACTGAGTGGGCCAAGCAGTTCTTATCTGTCGTCAAAATCTATGTTTCTATGTTTCTAATCTGAATTTTATGCCTCATTGATTTTTTAAAAATATCTTGCCATACATTGGTAGCACATTTCCTCAGCTGTCTACCTGGCTACACAATAACTGACATACATGTATACTTGTTACAGTGTTTTTTTTTTATTAATTACTTGTACTGTGATTTTTATTGTACATATTTATGCACCTGTTTTTGTCACTTTGTTATTGCTGTTTCACTCTGTTGTATTCCCTCCCCAACATCAGACCTGGACAAGAGCCCAGTGTGGCTATCTTGGGCACCAAATTTTAAGTAAACAAATAAAAAATGAAATGAACACAGCATGGTGGTATGCTCACATGCACAGTTTGGTATAGGCTACTTTATGATGGCATACTCAGCTGGTAAAATGACTGGCATAGAGCATGCTCAGTAGAGCACCATGGCATGGGCAGACAGCCATGTTGGTTGTGGTGGTTGCCACCTTACAAACTGTCCCATTTTATAAACATTGAACTCCTTGGAATATACCCTAGTCTAAAACGTAGACCCTAAAATAACTTACCCACAAAAACAGTTTTGTGTCAATGCTCAAAATTCAAATGAGCAAGTAGCCAGTTCTTAGACTATAACCTGTATGCAAATCCATGACAATTATTTGGTTAGAAAATAACCTTTTAGGGTTCTAATTACAAATAGTTCTAATTAGAGTGAGGTAAGGTTAACCTATCCTTACTATTGATCTTTTGGAGGGTCCAAATACAGCCCAAAGAGATTTTAGCCCACAGCTCCTAAGATAGGTCACTGGAAAAAACTTCCACTAGATGTTGTTATCAGTGATACCAGGAATACTTTCAAATACCGTCTTTATAAGTTAATCAATTCTGGTTATAAGCTATCCTATTATTCGATGGCTTAATTTAAGAGCATCATGGGATTCAGCCTCCTAGCTGTTTCCCATACCTTAGTATGAACCTTAGTATATTTATTTTTATTAAACATTAGAAAAAAAAATCCTGGTCTCTGACTGGACCAGAGCCACTCACATAACATACAAGGTTTATGAACTATTGCCTGGTTAAAAACAAAGAATTTGGGCAATAGTTCATTAGAATGGGCAGTAGTTTCTGATATATTACTTTTCTAATCCTGTCAGCCACCCTAACCCACTTGGTCAAAAGCAAGAGATAGCAGCTGGCAGTAGAGGTGATAGATGAGGAAATACCAGGCTGCTGTCTCAAGACTGTCAGGACAAGGGTCACTTGGATTGGAGATGGGGTGGGGGGAGGTCAGGGATAGGTACTGGGAGGGGAATGGACCACTAGACTACCAGGTACAAGTGAAAAAAAAATGAGCAACTGATGGAAGCAGACAACCACTGGTACCAGGAAAAAATAGTTTTTTTTTAATCTAGGACCAGGGGGTATGGAGGAAGGAACCACCTGCACCAGGGAATTTTTTTTAATCAAATGACAAAGGAGGACACAACTAAACTACCAGGGAAAATGTTATGAAAAAAGGAAGAGAATCACTGGCACCAACAGTGTTTTCAAAACTGAATGTCATAACTGGAATGGACTATCATAATCACATCCCCACACCAGACCCAGGAAAAAGATAAGAATGCAATAAAAATTTAGTGTATGGGGGGGAGGAAGCATAACTCTGGAAAGGTTTATTAAAACTGATATTGACCAGTTCTCTTGGGATATTGTGGAAAATATAAACCCCTTGGAATGAACTGTTGCCTTCTACCAGTCATATTGCCCTCAACCTTCGGCTTTGAGCAAAACAACTATTGTCAGACAACAGTTCATCCCTTGTGGTCAATATTTTCCCACTATATCCCTCACTTCCAGTCAATATTTATATACTGTTCCCCAGGTGAATAGTGGATTACCCAACTCTGCTTAGTAACACTGGGTAGCACCACCAACATCATCTGCAATGTTTTAAAATGTTCTGGTTGCATAATCAATATCCACATGGGTTATAGTAATCACCCCCTGATGAAGAGGCAGGAAGCCTCCAAGTGCCTGGGTTCATGGTACCTGGCTGACCTGGTAAGTAGACCTGCTCACATTTTAATTTGGCATTTGCATTTGTTTTGTGGTTTCCTTTGGGACATTTCAATCAATCAATCAATCAATATTTAGCCAGGTGAAACACCATTGAGCAAGCTTATTTTTAAGGAGGACCTGGTAGGTACAGAATAAATAATACAGTAGCACAATAGAATATAGCACAAATGGGCACAGTAATATAATACATAGCAATAAAAACAAGGTACAAGGATAATCAATGAAGCCCAGTCGTAAGGTGAAGCCTCATCCCAGTGAACAGTACTGCAGAGAGGTAGAAGCAAGTCAGCACCAATGTGCCGAACTAGTGATTTTAGACACTGATAGCTCTAGTAGAGCAGAGTTGATGCTAGTGACAGTGCAATCTGGGGGCTCAGCAGTAAGTAGAAAGCAAGGATGAATCCAGGAACATGGTTTAGGGTAATTCTAATGAGAGGATAGAAAGTGTAGAGGGTTGACTGTAAGAATAGCAATGTATGGCTACAGTTTAGCGACAGGGAGGGCACTGACAAGGCTCTGAGAAGTATCTCGAATAGAGTGACTTGAATTCCGCAAAACCAATAAGATGCACCAATTTTATGGATTTCTGCATGTTGTTCCACAGCTGGGGCATCACATGGCTGAAGGAGGCTCCGCCAAGACAGGAAAATACTTTAGGCACAGCTAGTGAGATGTACGAATGGTTTCTTAAGGCATAGTTTCGTAGGGTGTAGGAGGACAGACAGTCAGAAATGTAGGAGGGTAGCATCCTGGATATAAATCTATAGGTCCACAGTATAGCATTCCTTTGCCCCCTGAACGTAAGTGAGGTCCATCCTACCATGGAATAGAGTACACAGTGCTGGGTATTATATGCCACACCTGAGATGAAACGTAGGGCCCTATGACAAAGGGTGTCAAGCTTAGATAGGGTGGTTTTGGGGACTTGGCCATACAGGAAGTCTGCATAGTCCAAGATAGCTAGGAATGTGGTTTGTATTAAGCTTTTTCTGGCCTCTTGGGTAAGCAGATGCTTGATTCTAAAAAAAGTCAAATCCTCTGCCCAAGTTTTTTTGAGAGCTCATCTATATGATCGGCAAAAGAAAATCTGTTGTCAATCCACACACCTAGGTACTTGAACTTGGTCACGTAGTCAAGTGACTTGCCAAGCAGGGTGGTGATAGTGGGAATATTGATGTGCTTAAGGGAGTTTATGGACTTGGTCACTGGGGATAACAGCATAGCCTTGGTCTTTTTGGCATTCAATAGGAGCTTTTGACTCAGGAGGTTTTGTTGCAGTATAAGGAAATCTGCTTGCAAGGCCGTGCAGGCACTTTCGGGAGTAGGCCTTGCAGTGTAAAGGACTGTGTCATCCGCAAAGAGATGTACACAGGAAAGTTTGATTCCACGGTCGATGTTGTTGATATAAAGTGAGAAAAGTAAGGGCCCCAAGATGGAGCCTTGAGGTATGCCTCTGCTAATCTGTTTTAGAATGGAGAGATCTCCTACTGCTTTTACTTGCTGCATCTGCTCTGCCAGGTAGCATGAGAATCATTTCAGGAAAGGTGCATCCAGACCAATGTTGCAGAAAGTAACTAAGAGCAATGCATGGTCGACGGTATTGAAGGCCTTGTTTAAGTCTAGGAATACCACACTACCCGTAAAACTTTGCATTAGATTGGTTCCAGCATATAAGTCGGGGTCCCGACTTGAGCCCTGCTAATTCATACTTTTTATTGACCAGATAAGTCGGGTACTGAGTTTTGTACCAAACCTGTAATCAAAAAAAAACCAAAAAACACAAGAACTGAGTTTCGTACGAAACCTGTAATTGCTGACCAGATTTGTAAACTTTCACTTCCGATGTGGAACGCTTGTTAACAAGCGTATAGGATAAACTAGGACTGGCTATTAGCTACTGAACCAAGCTTTAAAATAGGTTTTAGTAAAATAAAATGATGATCAGATTTATAAGAATTCACTTCAGACGTGGAACCTTTATTTTTAAACAAGCACATTTTAAAAACAAAAAATGAGCATGCTCTCAGTCATCGCACAGGAGGGACAATTTTAACTATGATGAGGTAATTAAACATTGAGCAGATTTAATCAAGCAATGTTAATCATTTAACAATTAACATTGAACTGAGGGAGCAGCAATAGTGAACTGAGGAGCGGTGTTAATCATTTATTGATTAAACAATGACGAGGTAATCACATCAAAGTAACGACTGCAATTAAACATCGTGCAGAGTTAATTAGGCAGCAAAGTTCACGTTTTTTGTCCAGAGCAGTCTCTAACAACCACGCGCTAAATCTCGCATATAAGTCGGTATGTTAGACCACGAGTATATTTTAACGCTAGAAAATCCGACTTATACGCGAGTATATACGGTATGTGATTCTTTAAGTCAAAGGCTTTCTGCCAGTCATTTGTGACTTTAGCCAGAGCTGTGATTGTGTTATGGCATGGCCTAAAGCCTGATTGCAAAGGTTTAGTAGATCTGAGGCATCAATGTAGTTTCTAAGTTGGCAATTCACTAATTTCTCCAGCAGTTTTGATAGGGTGGGGAATAAGGAGATTGGCCTGTAGTTATTTGGGTCTCCTAATTTGTAGAGTGGTAAAACTTGGACAGTCTTCCAGACAGAAGGGACATTACCCAAGCTGAGGGACATATTAAAGAGATGCATTAATGGAGCTGCCAGCACTTGGTGACCGAGCTTTAGGGAAAAAAGGGCCAATGAGGTTCGCTCCTGTGCTTTTTCTGGCATTCAGCTGAAGGAGCAGGTCATCCACTTCCTTGTAAGTTACCAGTTGGAAGGAGAAACCCGTGACAGGAGTACTGTGGACAGGAGGAGGGCTTTCTGGTCCTTGTGATAAGAACTCGGTATGCAGGTTATTCACAGGTGAAATGTCAAAGGCCATACCTGTGGTAATAAAATGATTATTAAACTAGTCGAGGATTTCTGCCTTCTCGGTAATGAGGGATCCTTCGTATAAGATCTTGGTAGGGAGAGAACTTGATGAAGCATGTCCTTGAATATCTCTAATGGTTTGCCAGCATTTGGCAGGGCCCTTGGTAAAGGAGTCCAGAGCTGACTGGAAGTAGTTAGCCTTAATGTTTCTGACAAGCTTTGTGCAGTGGTTTCTGGCTGCCCTAAAATCATCCCAATCCAACTGAAGCTTTGATTTACGTGCTTTCTTCCAGAGCTTGTCCCTGTTGAGCAACGCGGACTTCAGTTGATGTGTAAACCAAGGAAGAGACTTTTTCTTGGTATGTGCTTTGATCATGGGGGCATGACTGTCAATAGCTCCATGGACAATGGTATGGAAGGTCTCGTATGCTGTCTCTACTGTCTTGGCTAGGTAGAAGTCCTGTCATGGTAAGGAGTTTTGTAAGTCCAAAAGGAAGGCTTGTGGCACTAAATTATGTAAACATCTCCTGACTGTGAACCTGGAATTAGAAATAGGCTTGGGTGCAGCTCTTATGCAAGCAATAAAGCAGTGGTCACTGAGATCAGTGAAGAAGACTCCAGAATGAGAGAAGAGGTGCGGCTTGCTTGCTAGAATAATGTCTAGTAGGGAGATTTTATTTGGGTTCTTTTTATTTGGATGGGTCACTTCTGAGACAATTTGAGTAAGTCTGAATGAGTCACATAGAGTTTTTAAGGGTCTGGAAGTGTCCGAAAGCCAATCCAGGTTACAGTCACCCAGGATTATGACTTCTGACTGCAGCACACTAAGAGTGTGGGAAAGGTGACTTAACAGTTGAAGCCCTGCAGATGGAGGCCTGTAGCAATCTATGATGTGCAAGACCAAGGTGGTTGAGAGATGGACTTTGATCATGAGGCTTTTAAACTCTTTTGGCAATGATGAAGCGTCGGTAATAGAAACGTATTTTTCCAATATGTAGATGGCAACCTCCCCCACCTCTAGTCCGTCTGTCTGCATGAAAGATATTGTATTCAGGTAAGCCATCCTCAGAGTCCAGGGTAGTGGGCTTGAGCCAGGTCTCAGAAACCACCAGGATGTCAGGTTTCGTGTGTGTAATCCAAGCCTGAATGGCATCTAACTTACTTAGGAGGCTGCACACATTAATATGGAGGATACTTAGACTTTTTAGGTTGATAAGGTTGCAAGGAGCAGAGATAGGTAGAGGGGGGCTTGGGTTCAGTTCGACGCTGCCAGAACAGAGCAGAAGCATGAATAGTATCATTTTAAGGACTCTCAACACAAGCTTAATGGATTGTGCCTGAACCTGTTTTTCTGATGAAGTGGGCAAGGTATATTGTAGTTTAAGCAGATGCCAAGTGCTCCCAAGGTTGCATGTGGAAGTACCCTGGCCTGGTGCCATGGGGGTGGGGGGGAGGTGTGTGCACTGCTTCTTTGCTTTACTTCCTAGTTGATGTTCCTGCAGCTGCACTGACTGGCCCAGCAATCAATTCCTGTTGTGATTGTGTTCTTGTATATAATTACAATCTAGTCAACTGTTTTTTTCCATATTAGTTCTGTTTTAGATTGGAGAGATACGTGTGTGGCTTAAAGTGGCTTAAAGTTGACTGTTCAACCAAATGATCCACTTCATTGGCAGATAGTGGCATACAGAGAAAACTCAGATATATTAGGCATATTATATGTAAGTAATAAGCCACGACAGGATGTGCATTATAGGATTATAATTACTGGCTCTTGCTTTTTACCCTTGAGCAACCATGGGGTTATTTGCCATAATAAAGGAGTGTTTATTACAGCAAACATGTGCACGGTTTCTCTCACTCTGCACATGTGCCCACCGTAGTTCTTCCCCTTGGACCACTGGCCAGCTCAACTTTTCCACTGGAACCAGAACTGCCGCTGGAACTTGGTAGTAAGTGACCAGCAGAAAAAAAATTAATACATTAAAAATGCTGACATTTTGGCTGCAGGCAGAAACAATTTAAAAGCTTTTAAATAACTAAATAAAAATGACCGTGGACTGCACACTGGAACCTAAGTGGACCACAGCCACACAAGAATTATTTTTTTATTTTATATAATTGCTGTGGCCAAGAAGGAAGACCCAGCAGGTATATAAAATAAAATATGGGTCGGTGTGTGTAAACTCAAGGTTTACACCACCCTCGGTGTTAGATGCTATTTATAAACCCCTTGAGCTTCGCTCTCGAGGTTTATGTGGCATCTAACCCCCTGTGTGTGTGTCAACTTCTTAGTGCACACACCAACTCATACTTTATCCTATAGAGAATAACTTTTTCCCATAGGGAAATCTGTGGTGTAATTTGCTGTTATAAAGGAGTGTTTATAATGGCAACCACATGCTGGGTTTCCCTCGCTCCATGCATGCGCCAGCCGTAGCTCTTCAACTAGGACTGCTGGCCACCTTGCCTCGCCCCTGGAGACTGAACCACCATTCGGACTTGGTAGTAAGTGATTTTAAAAAACAAAATCAACTACCATGAAAAAAAAAACTCAACTGTTGGCTGCCGACTGAAATAAATAAATAAATAACTTTAAAATAAATAAAGGCGACTGCAGACCACGGCTGAAACCTAACTGAACACAGCTGCACAGGAACGTCTTTTTATTTTATACAACTGCTGTGGTGAAAAAGGGAAACCCAGCAATTATATAAAATAAAATATGGGGTGGTGCAGAAACTCAAATTTTACGCATACCCTCAGTGTTGAATGCCTAGCTAAACCCCTCAAACTTCGCTCTCAGGATTTATGTGGCATTCAACACCTCAGGTCCCTGTAAAATTCTTGTGACACACACACACCACCCCATATATTATTCTATATTTAGTGCACACCCCTGGGAAGTGCATTAAAATCCTATGATTCACTCTCTAAAGGGGCTTATTACACTAATAAAATGGCTCTAAGTTTTTCTGGGGTGGAAAATGAGATTCAGCATCTGATCATGCATTTATACAGATTTAAGGGGGCAAAAACTGTAGTGGGATCCAAGAAGGCATGGGGTAGGCATAAGAGAACCTTAGTGGTAAGGAAAGGGGGGGACCAGAGAGCAAGTAGGGTCTGCGGTGTTACAGTAGGTAGAAAACAAAAAATGGGCAGACTAGGTTGGCCAGGTAGTCCTTATCTACTGTCAGTTTCTATGTGTCTGGGTAATGCATGGCCAGGTGATGTCTCTCGGCCAATAACAGTTTTAGATTTTTTCTTGCTATTGCATAAATCTTTTTCTAACTTAACAAGGAACAATCTGGTGGTATCATGTGAACCTCTAATACTATCCACCCATCTCTAGTCTGTAATATGATTCTGATTCAGAAGTATATATTTGCTGTGTTTCCCATCTTCAGAAAAGTCTGCAATTAGAAATTAAATCAAAAGGTAATGTTCCTAAATGAATTTATTTATGAATTTGGGCCAGGTAAGACAGACCTAGTTTCCAGGTTTGATCATGATGTGGAGGGGTGGAAGTTACACAGAAATGTAGTGATGATAAATTATTGATACATAGTTAAAGCAGAGACAAAAAGCATATGTAATGGAAGTAATGATTGATTATATACACACTACAGGCATTGTGCAGAAACACATGAAAAATGTGTTAATGTGCATTATAAATCACTAACATGATTTCAGCCAATCAGCAAGCAGAGTTACCATATCTCTAATTGTGTGCTCTCATGTGGGAACTCTAGGAGGGAGCACTCCAGTGCCAGTGGGAAGACAGTATAGTATAATATAATAAAAAAAAAAAAAAAAATACTAGACTTATTATAAAGTAAACTTGAGTGATTTATAGTAGACCACCATCTCAGACAGAGGAGTTTGACAGGGAACTAATGGGACAGATCAGAAGGGCCTACGGAAAGGGTAGCACGGTGATTGTAGGGGAATTCAACCTGCCGGGAGTGGATTGGAGTACCCCAGCCACCACGAATAGAAGGGAGCAGATACTTTTGGACGTGTTCCAGGATAGCTTCCTAATGCAAATGGTCAGCAAGCCAACCAGGTTAGGGAACACCCTAGACCTCATGCTGGCAAATGGTGAGTTTGTGAGGTAGCTCGGGGTGGAAGAACCGCTGGCAGGGAGTGACCACCACTCAGTGTGGTTCCCTTTGAAAATGGGTAAGGAGGGAGTAAAAACAGGTACAAGTGTTGGACTTCAGGAAGACCAACTTCAGGAGGATGGGGAGGTAGGTAAAGGGTTTCTAGCCAGAATCCAAACTAATATGGACACTAACCAGAGGTGGGAGTCATAAAACTGGAAATTGAGGAGGCAACTAAAACCTGCATCAGGGTCCAAAGTTAAGAGAGCTAGGGCTAAGAAACCCAGCTGGTTGAGCAAGGGGGTCACGGAGAAAGTAAGAAATAAAAGAGCCGCCTTTAGGAGGTTCAAAAAAACAGGGAGTGGGGAGGACAGAGAGGATTACCTGAAGGAATTGAAGGAAGTGACAAAGGCAGTAAGGGCAGCCAAGGCATCTAAGGAGCTCAGGCTGGTGCAAGGCATCAAGAAAGGGGAGAAGGAATTCTTCAGGTACATCAGGGAGAAAAGGAGTTGTAGGGACAAAATAGTAAGGATTAAGAGTGATGGGGTGGGTGGAAACAGGGGCAGAGCAGGCAGAAGCACTTAATGAATACTTCTGTTCGGTGTTTACTAAGAAGAAAGGAGGAGTGTTACCAAGGCGGGGTGGAAGGTCAGGCTCAGGGGAGGAGGAGGTGACAGATGGGGGAATCACAGAGAGCAGGGTACTGGATGGCCTGAGGGCACTGAGGGTGGACAAGGCACCAGAGCCAGATGGCATTCACTCCAGGGCACTGACAGAGCTGGCAGAAATCCTGGCGGGGCCCTTGGCAGACCTGTTCAGTGCCTCCCTGGTCTCAGGAAGTGTACCTCAGGACTGGAGGATGGCTCACGTGATACCCCTACATAACAGCGGTCCCAAAGACGAACCAGGAAACTACAGGCTGGTAAGCCTCACATCCATCATGGGAAAACTGATGGAGACAATCCTGAAGGAGGGGCCGGTGTCCCTTCTGGGGACCAATGGGCTGCAGGACATTAGGCAGCATGGGTTTGTCACAGGCAGATCCTGTCAGACCAACCTGGTGGATTATTATGACTGGGTAACTAGACAGTTGGACAAGGGCCATGCAGTGGATGTCTTGTTTCTGGATTTCAGTAAAGCATTCAACTCAGTGCCACATGGGAGGCTGGGTAGTAAGCTGGCAGGTACAGGTGCAGGGGCAAAAATGGTGGGATGGGTAGTAAACTGATTCTAGAGAAGGCAGCAGAGGGTGGTGGTGGGAGGGGAGCTCTCATCTCAGAGGGCAGTGACAAGCAGAGTATCGCAGGGCTCCATGCTGGGATGGGTGTTTGGGTTGTTCATATCAGACATCTCAATGAGCATTAAGAGCAATATCAGTTTGTTTGCAGATGACACCAAGATGGGAGCAGTAGTGGATGACCTAGGAGGGTGGCATGGATTGCAGGATGATCTGTCAAAATTGGAGACCTGGTCGGACACCTGGCAGTTGGAGTTCAATGCCAAAAAGTGCAAGGTGCTACATTTTGGGGCCAAAAAAAACAAGAAGGAGCTTCCAGCTGGGGGGGGGGTTCAGCTAGCCATGACAGAGCAGGAGAAGGATCTGGGGGTGATTATAATGAGCTCATTGAACAACTCGGCACAATGCAGCTGCAAAGTCCAATAAAATGCTGGGTTGTATTGCCTGGGGCATATGTTCAAGGAGAGGGGAGGTGATCCTGTCATTGTACAGGTCACTGGTTAGGCCACACCTGGAGTACTGCACGCAGTACTCCCATACCTGAAGAGGGACATTAAGTTCCTGGAGGGGGTGCAGCGCAGGGCAACAAAGATGATCCAGGGATTAGGGGATATACCCTATGTGAGCAGGCTGAGGGAGTTGAACATGTACTCACTGGAGGAGAGGAGAAACAGGGGGATATGATTGAAACCTTCAAGTACATGAAGGAAATAAACAAGGCTGGTACGGAGGGATTATTCAAGTTAAGGGGGGCATAGGGACACTTGAGGTCACAATCTCAGATTGGAGGGGGGAAGGTACAGGAGGGAAATGAGAAGACACTTTTTCACAGAGAGTGGTGTCTGGGTGGAACATGTTGCCTGCGGAAGTGGTATCCTGTAGAACAGTGGACTGCTTCAAAAGGGGATGGGATAGGGTAAGAGGGAGGGAAAGGGGAGGAGAAGGAGGGGCAGCTGCAGTATAAGGGTTGCTAGCTGCACACTCGAGCAGACCCAATAGACCATAAGGCCTTTATCTGCTGGCAAATTCGTATGTTCATATAAGAAATTAATAGGCCTCTGAGGGATGTCTCAATATACAGTAAGAGACTCCTCTCCTGAGGTTTGGGCAGACAGAACTGCTCAGCTTCATGGTCTTCTAGTCCAAACCTCAGATTCAGTCTCTTATACCACAACAGACATCCCTCGGAGGCCCTATTAACTTATAAAATATGTTTTGAAAGTGGACATATAATGGAGAAATGGGGCAGTATTGTGTATAGCAGCAAGGCAGTAATGGTGGGGAGAGGTTAGTATGAGCTAGGTGCAGGAGCATGAATGGATAGAGAGAAGCTGGAGCTGGGCTTTGAGACAGAATGGAGAGGAAAAAGAGTGGAAAGGTTGCTCAAAAGGTGGGGAGTCTGTAGGAGAAAGAGTCTACCAAACTGGTTTTGCAGAGGAGGGGAGGACAAACTGACAGCCAGAATCTCCAAGGACTAGGATGAGGAGAGGGTGGAAATGAGGAGGGAGGAAAGACAGCGGGGGAGTTAACCAAACCAGAATTCAGTGATGAAAGAAGCACAGCAGGAGAGAAGCCTATTTTTGAAGGAGTAGAGAGACAGGTTAAAGTGTAGGAAGCAGTGGTGGGTGCACATATGACAGTTTAAGGCAAAGGGACAGGAGGAATGAAGCAAAAATTATTCACCATAGTAATAATGCTTCTTTTACAGGGTGTATTTGTGAGTCAGTTAGCAGCATCTCAGACCTGAGGTGTTGCCCCGAGACAGAAATTTAGAACACCAAAGTTCAAAGATCCCATTGGGTAGCACGTCAAAAGGGCAAAGAAAGAACGATGACTGCAATAAGCGCAAAGTCAATTTAGCTACTGTTAAAAGGGCAACGGTAAATTACGGCTACTGCACTAATGATGACAATGGAATTTCCCCCCCTTCCCAAGGTGCTAGGACTTCAGAGGTGGTTATAATAGTAAGGGGGAGCGGGGGGCAAAGCCCACTGCATAAACACAATTGTTGCCGTTAGTGCAGCAGCTGTAATTTACTGTCGCCGTTTTAACAGTAGCTAAATTGACTTTGCCCTTAGTGCAGTCGCCGTTCTTTCAGTATTCTAATAGTAGATTTATGACTGAAGAGTAAAAGAGAGCCATTACCACTTAAGTAACCTATGCAAAGTATTAAGGAATGTGAACGCAATACAAAATGACAATTAACAAGCTGACAAATTGTAAAAACTGTAAAGTTTGAAAATATAAAATGCTCAAACAAGAAAATGCTTAAAACATTTGATATGATTTGATCTGAAGAACCCTTTTTATACTTGGGTTGTAGAAGGGTTGGTGGGGAAAGCTTGTGTGATTCACAAATACGAACAGAAGAAACATCATTACTATGGTGTGTTTTTACGTTCGCTTGAGCATGTGCAAGGAATGTCTTGGGAGAATGGGACACTTTGGAGGTGTACCACTCCTCTGCAATCCCCTGCTCCATTGAGCAGGCGTGGCAGTCCTGCACCAATCAGATGTGGTGCTGTGTATGACAGCGGTGGTCTTCTCTTCAAAGAAAACCACCGCTGTGTACTTGCACCGCGTCACGCTGCCCCCCCTAAATCTTTGCTGCCACGCTGGAAGCCTACGCAGCGTGGCAAACGTCCCACGTCATCTGCCGACGGGGGTGCCCAATCCTCCGTTGGCTCCCGGCCCCCAGCCATCCTTTTGCCACGCTGGAAGCCCACCCCAGCGTGGCAAATGTCCATGGTCTTTTTTTAAAAACCTGTAAATTGAAAAGCAGTCCCCGGCGCTTCTCCCAGCCCCCTCCCACAACCCGCACCCACCCACTGCACACCTGCCTCCCACAGCCCCCCTCACCCCATACCTCCAGAGCTCAGTGCGGCGATCTTGATGGACGAGAACAAGTCTGCACTCTTCAAAGCCGACTGCGAACTGAGGAAATGCCGGTAAGCTGTATAATGGGCTAGATAGGGGTTTCAACTTTATTGCATATCTCAGGCATTTTGGAATTTTACCAAATTTTCAACATGGGGTTTTGGGACCCCTTCTCATGAATGATGTCACTGTCATTGCATTATTCGGGCCGAAGGGTGATTTCGCGATCACTGCGCCAGTCACACGCGAAATCACCCTTTGGGCCTGAATAATACCCTATGATAGTGACATCATTCATGAGAAGGGGTCCCAAACCCCTATATGTTGAAAATTTGGTGAAAAAATCTCAAAATGACTGTTTTATTTAGTGTCGCTTGCAGTTCCTACGCAGGCTCGTAAGTTCATGAATTTTCAATATCTTCACTCCAGATTTTCAACATTACCATTTTACCACACCTCCTTATGAGCAGTACAGCTGTCATTTTCCATCCTGCCCAAAGCGTATTTCCGCCCATGTAGCACAATGGCGCGTCGGTATCTTGGAAATCAATGTATGGGACACATTAAGAAAATCACCATGACACTGTTCATTAGCAGAGGTCTTAAAATGGCTATGTTGAAAATTTGGTGAAAAAATCCTAAAATGACTGTTTTACAAGCGTGCGTTGTGCAGTTCTCATGCGCTTGTAAGTTCGCGAATTTTCAATATTTGCACTCCAATGACATCCAAATACCTAAACAGCACATAGAAGCAAGCAACATTTGGCATTGACAAATGCTTGTGCTTCTTTGTCACTGATTTTTTTAAGCCATGTCCAAGTGCCAAATACCACTGCAAATACCTGCAAGCGAACGTTCGGCATCGACAAATGCTTGTTTCTTCTAGCAATGAGTGTATCTGTGATGTCATACAAATAGCAGACTAAAAGTATTACCTTGTGAGGCAGGGTCTAGAACCAATTTAACCAAAAAAGGTTTGAAACACAGAAGTGACAGAGCCCTTTTAGTTTGGACCTCTAGACAGTAGAGAGAAGTGAAGGTGTGTGCTTTAGATCATGTGACTGCCTTTCACACCTCTAGCAAGGGTATACCCCTTGATGCTGACACTGTGGCAGATGCAGCATTGGTGGAACATGCCGTTAACCCTTTGGTGGCTCCTTGACAGTTTTACCATTGTAGAATTTAATACCATGGACAATCCAACAAGAGAGTGTCTATTTTTTATAAAATGGATAGTAGATAGGAAGAATCATGCTTCCTGATTGGTAGAGAAGGTTCAAAACCAGTGCAATTCAGGAACAGTAACCAACACACAAAAAATTACCACAGTAATGAGATTTCTTCTAGAGGGTGTATTTGTGATGCTGAAATTGTTTTATTAATGTTGCACCTTTTGCACATATTTACTGTATGTTGGACTGTTTATTTATTGTGTGATTTCCATTTTGTGCTTTTAAACATTATTTTATAGTGTATAGTAAGGGTTTGTTCTGTATGGATTTTCATGCTGGCTGAAATGTTGTTGCACCACAGTTCAAAGGTCATGGAATGCAGATGTACCCTTCTGTGGTACGGTAACATACCAGCTAATTAGAAATCTTCATTGCAGCTGGTGTTTTAAGCAGCACTGCTACACACACAGTACAGCAGTAATTTCCAGCTCTGAACTGAAACTGCCAGCATGTTCACTGCTGCTGCGGAGTGTTGCAAAATCACTTTCGTTTAAAAAAAATAAAATAAAGAAAAGAAAAAAAAACTAAAACAATATACACTATAAAAAATACTGATTGAGCAACCATGTGTCCAACCTGCCTGTGCTGCCACCTAAGTTTTCTGATTACACCGGACCTGTCAAGCTTCACTCTTGAGGTCTAATAAACCCCTCTGTGGCAGCACAGGCTGGTTGCACTTGGTTGCCCAACCAGTATTCTCTATGTTGTACAGCACTCTGAGCCTCTAGGAATGGGCACTTCATGAAGAAATCTTTACTTGCTTTTGTGTCTTATTGCTTATGTATAAAGTTTACCTTTTTCTGCCTCATGATAAGTGACAAACAATTGCGTACTTTCAGTTCTGAACTTTTCTGCCCTTTGCATGTAGAAACTAATAGATCTCTTCATGTTCAGGCTGTGAAGTTTCTCTTCTCCTACACTGGGGTGAGGATTGGGTGATGGGTGATAAATACAGGTAGTGTTGCTGCTTGGTTCATGTGAAATGATGAGACCTCTTTAAGTAAACATTTCACATGAGTTCTAGGCTCCAGCTTATCCCCTATGAAAAACACCTTGAAATTATGGCAAGTACAAAGTGATTGCAACTCACTGACCCTTCTTGCAGAAATAATAGCTAGTAACAAACACAGCAGCATTTCAAGTTAAATATTTAAGCTTTTATGAAAATATGAGCTCAAAGGGCATAATCACAAATTGTGCGAGAGCTGGGTTTAATTCCAATGATGGCACTGGTTCCTACTGGGAGATATACTGAAAGTGCGGATTCACTAATTGTGAGAGACCCAGGATTAATTCAAATGGTGAAACTAGTTTCCTTGCAGAGGAATATTTTTTATTTTAATTTTTATTGACTGGAAAGGGAAGCCTTGACAATATTGCCTATTTTCAGCCTTGTCATTGGAAGGTTGGAGGGGGGGGGGAGAATGTAGATTCAAACCCACTGAAATTGAACCAGGTTTAGCTGATGGTGGTATTCTAGTGAATGGGGGAAATTTGGTAAGGACACCAGGGAAATTCACATGCTCCTTTCAAGAAGGGCCATGGGATTTTTAATGTCAACCTGATCAACCACCCAAAAAAGGTAGACAGGACCTCTGTTTAACAGCTCATCTAAAGGACAGCACACCACAACAGTACAACATCTCCTTAGTAATGCACTCAGGTGTTATCATTTATGGTATGAACCCAAGCCTGGTGTAGGACTAGAACCCATGACCTTCTGGCCCACAGGTGGATGTTCTACCAACTGAACTACACTGACATCTAATATAATATTGGTGGCTCAAGTCTGAAAAATTTCTTGAATACTGTATGAGCAGGAATTATTTTTTCACTGCCTACAGATTTGAAAGCTGAAACAGCTGACAACTGCATCTTCGGGGAGAAAGGTGTCCCTCGTCGTGTAAATATACCAAGTAGTTCAAAACTACTGATATAGCTAATGTCTGGGCAGTGATATGTTGAGAGTCACACCAAATACTATTATTTCCCATTTGAATTATGAGTTTTCCTAGTTGCTGGCTTTCTAGCTACTTTCTAAACTTCACAGACCTGGTTTGAGTGATGCAAGTTAAATGTTCTAACTCCTTGAAAACCGTGCTCTCAAATAAAGGGATTTGAGGTCTGGATGATTTGGATTGCCTTAGGGCAGAGTCAGCAGATCCTGCTTTAGTAGCAGGTCTTTCGATAGTCTCTGTGTCAGTATCAGTGAGTATCAAGACTACCTTGCCCATTCTGGTGCCATGAGAGTCATTGAAGTAGCTTGTCTTATCAATTGCCAGAATACTTTATGAATTAGTGGAAATGGGAGGAATGTATACAAGAACCTGCTTCTCCAGGGTGAAGCTAGAGTATCCCCTGGAACTAACCCCACTTCAGTGGTTAAATTGGAAATGTTTAGGTGGGGAAACCTCACATTTAGATTTCTAGGTGGTAGAACTGTTATTTCTAGGTGATGGAACTCTCCTATACTAGTCAATGGAGAAAAATGGCAAAGGTGGTATAACTGTCGTACAGTTTTTTAAGAGGTGGTAGAAATGCATTCCTGTGGGCTTCTGCCCAATTTAACCCCTGCCTCACTGAGGATGACCAGCAATAGGAATGGAGTATCTTTCTGTTTTGTCATAAGGCAAACAGATCCAACTCTGTTACTCCCCTTCTCTGAAGCACCGAGTTTAGAACCTCTTGATTCAGAGACCATATTGCAGATTACATGTCCCATCCTGCTGAATGAATCTGCTAGTGTATTGCAGAGAAGTTTGCATTTACACTGTCAGGGTCCAGAGCATAATAGACTCCGTATAAACTTTTGAAGACCTAGTGCCTTCTTGTTTGTTTATGTAATATACAAATTCTGTACTTTCTGTCTTTATCAGGCCGGTGTGACCCTGCAACAGGGAAGAGAATGGCTTTATGGCAAGGAACACTGCTCCGAGTTTTAGCAGGGTTATGTGCTCTTCTCTGTCTTTAGGGGAACTAAATTATATTTGCAGTTCTCCCCTTCAGATGTCCTCCCCATCCTAGTAGGAATGCATCTGTGGTCAGAAGCCTTAAGGAAAGGTTACTAGTATGTTCTATGGTTACTTTGTTTATTATTGTATACTACAGTACTATTGTTGAAATGTTTTTAAAAATATTTATGTATTTGTATACTTACAATTGAAAGTTCAATAAAAACTTTATTCGAAAAAAAAAAGAAGCCTTGTACAGTGGTAGTTATAAAAAAGTTGACCGTGTGCTAGGGAAAACAACTGCAGTTTAACTCAATTGTGGTAAAAAAAAAAAAAGAAGATAAGCATTGAATAACATGCGTTTTTTACTGCAACTATGTTATATCGCTATACTGATCAACTTTTATTAAACTATCATTGTTGTCAGGGACTGAATAAAAGGAATACAGTCTCTGTGGTTACTTATTTCTTTCCACCATTCTAGTGCTTGTAGCAAGTTGCATGAAGCTGGTACTTGCTGTTGGAGTGGTGCACTTCTTTCATGACAGTGTCCTCTGAGGTGGTACTGGATTATCCCTCCTTTGTAAGTCCGGCCCATGGAACTACAACTGTAGTAGAAGCCATGTTGCTTTGAAATTTCACAGATTCCTGTGCAGTCCTTTTTTGATCTGCCTGGAATGTGTTTTCATGTTGAATTTGAGCTTCTGCCCTTTGCGGAGGAAGGAAAGCCTTGCTTATTTATGCACTCAGCTCTGAGCCAATGAACTCCAGAATGTTTCTGAGTTCCAAGTGCAACTTTTCTAAATCAGGAAAAATCCTAACCTCTGTAGAGTGCTCCTCACTGATTTGAGCACACTGATTCCTCGTTTCATTGTTCCACCCACTTGACAGTCTAGGTTAGGAAATACCTCTAAGCCCTGCCTTTACAGGTAAGCTGCCACCATGGACAAACACTTTGTGAACTTTCTTGGTGTTCTAGCCAAACCGAAAGGCATTGCTTTGGACTGAAACAGAGCATGCCTTCCTTTAAACCTCAAATACTTATTGTGGAGGAACCTTTCTGAGACACAGAACTATGAATCTCTTCAATGAAGTAATAGCAGTCATTTAAGCAATAAGGCCTGATGTAGTGTTGGTTGTACTAGGTTTACCCCATGGCCAGGAGCATAGTAAGGCATGAGGCAAATCCAAGTGCCTTCAGCCCCTGGCTGTGGGGTAAACCTAGCAGAACCAATTACCCTGGAGTGCCTTATTGCTTATATAAAATGGGCACAACAAACTAAATTAAGTGAAACCCACACGAGTTTTAAGATAATATAAACAGTTTATTTAATGTATAAGTATGCCTGGAAAAAATAGTTCCCAAACTTGGGTAGGGGTGGGCAAAACAATAACTTGGTAATCACAGGGTGCACTGTGTTGATGAGCAGTTAAAACAACAAAATAATAGCCACTTTATTTATTGCTATTCAGGAATTGCACCGGAGCGTTGAACATGAAAAGGGTGTTTGTGCTGCCTACTACTGCAGTTTCCTGACTCACATCACAATGCTGCTTCTTGTGGTGGATGGCTGCTGCTGCCTTTTCTGGATGTTGATTTGTGTTCCGAGGTACAAAGCAGTCAAAAGGGCTTGTTGCTTGTGGTGTTGCTGTGGGCTGCTGGTGATTTGTACTTAACTTCCTCAAGGACCATTTTCCTGTTCCTGGTGATGCTGCTACCACCAGCGCTGGCTGACCCCACATGCCATGACCCTGACAGGAATGCACTCCACATCTTCGGATCCCCTGAGGTGGCAGCCTAGTAACTCTGTATGCAGCTTTTGTTTCAGTGCTGTGTCACCAACACTATTTCTTGGGACTCCAGCTCAGCCTGTGATAACAGCTGGATGGCTGTCGCTCTAACTGAATGGTTAGTGTATCATCTGCTGAGCTGTGCCTCCTTGCTCAGTCAAGGAATTGAGTCTTCATCAACGACAGGTAATTTATTCTCCTGGGCTTATGGCTGAACTATGTCTCAAGGCAGTTGAGGCAACACTGTGAGTGCTTCAGAGGGTAAAGTTACAGTGCAGGGGCGTTGTTGACTATTTTGGCCATACAGTTTTTAAAAATGCTACTGGAAGCAAAATTGCCAGGAAGAGCATACATAAAGCCCCTGTTTTGCTGTTTGTTCATTTCATGATGATCCCTGTGATTTTTAAAATGATCATTTGAGGCGATTATTACAAATTTGTGCCCATTTTCATCAGTTTTCACAACTAGTAAATATGGCCCCAGGTCTGTTAGACCCTACTGCTCTGCCTGGCCATACATAGTTGGATACCCAGCCATACCTTCCTTACCAGACCAGGTGCAATGTTGGTGTTCAGACACTCAGCTGTCAAGATCACTCTGACTAATAGGAGGATGGTGTTCTGACACACCCTTTTTGTTTTTTTCTGTAAGCTTTAATAATTGCCAAAAAAAAAAAAAACATTGTTCACTGCTCTGAAGTCAGGTGAAGAGTTTATGTTGAATTGTCTGCTATTTTGAGGACTGTTCATGCGTCTATTAAAACCAGCATGGATGCTTGTAAATAAACTGATAGTATGCTGTTCACCAGAGCTGTTTCTAATAGATGCATAAAATTCTCTCAGCACCAAATTCAGATCCTCAGCAGTTACAGTTTTAAAATACTGCACTTTTTTTGATGCCAGCTGGTCTTGGAAAACAGAGACAGCACTCAGTGTTTTTTTGTGTTAGCCTCATCTTTGCTTTCCTCAGTCTTGTTGACATCAGCTTTAGTTAAGGTAAGGTGTCCAGTACTCACGTCAGCATTTTGTTTTCTTCTTTTAGGCTGAGACTTGGCTTCCACGCAATCAGCAGTGACAGCAAGAACAGCTGGCACGGGCTTTGCACTGATCACGTCCTCAGGGCTGAAGATTTTCTCCATTGCAGGGAGCAGGGAGCTCTCAAGGTAGGAAATAGGTATGTCTAACATGGCTTCTGTGAGGTGGTTTATGGCCAGCAAAAAACTGAAAGCTTTTGAATTTGCCAACATTCCAAAAGCCTGCCCAAGGATATAGGATGTGAGCTGCCCACTTGGGCAGGTTGTTGTTTTGAGCCGTTGGTAGCGCTGTCAGAAATAAAGAGCTGGAACCAGGTTCTCTCCAGTTAGGAAGCATGAACTCTCAAGCCCATTTTATATGGGTCATTGTTTAAAGTTTTATTTAGAACTTCTCCAATGTACCCTTCCTAGTGGGCTCATGCCTACTGTTACCATGCTCTCTTGCACTATAGCTACTCAGCTTCTTTTGTTAACATAAGTGTACATTGCGTCAATGTAAAGCTGTATACTCTGCTTGTGTATCTGCATTGTTATACTCACTGCATCATGTTATTTTATATTTTTTCCTTGTTACCTTGTATCCACTGCTGTATCTACCTATTTTCCCCTCCCCCAGTACTTACTGTGTGTATCATTTGCTTTTATAGTATATGTTTAGCCTATTGATACCTTATACCCTCTACAGTATTTACCCCTTTCCCCTTCCCCCAAGATGCATCTTGAAATGAGCAGTTTGCTCAGTATGTCTTCCCGGTGAAACTCCTAAATAAATAAAATAAAGAATGGATCACCTCTTTTGATTCAGAATGAGATAATACAAGGAGAAAGGACCCTTTCCCTGCAGGGGAACAGGGATCCTTCCTATAGCATGTGACCACCAAATTTCTCACTCCCATTTCCTACAGAAGTTTTTATTTTAGAAAATGAGCTAAAGACACCCAGAATTTGCGACATAGGAAATCCAGCAAATTAACGGGTCAAGCCCTGTCATTTGTTGCAAGTAATAAGAAAGGTGCCCTACCATTGACAATGGGTCTCTTATGGCATGGACAAAATTTGTCAGGGATTGGGCTTTGCCTGGACTGGAAGCTGATGCAGATGTCTGTTTACCTCCCCTTCTGCCTCTCACTCACTGTGTCCCACTGAACTGTATATTTATTGTGCACATAGGGTCTGCTGTAAGAAGACTTTCCCTTGTGGGAACACATAACGATTGTATTTGCTCATCAGTTTTTCTTTTGTATATCTGTTGCTTGTCACCAAATAAGAAGGTACCTCAAATGAGAAATCTGCTGCCTAAATTTGCATGTCCCATGAAAACCTAATTGTTCTAAGCCATGCAAATCTCATGGAAGATGCTAAATTTCCTAAAGCCCTGATACAAAGTCATTTCAGCTCAACAAACCACTTAGTAGGTTCAGAACCAGCTTTCAGTGTATGTGCTAGATAAAGCTTTACCATGGGATGGCAAGCTCTCAGACTGTGGAGGACTATATTCCATAGGGCCAGCTGGTAATGTGTTGAGTACTGTACTGAATGTAGGTTACCTGTCTCCATTACAAGATGACATTAGTATGTCTTTTCAGCTATTAGGTTTATGGCACCTTTATCAGGAAGTGCTGCTGAAAAAAATAATTTTGCTTTCTCACACACAGCTGTCTAAATAACCCCCTCAGAGCCAGGGTGAGTGTAAATTAACTCAAATCCTTTCCTGGGTACCACATGCAACATCTTTTCTCAATCTTCTGGCCTATAGCCTTAGATGTTGACAGCATAGCAAAAATCTGGCATTCTGAGAAGCCTTATGCATAGGCATGGACACTGGTCAAGGTCCGACTCAGCATACCTGTAAATTATGTCTACTATACCCACTTCTGAGTCAGTGAACAGTAGATTCAGTGTATCACCCATTTTTCCTCTTACTCCTGAAATACCTCTTTTTATGAAGACAGGGAGGGACACTGAAGGCATGTCTTTAAAAGCTTTGTATCTATTTGAAAAAAAATGATCACATTTGCTTAATGTCCTCAAAGAGGGCATGCTCTTTCTCTTGTACCAGTTCCACTATTTGTTTTGGTACAGAGAGAAACCACCAACTTGAACTCTGATGTGGCTGAGAGCCTTGATTTTGTAACAAATTCTGATCCCTTGGACTATCTTTTTGCTGCTCTAAATCAGCCGAATATGGAAGAGAATAGTATTAATTTAGACCCACTATTCCCTGAGATGGACAGTGAACAGGATTACCTGCTGGAATCAAACCTATTGGATGAAGTGGATGAAGAACTATAGGAGGGCCCTAATAGGAGAGATCCACCCTTCAGTTTAACCACATGAACAAAATTTAAACCTAAGTCAATTTTTTATTCGAATGTGACTAACAGTACTTTGATAAATTTTGAAAATCAAGTAAATCAAGAACTTGATAAAATTATCAGTAATCAAAAGCTGAGATTCAACACCAACCTATCCTCAGTGGAACAGGATGCCATGAAGGAACTGCAGGACCTTAAATGTATGATAATCAAGCCCTCTGATAAAGGGGGCAATATTGTACTTTTAAAGAAATCAATTTATGTTACTATGATGAGGGATTTACTTGATAACCAAGTTAATTATAGAAAACTTAAAACTAATCCAATGTCTGTCTTTAAAAGTGAACTACTTGACTTTGTGAACCTTGGTTTGGAGCAGGGTTTCATTACATTACAAGAAGCCAATTTATTGAAAAATGATATTCCCATAGTTCCAACATTTTATGCCCTTCCCAAGGTCCACAAAAATATTAACAACCCCCCAGGTCGACCGATAGTATCGCGAGTTGGGTCTTTAACCCAAAATTTAAATCTGTTTTGGACCACTTTTTACAGTCGTGTGCTTTTGATCAGAAATTGTATATACGTGATACGATAGATCTTTTGAATAAAATAAGAGATGTCAAGTGGGAGACGAGACATAAATGGGCTAGCATTGATGATGCAAGTCTTTACACCTGTATCCCACATGATAAAGGGATCAAAGCGGTTCAAAGTACACTGCTGTTACAAGATGGAGCCCCTGTTCCCTTCATTCTTAAGGGTTTAAATTTTGCCCTTACTAGAAATTTCTTTACCTTTGATAAGGAATTTTACCTTCAACAGTGTGGTACAGCTATGGGGGCAGCATTTTCACCCTAATATGCTACTATTTATATGGGCCAATGGGAGGAGGAGAAGATCTATGATGTCAGAAGGAATAAGTTCCATGATCAAATTGTTTGTTGGTATCATTTTATAGATAACATACTGTGCATATGGAATGGAACCACCAATAAATTTGAGGAGTTTATGCACTATATTAACAACAATGATACTGAACTTAATTTTACACATGAGATCAGTGAGCACACACTCAGTTTCCTGGATGTTACCCTATGCGCAAACCCAGACAATGAGAACTCTAGCCAGGGGTTTAGGAAAACCACAGCTGCAAATAGCATATTACATAATAATAGTTCCCACTCACGTTCCTTGGTGGATTCTATCCCATGTGCACAGTATCTTAGATTGTGTAGAAACTGCTGTACAGTACATGGTTTTCATAGATTTCATAGATCAGTCAAACTTTAATAGACTTTCGTCCTTTATGCTTGCCAAATTGAGATAGTTATAACCCATATTTGGTTTCAACACTCATCGCGTTATCCAGTCTGGTTTTAAAAACGTTTACATTTTTGAACTACCGGCAAGTGATTTAATGCAATGGTTAGTGAACAGAGGTTATACACTGCCTAATTTGAATCTAGCCCTGGAGAGAGCCAGATCTCAGGAAAGGAGGAGCCTTGTAACCCCCCAAAATAGGGAACTGGAGGACAAGAACCCCTGTACACTGTCTCTTGATTTCAGTCCAGTAGCTGGCTCAGTAGGCAATATAATACATAAATTTTGGCCATTAATAATGAGCAATTCAGCACTGCAGCTAGTTATTAGATAGAGGCCAGGAGTCACATTCAGGAAAGGTAGGAGTCTGGGTGACATTTTAACAAAAAGTCACTACAATAGGATGGAAATACCCAGGAATTGGCTACTAAATAGACAAGCTGGCTTCTTCCATTGTGGGTTCTGTAACATATGCATATATGCATCCACAGGCAATGCCTACATTCACCCACTTCAGAATAATAAGGTTATTAAAATTCATCAATTTATTACATGAAGAAGTACGTATGTTGTGTATGTAGTATGGTGCACCTGTGGATTGCAATATGTGGGCCTTACTACTCACATGCTAAAAGTGAGAATCCAAGAGCATATTAGGGCAATTCTAAACAAGAACTTAGAAAATGCTATTGGATGTCACTGTGCAGTAGCCTACCACTCAAGCCCGATAGGCTTGAAATTTACAGCACTTGAATAAGTCCTCTACTCTTTTAGAGGGGGTGCTCGAGTTAACCGGCTACAGAAAAAAGAAGTAGGTGGATTTTTACCTTGGGAGCCTTAATCCCCCAAGGCATGAGTGAAGAAATAGATCTCAGGCCCTTAGGTTGCCGCTGACATGATATCTTGTCCTAAAAACCTATGCGTTCTAAATCTTCCAGCAGCCTAAGGGTTAAGGGACTCTTAATAACGTGTCCTTAAATTTTTTCCCTAAAGGACGGTATTATTAGATTAGACATTGGTATAGATACTTCAATAAATTTGTTCTAGAATTAGGCTAATCAGTAACCTATCTAAGTTTCTAATTTTGTCTTTCAGAATATCATATCAACAGGGAAACAGCTGATACTCGACACCTCATCCCCAATTTCAAATATCAGATCTGGCCACTACTCTGTTTTCTGAAATCTTGCATCTCTAGGTCCCTGAACCAGTTCTTTCAATATATCTTCACATACCAAAATTAAGCTTTAGCGTTAGCTTGTAGCTCATAACTCTACTTTGGTCTATATATCGTTTTGAGTGTGTCATAAAAACTATACTTTTTGTATAGAGATAGTCATTTATATATATATATATATATATATATATATATATACACACACACACATATGAAATTTATGATTAAAATATAATATATTTTTATTATTCTTTATGTATATTTTTCCCCCCTTTGCATCCTTTTATTTTACTACCTGGTAACTCACTTGGAGCAGCTTAAAAAATTCCCTTATTATTTGTTTAGTTTACCTTATTCATTTACATGTCCCAAAGAGTGGTTATTGAACTTTAGTAAAAATAACAATATCAGTATTTAATTATACTTAGATTGAATGAATTAAAACACAATATTAGGGAAATCTTTACCAACAGATATAAAGAATCGTTGTGCTGATGTAATAGCACTCTATGTGTACATCTCTCCTATTTTTCTACAACCTTGTAACTACTGTATAACAGTTAATATTAGTGCCTGATATATTTAGCGCGATGACTCCGGTTGTACATATTAGCGCCTGATATAATTGGTGCTCAGTGCTTACTGCTGGAGTACAGTTAGCATGACAGATTATATTAGCGGTCTGTTTATATTAGTGGTTATTTGGCTTCAGCTAATTTAGCTAATATAAACAGAAAGCTAATATAATCTACTATACAGTAATTTAAGATATTTGTTTACAAACTTAAGAGCCAGTTTATGTTGATGTCTTATACAACACATTGCTGCCTATTAAGTTTATGGTATCTATATTTATTTTTATTTTTATGTGAAAAATAGAATTAATGAATTTCCTTGTATGTCATGATAACATGTGATGTTACAGCACTATAAATTGGGGTTCTCCCCCCCCCTTTGTAACACACCCCCTGAGGAAGACCTTGCAGTCGAGCGCTGGGGCTATTTGTTCAGCATCTTCCAAGTTTGGAGAATTAAAAGTGTTTTTTCTTCCTACGAGTGCACACACCTCACGATTTATGCGATTTTGGGCTATCTACCTGTTTGTGCACAGATTGCACTTGTCCAGAGTGTACTGCCATATCGTGAAAAATTCACTATTTGTTTTCTATGCACAGGAACTTGAAGGTGTTTCTCTCTTTACATTCCGTTGCCAACTGCAGTATTTAGTTGATGTTCAGAAAACCTGATTTCATAATGGTTGCCATCAAATGCATCGCAGTATTTCTGGGTGGGAGCTCTGTGCTCTGTACTGGAAGATGACTTAGCAGTCTTTTTTTGTCTCCTTTGGTGCCAGAGATGTCTGCTGTCTTACAGAGGAGCATTTTGCATATAAGTTTCTTTGAGTGCCACAGAACACTGGGGAGAGGACTAACCATGTAAAGTGTACTTTCTGTCTTCAGTGGCACTTTCTCCATATTTTTATATAGAGGAGTGCTTTGCAACTTTTTTTAAGTCTCTTTTGAGTGCCAGAGAGTGCTAAGGAGAAAAGTTCCATCTGAAGCATACTTTCTATCTTCAGTGGTACATTACTCCTTATTTTTATTCATACAGTCAGCTGATTTTCAGGAGAGTACCCATGCGATGTGGAACGCAGACACAAACTGGAATTTAGCTACACCTTTTTTTGCTTTAGGGCAGAAAAACTTTCAAAATTATGACCTGGGTCCACACAATTAAAACTGTGATGACTGGCTTTGCCAACCAATGCTTGCAGGATCTACACCGCTTAAAAACCTACAGGCCCGATTTCCTTTATAGGCCTTCCTATCATGTAATTTGGCATGAAGTAGACTAGCAATTCCTTCTTTGCAGCTGTCTTTGAGAAAAAACATACAACTGTTTAAAAAAATAAAGTCTAACTGAAATGTAATTTCTTAATTTTTGTTTGTTTTATAACCAGAGAGCCAAACCAGGAACTGGTGAAAACTGTGGTTCTCCCAGTTCTGGGGTCCAGAATGGAACCAGAGAAAACCTGAGTAAATATAAAAAACTTAGGTAAACTAACACAAAGCTTTGAATAAACTCTTAAAACCAACAAAATAACAAAACAGTAGTCAAAACTAAGAGAACCTGGCCACTGAGACTGGGACAGGACTCCAGGGTGAATGATCGCTGCATTGGAGAAATAAATGTGCCATTAGAACACCAAAGGGAGTGTGACCACATTGCAGAGTTTCAACTTTAACATTTTAAAGTTCTGTCTCCAGTGCAACATCTGAAGGCTGAGATATTGCTATTTGTATTGCATTCCAAATACACTCTCATTGCTACAAAGAGAGGATAATGTTGGGTTGAGGGGACTGGAGTTTAGAAGCAACACTGTAAAAAAAAAAAAGGGTGATGCAGGACTTTTTTTTTTTTACAGTTTTTGACCAGCAAAGACACACAAAGCTGATTCTTATTTATTTATTTATTGGAGATTTGGAAGTACCTTTGAGTCAAGGACTCCTTTACAAAGGTTCCACGTCACAAGTGTTACATATGAGAAGAGAGGTTACATAGCAGTACAGCAGTACATAGTCAGGTATTTACATTAACAGTAGTTACAGAGGCATTTGTGGGTCTCACAGAGGAGACCTAGGTAATTGTTTCCAGATGCATCCTGGGAGTACAGGGAAGAACAGTTCCATGCAAACTTACATAACAGTAGGTCTTTGAGAGAATTTCCTACATTAGGCCAAACCTTTGGAATTATAGCCATCAGCACTAGAACCACACAGAAACATTTGCTAGCTTGAGAGCTGACCCATGATGACATACCACGTCTGTGTTTATATAAGCCTGGGTGGCCCCATCAGTTCTTAGTTTCCCACCAGAGTTTAGCCTTGGATGACCTCCAACCGTGTGGAGCCAGGAGATAAAACCAGCATCAGGCATACAAGGGGAGGCATGGGGCTAGATAATGGATGCATGGAGTAGGTTTTAGTCACAGCATCTGATCAATCCCTCACTGAAGCAGAAGGGGGAAGGAGGGAGAGACAGCATGGCCTAATGGAGTAGATTCTCTCAAAGATCTACTGTAATGATAAGTTCTTATGTAACAGTTCTCTTATTTGAGGGTATCGCCTCAATTAGACCACACCATTGGAATGATTCTTAAGCAGCTCCAATTAAAACAAGGAGGATGGTACAGTCTGATACATATTCAGGACAGAAGGCTTTGCAGTAAAGCAAGCCCAAAGCCAGCATGTCTATGAGAGACTATGTCCAGATGGTAGCACATCAAGTCCTTGCAGACAAAAGGATGGCAGTCAATAGCACGTGGTCAAAATCGCATAAGACAGAAGAACACAGTATACAAAATAGCAAGGTGCCTTAATTGTGTAGCCTAAAATGTCACTGGAGTTGTGATCCATGGTGGCATGGTGTTGTAATAGTAAATCTGCACGTCCCGTGGATTGCACTGGAGTGGTGTTCCATAGCAGTGTGCTGTTGTAATAGTAAATCTGCACGTGAGGGAATTGTGCACTGTTTTTGCTGTAGCTGTTTTTCAGACACGCAGTTTTGTCTTGCAGCATTTTGACTACTCTGTGTTTTACCAGGCAGATTGTATTTTGCTCAGTTGACATGGAACCTTTCCAGACTGCAATGTTTACTGAAGGTGTGGGCAGTGCTCCATGTGGCTGCAGCACAAACGTCAGCAGCAGAAACACTTCTGAAGCAGGAAACAGAAGTGTCCATACTCCTTGTGGAGTGACCACAGACAGCACCAGGAAATTCCTCACCATACTTCCCATAACAGAACATAACACAATGTGCCAGCCATTTGGACAGGCATTGTTTAGACACAGGGGTGCCCTCTTTCCCAAAAGCGAATGAAACAAAAGCTGAAAGTACATTCTGCAGTCCTTGAAGTGAGTAACATAGTATCTGAGTATTCTATGTACATCCAAAGTATGGAGCAATGCCTCACCCGATTGTTATGCTCAGGGTAATAAACAGGCGGGTGTATAGTTTGATTCAGTGTAAATTCAGATACCACCTTCAGTAGAAACTTTAGGATTACTATGCAAAGAGAGACTGTTTTTGTGAAAAATTAAATAAGGAGGCTCACACAATAGAATCTGAAGCTCAGAAATCCTTTGAGCAGAAGTGATTGCAACTAAAAAGTATCATTTTCCATGATAGGAAACATAAGTCCAACTCACGGTTGGCTCAAAAGGAGCCAACCTCAGTTTCTCATGTACAAAATTTAAGTCCCAAGGTGGGACGGGATTACAGACAGGAGGTTTCATATGGAGACTATCTCTCAGAAACCTATGGGACACATCTAATTGAGCAACCATATGACCATCATGGAAAGCTGATATAGTGGCCAGGTATCCGGTCAAGATCGCTCGGGGGGGGGGCAAAACTACCCATAGTGCACTGTGCTCAACAGCCTATTGGTAGTAGTGTTGTATATAGGGCTCACTGTTTTTCCCTGGTGCTATATTGCACTGTGCTGTGTCGCTTGCATGGTTTTATACTGTGCGATTGTGTCTACGCTACTTTGACCCTAAACCTAGCAGCCAAATGCACCTTAAGTGAGGAATACTGTTGGGCTGGAATCTGACAAGGCCAGCAAGTATTCCAACACAGTATTTACAGGACATGTAAATGGTTTCAAATTCCTGGAAGCAGCCCACAAAGTGAGTCACTTCCATTTCAAGGAATGCCTGTAGAAAGCTTTCTATCCACTATCAGTACATCAGCAACCTTAGGGGATACCTCAGAATGTGCAATGGCTATGTCTTCAGGAACCATGCGTGCATGCAGATGTAGCGACTTTAGGTAAGGATGGATGAGGGATCCCTTATCCTGTGACAATAGCCCCTGACACAGACCTACAGGCAGAGCCAGCATTAGGCACCACGCAGTCTCAGCACCTTGAGGGGTCCCATTCTTGAAGGGGGTCTTATTAGCTGTGCATCATAAAGGAAGGCTCAACAATAAAACCTAAAAAGCTCTCATTTTTTTCATTAAGTGCTTCACTCATTCCTCTGTCAGTCAATTATCACCTCCCTGCCAACATTTCTCACTCGAGCTGTAATTGCTATGAGGAGCTGTTTGGAGCCAGGGAGATTGGCAGTGGTGCCGAGGAGTTAGCTGGCTGCATCGGCAGTGTGGACCAAGACTGGGGGCCGCATTTCTGCAGAGGGGCTGTACCGGCTGGGAGCTGGGGAGATTGGCGGTGGAGACAGGGAGCTGGCTGGCTGCATCGGTGGTGTGGAGAGTGACTGGAGGCCCACATTCAGTGGCAAGAGCAGAAGCTACAGAAGGCGGACAATCAGTACACAGAATACAAGATTTGAACTCGCGGCTGGGTTATAGAGTGGCACGCGCAGCCCCATTCACCCATAACTATACTGGAGGAGCTATAATTGCTCTGAGGAGCTGTTTGGAGCTGGGGAGATTGGTGGCAGTGCCGGGGAGTTCACTGGCCGCATCGGTGGTGTGGAGCAAGACTGGGGGCCACATTTTGGCGGAGGAGCTATATCAGCAGAGAGCCAGGGAGATCGGCAGTGGAGACAGGGAGCTTGCGGGCCACATTGGCGGTGTGGAGAGTGACTGGAGGCCTGCATTTGGTGGCAAGAGCAGGAGCTACAGAAGGCAGACCAATCAGCATGCAGAGTGCCAGATTTGAACTCATGGCTGGGCTATAAAGAGGCAGGCCCAGCTGCATTCACCCATAACTATACTGGAGGAGCTATAATTGTTTCCCGCCCTGGCCCCGACCTCAACCTCTATTAAATAGTCAGCGGGGAAGGATTCAAGGGATAGGAGTTAGTTGGACTAGTACTGAACTTTTAGCCTTGGACCCTGGGACACCCAGTTCTTGACTGGCACCTTGAAAGCTGTGTGGGGGATTGTTTAAGTGAAACTACTGTAGCTGATCATTGTACAGGCACTTGTAGCGCTGCTCACTGGGGAACCTGGTGGGATTGTTTTTCCTGTGACTTGGGGGGGCTTGTTGTCCTAAAAAAATCTGCCATGATGGGGATGGGACCTCAAGTCACTAGAGTGGGCTTCTTTGGGATGGTGGTTGGCTGCACAGGGTGTGGGGCAGCCATGGTACTTGACTGGGCTTGGAAGTTCGGGGGTTGCCCAGTATGCTACCAGCTGGCACAGCTTAGAGAGGAGGTTGAGGATATTAGGAGGAAGCTGGGGGTTTTGGGGGGAGTTATGGAGGGGGTGGGGCAAGTATTAGGCAAGGAGTCAACCTACGTAGTTGCACCAGGTATTAAAGCCTCTGGCATAGGGAGAGGAGCAAAGAGGGGTACTCAGGGGGCATATGGTGACCCTGACAGAGGGGGCCGGAAAGGAGGAAACTTCCAAAAAAGCAGGCAGGCATCTAGAGTTGTACAGAGGGAACTGGGATGAGGGGGCTGGTTGTGGCGGGAAGTCTTAGGTCTGGCATTAGGCTCACAGCAACCGATTCTCCCTCTAAGCTGGTGTAGAAGAGGGAGTGTCGGGAGGAGGATGCAGCTACAGCAGGGGTGGAAAGGGAGGGGAAGAGTGGAAGAGGCAAGAAGCAGGGTCCGGAAATCAGGAAGAGTAGGGGGGTATGGAGTGTGAGAAAGCAGGGGACGGGTGGCATAGGACAGACTGAGGGGATGGGGTGGGGGGCAGGGCCAGGAGGAGGATCAGGTGAACGAGGGGGAGGCTGTAGCAAATGGGGCTGAGGGCTTGGGCCAGGAGGGCATGGCAGGGAGGGGGGCGCTGAATGCAGATGGGACAGAAGGAAGTAAGAGCCAGGCTAGGCCAACAGATAGGGTGGAAGGACCAGTCCAGTGAGGGGTCGGGGGTAGCAATGCAAAAAGGCTACTCGGGTGAGGGAGAATG
Source organism: Neoceratodus forsteri (assembly GCA_016271365.2). NCBI lineage: Eukaryota > Metazoa > Chordata > Ceratodontiformes > Ceratodontidae > Neoceratodus > Neoceratodus forsteri. Next base: position 1,211,162,126 of record CM028129.1, on the reverse strand, counting down.
CCCAGAACCGGAGAAGAGGGGGTTGACAGAGACGATAGGGAGGGCAGCATATGACACCCAGACTGTGAGAGGTGCAAGGAGCCAGCTGGGGGGAGAGGCTGGAAAAAAGGATGAGGAAGGGCATGGAAGAAGGGGGAACCTGGGGGTGAGCATGGAGACAAGGGGGGGGTTAGAGTGTTCCTGTTGGGAGATTCCATGATCAGGGGTATCCAATGGGAAGGGCAGGGGGAGGGTAAAGCCTGTCCGGTAAGAACCAAATGTCTCCCTGGCCTGACAGTGCACAAGGCCAAGCATGAGGTATATTCACTGGCAAGGGAATGTGGAGGTTCCCCGAACATACAGATGCACCTAGGTACAAACGACATAGCAGGAAATAGTGAATTAGAGATACAGGCAAGGTTTTGAGAGCTAGCCAGGGTTTGCCATTCCATAGGATGATCTATCTCCTTCTTGAAATCCTGCCGGTGCTGAGGGCTAGTGGGGAGAAGAAGCAGAAAATCAGGGTGGTGAATCAGTGGCTCAGGGAGTGGTGTGAGGCTAGGGGGTATGGGCTGGTGGGGGACTGGGGTGCAACCTGGGAGGATAAGGGGCTGTACACTAGGGACAGGCTCCACCTCAGTTTGGAAGGGAGGGAAATCCTAAAGCTGAAAATAGCGGGGTTCATCAGTGACAGGTGGGGTTTAAACTTGTGAAGGGGGAAGGATGGAAAAAGGGGCTGTTGCAGGGAGTCCGATAAAAGAGGGACTCGGTCTCCACCCCCCTAAGGAGCTGGAGGGATATGGAAAAAGGCCAACAGGTAGGGTGCGGGGGGGGGAGAGCATGTGGCCACCAGGGAGCACAAGGGTGGGGAATGGGAGGAGGGGAAAGGGGTGGATAGTGGTCCTGATAAATGCCAGGAGCTTGGGAAATAAGATGCCTCAGCTCCAGGTGATGCTAGCTGAGGAGGCAGTGGACGTGGCAGTTGTCACTGAGACCTGGGCCTCCCAAGGCATGACTGGGAACTAAACCTGGAGGGCTACACTATGTTCAGGAAGATCGGGGAGGGAAGGGGGTAGCACTGATAGTCAGAAATGGCACTGGGATAAGAGGGGTGAAGGAGGTGGAGGGGAGCTTGGAAGTGATTTGGGTCACCCTGCAAATGCAGGGGGGTAAGAGAGTAAAAATAGGGGTGGTATGCAGACCCCCCCACACTGGCGAGGGATCTGGAAGAGAGTCTGGTGGCAAATGTTGTGGGACACTGTAGATTGGGCAAGGGAAAGGTAGTGATGATGGGGAACCTAAACATGCCAGGGACAGACTGGGGGACTATGACATCCCCAGTGGCCAGGGAGCAGAGGTTGCTGGATGTCTTCCAGGATGCATTCCTAATTCGGTGGGGGAACCGACTAGGAAGGCCTGGCTACTGGATGCAGTTCTGGTGGACAGTGACCAGATTAGGGGCCTGGAGGTGAAGGACCCATTGGCAGGGAGTGATCATGCCACAGTCTGGTTTTTTCTGGACCTGGGGGGGAGGAAAGCTGCACAAAGATAATAATAATACTAATCTTTATTTATTGTAAGCGCAATTCAATAAATATCAAAGCACTTTTACAACAATTTAAAACACTAAAATTCAAAACTATAAATAACAACACTTCAAGACTTAATTGTCAGTAAAGCAAAAGAGAATAAAAATGTTTTGAGATGAAGGTTATCGACTTTAGGGGTCTGGATTTCAGGGGGATGGGAGAGATCCTTAAGGGTCATTTGAACAAGATAAGGCCAGACATGGATGCTGACAGCAAGTGGGAGATCATTAGGAGGGGGGGTGCAGGAGGCTTCCAAGTCCTCTGCAAGAGTGAGGTACAAATTCGGTAAGGTCAGAAAACCCTGTTGGACCCAGGAGGTTCAGGAGGCGGTGAGGGAAAAGAAGGCTGCCTATAGGTGCTTCAAGTGCTCAAGGAGTGAAAGGGATCAGGGGGAGTATGACCTGATGGCCAGGAGGGTCACCAGGGTGGTGAGATCGGCTAAGGCGAGGAAGGAGCAAAACTTGGCCAAGGAAATCAGGAGGGGGAACAAGGGGTTCTTTAGATACATTGGGGAAAAGAGGAAAGTGAGGGGGTAGATTAGCAGGATTAGGACAGGGGAGGGATGGGCACAGGATGCGGGGGAGCAGGCTGAGGTACTAAACGAGTACTTTGCCTCAGTTTTTACCAGGGAGGATGGGGGGGGCCATGTCATTCAGGGGAAAAGATGGTGAACCTGCAGAGGGGGCCGGATCCTTACAGATCGGGAGCCCTGATGGATCGGGGGGGGGCAGCACCATCAGGTAGGGGGAAGGCAGATCAGGGGGCTAAAGGGGAAGATGTGGAAGTGGAAATCCTGGTAGAGAGAGTGAGGGAAGCCCTCAGGTCCCTTAGGATGGAGAAAGCACCAGGGCCGAATGAAATATGTCCCAGGGTGCTGAGGGAACTGCGGATGTCCTGGCGGCCACCCTGGCAGAGCTTTTCAACATCTCTCTGAAGACGGGGTGGATACCCCAAGACTGGAAGGTGGCCCATATCATGCCTAACCACAAGGGAGAAACAAGAGAGGAGGTGGGAAACTACAGGCCTGTTAGCCTTACATTGGTGGTGGGCAAGGCGATGGAGGGTATTATCAAGGAAAGGTTAGGGGGGGTACTGGAGAAATTGAGGTACGTGGATGACAGACAGCATGGCTTTGTTCTGGGAAGATCGTGTTAGACAAACCTTGTGGAGTTCTACGATTGGGTGATGAGTGCCCTGGATCAGGGTAGGCCAGTGGACGTCCTCTTTCTAGACTTCAGCAAGGCATTGATTCGGTGCCTCACAGTGGCCTGCTGGTGAAGCTGAGGGAAATGGGGGTGGGGGAGCAGATGATCAAATGGATAGGAAATTGGCTCTTGGAGCATACTCAGAGGGTGGTGGTTGGGGGGCTAGTTTCATCTCCAAGGATGGTCATTAGTGGGGTTCCCCAGGGATCGGTCTTAGGGCCCCTTCTGTTTAATGCCTATGTCTCTGACATAAGGAAGGGTATCAGGAGTGAAATGAGTCTCTTTGAGGACGACTCAAAGCTGGGAACAGTGGTGGATGGGGAGGAGGGAAGAGTGGCCCTGCAGGAGGACCTGGAGGCTCTGGAGAGGTGGTCGAGGAGGTGGAAACTGAAGTTCAATGCAGGGAAGTGCAGGGTTCTGCACCTGGGGACCAGAAACCTGAATCAAGTGTATACCCCGTGGGGAGAAACGCTATAAGTCTTGATGGGTGAGAGGGACCTGGGAGGGTGGTGTTGGATGTCAAAATGAACAACTCTGACACTTGTAGGGGGGCAGTGGTCAAAGCCAATAGGATGCTGGGATGCATCACTGGGGGATTACCTCCAGAAGGAGGGAAATAATCCTTCCTCTGTATAACTGCTTGGTTAGGTCGCACCTTGAGTACTGTGTGCAGATTTGGAGACCACACTTAAAAAGGGACATTGCACTCCTGGAGAGGGTCCAGAGGAGGGCAACCAAAATGATTTGGGGCTTGGGGGAAAGGACCTACAGGGAGAAGCTCGAGGAGCTCAACATGTACACTCTGGAGGAGAGGAGGGACAGGGGGGGACATGATAGAGGTCTTCAAGTATGAAAGGAGATTAATAAGGGAGGCTCAGCCAGGTGTTACAAAGAAAAGGTGGGGGCAACTAGAGGGCACAGGTGGAAGCTGGGGAGGGGGGGAGACTCAGGGGGAAGAGGAGCTACTTCACTGAGAGGGTGGTGGAACCATGGAATGCATTTCCAAGGGGACTGGTGGAGGCAGAGACTGTAGAGGGGTTAAAGAGGGTCTGGGACAGGTATTGGGGGAAAGGGGAAATTGTTTAACCAGAAAAGGCACACTAAGTTAGAGCTTGTTTCCGGAGTTGTTTCAAGGTGCAAGGTATAGGGAAGGGTTGAGCTGAGGAAGTCCAATACAAGGGGAATATCTTGGACTGGGGATAGGGAAACCCAAAGGGGTGAGGGGAGGACAGCAAAGCCAGCACCCAGTATGGGGAATGACAAATGAGCAGACACGAAAGATCATTAGGCCTACTCTGCTGGCAATTTTAGTATGTTAGTATTTTATCACTGCATTTAAAACCTCATTTGCTATCTGCACAATCCCGCCACTCACTTTCACTCCTCCGAAAACACACTGTTCATTTCTGTAACTGCACCTAACACCCTTCTCTCCCACTTAACTTCCCTTTGCCTCCCCCCGTCAACCTCTCATCCCCCCTCATCACCCTCTCTTCCTCCCCCCATGCCCACTTTCTCCATCTCTAGGTTACCTCTAACTGGAGCCTCCTGTACCCTACTTCCTCAACTCCTACCCACCAATATCCCCCTGCCGCCACTACTCCCCTTCCCCTTCCCCTCTCTCTTCTCCTTTTCTGCCGGGTCCTGTCCCCTTGCAGGGTTCTCAGCATCCTGATGGGGATTAGTTCTTGGCTTGCCTCTCCCCCTCCCCTTTTCTGCCTGGTCCAGTCCCCTTGCAGGGTTCTCAGCATCCTGAAGGGGATTAGTTCTAGGCTTGTCCCTCCTCTCCCCCTCCTACCCTTCTTCCCCCCTCTCTCCTCTCCTTCTCTGCTGGGTCATTTCCCCTTGCAGGGTTCTCAGCATCCTGAAGAGGAATAGTGCTTGGCTTGCCCCTCCTCTATCCCTCCTACCCTTCCTCCCCCTCACTGTTCTTTTCTGCTGGGTCTTGTCCCCTTTCCGGGTTCTGAGCATCCCGAAGGGATTAGTCTTGGCTTGCCCCTCCTCTCTCCCTCCCTCCCCTTCCTCCCCCGTCCTTTGCCCACCCCCATCACCACTTGTGTTACAACTCCCATGCTTCTAAATCCTTATTAGCACTTAGTAACCTTTTTAGATCTAATTAGAACTTAGTAATCCCTGTGCTCAGCGTGCTACTTTTTGTTCTCCATCTGGTCGATAGCTTACGGGTTACCTATTCCTAGATTGCTACTACATATGTCATAACTGCATATTGTTCTGTTTACCTCGGTATGTCTCACCCTATGTTTCTGACTTTTTACTTTGTTATCTAAACCCTATTATTTAAGCCCTGGACAAACCCAACCCCTCTACCGTCACCTTCATTTTACCCTGTACACACCCCCCCCCCAAATTTCTAGCTCTCCTCCCCTTCCTCCAAATTGTTCCTCCTTACTGGCTTCCCTTGATCTCTCATAGAATGTTAAGGACCCCAACTGCTCTCCATGGGTCCTTCTCCTACCCCAAGGGGCTTGCATTTCTCATCTACTCCCTTCCCCCACCATCCTAAAGGGGTCTTTCTGGGACATTGCCTTATTCCATTCTCTCTGGTTCCTCCCAGTCCCTTGCAGGGTTCCGTGCATCCTGAGGGGTCACCAGGGACATGACTCTTCCCCTCCCTCCCCTCCCCTCCCTTCCCTTTCTCCCTTTGCTTTCAAGTAAGCACTTATTTACTTATTAACCCAGCACTTGTTATTGTCCACTCTTTCTACATATTATGTGCAACACTGTTGTAACACTGTAATACCTGCCTTACAACTGTATGTTAATGTTGATCTTGTAACTTGAATGTTTAATGTCTCATTCCTATTCTACCCCTTCCCCCAGGTCGCACCGGGAGACGAGCATCTTGTAGCTCAGTATGCCTTCCTGGTGAAACATTTCAATAAATAAATAAATAAATCTAATGCTTTCTTCTATATGATACTGTCTGTTGCCTAGGATTGAAATGTATTGTATTAGTACCTCACTTTATGTATTTAAATTGCACCGTATGTATTTTATTTTATATTTTTGCTTATCCCCCTCATTATGTAACCCCTCCCCCCAGGATGCTTCTGGAAGTGAGCTGTTTACAGCTCATGTTGTCTTTCCTGGTGAAACCTTTTCAAATAAATAAATAATAAATATTGTTCTGCTGCTCTCGTACTTAAAGTCTTTTGCCACAATGGTTGTTGTTCTGGAGTGTCCCAAGATGTGATTAGCTGGTTGGCAATCTGTCACCCCCCCCCCTCAGTACTACACATCAGTTACACGTAAACATCTCTCTGCATAACTTTTGTCCAGCCTGGTAACTCACTCACTCACTCACTCACTCATAGCTAAAAGTTTTAAACAAAGGAGACCCCCCGTATTATCTAAAGTAATGTTAATTGGACTGATTTATTGAACAGGATTGATTGCTGAGACATTGACTTGTGGCTGATGAGACACTGACTTTTCATATGGCAGGCAACAACATTTTACAGGCCAGCAAAAGGTAACAGAGTCCACTTCCTCCTCAGTCTGACTCCACTTCTTTGAAACACAAGCTGGAAGCAGTAACACTACTTTACTTATTTTGAAGTATATAAAAAAACCTACTCAATTATTTTAACCTGGATTCTCTTTACGCTTCCCTCCTAAACTGCTAAAAATGTAGCAGACATTACATACCTATTTCTGTATACATAAGTGTGTGTTGTGTAGTTTTTTATAAAATTGTTTCCAAAGCAGTAACTGAAGAAAGTGTTAGCCCTGTGATGCTGTATTTTCGTTAAATTAAACCAAACAATACTTAACTAATTTAGGATGACATGGTATCAGGAGATGGATCACTTATGGTCATCCTTAACTGGAATGTGATATATGGAACAGCTAATCCACTACAGGGCATGTGGTCTTGCTCTGATGTATGCATGCCTTAGTGTGTGTTGTGAGGCATGAGGCCACAGGCTGGCACCTTCAACCACCCAAGGCATGCGTAAATCAGCATGACCACACACCCTGTAGTGGATTGTCTGTTTTATGATTTTCTGTTTTATAAAACAGTGAGATCTGTTTTTGGAGGGGGTGAAAAACAGAAAGAAGTGCAAGCATTGTGAGATAATTCATGGTCATGTGGTGTGTTTGTCCAATCAGCAGGCAGCCTTTTTACAGATTTTTCTAATTGTTTGAAAATGGTAACCAGGAAAGGCACACTGAGCCAAGGCTCATTTGCAGGTGAGAACCAGGGAAAAGGGAAAGGGAATACAATAAATCATAAACAGCAGTAAAGAAGCATTTCAAAAATAAAGGGCAAACAGTGAGCAATTCAACATGATGCAACTACAAATAACAATAATGGGTGAACAGAAGTAGAGTCCAGAAGCAGCAACAATTCTCAATTAAACTGACAAAAAAGCTTGAAACAATTAAGTGCTGCAGTTGTAGTGACATGAACTGACCCCAAGGGAGACCACAGGGGATGTGGAAAGGGCATCAGGGGTAGGTGAGGTATGGGTCTGACAGGAGTGGAGTGGGAAGGAGCGTTAGCTGGTGCCTAAGGGAAATGGGGGGGGGTGAGAGATGGAGTGAGGCGGGGAGCAGGTTCCAGAGGCAGGAAAGGTGCTAGGAGTAGGCTGACTGCCCAGCAGAGAAGTGAGGGTGGGGAAGGGAGAAGGTGCAAGGATCTCTGGAGTAGAGAGAGTAAGGCAAAGGGAATGGGTGAGAGGAGTGGGGCTAGGTAAGATGGTAGGGACCTAAACCAGGAACTGGAGATGAGGGAGGCACAGTGAGACTGGTGACGTGAGGGTAGGGGAAGGATTGATAGGGAGGAGTAGAGGAAGCAATGGTGTGTACAGGGGGTGGGGGGGTAGTTGGTAGCAAAACAACAGAAGGCATTACAGAGGGTGTCCAGTCTGGCAAGGGAAGAGGAGGGGACAGTACCATAGACCCCATCCATATAGTTGAAGACTGGGAGCACCATTTTGGTAATCAACTCCCGGCAGACCTACGGGAACAGGCAGTCTTTGTTACAGTGCAAGGCTCCAAGCTTGGGGTGAAACTTGGATTGGATGGCATTGATGTGAGATACTATATATATATATATATATATATATATATATATATATATATATATGGATATACATTCTTTGCAAAAAAACTCTGTTAATGCATCAGTTAGGGTTGCTATTAAAGCAACAAATGTAGGGAAATGTGATGTTAGGGTTTTCAACACTAACTCTGCATTGCCCCCAAGCAACCAAAGGGGGAAAGGCAAAACAAGGAACCACAGACATCCGTCATCAAGTAAGACAAACAACATACAACTCTTTCCACGTGATACAAGAGACAGCCATCATCATGGTCCAATGTAGCCATGTCTACATATGCAAACTACCTGGGAAGTGCGGTAAAAAATTCCCATAGGATCACACTGTAAATTGTAAGTAAGGAATAACACATAACAGGATGTGTGGTAATGCTAAATTACCACATGCCCCAGGTGGGTTGTGAGGAATGAGCCCGCAGCCGAGTGCATTCAACCACTTGGGAAGTGTGGTAAGTGTAAGCAATAACACACAGCAGAGTGTGCATCAATGCCAAATTGTTGCATGGCACAGGTGTGTTGTGAGGCATAAGGAGCAGCTGATTGCCTTCAAACACCTGGGAAGTATGATATAAAATTCCCATAGGATCACATTGTAAATTGTAAACAAGCAATAACACATGGTAGGGTGTGTGGCAATGCTAAATTGCTGCATGCCACAGGTGGATTGTGAGACATGAGGCACAGCCGGGTGCTTTCAACCACCTGGGAAGTGCGGTATATAATTCACATAAGATCACATTAGGAATTTTAAGTGAGCAATGCCACAATGCAGGTGTGCGGAGTGGCAGGTGCTGAGTGGAAGGTTGGGTTGGGGGGTCGGATCACCGAGGGACCATTTTATTTTTTACAGGTTTTAAGAAAACAAAACAAAAGACATTGAGGACTGTTTTCTTGATTACAGGCAGGATGGCAAGTGGGGGGGGGGGCACTAGACACCAGGGAAAGACAAACTTTAAATGGGGACCGCAATCGGAGGGTAGGAGTGCCACTATACACCAGGGAAACATTTCAATTATTACAGGGATGGCAGTCAGAGGTTTGGGGGTGCCACTAGATATCAGGGAAATAATAACAATATGGGGATGGCAATCGGTGGGGAAGGGGTGCCACTAGATACCAGGGAAATAATAACAATGCAGGGATGGCAATTGGAGGGTGGGAGGCACCACTAGACACCAGGGAAATAATATAACAATACAGGGACATCGATCAGTGGGTGGGGGGCCCCACTAGACACCAGGGAAAAAATAAATAATTATTGGGATGGTGATCGAGGGTTGGAGTGCCACTAGACACCAGGGAAATAATATAACAATACAGGGACATCGATCGGTGGGTGGGTGGTGCAGGAATCACTGGACATGAGGAAAAAAATAATTATGGGGATGGTAATCGAGGGTGGGAGGGTGCCACTAGACACCAGGGCCTCGATATTCAGACTGCGCCAGGCAGTAGCTCATGCCTGGGGTGCAGCACAACTGTGATGTGCTGCGGCCAGCTCCAGGTAATATTCAATGAGGATGCACCATGGCGCAGCACTGTTGAATATGGCAGGGTCAATGCACATAATGCGCATGTGCCAATGCAAGCCAGAGATAGGGAGCACGGGGATGCGCCAGCGCAAGTGCAATTGCACTAGGCACATCACCCACGATATTCAGCAGGGGGCATGCAAATGAGGCCATAATATATGCAAGGCGCAAATGGGGCCATTTGCTTGTCATTATGGCCCCATTTGCATGCCTTTTGCAGGGCAGCACGGCGACATGCGCCTGATGCCCTGCACAGCATATGTGCTGTGTGGATCCTGGGGCATCCCCCTTCCCGTAGCCATGATCGTGCGGCATATGTGTAAAAAGAAATCCTTGGTAGTCTAGTGGCCCCCCAGTCCCTGATTCCCCAATAAATATAACACATGACCATTCCTGGTGGTCTAGTGGTCCTCCCTCCCAACCGAGTTCCTGATTCCATGACATATGTAAATATGACCATCCTGGTGGTCTAGTGAATCCCACGCCTGCTTCGATCATGGGTAAATGTAAATAAAACATCCCTGGTAGTCTAGTGTCCCTCCCAGTCCCTCGATCATGTGTATTAGAAACCACTCCCTGGTAGTCCAGTGGTACCCCTCCCTCCCAATGCCCCGAAGGATGTATAAAAATACAATCCCTTGTGGTCTAGTGGATGTCCTCCCTCCTCCCGGGTCTCGATCATGGTAAATCGCCCAAGCGTAATTCCCTGAGTGATCCGGTGCACCCCCACCTCCACCCACACAGGACCTCGCCCACCCCCATTATCAGGGCGTGGTGTGCATCTCACCTGCATACCACCCGCCACCCGCAAAATGACAGGTACGGTATAGAAGCTCATTGGTCCCTGTGTGGACCAATGGGCTTGCAGGGCATCATGTACTAGACAGTCCCACATATGTGAATGAATCATTCACATATGTGGGACTGTCTGGATGGCTTCTCTCAATGTACTGAATGTGATGTTTGTTGATCGCTATTTAGTGTGTATTTGATGTTTGTATTTGTAGTCATGTTATTTGTAATTTTTCTAAATTTTTTTTAATTCCTTTTATATTGAAACCAAAGTTTGCTGCTATGAACATATGGACTTCATTGAAAATAAGCTATGCTCAATTGAATGTTTTTTCCCCTATTCTGCTGAATAAAAAAGGTTTACTACTACTACTACTTATCAGGGAATCAGGGACTGGGGGCCACTAGACTACCAGGGATTTCTTTTTAAACATTTACCGCATGATCGCGGCTATGGGTGGTGGAGGGTTCCGGGATCAGTGTGTGCTTGTGGACGGTGTTCTGGGTGGGCAGGTGGCCACCCACAGCTGAGCTGCTGTGTGCACCCTGCAATACTGCAGCCCACCTGTGGGTGGCCAGGAGTTGTTCCTACTCTGCAAGGGCTCAACTTTGAGCCCTCTATGTGGCACAATGTAGGTTGTGCCAGCATGCCCGCCATCCCGGCTGAATATCGGTATGTGCCGTGACATGCATGGGCACGCCTCGCATCTGTGCTGCCTACTATTACATTGTGCCCTGGGCGCATCGGGAGTTGGGCGCCTGCACTGCAGTTTTTCAATATCCCACCGGGTGCAACAGGGCTGTACTAAAGAAGCTCTGTGGCACCAGGTGCAACCTCTTTAAATATCTGGGCCCCTGGAAATAATAACAATAAAGCAAAAGCGATCAGTGGGTGAGAGGGGCACCACAAGACATCAGGGGAAAAAGAAATAATTATGGGATGGTAATCAAGGCTGGGGGGCTGCCAGTAAACACCAGGGAAATAATATAACAACATGAAGACATCGATCAGTGGGTGGGGGGGGCATCACTAGACACCAACAAAAAAATAAATAATTACGGGGATGGCGATCGAGAGTGGGGGGTGCCACTAGACACCAGGGAAATAATACGCAAGACGGAGATGGCGATTGGTGGGTGGGGGGAGTGCCACTAGACACCAGGGACAAAATACAGTAAAATCCTGTTTATCTGCATGTCTTGGGGGACATAAAAACATTCAGATAAGTGGGGTTTTGGTATGTGAGGTTCCTATTCTTACTACTGTAATGGGCAGACAGGATGGCTCAACATGCCTTTTCCTTGAACAGATTCTGTTTCTATATTCAGAAAGCTCTCTAGTGGGAGCTTTTTCAATGAAAAAGGGATTTGTTTTTTAAGATGGTTTATTTGAAGTCTACTTCTTTTTAAGATGTACTGTACTGTACCTTACTTCACGGCAATTTCAATACTGTACAGGCACTCTGCAGTACTGAATTCTGAAACTGTGGACGGAAACGAAAAAGGGTAGGAGGAGGCTGCAGAATAGAGGGTGGAATGATGGATGCCATGGAGGGAGGGCAGCAGGCACAGGAGGATAGTGAGCTGCAATGGATGTGGGGAGGCTGTTTGGATGAATTTATTGTGGAAACTGGGAGGCTGTCCAATTTGCTGCAGGCTAAGGAAATTGGAGGATGAAGTAATGGGGTTATGGAGGGAACTAAGGAGAGTGAGGGAGGGGGGAGCTGAGGCAGGAGTAACCCCACTAAGGAGGGGTGGGGAGATGCAGAGAGGGAACTGCAGAGCTAAAGATGGCGATATAAGAAGGATGGGGAGAGGTGAGCAGAGGTGCAGTAGGAGGAGGGAGGGATCAGGGAAGGAGGCAGTGGGCACCATTGCAGGGTTATCAAGCAATAGGTTTGCAGTGTTGGCAGAGGAACTGGAAGAAAAGGTACAGGAGCTGCAGAGAGAGAGAGAGGAGGGAGGGAGGAGGGAGGGAGGGAGAGAGAGAGAGAGAGAGAGAGAGAGAGAGAGAGAGAGAGAGAGAAAAGGGGGGTAGGAAAGGTCCAAGAGGCAGGAATTATAATGGGAAACAGAGATGGGAGAGGAAAGGTAGGGTAGAGGAGGAGAGAGAGGCGGTAACAGGAAGGGAGGCAGCAGGGGGGGAATGATGCAAGGAGCACAAAAGGTGCAGATGAGGGATGTAAGGAGGGAGACAGTGGACAGGGATCACAGTGGAAGGGCCAGAATCAGAATGATGACGGGGTGTTGGTGCTGGGGGACTCCATACTGAAGGGGGGATTAGATGAGGAGGAAGGGGAAGGCACAGTTGTATCTGGGTTGAGGCAATTCTGGGGTTGACCGCAGGCAGGGCAGGGCAGGCACTTCTCAAGTGTGAAAGCAGAGGAGAGGATGAAACCATGCATGGTGGTGCATGTGAGTACAAACGACTTGGCTGGGGAAACAGTGGTGGTGGTAAAGAGGAGTTTCAAGGAATTGGGTAGTCAGTGTGAGGAGGTGGGGGTGTCGATGGCATTCTCTGAGGTGCTACTGGTACCATGTGCAAGTAGAGGGAGAAAAAAAAAAGGATAGAGGAATTCAATGGGTGGCTGAGTGATTGGTGCCAAACCAGGGAATACGGACTGGTGTCAGACTGAGGCAGGACCTGGGACAACAAAGACCTACACGCAGAGGACAGGTTACATTTGAGCAAAGAGGGGAAGAGCGTACTCAAACAGAGAATGGAGGGGTATATTTCAACAAGGGTGGATTTAAAGTAATAAGGGGGGATGGCAAGGGTACCATTGTTAGAAACAATGTCCGGAAAGGGGTGCTTAGGGTGCTCACCCACCTAGTTAGAGGTGAAGGCAGTGAGGAGGGGGTGCAGAGAGGACCAAAGGGGGGAAGAGAAATAGTAAGGTTGGGGAGGCAACAAGCTGGAAGGTGGTCTCACTGAACGCAAAAAGCCTAAGGTACAGAACAGCGGAGTTACAGGTTCTCTTGGCGGTGGAATTGGTGGACATAGCGGCTATCACAGAAACATGGGCCACCCAGTACCAGGACTGGGATATGATGATCCCAGGGTGCAAGCTATTCAGAAAGGATAGGGCCAAGGGGAAAGGGGGGGTGGCAATCTATGTAAGGGAGGGGATTAAGTGCGTAAGGGAGGAAGGGGAGGAGGGGAGGACAGAAGCTCTGTGGATGCAGTTCAAGATGCGAGGAATAGGACACTGAGGATAGGGGTAGTGTACAGACCACCATCACAGGGTTGTGACCTGGACTGGGAACTGGCAGATCAAATTCAAAGGGTAAGCAGGAAGGGAAGCATGATGGTGGTGGTGGGGGATTTCAACCTACCGGGGGTGGATTGGAGCACACCTTCCCCTTCCCTTCATGAAGGAAACCTCTACAATTTACTATACAGCTCTTTGCAAAAAGCCGTGGGATTTTAAGAAACTTGCCCATCAGGGCTTACGATAACCAGCAAACACCTACTCTTGCAGCCGCACCTCCCTTCTTCTCCCTTCTCGTAATGACCAGCTTGTACTGTTTGTACTTCTAGTCAGAGAAAAGACTTCTCTAGCATGGTCTAGCAGTGTCATGATGGGTATTAGTGCTGTGGCCACTCCAGCAGTGTGTCAGCATGGTTTCAGTGTTTTTTTTTTAACTTCCGGCTTTGGTAGTGCTGTGAACTTGGGCGGTGAGTTATGTGTTTCAGTGCTGCGGCAAGTCAGCATGGCATGGCTAAACAGTTTTGGGCTTTAGTACTGCAGTGATCTTGGGGGTAGGTTTCATTAAACTTTAATTGCACTAATCTGGCTATTATATAGGAGTTTTCCCCTCATGAAAAAGAATTGGCCCCCATGCTGAAACACTGCTGGAATGACTGCAACACTGATACCTGGCATGACACTGCTGGACCACGCTGGAGAAGTCTCTTTGACTATAAGAAGTACAAACAGTACAAGCTGGAGAAGGGGGAAGAAAGGAAGTGCAGCTGCAGGAGTGGGTGTTTGCTGGTTATCGTTAGCCCTGACGGGCAAGTTTCTTTAAAAATCCCACTGCTTTTTGCAGAGAGCTGTACAGTAAATTGTAGAGGTCTCCTTCATGAAGGGGCGGGGAATGTTTTTGGCAGTCGGTGGATGAGAGAGAGAGAGAAAGGCGTCATGCAGAGATTGACGAAATAAACACTGTAGTAAAACAAAGAATAAACAACAGTGGCTAGGTTGACAGTGTTTCCTTCAGTAGGTCTGACGAGGATGATTGATGATGGCGGAAAATGAACTGAAGAGTGACAGAGCCACCCACACTTATATAGACACAGATGTGGTACGTCATTTTGGGTGGCCCCCAGTTAGCAAAATTTTCCGTATGGTTCTAGCACTGATGGTTATAGTTCCAAAGATGTGGCCTAACGGAGGAGATTTCCTCGAACCTCGAAGAGAACATTAAAAGTGATAGGAAACAGTTTTTACACCTCTAGTTGTTCTTTTTTTGTCCAGCCAATATTTAGGTATGTTTTTCACCTATTTTGTTAAATTAATAATTAAATTTTGTTGCCTTTTTAACTACCCCGAGTCCCTCCCTCCTCAGCGGTTGCTGCTCTCTCTTTTCATGCTGCCTGAACATTCTGTGACATCAATAACACCATTCCAGGCCATTCAGATGAACAGCATGGAATAGTGTTACTGATGTCATAGAATGTCTTAGAAATATGAAAAGAAAGGGCAGTAGCTGATGAGGAGACTGGAACTCTATATAAATCTGAGGGCACCCCAAAACAAGCTTATTTATTTATAAAAAATTTGTCAAAGCATATCAGAATACATAACTGGCATGGAAAGGACGATGGAAGGGCAGTTAACTATGTAAAAATCATTTTGTATCTTCTTCAAGTGACTTGCTCAAGGTCACACAGTATGAAGGTGGTGGCTCTGGAATTCAAACCAAGTTCTCTAGGTTTGCAATTCAGTGCTCTAACTACTATGCTGTCCGACCTGTTATGCTAAATCATTTTGTTTTCCTACCAATGCTTATAGAAATCTAATTTTTCCATCTGTTTTTTAAAAAAAATGAGGGTATTTCCTTACTGTACTTATGATTCTTAAGAAATAAAGCAGTCATTCTATATGCAGCATTTACCTTTGCTTTGGATCGAAAAACAGGGAAGCTCACATTGCAGATTTTGGTGTTTTGTAATTTTTCTTCATTTGTGCATTCAATCTTGATGTCTGTGTCATCCTGTAATGAAATAGCATAATAGAAATGATGATCAAATACTTAAGTAATAGAAACACAGATCGATTAAGTATGAGAAACATCCTTATCCAGCTAACAACATACACACTGATAGTATCAAGTGGACCTCCAGTACTATCTGCCCATCTCTATTCCACCTGATTTAATAATAAAAAAAAATTTTGTAATTTATTTACACAAGATAGCCCAGCTGAGATGCAGCCTCTCTCTTCCAGTGGGGTTCTGCTTCTACCCATTTCCACAGCTAAGGGAACTGGAGCACTGGGAGGTTACACGACTTACTCAAGGTCATAGAGAAAGTAAATGACTCAGATGGGATTTGAATTTGTGCTTTCCTGGTTCCCAAGCCAGTGGTTCTAACCACTAGACTACACTGTCTCCTGTCTCCTAATACACATTATTTTCCTTCCCCATTGCCTCTCACATAGGGTCCAGGCACAATCTTCCCACCCCAGTCATCTCCTCCTTCAGATGTTGATCTCCTTGGCTTGCCCCTAGTGTCATGTTGACCTGTGTGGAATTTTTCAAATTCTGCTTCTGCCAGAATCTGGCAGAATTTTGGAAATTCTAATTAATTCCACAGAATTCCTTTGGAAGCAGAATTCTGAAATTCCAAAATTGGAATTTGTTTTGTAAAACTGCAGGTTAGTAATCCATGGTTTACGGAAACCATGAAACAGTATTTGGTGGTTTAAATAAATTGCTGAATCATTTTCCACAGACAACAGAATAATATTCTTGGAATTACATATCCTGCAGAATACTTTTCATATAGAAAAGCATTTTGGAATAAAAACTGCATTTTGAAAAGCATTTCGGAAGCAGAATTGCCATTCTGCATGAATTTTGTCAGTAGAAGTCCATATTCTGCAGAGTTCTAGTGGTGGTGCCTTAAGAGGGCTTCTGCATCCTTGTCTTTGTCAGAGGAAGAGGGGCCGGGCCTGAGAGTGTCATGGCCATCACTCACAGCCAGAGCCACTGTTTTCCCATTTTTGTCCTGCCGCCCAATCCTGGGATGCTGACAGCAAGGGCTCCAAGCACGTGCATGAATGGTGTGAAAACATGGAGTCAAGGGTGTGCCTCAGTGGATCCTGATGCACAAATAGGGGGACACCCCAATGTCACAGTGGCATAGATCAGGAAGCATAGGCAGACCAGGAGAAGTTATACAATTCTTAAGTAGCATTTTATTATTATCAATAACAACAACAAAATAAAATTGTACAAGATAGTGCTTCATAAAGGCAGAACAAACAAAAAAAAGTCCTCCATCTGAGTCTTCCCCTCAAAAACATTGCTCTGATTATATAAGATGTTTTTTGCCTGGCAATTAAAACTCTGCATTGTGTTGTTGTAAGTTACATCTCATGTTTTTCAGAAAATGTTATCAAAACTTTGGCATTTTCCTTCCTGATGCCAGCCTCAAGAGCACTGCTAATCTTAACAGGTGCAACAAAACAATACATTTTGTCCAAGAGGTGGTTTCCTGTTGGTGGTTCTGTAAACAAGCTTCCATTCCAGATTGTTATCTTTTCCAATAAACCCAAAGAGCTTTCTGTAATCATTTCAACAATATAATTATATATATTTGCAAACCAAGGGATCTCAGTTTCACATAAAGATTCATATATATTTTTTAACCATAGAGAAGTAAGGGGAGAAAGAAAGAATAGAAACAGCAAGTGAAGAAAAGGAAATAATGGGGAAGTTGTGGGACCACTGGAGTGGCCAGTTCCTAGGTGCTGCAAAAAATGTTGATTGCACAAGTAAACAGGCAAGAGACAGCCAAGTGGCAGAATGAGAGAATATAAAATAGATCCATGCTTTTAACTCTCTCTGCATAACAAATGGGACAGGATTTTACCCAGCCTTGTCACGCCCAAACCAGAGGACTTCACTGAGGCAGGCAAGCAGCCCAGAAACAGGAAGTGGGTCTGCTTGGAAGGGGCTGGGACATCACTTTGTGGCAGCCTCAGCACCAGATGGCAGGGGCCAGATAAAACAAGATCAAAAGAAGTATGCCTAGTTATTAATTTGAAATTAAAATAAAAAAATCAGAGTAATTAAAATCAGTTTCACTAAAGATGTGTGTTATTCTAAGAAACAAAATGCTTGGCCTCTAGTACAGGTTTGTAGTTTGTTTAAAGGATAACTATTGGGAAGCTCAATAACAGGGACACAGTTCGGTACTCCCGTACCCCGATCCCCCCAGCAGTTAAATTATTCATTTTACAGTTTGCCTAAATCAGTACTCATAAATTTGTATATCTCCATGGGCGCAGCTGGCATTTTGCAATAGGGAGAACAGGATGCCGGAAGATCACGACTGTAAATACCGCGATACACTGATGCGGCTTTGCCCCTTCCTGTAGTGTGCCCATATGTATGGAGACTGAATAATCTCCATATCTACCATGCCTAGCGCTAGTTTTACAAAATTAGCCTAGATGCTATGTTTGCCTCAAGGTCAGGAATTTTGTTTCCCAGACTCCTTACGTTGGCACATGTGGCTGTCTATTTTCTTCATCACCCTGGATCGCTCCCTTGACTTCTTGCTCCGCATGATAGGGGTCTGTCAATCTGTCAGCTGTATGATGGGGGTCTCTTATCAAGTTAGTCAAAACCTTATTCCCCAAGCCAGATTGGCATTAGCACAAGGGATATTACTCTCCAAACTTATTTATGATGTCAGTGTTTCTTCTGCTGCATCAAAGACTACCCTTCATAAATGGGATGTTACATACAACAATACATGCCACTTTGTAGGGCATGGTATAGTATAGCAGGGTATGTTATGGTACAGTATAGGTATGGTAGGTACAATATGGTATGGTACAATTTAAGCTCTTTTGAAAATCCATTAAAAAGATGTTGGGCCTGAGTGGCTATCACTTATCATCTGACATGGTGCTCAATGATATTGATTGTAATAATAGCTCGACTATTGCTGATGCTTTTAACAACCATTTCTGTGACCTCTCTGCTTACACTAAGACCTTCCCCACACCTCCAAGCAATTCGACCCTCACTGACTCTTGCCCCTCCTGAGCAGCCTCCTTTTTATTTCCAAAGGACTGAACCTGCTGAAGTCCTTAGGCTCCGTAAACAAATATCTGAGTCCAAGTCTTAAGGCTCTGATGGCATTGAGCCTAAATTCTTTAGGATCACAGCTCACAAACTGGCATCATCTATAGCTAGACTGTTTATTTATTTCACTGTCTATTGGTATAGTACCTGACCTATGGAAATTCTCCTGCATAGTCCCCGTGTTTAAAAACGGGAACCAGAAGCTCATAAACAATTACAGGCCCATCATTATTCTTCCTATTTTAAACAAATTGTTAGAAAATTGTCACCTCCCAGATCAATAGCTACATGGCCTGCTATGACCTCCTCTACCCCGAACAACATGAATTCAGAAAGGGGCGTAGTACTACCACCACCCTTCTCATACTTACAAACAATATCTCCTCAGCCATGGACTAAGGTGTCCTTATGGGTGCAGTATTCATAGACCCAAGACCTTTGATCTGGTGGACCACTCCCTACTCTGCTCCAAATGAGCTGGCATGGGCCTCTCTTTCATGGCTCTCCTCTGGTTCCAGAACTACCTCACTGGTAGATTGTAGAGGATCAAATTTGGCTTCTCCTTCTCTGCACCGACCAACTCATCAGTGGGAGTCCCTCAAAGTTCTATTCTAGGACCTGTATTATTCACCCTGCGCATAAAATCTATTGCTCAAAGTATTTCATTACTCTGCCAACCTGTACGCCGACGACCTGGTCCTGCATACTAGCTCATATAATGTTGTTGCCATTAATAGTAATTTATCACAGGATCTGCAGTCTGTACCTAAGTGGTTGTCCATTAATAAACTGATCCTAAACTGACTAAAACCCAGGCCATGTTATTTGGTACTCCTCTTAGGCTAAGGCAATGTCTGTCTCCACTGTCTGTTGCCTACCAAGGATGGTGCCCTAGTCCCTACAGTCACCTCTTTTACTTACCTAGGGGTCACCCTGAATCCCTCCTTTGACTTCTCACTCCATGTGTCAGGGGTCTGTAAATCTCTCAACTCTGTGATAGGGGTCTGTTATAAGGTCAGTTGAAACCTTACTCCCCAAGCCAGACTGACCATAGCCCAAGTAATGCTACTCCCCAAACTTAATTTTTATGGTGTCCCTGTTTTTTCTGCCACATCAAAGACTACCCTCTATAGGTGGGATGTTACATGCAACAATCTATGCCACATATCTCACTGCTCTTGTCCTCTGTCTCACTGATGTGTATAGAGCCATGTCATGCACGTTGGGTACTGTATTCAAATTCTTATGCATTTGATCTGCTTTCTTCATATGCTTTGCATTACATTAAAGCGTTTGCCTGTGCCTTCAAATGTAACTGTTAAAACTTCTGTGAATTACTTATCTGCCTATGATCAGCTGTTGTACAATTGTATACATTGTCTTGCCTTGACCGGCTTTGGTGTAATCTCCCAGGTCATACCTGAAAATAGGCATTTGATTGTCTAGTGCACCTACCTGGTAAATAAAAATGAAATAATAATAATACAATACACTGTAGTACAGAATGGTATGGTATGGTACAGTATGACTGGGTACAGTACAGTATGGTAGTGTACCATATACTGCAGTACAGTATGGTATGGTATGGTACAGTATGATAGGGTATAGAACAGTATGATAGTGTACAGTACACTATGGTATGGTACAGGAGGGTATGGTATAGTACACTATGGTACAGAACGGTCTGGTTCAGTACACTGTGGTAAGGTATGGTTCAGATTGGTATAGTATAGTACACTATGGTAAGGTATGGGATGGGATAGTATGGTACAGTACACTGTGGTAAGGTATGGTATGTACAGTACACTATTGTAAGGTATGGTACAGAATGGTACAGTTACAGTACACTGTGTTAAGATACGGAATGGTACAGAACAGTACACCATGGTAAGGTATGGTATGGAATGGATGGTACAGTACACTATGGTAAGGTATGGTGTGGAATGGTAAGGTATAGTACACTATGGTATGGTATGATACAGTATGATACAAAATTGTATGGTATAGTACATTATGGTAAGGTATGTTGTGGAATGGTATGGTATTATACACCATGGTAAGGTGCAATACAGAATGGATAGTACAGTACTCTATGGTAAGGTACGGTATGGAATGTATGGTATAGTACACTATGGTATGGTATGATACAGTATGATACAAAATTGTATGGTATAGTACATTATGGTAAGGTATGTTGTGGAATGGTATGGTATTATACACCATGGTAAGGTGCAATATGGAATGGATGGTACAGTACACTATGTAAGGTATGATATGGAATGGATGGTACAGTACACTATGGTAAGGTATGGTATGGTATGGAATGGTATGGTACAGTACACAATGGTAAGGTATAGTAAGGAATGGTATAGTACAGTACATTATGGTAAGGTATGGTACAGCACATTATGATAAGGTATAGTAAGGAACGATATGGCACAGTACACTATAGTAATGTATGGAATGTATGGTATGGTATGGTATGGTAAAGGATACTAGGGTAAGATATGGTACACTATGGTACACAGTGGTATAGTACAGTACACTATGGTAAGGTATGCTACCATATGGTATGGTACAGTACACTACAGCATGGTATGGTTTAATAAGGTATGGTACAGTACAGTATAGTATGATATGGTATTGTACAATACACTGGGATATGAAGACCACAGACAACACGGATTCATGGTGGGAGGTCATGCCAAATGAATCTAATAGATTTTACTGGGAGACTAGGTAAATTGATCAGGGTAGGGCAGTGGATGTGGTCTATCTGGACTTTAGCAAGGCCTTCAACACACTGCTGCACAGGAGGCTGATTAGGAAGTTGACCAGTCTAAGAGTATGTTCCAAACTGGTAAACTGGGTTAGAAGCTGGTTAACGGTAGGAGATGGATGGTGTAGTCAACAACACTCATTCTAAAGATGGGAGCGTAACCAACAGAGTGTTTGCCCAGTGTGCTATACCCCCCATTAGAAGGCAGGATTGCCAAAGCACAGGGGTCTGGTCTTGTTGGAATAAACATTTTTGCATTTTGCAGCTATTTCTGGTGTTAAGAGTGCTCCTTTAGCTTAATTTCTGTCAGTTCGTTTGAGGTTAGCCGCCTCCAGCTAGAGCACCACCTCATAGTGTTTGCGCTGTTTCGTTCAGTTTTTTACTTATGAGCCACCATCTCAAAGTAGCTCAAAGATATTATCCATTAGCTGTCTGGAGGGGGAGGGTTCCATAGAATCAGGGCTGCCACAGAAACTGTCCCATCTCCTACAGATCTAAGCCTGTGGGGGGGGGAGAGACAGCAGGCCGTAATCTCTGGAATAGAGGTCTCGCTCTTGGTGGTAAAGGGTCAGCAGCTTGCAGAGATAGAAGCAACCATGTATATTTAGGGCCTTAAAAGTAATCATAATCACCCTATAGTTTATCTGGTGCTTAACTAGCAGCCAGGGCAGGCCATGTTGTGCCAACGTGATGTGCTGTGACCCCACATGAAGCTCAGGAGCCTAGCTGCTGCATTTTGCAAAAGCATCCCATGTGTGAAAGGGGAGGGGTGGGCAGACTGGATGGGCTGGAAGGGTCCTTTTCTGCCATTAAACTTCTGTGATTCTATGATCCCGTCAGACTGTGGGGTTGGCCCTTATGAAGTGTACTACAGCAGTCAAGGTTCCAGGACATGATAGCTGCACCACAGTTCTGAAATCTGTAGGCGTGAGGAAGCCATGGTGATGTCCTTAAAGTGATAGACATAATCCTTAACTTTGACCAACACCCTGCATTCCAGGGTCAGCTTTTCAACAAGGGTTACTGCCCAGTTTTTAACCACCCTCCTAGCAGCTAGCTGAACACTACAAAGATGGGTAGCCTGGAGCTACTTTTGTTTATTTTTTAATACAAAGTTTGAGTTTAAAAATAAAACTGGAATACAGTCAGAACATCATAATCTCAAACAACAGAAAACACAGACTGTTCTAGGACATGCCCCTTGGAGTTACAACTCTAATATTGGTCAGAATCATTTACATACATATGGGAACAGATATATGATCTGAGTGCAATAGCAATGCTAAATTGTAAACTCAAAACATCAGGATGCATGGGAGACATGCTAGTTATCCAGTAAAAGACACCAGGCTTGGATGACTAATGTGTACACCCTTGTGACGGGGCGGGGGGATTGGGGGTAGGAGTAGGTGCTATTCAGAGTCAGCAATTAGTCAAATAATGAACCTAGGGTGCTCATCATCATATGGATGGGCTGAACTGGGCATACAATGTCCATGCGGAATGTGGTAATGTGCTGAGGTAAGATATGAGTCCCAAATATCCTCAAAGGCTGCCATTCTCCCAATAATTTTGTAGTGGACACATTCAACGCTAGCCATCCTCCCCAGTTCTTCACTTAGTAGTACAGCACAAAGCACTGTGGGGTGAGGTGAGCATCTGAGGGGGGCAAGCCCCGCACTCTAGGCAGGCAGAGAAGGAGTGAGGGGAAACCAGGAAGGAGAGGGGTAAGTTAGGACTGTTAAAAGGGACTCTTACTCAAGACATGAGAGTAGTAAACACTGTAAACGGCAGCATAAAGGCACTTGTACAAAATTATTCAGGCACAAAATGTCTCAGTACACAATTCAAGCATCAACGCCTCTTCAACCTTCTACTGTACTACTTGGTTGTGGTATTACCATGCTGATTCTGTGCTTTCTGTTATTTTGTACTGACTGTTTATACCATCTGTACTCAAATTTGTGATTAACTAATGTTCGCTGTACATAAACTATATTTATTTATTTATTTTGGTTGGGCATTGTACTATAATCCTGTCTTGCACTACAATCATTGTGAGATGTTTTATTAAATTCTGTATGTAACTAATTTTGGGTCACCCCTGAAAAAAGGGACTTGCATATCTCAGTGGGCCTACCCAGTTGGTCATCAAAATTCAAATAAATAAATAAGGCTTTAGTGCAGTTCCAGGGTCATCTCTTCCTTGCTCTTGTCCTACTGCAGACGCCACCCTCTGTCCTTTGGCAGATCCAGACCTGGCTGTCCTTTCTGCCCATTATTTGGGCTTTGTTTCACTATGTCTTTGCCTGTATGTCTTTACTGGGAATTCCAGGGGAAGGCTGGTGTGTGGCTGAGACTCTGCTTTGCTGAGTCATTAAGGCACTGGTTCTCTCATGGAGTTGGAGCTGGCTATAGAATGTCTTGAGTCTCTGCTCCCTTCCCTCATCCAAAGGATTTTGTCTTGCCGTCCAGACCTGTGCCTGTTCCTGCCTCAGTGGCTGGATCACTTGACTTTGGTAGTATGCCAGTCCAGCTGGTCCCTGGTACCACTGTTTCTGGCTATAGAGAGGTGGTACAGGTTCCAAGATACAGCCGAGTAAGACCTGGACCATTGTATACCCTGGGCTTCAGCTCATTGAAGGGCTGCAGTCTTCTGAGGCCAGTTTTTAGATATGTATGAGCCACCTCTTCTAGCAATTGGGAAGCCCTGCTGTGGTTGAGACATAGCTTGGCAGGATAATGGACTGTAGCTTGTAAGGTATTTATTTATTTTATTTAATATTCTTTAGGATTTACAACCTTTGAGTCAGAGACTCGTTTACAAAGGTTCCGCATCAGAAGACAATACATACATACAATATACAGTCACAGCAGATAAAGAGTTACAGGCAACAATAGCTCACAGTATTATAGGTTCTTTACAATATTACAGCTTGGTTGTATAATACAAGCAGCAGATAATCTACAGTTTACAGTGGTACACCAGTGCACAGATACGCTGAAGGAAGTAACAACTTTGAGTATACTAAGGCGTGGAGAAACTAGCATAGGTAACAAGCTTGTGCTGCCAACAGAGGCATTATCAAGAGGTTAAATTTAGCAGCCATGAATACTAGACCTGCTGAGCTGGTAATTAACTGGTATCCCTGGGTCTTGCAGCACTGTTTTGGTGCCATTATAGCCCTTTCTTTTTTGTGCCAACTCAGGTGAATAGTCCACAAAGATGTATGCACTGACCTTTCCAGGTGAGGGAGCCTCTGTCTCTTGCCAGAAACAATATTTTCTCTTTGTCATGGTAGATCAGGAATCTCAACAGGATCTGTTGTGGTTGATCCCTAGGCTTCGGATGGGGTCTAGAGCCCTGTGAGCCTGATCTAATTCGATGGCCAGTTTCCAGGTATGTTGAAGGAACTGGGGGATTTCATGCTGCAGAAAATCTGTCACATTCCTGTTTTCCACCTTCAGGGAATGCAACAAAGCATAGATTGTTTCTGCAGTTCCTAGTCTATGAATCTTTGGTGCTTTCCCAGAGAAGTGCCATGAGTCGTTCCAACTCCTGTATCTGTGCCGCATGTCTAGTGTATTTGTTGTCTATGAAAGTTTCAGTGTCATGTAACTTCATTTGTAATTTTTGTACTTTTTCTTTCAGCATGACCACAAGGCTTTTGAAGGCGGATATTTCACAGAAGACTTGACAAAGCATTCCTTTTATCTCCTGGGTGTCTGTTATAAGAGCAATGATCAGAGCTGCTACCCCCCCTCCCAGCCATCTTTCTGCCTCACAGTCTGTGTGGCGCTGATGGTTTTACATTGATTTCTCTGTTGGAGCACTGAAATTCAAGGTGAAACTTGACAATTTGCTAGTGTTCCTTAGTATCTTCCAGCAGGTACTGAATTTAGCTGGATTACTGAGTTATTTACTGAGGTATCACCCAGGAGGTTACAGTGACAACATTACATTATAGTAAAGGTCAAAAGACAAACTACAGTACAACTAAACAGAAGAGCAGCAAATATGTAAAAACAATAGAATACCCAGATTATGCATGAACAAAGAAGAACTTAGCATAGTTGAACAGCTAGCAGATATCTGCAGATCCAGTCCAATCTGGAGCAGATTGGCCCTCTGTCGAAGCCTCAAAGAGGTGAAATGTAGGATGCCTGTTTCTGTGTAGAGAGTGCGGCTCATATGGTACTGTGTATGTAACCTAGAGTTAATTAATGCTTATTCACGTCATGTAATGTCATTGTATAGGTGGAACTTTTCCCCTTTTTGTTTTGCCTGCAGATCTGTTTTATTGGGATTTACATGGAGGCAGTCAGTTTTTTATTTCTGTCAATCCCTTGCCCCCCACCGTGTACAGTCTGAATCAGATGAGCAGCCAAACCCACCTACAGCGTCCTGAGGACCAGAGGCAAGCACGCCAGGGGCAGAGCTTGATGATAACTGATGTCTATCAATTGTCATTTGGATTTATTTCTATTTAATCCCAGCCCCTTGGAGGAAAAGACAAATGGGCATATATTTATTCATCTGAAGCATGATTTGTGAGCCAACCCTTTGTATCACCTCCCCTCTTTCTTGTGTAATGCAATGCTCCCCTTGATCACCAGGGAGTGTATGTGTCATGAATGACTGCTATGTCCCTTCCTCCCTGATTCTGGCAGAATAATGGGGGATATTTCACCAGCTCAGGGCTCACAGTTCTACAGATATGCCCATATTTTCCTGAAAAAATGAAGCAGTAAGAAATCATTGCCATACACTTGCATTACCTAGTCGGGAAAATGTGGCAGTTCAGTTTCTATAAAAAATAATGGAATTTATAGAAAAATACAGGGAAATTCCACTGGAGTTACAAAAAAAAAGGGTCCATCTGATATGGAAGTTTTGCTGGCCCCACATTGGCCTCAGGCACGGAATGCGAACCTGGGTCCCCAAGTGCCAGATAACAATGCTGCCACTTGTGTAACAGGTCACCTTACTGTTTGTGACATTGTGAGCTAAACAAACTGTGTGTTTTGTAAAAATCAGTCGTGTAGCAAAACCAGTTGCTTTTTTCCTAATGCACGCCCCTTTACATCCATAGTACAGCATGCACATTTTTGGTGGAACTGCAAAAACGCTTAGAATAACTCAAAATCAAATGTTCCACTTTTTGTTGTGGCATACCAGACTTGTACTGGGCAAGACAAAGTCGTCCATAAACCATGTGTGCCTGCCTTTCATTGTTTATTTAATGATTCTGTTTTACAGGATAACCATGCAGTTCCATTAGGGACAGTGGTTTATCCTATGTGAAAAATATGCAGCTGTGTACAGTTCTCTCAGATTAAATAACTGGTTATAGTTTGCCTTGTTTGTGAATTGCTTTGTGATATTATGCATTTGAACGTACACACAGAATGGTTGGTGGTATGACAGCATCCAAATATCATGCAACGTTCAACCACTGAAAGGGGAAACCACAACTCTCCACTCTGACTTTGAGACTGTCAGCATAACTTATCAAGGAAAAATAACATTCAAAATTTAAAATGGAATTATTAGATAATGTAGTGTCGCCAAGAAGGTTTTGCATTGACGCAGGAGCTGGGGGGAGGGGACTATGATGCTTAGGCAGAAGCAAAGCACAGTAGAACAGTACATTGGACTCTCGCACTACTAAGGTAAATTATATTATTTAAAAAAAAAGTTTTCTTTAATATATTTTTCCGCATTTCCCACTTCATGTTTGTTTATTTTAGAGGGTGTTTGTATTTAAACAAGTACTGTCTCCCTCACAACCCACCATCTCCCACTGCTGGGGCATGCAGTGATGTCACAACCCTAGATTCAAGACATCACAGTTGTTCCCACAGCAACATATTGTGATGTCTAAAATATAGAAGTATCACTGAATACTGTAGGAGTAGGGGGTTTGTGCAGGGGAAGAATCTTGTTTGTGTGCCGAGATCTTCAATAAATAACAGAAATAGGGAGAGAAATGAATGAGTGGTAAATGGACTTCGGTTTAAGATCTGCCCCATTTAAGTTTGAGCTAGCATAAATGTCCTGTTTAATTTTTTAAAGAGAAGTTTGCTTTGTTCTCCAGATGTTGATACCTCAGGTTTCAGCACTCCAGTATTGCTTCCCACTTCAGTTAGCTGCCACTGCCACTGCCACTTTCAGCCAGTACACCTCCCCACAATCCCAAGCCAGTGGATAAATTGGAAATGGTCAGATTGGGGAACTCTCTCATTTAGATTTTAAGCTGGGGCAACTGCCATTTCTAGCTGCTGCAGTGCTACAGTATTCAATGGAGAAAGATGACAGGAACATCTTATAAGTTTTGTAAGAGAGGGTGTAACTGAGTTCCTATGGGCTTCTGCCAAATTTAAACACTGCACCAACCTCCCCTTCAGATGTCCATTTCTGGCTAGCCATCCTATAGGGACCCCCCATGGTGGGATCTCTGTAGACTAGGACTGATTCTACATTTATCCAGAGGAGGTGCGGAGATGAGACAGGACAGGATGTAATGATGTGGAGGTCATGATGCCAACGTCATGTTGAGTGTTGTCATTCTGTTTCCCCCATAGCTCTTCCACCTCCCTCTGTTGACTCCTCCCACCTCTCACTCTTGAAACACTCATACACTTCCTGATGTCTGAGGGGAAGGCCAATGTAACGCGGTCAACTGTGATGTCAGGGCCCTCCACCGAGTCCATCAGTGGAGGCTCTAATACAGTTTGGTGGGTGGATCCCTCCCCCCTGAAGTCTGGGTGTACTGCCTCCATGATGTAGGTGGCTCTTCGACAGTAGATGGGGCTGTGGCATGAATCCAGGACTCATGAATGGGAGCACATCTTTTGCTGCAAACACCATAGGGCCGGGCTAAAAGTCTTTCTTTATTGACCCAGTCTAACCACTGTAAGCTTTTATGTGACCTGTAGACATTCAGTTGACAACATAGCTACCTATGGTCCATGTTAAAAAAGGGGTCTTTCTTCTGGGGCCTGGCACTGAAACAGTCCTGCAAGTTTCCATTTGTGTTCATCTTTTTCACTAGTACTGACTAGCCTCTCCAGTATATCATTTTCTGTAATATGTTGTGCCCAGTATCTGAAACCTTTGAACTGTTCCGCATGAGCAAAGTAGGATAGTTGGTTTGCACAGTCAGGCTTGTGTGAGCCAACTTTATTAGTCACAGCATGCACCTGACACAGTACGACACATGCAACACAGGTTGCATTTGCTAACCTTCACAATGAGAAAGGGGGTACAGACTTAAGTAGCCTGTGTGGATCATCTTCAAAGTGGCAAAGTGGCTGTTTGAGATAGTGTGTGTGTGTATGTGTGTGGTGTTGATTACTGGGCATGAGCATGCTTAATCTCCCACTAGACCACCAGAAAAGGCACATTTTACTATTTTATTCAGGAAACTCAGGGCTGTTTACACTGATCAAAAGGTACAAAGTGGGAAGTGAAGGAAGTTGAGTTAGGGAAGTCCATCACTTGGTGGCATTGGGCTGGTTACTGTAGTGAGCCATTTTCAGGAGCCCAGGATTGCAAGCCCTTGGACCAGGCAACCCTCACCCCTGACACCAACCTTACCTATTCAGTTGTGACTACCATGGTTTACTCTGGCAGCTCCCACCTACTATGGTAAACGGGTTCAGGGCCCTTGCCAGGTTGGAGCAAGAAACCCAAGAGTGGCAGCTGTCACTGGCAAGCCTGCATCCTTTGGATATGTGCAAGCAGTGCCATGCAGTGGCAAGAACCCACCTACAGCACTCATGCATCTGAGGCTGCAGCATGTGCACTCTTCCTCTTTGCCACCAGAGGTCAGTCACTGCAGCATTGACCCCCGAAAGCTGATCACCTCGTTCTGGCCTGCAATTAATTTCTGGGTCAGGCCATGAACCCTGGTGCTAGCATGGAGTTCCAAATTTTTCTTTCATTCGCTGATTCAATGTGGACCTTAGGCAAGTCTTTCTACCTCCGTGTATTTTTTTCCTTTAAGCTACAGTAGTCCCTGACTTACACACATGCCTTCTGACCATCATAACTCCCTTTAAGGTACTGGAACCTCAGGTTCAACAACTCAGGAACATCCTTGGTCATGTGCTGCTGCAGGGGGAACCCCATATATAGCAGGATCCTGGTTGACTGTGGTAGACTGTCCGAGGAACACAAAGCTGGGATGGAGGGATGGGGATGCATACAGGCCTTGGTGATGTGGTCAGGGCATGCATAGATCATCATCATTATCAGAACAGTTATTTGTTCTACATTATGCCTTCCCTCCAGCCACTGTGAAAACAACTCCTGACCGCTGTGCCCACCTGTCAGCAGGGAGCAGTGGACATTTACTGGCAACTGATGACTCTAGTGTTGCCTGCAAACCCATCGCATAAGGCCCTGATTAAGGGGTCAGGATGGAGTCCTCCCACGCTGTGCAGCAGTCCCAAGACTCCACCACTGGGTGCCTGAGGTGAGTAGGGTGTATATACAACCCAGATTCCTTGCCCCCCAGGTGTAGTACTTTGCACTTCCCTGCATTAAATTTAAGTCATTTTTTTGTCCCACACATGTAAAGTGTTTAGGTCCTCCTGTAGCGATACACTCCTCTGATGGCCTCCTCAGGGACTCTTTTTTTTTGTTTCCTCTCTGTGGTCCCTCAAATACTGTACCTGAAAAAAGACTGGGAATCAGGGCTCTTGTTTAAACATGGTGGAAAGAGGGGGAAGGTTGCAAAAGCATGGGGCTCAAAATGAAAAAAAGAGGCATGCTGTGCATACATGCCTTAGGGAAAATGCTACTGTACTGGACGTTACCTAACTGCTATCAAGTCTTAATACCATGCAATGTCAATTATCAAGTATTTTTTTTTAAATAATTGCTTTCTGATGGGTTAAATATAATTACTTAAAAAAGCTTAAATATATCTAGAGTTATCGTTATTTATATCATTTTATATGCATAGTTCATGTACTTCAATCAAATCATGTCACTCCTAAACTATTTCTAATAGAGCCTTTACGAGCTGAAAATGTTCCAGCAGCTTATAAAATCCCATGCCCATATAGTATTATACTACACAACTGAACAGAACATCATTTGGTTTATTACACCACTTTTCATGCAAGAAATGTCTCAAATAAAGCACATTGTAAGGCAATGAGCCAGATAATGGTAGTGCAGAGACGGTATCAAAACAAATGCAGCAGCCATTAGGGAAGGACAAACATCTGCACAGCCTTAGACAATTTAATTACAGCTTGACTGATTGAGACAGAGAATGCTAATGGGACACCAAGAAATTCCCAGTCTCTTGTGAAAGCAATTTATGTATTTGAAATTACTCTTACCAGGTAAACCCCTGCGGAGGACAGCAGCAGTCAACAGGTTGACATAGCCCAGTAAGAACAGTTACACACAGCATAAAATGTAGTAGTGTGCAAGAAGACAAAAAACAAACTGTAAAGGTAAGTACATTCAGACAGTAAGCAAAGCAAGCTAACAAAGTGGGATCACAGCAAATGAAGAGCAAGAGCATTGGTGTGTAACATGATCATGGATTGGGAGTGATGAATATTGGACCCAAACAAATATAGGGGGTTCCAAGGTGGCAGGAATGACTGGGCTTGAATATTTGCAAACTAGAAGCATTCCTTAAGCTGGCCCACCAGCACAGTGGTAGTGCTACTGCTCATGATGCCAGTGACCCAGGTTTAGGAATGAGCCCAGGGGGTCAGAGGGCCAGCTGGGGGGAGGAGGCTTGAGCATCCGAGGACCACTCACTGTCTCCAGGGAGGGATGAGGCTCAGTGCTTGACTGTCCTCAGGCAGAAGCCTGAGGTATAGCAAGCAGCTGGCTATAGAGAGGGGAGGCGTTAATGGATGTCGGTGGATCCGTCTTGACTTCAGGGCATACGTCACACCCAGAACATTGGAAAATGGCTCCCTGCACTCTGGGAAGATGGAGCACCAGCACAGATGCCCAATGTCCCCTGCCTGTCCTGGTCTGGTGCCCCAGATGAGATTCTGGATGTTCAGGGTATACAGGCACCACCTCGTCCCCACCTGGGTGGAAAACCAAGGCTACATGTGGGGTACTACCATGGTCTCCAGGCAGGAAGGAATAGATGCCCAGGTGTCTCCCGATGGGGTGGAGCATAGGTGGAGCATAAAGAGAAAGTAAAAAAAAAAAAAGCATTCCTAACTATAGCTGGAGAGGGAGAGTTTGTTCCAGTTGTCTGGTGCTGCAAATGCGAAGGCTTTATTACCAAATTCATGCTTCCTCCATCCTTTTGGGAACTGAGAAGGTGCATGCTGCTGCTGGGAACTGAGAAGGTAAGTGCTGCTGTTAAACAGAGTAAGTAGGCACCGCTTAATTGGGTGAGGTGGGCTAGAAGATAATATGGGTCTTTTTCTTGTTCACAGATGTACAACAAAGAAAGCCAGTGGTAGTCACATGTGCTTGGGTCATGCAGCAGGCAGTGTGGATAGACCATCTGCAAGAGAGGATGAACTTGCACAACTTGTACAAATGATCTCGAGGCAGTAGAGTGGTTTTGTTTCCACTGAGGTATCTGATGTCTGTATTGCTGATAGAATGGAGCAAGAAGTGGGAGACCCTTTGCTTCCTCCTTTGTGGACTTAGACGGCATTTAGATCTGTAGAGAAAGTTTAGGTTGGGCCCTACAATTGTTTAGATGTGATCAATGTGCCTACTTCTTGTAAATGATACATCGAGCTAGAATCCTAGAAATTGACAACGTTTACAATATGCTGGCAACAGCTCATGTAAAAACAAAAACAGGTTTAACTAACAATATTAGTGACTTACCTGCCAGCCAGTTTGACCTCTTTGATGGGACAAACCAAGCAGCTTGATATGAGAACCGATCTACCATTGATGCAGATATATTCATTCTTTTTTTTTTTTTTTTTTACCACCTTCCCTTGCTCCAGACCAGCCACTCGTTTGGGCCGCCTAGGTTCCCGCTGGCACCCCTGCTTCAATGTCAGCCACCACCACCTCATATTTGCAGCCCCCGGTGTAACCCAGATGTACAGTAACCCTTCACCGGGTGGGCCCCCCCCTCCGAGGGAGACAGGCACTGGTAGGGACCGGCCAGCACATGTTACTTGGCCCGGGTGCTGCTGAGGAGGATATGGGCTGCATTGGGGGCTCATCAGCAGTGGGAGCCAGTGACAGTCATCTGGTCAGCCATAGAGTGCTTTTTCCACTTTGCTCCCCAGGGGTGTGGTGTGCCACAATGTCTAGGCACAAGCCGACATCCCCCATGCCCCCATTAGTCAGTGGGACCCCAGCGCGTTGCCATACTGCCAGCCTCCACCAGGAGTCAGCAAACGCTGAGTCCTTGTTCCACCCTCCCACCGAGAGAAGGCGAGCAGGCTCCGGACACTTTAGCCTTCTCTCCCCGGCCGGCCCTTCAGCATCCTGAGTCCACTCCTGAATCTGGGTCACTGGCGTTGCAAGCAGAAATCCAACCGCTGCACCAATGGGCTGGCCTGATATATTTATTCTTAATTTAAAGATTTATTTAGTCTTGAGTTTTTTTATTATTTTGGTACCATTTTATAAATGCAAAAGCACACTTCAGGGCTTGCACTTCCCCATTCACCCCGTGGTTGAAGGCACTTGGCTAATGCCTCATGCCTCAAACCCACAGAGAGGTGGGCATGCGGTAAAAGGTTCTTTTTGGGTGATCATTTGATGTTTTATCTGTATTGATTTCTGTGAAAAGGACCACTGCCTGTAAGTTTGTTTCTATATATCTGAGAATTTCATTGTACAGTAATAGTTCTGCTGTCAGGGCAGATCAACATGATTTCTTATGACCTATCTACCTCTCTCACTATCCGTTATTGTTACATCTACTCTCTTTTCCTTATAGTCTCAGTTTTCATGGGTCCCCCGTTTCCATACCAGTGGTCCATTTTCCTTCCCCCCAACTCATTTGTCTGCTCCTTATTTGTCTTCTGTTCCTCGTTCTCATCCATTTCTCTCTCCTTTTCTTGTTTCCGGGACCGCTGTGTCACTGCTACAACTGTATTTATTTTTATGCCAATCTTTCCCTTCAAGTATACATCAGAAATTAGAGCAACAGGATTTTTATCCTGGAACATGGTGTTGTCTTCATATATCACTAATGATGCTACTAAGCAGAGTTAATTACTTTTTAATGATGTAGCCCTTTCGATTCTAAAGTTATTGGAGCACTTAATTTTTGCAACAATAAGATACACTGTATATAATGATGCTATTGTATCCATTGATATCTTTTTAACACTTTAATATTCAAATTCAATTCACTGTTCTCACTATTCACATGCCACTGTTTTTTATCATTGATATCACTTATCAGTTACCACACACACAGTCTGCCACAATGTCTGCTTTCTCGATTCTCCAAAATTTGGAGTGCTATTTTAGGAGCACCATATTGCCACCCACTTATGGGATAAAAAAGAAAGTAAGTAAAATTCTGTTTCTTAAACGCCCTTTCCCTGAAGCTCAGAGCGCTGTACAAGGTGCAGACAGTGTAACATACGCACAATTTGTAAGTATTTAAGATTGATAAAACATACATAAAGATAATTATAATATCATATAGAATAAATATTAATAATCAGTAGTTATGAAGCACCAATTGCCTCCCCTAAACAGATGTGCATTCAGGCCCTGCTTGAAACTTCCAGTGAGGGGGCCTCCCTTAAGGATCTTGGGAGTGAGCTCCACAGGGCTGGTCATGCTACTTCAAATGAACGATCTCCTGATTTTTTCAGCCAGGCCCTGGGAGCCACTAGGAGGCCCGCCTCAGAGTAGAAAGTTAGAATGAAATTTTTTCCCTGTAGCATGGATTATTGATGTGTCTGACTTAAACCCAAGCAACTGTGTCTTTCGGGTCTACTGTCATTTCATGATATCACATCAGTGGCAGTATATAAGTCTGACACTCTCCGTGCACTGGCCACAGCCCTTGAGGAAAAGCACTGGAGTACATGGGCATGGGCATTGTGCTTGTTGGACCAAAAAGTTTGCAAAGCATACCCCACGACTCACTAGATCGCTGAGACCTGGGCTGTTGGATACTTTCAAACTATATCTGAAATCAGTTGACTGGTCCCCGCTTGATACAGCCACTGATAGTAATCAAGCCCTTGACTACTTCTGCTCCACCTTCACAGCTGCATGCAACATGTTTGCACCTCACAAGACCAAAAATGAAAAAGGGTCTGTTAACCCATGGCTCTTTAGCCCCCTCCTGGATCTTATGCACCTAAGAGACAATCTCTGGTATAAGGCCAAGGTGACTGGTAAACTGGCAGACCTCGCTGCCTATAAGGGTGCCAGAAACAAATGCACATATCTGGTTAGGCCAGCCAAAGCTTCCTACTACAAGGAACTTCTCCACAAGAACTGGGGTCATGGTAAGGAGTTCTGGAACTCTATCAAAGCCCTAACAGGGAAGGAGGGAGTCTAAGACCCCTCCAGAACTCATAGTTACAGTGTTGGGGATACTACAGGAACCTAGCGAAATAGCCAGTGCATTCAATCTAGCCTTTATTGACCTGAGCTCTGTTCTACCCAGTGATTACCTTGATGCACAGCTACCTTCTCAGTACCCCTGCAAAGATACACCTTCAACTCCCCACCCCGATATACCACCCTTCTATTTTAGGCAGATATCCAGGTCTGAAACCCTCAAGTATGTCAGGCGGGTCTTAGGGAAGACCAGAATGGGGAGTGATCAAATAGATATGAAGTTGGTTGCCCTCACCTTAAATGAGCTGGTGGAACCTCTTACCAAAATCTTCAACACTTCCCTTAAAATGGGAGTGTTACCAGACAAATGGAAGGAGGCACTCGTCACCCCGGTTTTCAAATGCAGTGACAGAACCAACCTGGCTAACTATAGGTCCATTTCCATACTGCTCCCACTCTTCAAAGCTTTGGAACGGGAGGTATCGGATCAACTTACTGAGTATCTTGAGAAGTATAACCTTTTATCCTCACAACAACACAGCTTTCGAAAAAAAACACTCAACCCTCACAGCCCTGGTCGACTACATCACCCAGCTTTATAATGCACTGGATATTGAATTGGCAGTGGAGTCTGTCTTTATAGACCTCACCAAGGCATTCATCACTGTCAACCATCAGCTTTTATTACAATGCCTATACACAATTGGCTCGTCCATAGATACAATTACCTGGTTCGATAGCTACCTCTCTCATAGGTCACAAAGTGTGAGAGTAAATGGGTCCCTCTCTGAGTCAAGGGAAGTGAACCTTGGTATCCCCCAGGGATCAATATTGGGTCCACTAATCTTTAGTCTCTTCATTACCTCACTGTCTACAGTCTGCCCTGCACACATGGTGCTCTCTGCAGATGATGCGGTGATCTCAGTTCCTGGCAGGGACCTGACCACAATTACTGCCGAACTGCAAGCAAACTTTCATCTGCTTGAAACATGGTTTACAAATAATAAACTACTTCACAACCATAAAAAAATGAAGAATATGCTCTTTACAGTGCCGTAAAACAGGAAAAGATATGGCTCACTTATACTTCATAGCCTTAAAGGTCATATCTTGGAGCAGATTAGCACTTTTAAATGTCTTGGTGTTCACCTGGCTGGCACCCTCACCTTCTCTGCACATGTTGACCAGGTCACCAAATCAGCCAACATGAAGCTGGGTGTTCTCTACCACCATAGACGTTCAATGACCCCTGAGGCTCTGAAACTGGTCACGTGCAGTTCGGTGCTATCCATCATAGATTATGGGTTGATGATCTATGGTGCCAGCTCTGACACTGTGCTTAAAAGGATTAAAACTCTCCTCAATAAAGCCTGCTAGCTGGTTATTGGGGCTAGCCATCAGACCCACACCTGTACGCTATACTCTGAGACAGGGTGGCTCCCCCTTAACCTCCATTTTAAATACCAAGCCTGCCTACTGGGTAAAAAATCGTCATTAGGGCTTACACCTAAGTCCCCTGCTAACCTTTTTAAGTACACCCAGCCCATTGTCAACACAAGAAGTGCAACTAAAGGGGGGCTTTTGGTGCCTTTCACGCGCACTTCACTGGCTCGATGTTCCCTTTCCTATCAGAGACCTAGGCTGTTCAATGATCTCCCTGCTGATCTATCTGGCTGCAAGATGATTAGCCAGTTCAAATCCAGATTACACCCCTATCTTGCCAGCCAGCTACAATGTGGCTGTCCTCCATAATCATAGAGGAGCCATTTCAAGTTTCCCCTCTCTCCTCCATGCTTTACCCCTGTGTCTCTGTACCTATCCCCACCCATTCCCCCACCTTGTCCATTTCCCCCCACGCTTCTCCTCACACAAAGCCACCTCAGGCTGCTTCTAATCCTCCTAAGAGCTGAACCTGGGTGCAGCCCTGACCCGTAGTCCTTGCATGCAAAGTGCTGTACCACACTTCTAAAGTGTTGTTGAAAATACTCTTTGGCACTTGTGAAAATCACTTGTGTATTGTAACTATTATGTAATTTACCTACAGTATATGACTTATCTGTTCTATATATTCATGTAATGTTGTTCTCACTTAGGATCCTGTTTTGTATCTCCATTTGTGTTTGACTCGGAACCTTTGTAAATGAGCCCCTGTTTCAAAGGTATTGAATCCTAAACTTAAATAAATAAATAAAAAAGTGGAGGTTTGTGGCTCTTTACACATTTTTGAGAGTATCTTTTGATATTTGTTGGTACCTGGCTTATTGCACTGTATTCCAGAACTTTGTCCACCTTCTTGCAAGTAATTGGACTATTTAGCACATTAATACATTTTGCTATACCTGACTATTGGAGTGCTCAGTTTTTTTTGTCTTTTGGACATGCAGTAATTTCTCAATAACTGGATGCCCTGTCATGTGTTATTGCTTACATATACTTCCATTATAACCTCCAATACTGATCCCTTATGTTTCCAAATCCATTTACTACATATGATGCCATGCCATGTTTCATTTTATGTTCATTGTATTGGGGCTTATGTTTTGTGGGATAGTGATAGTCCTGACACAAGGTACAAGTTTACTGAAAATGTGTATATACAAAAAGTGTTACACATTAAAATCTGAGTTAAAAATCCATATGATAACATCACTGCATACTGTGCAACTTCAAGAGGGAACATACAGTACACATATATTATAAAAAGGAACTTTCCACTGTCATCACTCTATTAGCTGCAATAGCGAATTGTGCAACACTGTATAATATCACTGTATTTTCTGTATTTAAAAAGAATCTTAATTTTTCGACCACTGGCAATCCGTTAATCTTACTAAGATATTTGTGACAACCATTTGTCCCTAAGTGCATTCAAATTGGGACATCCAAACAGAATATGAGCAGAATCCCATTTCCCTGGGCAACTGCCCTTACAGCAGTCTATTCCTGCTCTAAAGCTATACCAATCCATAAAACTAGAGAAGACTCCTCCATTTACATTAAATCTTAAATTTGCCAAGGTCATGTAATGCAGATTGTTTTCACAATTAAATAAATACATCTCCCTTTTATGAAAATTTGTAAGTATTTTATAATTTAAAAAATTAGAAGTCGAGGTTACCCTTGCCATATCATGTTGTTTAGCAATATCTTGAATTCTATTGACCACAGTATCATAAAATTTATCGTTCCGCTCATTATTATCAAGATTCACTATGGAAGCCAGACCCATCTTTAAGCCTAATGCCCAGGTCCTTTATCCAGGACCAGTCCATTACAATTACATTATTCCAAATGCCGTAAGTTAAACTATCTTCCCAACAATGATATAAAAGAATTAGTGTCCCTGGTATTACATATCTTAAGTAAATAGTGAAACTGTCTAATCATGGTGCATGATGACAGGAGCAAATTGCCCATCTCAGCTCTTAAACATTCTCCTGGTATGAAATTTGGGAGACTGAGAACAAGCCTGATATACAGATTCTGAATGGGTTGTAAAGTAGTTAAAATATTGTATTTTCCCCAGATCTCTGAACCTTATAGAATGGTAGAGTCCACTTTCATTGTATATATTTTCAGAAGAGACACAGCAGAGTTATTAATGAATTGTTTAGAAAATGTATTTATTGCCAATATAAGCTGTCTTCCTTTTTTTTATTTTCCTCTGTATGGAGACTTCACAGTTGTGTATTATGTAGAGTAATGCCTAGACAGGGGTAACTATTCGCCAAATGTACTCTGTTCTCCTCAATTTTTCATCTACAATTCAAGTTTCCTGGCTTATTTATAACCATGATTTTTGTTTTATCAATATTTATGGAAGAATGAAGGTCATTTAGAATTGTAGCAACATTAGATAAGGCTTTTTGAAGTCCACCCACAGATCCTGACACTAGGACCGCATCATCCATATTTAATAGTATATTTATCTTGGCATTCTTAACCCTTGGTGCAGCAGTTTCACAGGTGTCTAGTCTACATACAACTTGGTCGGTGTAGGTATTAAATAATAAGGGTGCCAACAGGCAACCCTGCTTTACACCCTTGTCCACTATTAAAGGTTCAGTTAATCTCCCATCTACTGAGTACCGAATCTGGATAGATGTGTCTGTGTTTAATCTCTGCATCCGAGTCAATATTTTATTATCAATATTCCAGGAATCAATTATCCTGCATAAGATCTCCCTACTCACACTATTGAATGCAGATGACATGTCTATAAAGGCAAGATACAGAGGGGACTTATTTGTTTTTGCTTTCCTAATCAAGCAGTCTAAAATAAACCAACAATCCAGAGTAGAATGTTTCTCTCTAAATCCAAATTGCCCATTGGTTAGGACATGATTTTCAGATACTCAGATACATAGATACATAGATACATAGACAGTGTCAGCAGATAAGGGCCTATGGCCCACCCAGTCTGCCCATTTGAGCTTGTAGGTTCAGTTTATGTTTTCCTAGAAGTCTGTTGCCCCTTACCCCTGACCTCCAGAATTCCTTTATCTCTATCCCATGCATTCTTAAATCCCGTGATTGTTTCAGCCCCCACCACTTCCTCTGGCAGGGTGTTCCACTTGTCCACCACCCGTTATGTGAAGAAATTCTTCCTCATGTTTCCTCTGAATCGTCCTCCCTCCAACTTCATCCCATGCCCTCTAATCCTGGAACATCTTTTTTGCTTAAAATAGTGTATTCCTGCACCCTGTTCCTCCCTGTAAGATACTTGCATGTCTCTATCATATCCCCTCTCTCCCTCCTCTCCTCCAGGGAGTACATGTTCAGTTCCTTCAACCTGTCTTCATAGGACTTATGATGCAATCCATGCACCATCTTTGTTGCCCTCCTCTGAACCTTCTCTACCCTGTCTATGTCCTTACGTAGGTATGGTCTCCAGAACTGTACACTGTACTCCAGGTGGGGCCTCACTAGTGTCTTGTATAGCAGAATTATTACCTCCCTTTTCCTGCTGGTGATGCCCCTGCCTATACATCCCAGCATCCTATTTGCTTTACCTGCTGCCTTGTCACACTGTTTCCCTACCTTGAGGTCATCAGAGATAACCCTAAGATCCCTTTCCTGCTTGGTGCATGCTATATCCTCACCCTCCAACTGATATATTGTGCCAGGGTTTTTGTGCCCCATATGCATTATCTTGCACTTCCTTGCATTGAATTTCAACTGCCAAACCCTGACCATTCTTCAAGTTTCTGCAGGTCCCTTCTTATTCTGTCTACACCTCTGGTGTGTCTACTCTGTTACAGAGCTTTGTGTCATCAGCAAACAGTGAAATTCTGCCTTCTAGGTCCCAGCAATGTCACTGATGAAGATGTTGAATAGTACCAGTCCCAGCACTGATCCCTGTGGTACCCCACTGGTCACTCTTCCTTCTGTGGAGTGACAGCCATTTACCACCACCCTCTGTGTCCTGCCACCCAGCCAGTTACCTACCCACCACACTACTGTCCTGCCCACACCCATATTCCCCAGTTTGTGTAATAGTCTTCTATGTGGCACAGTGTCAAAGGCCTTGCTGAAGTCCAGATAGGCCATGTCCACTGCCCTCCCCTGATCCAACTCCCTAGTCACCCAGTCAAAAAATTTAATGAGGTTGGTCTGACATGACCTCCCCCTGGTGAAACCATGCTGCCTTGGGTCCTGTAGTCCATTGACAACCAGATGTTCCACCAATCTCTCCTTCAGTAGTGCTTCCATGATCTTCCCCACTACCAAGGTGAGGCTGACTGGTCTGTAGTTCCCTGCTTCCTCTTTGTTCCCACTTTTGTATAATGGGACTACATCTGCTGTCCTCCAGTCTTTGGGTACCGCTCCTGTTTCCAGTGATCGGCTAAACAGGATAGCCAGAGGTTCAGCCACCACCTCTCTTAGTTCTTTAAGGACACTGGGGTGCACCCCATCTGGCCCCATTGCTTTATCAACACTTATTACTTCCAGTTCCTTCAGGACCCTTTCTCATGTAAAGGGACTTGTGTCCATTTCTGCACCATTCTCACCCCTTGTACTCCCCTCAGACCCATTACCCTCCTCTTCCTCAGTAAAGACTGAGCAGAAATACCTATTCAATATGTCAGCTTTACTGTTGTCATCCTCCACGTGGTCCCCATCCTCCCCCTTCAGTCTCACTATCCCTCCCTTTGTCTTTCTTTTTTCACTTATGTACCTGTAAAAGGTTTTGTCCCCTCTACCCACTGATTTTGCAATGTGTTCTTCTGTCTGAGCTTTGGCTTCCCTTACTGACCTCCCTGCCTCCCTTTGCTTCTCATGGTACTTCTCCCTATCCCCTTCTGCCTGTGTCTTTTTGTATAGCCTGAATGCAATCTTTTTGGCTTTCACTTTCTTTGCTACCTCTTTGGAAAACCATAATGGTCTCCTCTTCCTTTTCCTCTTGCTAACCTGCTTAATGCATAATTCTGTTGTTCTTGTAATCCCCATTTTAAATACTGCCCACTGTTCCTCAACCCCTGATTCCTGTCCCATTCCCCTTAATGCCTCTTTCAAGTATCTCTCCATTTTCTCAAAGTCTGCCCCCCTAAAATCCAGGATACGTGTTTTTGTGTGGTTTGGTTCTGCTCTTTCTGTGATTTCAAACCACAATGACTGGTGGTCACTGTTCCCCAGGTGCTCCCCCACTGTTACCCTCATCACACTGTCCCTGTTTGTGAGCACAAGGTCCAGTATTGCCTTCTGCTGAGTTGGTTCCATGACCAGTTGCTTGAGGAAGGCACCCTGAAGGGAGTCCAGGATAAATCTGTTCTAGTTGATGCTGCTGCTGGGATGCTCCAGTCCACATCTGGAATATTGAGTTCTCTAACCAGTACTACTCACCCTTGTCTGCTATCCTTTGGATGGCTAGCATCAGCTCCCTATCTGTTTCTTCCTCCTGGGCTGGTGGTCTATAGACCACACCTGTGGGATGGCTGTCCCCATTTTCCTTTCCAGCTTAACCCACAGTATCTCTCCCCATTTTGTTCCTCCTGGATCTCTGTGGCCTTATGTCATTTTTCACATACAGTGCCACTCCTCCTCCTTCCTGCCTGCTCTGTCTCTTCTGAATATGTTGTAGCCAGGTATGGCCATCTCCCAGTCGTGGTTATCATTACACCAGGTTTCAGTGATGGCCACAATGTCCAGGTCTGACTGCACCATGACAGCCTCCAGATCTTCCATCTTGTTGCTAAGGCTCCTGGCATTTGCACACATGGCTTTCCATGATTTGACCTCCTAGACTGTTTCGCTGTTCTACTCCAGCCCCTCCTTGGTTGTCCTTTATCCCTGGTTCTCCTTGCTGTCTGCCCTTCTGCTGAATTTTGCCCCTTTTCTGCCTATCCACCTCTTGGGCACTAATCTCCATCTTTTGCACACTGCTTTGCAGAGATAGCCACTTCTCTGGTTCACTGGTTCCACTGCTAGCTGTGGGGAGTGAGCAAGTAGGTACCCTCCTTGCTGGCCTGCCACCCCCTTGCTAGTTTAAATGCTTGTCAATGTAGCATTTAAACTTATCATTGAGTGCTTGGATTCCCCTCCAGGATGGATGCAGGCCATCAGGCTTGAACAAACCTCCATCCCTCCAGGTGGGTCCCCAGTCAGCAATGAATCCAAACCCTTCCTCACAGCACCAGTTCTTCAACCATGAGCTAAAGTTCCTGGTGCATGCACTCCTATGCTCTCCCTTGCCTCTCGCAGGAAGTACTTCTGAGAAAGTGACAGAAGTAGCTACTTGCTTGAGACCCCTCCCCAATTTCCTAAACTCTTCCTGAACTTCCTTTGGCTCCCCATTTTCCAGGTCATTAGTACCTAGGTGGATAATGACATCCAGCTCACCCTCCTGTCTTGCCTTCCCAGTGATCACCAGGATCTTCATTCCATCCCTCCATGCCGTGGCACCTGGTAGGCACCTCACCTCCCTGTCCTCCCCCTCCCGTGTTCCTAGCTGGATCCCTCTTATGATGGAGTCCCAACCAGGATTCACTTCCTCCTCCTCTGGGGTCCACTGCTTTCCCTGCTGAGGTCACCTCCTTGGCTAACCTTCACATCCATTCCTTCCACTTCTCTGGGTACCTCTATTTGGTTGTCCTTGTTTGCCAGTGTGGCATATGAGTTCTTGAGTGGAATAGGATCTGGGATGTGCCTCTGCCTGACTGCTCTAACCCTCCCTGAGCTCACTGTCATCCAAGTGCTCCTCGTTCTCGGCATCCTTTGAGGCAGTTGCATTGGGCTGGGTGGTCTCTGGATAGGGGTGATGGTACTCCTGACCCAGTTTACTTCTGCTCTGAGTCTGGCTACCTCATCCCGCAGTCCAGAGAGATGCATGCAGATAGGGCAGCACCTCAGTGTCCAGAAGGACTGCCTGAATATGGCTGCCCCACAGCCACTGC
Source organism: Neoceratodus forsteri (assembly GCA_016271365.2). NCBI lineage: Eukaryota > Metazoa > Chordata > Ceratodontiformes > Ceratodontidae > Neoceratodus > Neoceratodus forsteri. The sequence continues at coordinate 1,211,118,942 of CM028129.1, read as the reverse complement.
ATTGCACCACTCCCCACATTATACTGCTATTCCACTACTTGTCTGCTACTGAAGCTCTCCTAGTTCCCTTTTTATTAATTTACTGTCCTAAAAATCCTGCCACTGATCCTCAGATAATTTTCTTTAAAAAAAAAAAAAAAGAAACCAATAAATAAATAAATGAGTCAAAACACTTGTCATGCTGAGGGTGGGCTTCTTCCCCTTATGCCCCTCCTACTTCACACCCCTTACTATAGCCTGTGTTTAGCTCCTGTCAATCAGATTTAACAAGGCATATAATTAAGAGTTGGGGGAATGGGAGGGATGGGGGGCGAAAATTTGCAGCAATTAAAGACAGCACAGAATTACACCACCACTATGTTTGCCCAAAAACAATTCTAAGTAAAGACAATAAAGAAAGTACAGTGTCACTAAAAGCCCACAATCTAAGTTTAAAAGGAAAATAGCAATTACCAGTTACTCTAAAGCACTGAATTAAATACGTTTCCTTCCTTCCCCTTCTGGCTTCTTCTGAGAAATAAAACTCACTTGCTACCTCAACTCTGACTAAGCCCCACCTCCAGTTATCACGTAGCTGAGGTCAGAGGCCAGACATTTAACACCCCTCACCCAACTACAGGGCAGTCAGACAAGCCAAGATAAAATCTGCAGCAATTAAAAACAGCACAGAATTACACCACCACTACGTTTTAAATTTTCAACAGCCCAAAAACAATTCTAAGTAAAGACAACAAAGAAAGTACAGTGTCACTAAAAGCCCACAATCTAAGTTTAAAAGAAAAATAGCAATTACCAGTTACTCTAAAGCACTGAATTGAATATGTTTCCTTCCCTCCCCTTCTGGCTTCTTCTGAGAGACTAAGTTCTTGCAACAGAATACAAGTGTAAATTTTAGCAGATATATTTTGGAGTGCAATGTTTCTATAATTAGAAGGAATTTGTTTATTTCCTTTTTAATGTAGTGGTACTAAGTTGGCAACTAGCCAAGAGTCTGGTACCTTCTCTACTTCTACCACAACCTGAAACAGCTTAATAAAAATATCACACCACCAAGAAATATCAAATTGATAAAATTTGGCTGGAATGCCATCAGTACCTGATGCCTTATTCTTGTTCTGTGCTCTAATGGCATATTCTATTACATTTCTGGATATTATAATACAGTGGAGCCCTGTTATAAGCACATCCTAAATGCCAAACAAAAATGTTTTTATAACTGGGAAGTTCTTATAAGAGGGCTACATTGAAAACAATGAAAATCTATGTAAAATCTGTGGTTAACATGATGAAACTGGGCTCAGACTGCATTTTCCTCATTATTAAAAGCTGTATAATACAGCCTTTTGAAAGAACTCTTAAATAGTTAGGAGTGTTGTAAAATTCATTCAGTGTCTCACCTATGAAGGAATATGTGCTGACTTTTTCATAGGGCATCTTTCCCACATCTATTCACTACTTAAGTGACTGTTAATGAGGAAAGTAAATGAGGATTCAGCCCTGGTTTAGCACACAAAGAGGTGATAATGATCACCTATCACTACCTCTGGAAAAAAAAAAACTGTTCTTATAAATGAGCTTTATTGCCATTGAAAATAATGGGCAAAAATTTGAATATTCAATAAATGTTCTTATATCCGATGTTCTTATAAGTGGGCTCCATTGTATCAGAAAAGGCTTTCCTTTCCTTACATCCCCTGTCAGTAGTCCAGATGTCCCTAATGTCCCATAACATCAGGGAACAGTGTCTGTTGTATGCTAGGTCACCATGTTATGTTTTGTGGTATGGTGTTAGTCCTGATGTTCCCAATAAGGTCAGAGGATAGTTTCTTTTGCATGTCAATTTCACCATGTTATGTTTTGTGGCAAGGTGTTAGTCTGATGTCCGCAGTGTCCCATATGACCAGGGAGCAGTCTCTGTTGCATAATAGTTCACCATGTTATATTTTGTGGCAAGGTGTTAGTCCTGATGTCACCAGTGTCCCATAAGATCAGAAAGCAGTGTCTGTTGCATGCCATCACACCATTTTATGTTTTGTAACAAGGTGTTAGTCCTGATGTTCTCAGTGTTCCATATGTTCAGGGGACAGTGTCTTTTGCAAATCAGTTCACCATGTTATGTTTTGTGACATGGTGTTAATCCTAAGGTCCCCAGTGTTCCATAGGTTCAGGGAGCAGTGTCTTTTGCATGCCACCACACCATGTTATGTTGTGTGGTATGGTGTTAGTCCTGATGTCCTCAGTGTTCTATAAGGCCAGGGAGCGGTATATGTTGCATGCTAGTTCACCAAGTCATGTTGTGTGGCAGGGTATTAGTCCTGATGTTCCCAGTGTTCCATAAGGTATGGGGAGCAGTGTCTTTTGCATGTCAGTTCACCTTGTTATGTTTTATGGCAAGGTGTTAGCCTGATGTTCCCAGTGTCCCATACGGCTAAGGAGCAGTATCTGTTGCATGCTAGACCACCATGTTATGTTTTGTGGCGTGGTGTTAGTCCTGACATCCCCAGTGTTCCATAGGATCAGGGAACAGTGTGTTTTGCATGTAAGCTCACCGTGTTATGTTTTATGGCAAGGTGTTAGTCTTGATGTACCCAGTCCCCTATAGGGTCATGGGAGCAGTGTCTGTTGCATGCTAGTTAACCATGTTAGGTTTTGTGGTAAGGTGTTAGTCCTGATGTCCTCAGTGCCCCATAGGAAGCCTCATATGTTGCTTGTCGTCACATCATGCTATGTTGTATAGCACGATGTTAGTCCTGATGTTCCCAGTGTCCCATAAGGCCAAGGAGCAGTATCTGTTGCATGCTAGTTCACCATGTCATGTTTTGTGGCATGGTGTTAGTCCTGATGTCCCCAGCGTCCCATTAGGTCAGGGAGCTGGGTCTGTTGCTTGCCGTCACACCATGTGTTGTTCTGTGGCATGGTGTTAGTCCTGATGTTCCCAGTGTCCCATAAGGCCAAGGAGCAGTAGATGTTGCATGCTACTTCACTATGTTATGTTTTGTGGCATGGTGCTAGTCTTGATGTCCCCAGTGTCCCATAAGGTCAGGTGTGCAGTATCTTTTGCATGCCAATTCACCATGTTATGTTTTGTGGCATGGTGCTAGTCTTGATGTTCCCAGTATCCCATAAGATCAGAGGTGCAGTGTCTTTTGCATGTCAGTACAGCATGTTATATTTTGTGGCATGGTGCTAGTCCTGATGTCCCCAGTGTCCCATAAGGTCAGGACACAGTGTCTTTTCATGTCAGTTCACCATGTTATATTTTGTGGCACGGTGTTAGTCCTGATGTCCCCAGTGCCCCATAGGGTGAGGGGAGTAGTATTTGTTGCATGTTAGTTCACCACGTTATGTTTTGTAGCATAGTGGTAGTCCTGATGTCCCCAGTGTCCCACAAGGTCAGGCAGGAGTGTGTCTGTGCATGCTAGTTCAAACAGGTATTTAAATACATCTGAGAATACTGATGAAATCCTTGTAGCAACATTTAATGATGCTCTCCACTGATTACTTCAAATCAGAAAACAAATGCTAATGCAGACTCAAACTGGGGGGAAGGGCTATCTTACCATGTGTGCCCACCTCTGGCCTGGATCACCCCCCTTCCCCAGAAAACCAGGAACAAACCGTTCTGTAGTGAGAGTTGCCCACAGCTTTTTTATGTCATTTATAGCCATTTAGTTGTCACGTCACTACACAGCGTCAGAGTCATAAGGGATTAAGTAGGTATAATTATATATTGACATTGTGTTGCACAATCAACCATCGATCATGTCATTCACAGTTCCCTCAGTTCCCTGGCCCTTTCTCTGCCTACCAGTGATGAAGTAACCAATTAGGGGCAGAGAGGTTGGCCTGACACTATCACCAGAACTGTTTGCCCAATGTAAACCAGGGCCCCAGAAAAGGCAAGACCCTGATGTGAGCCATGCATCCTTTACCATGCCTTAATGTAAACTGAGGCCAAAGCTGCCTGGGATGAACCCAAACATCATCCCATGATCATCCAGTGCCTTAATGCAAACCAAAACCAACGCTGCCCAGGCCACAACTCAAATGCCATCCTACAATCATCCATGAGGCTGCCTCTGGTCCTAATGGGTCCCACATTCTCTCCCTTCCATGACCTTCTTGCACTGTTGGATGGGTGGGGATTCTTCTAACAGGTGTGGCTGCTGCATTGAAAAAGGGCTTACCCAGTGCAGCAGCAGTCTATACTGGAGCCTAACTCCTCACCTGTTCCCCAGTCACCCTCCCAACTGGCTACACCTCCTGGCCCTACTATTGGCCACCAGTTCTGGCTGTGGAGAGATTAAGCACAACCCCTGCCTCTCAGCCAGTAATGTAGGTTTGGGATAGGACTCAGGCCATTCAGAGGCTAGATATGGAAGGAGGATCTTGAATTCCAGGGATAGCTCTCCATCCTTGGTTTGGGGGCAAATAGTAGGCTGCTATTTGCCTGCTACCTGGCGGGGGCCAAAAGACAGCACAGCAGGATCACAACAAGAGGATGGGCAGCTGCCAGATGCTAGCATGATTGAACGCCATCACACATGTGTGTGCACATTACAGCAAGCCAGCACCCTCAAGGAGAAAATCCAGGACCTAGTATAAAAAGCAAAAGCAACATATGGTACACTCAGCAGGGGAGTACAAATGCATTATGCAAAGGAGCAGATACTTTCATGGGCAACATGTGGCACACTCAGCAGGAGAGTGCAACTGCAGTATGCAAAGCAGCTACTTTCATGGGTAATATATAGCACATTCAGCAGGGGAGTACAAATACATTATTCAAGGGAGCTAATATTCTCATGGATAACATAGTGCACTCAGGAGGGGAGTACAAATACAGTATGCAAAGGACCTGACACTTTCATGGGCAACATATATTGCACTCAGCGGGGAGTACAAAGGCAGTATGCAAAAGAGTTGATACTCTCATGGGTAACATATGGCATGCTCGACAGAGGAGTACAAATACAGGGCCCTATACTTTAGAGGGTGAAAGGTAAATGCCAAAGGCGTGTACTCTGCCCATGCAGTTCTGCACCCGCGGGCAGGTACACACCTGTCCATGGTCCCGCCCCCCGGCGTGCAGGTGCATAGAGGGTGGACGTACTCAGCAGTGGAGTACAAATGCAGTATGAAATGCAGCCAAAACTTTCATGCCAAAATATATTTTATTTAAAGCCACAAAAGTGCATAACAGGTGCAGAAGGAGTCCTTTACAGATGGACACCGGTCATGTGCCCTGGCACTTCACTCATGCAGAGCTTTGTTAGGGGTGGGCGGGAATATTTGAATTTCATATTGCCTTTTTTGCATAGAAGATCAGAAATATTACAGGCCTCTTTCAAGTGACCCTACTACTGTGTTTTTAAATAACTTGTTGAATCTGCTGGAGTGGGCCAAAGTGTCAGGTTTCATTTCAGAATCTGAATCTCAATATCTGTGGACTGATAAATGAAAGTTTCATACTTACCATAACTGTTGATCTTCCTGAATATCTTCTCCATAGATTACTGCACCTCTTATGGTTCTCAACCAGAGGAGATAGAACCCTGTGGGAGCAAGAACTTTTCTGGTGGGGATTGGTGGTTTGAGTAGTCCCCACGCACATGCCACTGGCATGCTCCCATTGGTAAACAGGGGCAGCAGCCCACAACCAGCTCAGAACCTCTTTTACTGAGGTCAGCATTATGGAATCCGAAAGAGTACCCAAAGGGCATTAGATATCCCTGGTGGTCCATGTAAGAAGGGCCAACAAATTCAGTAACACAGTGTCTTCACATCCCAAACCAGCAGAAACGGGGTCGAAGACAATAGCACAATACTGGAGTGAGTCTGGGGGATGGTAGTTGGGTGCGTAATCTATGGAGAGGATATTCAGAAAAATCAACAGTTATGCTAAGTATGTAACTTTTGTATCTTCCAATAATCAATCTTTTCCTTATATTCCCAGTTATAGGTCAGAGCACTAAGCTCAGAGAAAGTCCCCTGGACTAGGGAGGCTGGAGTACAGGACTCAGTATAGTAATCCATTCTGAATGGTCCTGTCAAAAATGGCAGGTTGTGTGGCATGAAAATCCAGGGCACAGCGACTGGTAAAAGTATGCACTGCACTCCTTGTCACAGCTCTGCAGATTTCTGAAACTGGCACTGTGCATATCTTTTTACCAAGGAGGTGATTATGGCTCTAGGGTAATGGGCATGAACCTTGCCTTCCAGCTTTGCCTCTGCCATAGCAGAGCAGTGGGATAGTAAGTCCATCTGGAGTGGCAGAGTCCTCAGTTTACTGACTGAAAGCTGATTCCACAGAGGATACTATATCTGCCAAGGCCAGCAAGAGGCCACTATAATCATCTTGCCCCCCTTGTGCCTCCCATTTGAGCAATATTCTGTGAATGAGAGGAATTGAGGAATGGATACAGAAAGACTGTACCATTAAGCGCATCCTGGCAGAAAATACCAGGTCTTGGATTTCTGGAGCAAAATCAAGGCACTTTGGCATCGAGTAGGGATGCAAAAAGGTCCATGTCTGAAGTTCCCCACTTCTTAAAGAGGGATCACATAATGTCTGATACTAGTGACAACTCATGAGATCTGCTGCTATTCAGCTGAGTTTGTCTGCCAGAGTATTCTGGGCTTCTGGCAGGTAGATGGCTTGGAGCAGGATCCCTCATTCTTCCATTCCAGGCAACATTCCCATACTCTCATTGATTTCCTGCAGAGAAGATAAGAGTGTACTCCTTCCTGTTTGTTGACGAAGTACATGACAGATTTATTATCATAGTCATCATAATATTCTACGAGTCTTAAGCCCAACGGCCATGTGACTCACCATGCTTATTTATTGAAATGCAAATGTCCTATCATCCATGAAACTATCAAGAGCTGACTTAAAGGATTAGAACTGCGGCGCATAGAAGTTTCACTGAAGAGCCCGATGCTTTTTTTATTTTAACTTTTTCAGTAGGTACGCTTTATATTATTTACACTGCCGGGTTCGAAGAGGAGGATTGTGTGCAGCTCTATTTTACCGGTGCAGCGCCGCACCGCTCATGTAAGCGCTGTATGTGCCACACTTCTACAGCAAATGGAGCTGCACACAGTCCGCTTACATTTGGTTTATGATTTTAAGAAATAAATATAAAGTAATTGCCTGCTGGAAAAAAAGAGGGTTTTAAAGTGCAAAAGCTTAATCGGGAGGTAAGCTTTTCAGGGGTGGGGAGCTTTGTATTGCCGCAGTTCTCCTTTAAATGCATTTGAAGTGTCACACATAACCACTGCCTTAGGTAGGCTGTTCCAGATTGATACCACTCTCTGACTAAACCAGTTAGTGCATCTTTCAGTTCTAAAAAGGGCTCCTCTCAGCTGTAAGTTATGCCCTCTATTTAATTTTTCTATATTTTTCCTTTCCAGGCCCACACATTCCATTAGGTCAGCATTGTTTATTGTTTGAGAGAGGATCAGTTCTCTCAGTCTTTCTCTGTAGTGTTTGCCTACAACATTACTGATTTTCTTTGTGGCCCTTATCTGTGCCGCCTCTAACAATTTAATATTACTTTTTTTTATATGGTGCCCAGTACTATACACAATATTCCAGATAGGGTCTACCAAGGGTGCTGTACAGAGGAACAAGTACAGTACTTTGCTATCCCTGCTACTTAAGTTTCTTACTATGCAGCCCATTACTTTGTTACATCTTTTTACAGTTTCCCTGCACTGCTCATCCTGTGACAATCTGTTTTTTGTTATAATTCCTAAGTCTTTTTCTCTAGTTGTTTCCATTATTTCCTGCCCATTCATGTAGTATTTAGTTTTCCTACTGTTAGGTCCTACATGTATTATTTTGCACGTTTTCAAGTTAAATGGAAGTTTGTTTAACCTGTACCACTCCTCAATACAATTTATTTCCTCTTGGAATCACTTTGCAGCTTGATCACTTTCGATAATAGCTCCTAATTTCACATCATTAACAAATTTACTATGCCAATAACTTGCTAATGTTTGTAATGATAAGATGAAAATATTAAATAATATTGGTCCCAGTATTGATCCCTGGGGCACCCCGCTAGTTACTTCAACCCATGGAGCCTCATGACCAGCTAAACAAATTCTCTGTTTCCTGCCCTGAAGCCATGAACTGATCCAGTGTACAATGTTGTTTTCAATTTTCACAGCCTGTAGTTACTTTATTAACAGGGCATGGGGCATACTATTGAATACTTTAAAGAAATCCAAGGACAAAATGTCCACTGGAAGACCCACATCCATGGCATTACTTATAGGTTCAAAGAAATTTAGTAGATTAGTTAGGCACGACCTTCCCGTCTTAAACCCATGCTGATTAATGTCTTCCAAATCTTCCCTACTTAAGTGCTCCAATATTATACCATTTACATTACCTTCTATGACTGGGAACTCCTGCCACTCTTAAGGACTGACCTTTTCTAAAATCTGTTGCAACAGTTCTTCTATTTCTTAGCCTATCTATTCTTTACAATTTCTAGTCCATAAGGTTGGCCTCCCCTTCTCTTTCTTGACTATACTATAGTGTCCTCTTTAATTTTCCTTTTCCCTCTCAGGTCCTCATACAGGGAGGTTATTGTGGTGACCTCCGAGCTTATGTGAAACAGATTGTGTTCCTCATTGTTGGATTTAGTATGCAATGGCACTATGTTATAAAATACATTGATGTATATACCTTATGCATATGAAACCTGTAAATGTTGAAAATACCATGGCACTAGGTGTTTTTGATAAAGGTAAAAAGTTACTAGAGGACTGTATGATAAAAATTAAGTTAGTTGTGCTATTTAAAATGCAGGTAAATTGCTGTAAACTGAACAAGTCTGAAATTTCATAGTGATTTGCATGTATCCCATGATGCTTTACGTTATGGAAGTATGCGTGATGTTGTGTTTCTTTGAAACTTGGCTTATTGTCAACACCCTTTGGGGTAACCCTTGTTTCACTGCTTTTGCATTGAGGTTCTTTGTCTTTAGCTTGTTTTGTTTTTTTATTTGAGCCCCCACCACCCAAGCAAACAAGGCTTAGGGGCGACTAAATCTTAACAGATAAGTTAGATCAGTAGATCGGAGAGTTATTTGGTGCTGACAAGTGCAGATGAAGAGCATACATAGTATGTTGCTGCAAACTGATGTATTGAAGAAGGAATATGCCATTGCTGAAGGTTATGTCCTGTATTTTGAATAAACATCGCACAGAGATTGTGTGTTGAAACTGAAGTTCGGTGTCTGGTCCATCTGTTATCCCACAACCCCTCCACATCTTCCAACAGTTTTGCTACTGTTGATGTTAGCCTAATAGATCTGTAATTAGCAATATGTTTTAGGTCCATTTTTGTGTATTGGGATCACCATTGCCATTTCCCATTCTTGAAGTGCTTTGCCTATAGTGACAGAGTCAGAGACAATTTCAGCCAATGGCCCAGCTACCTGTATATCATCAGCCAATTTATGCAACAAACGAGGGTGTAGTTTGTCTGGACCCAGGGATTTGTTTATATTCAGCTTGAGAATTTTATTTTTTAACATCAACTGCTTCTGTTTTGGTTACCACTTGGGAATCAAGAATTTCCACACCGGTTTCTATTGCTGACTGTGATTTTATTGTTGCCTATTTTTACTGGACCTATCATTGACCTCTCCTTTATGCTGCTGTTTATGTATTTGAAAAATGCTTTTTTGTTCCTTTTTTGCTTCATTTGCTATTTTTAACTCAGTCACGTTTGGAAGTTCTAATGCTCTTTTTCCAGGTCCTTGCCAGATTCTTATAGTTTTCCCATGCTACTGTAGTCAGAGTTTTCCTAAATGCAGTATATAATGTCTTCTTTTGTTTAATTTGAGAGTGTGTTTTAGTTTAACCAGACAGGAATATTTTTTTTACTGTTATATTTACTAATTACTGGTATAAAAGAATCTATGCAATATTTCAGTTTTGCATATAATTCCTATTTTGCTACTAAAGTCAAACCCATGAAGTCATTTCTCTAGTTCCAAGATTTTATATAATTTCTTATCTGTGGGATGTCTGCCCTTGAGTAGCATTTAATCTTAGTTCGGCCTCTTAGCGGTTTCCAGCTAGTTAATTCTTGAAACTGTACCATTTGGAGATCACTGTCACTAAGAGCCTCCCTAACTATGAATTCTCCTATATCATCTCCCAAATTTGATAGTACTAGGTCCAGCACGTGACTACCTCATGTGTTCTCATGGACATGCTGCTCTAGATCCTGGGGCATAACAAGTTTGTCATGTCAAACATCTGTCTGAAGGAGGATGTTTTTTTGGCTGACCAAGTCCAATAGGGTTTGCAGGCCATAACGAGCCACATGCATCTCCAGCAGATTTATGCGGAGATGCATCTGTAACGTGTCTCTGACTTGCTGTGTCTTGAGACCTTGCCAGTGGTCTCCCCACACTACCAAAGAGGCAATCATGGTCAGAGTCATCTCTGCCTTTAGTGAGGAGAAGGGGAGGCACTGTAGGAGGTTTACTCCACAGACCCGCCATGACAGAGACCTCAGTGAGGGTTTGTCACCTGAATGGGGTAGTTTTGAGGGTGTGATTGATGCCACATGAGCACTGAGCATCCACCGAGTTGTTCCCATGTGCAGCCTTACTGGGGGATGGTGAACACTAAGGATACCATGAGTTTCAGCATGCACTCCATGGAATGAGCTGGCATCAACCTGCATTCCATGACAAAGCATGCTGTCTGCAGGATAGCTCATACCCTGCTGTCTGGAAGGAAGCCCCAGACCCAGGTTGTGTCCAGAAGAGCTCCTGTGAACAGGAGTACTTGGGAGGGCTCTAGCTGAGGCTTTGAAGGGTTCAGAGGAACTACCATGGATGTTAGAAACTGTGTGGCAGTGGCCACTGTCTGCCCCTTCCTGTCTGAATGAACTTGTCAGAAGCCAATACTCCAGCTGTGGGAAGACCTGTAGTTCTAGATTTCTGAGGTGAGTTATTAGTACTGCAAAGCACTTTGTGAAGATTCACAGTGCTGAGGAAAGCCCAAAGAGTAGGACTCTGTATTAATAATGTTAGCATACACTTTTGATCTGTCATATATACACAGTCATACATGCATTCCCCTATACTGTACATATATTACTAAAGATAGAAATGTACTTTGCTGCTACCTATAGGTTATGTTTTAGTGAAATCCATTGTTAGAGTTATTAGTTTACTAGTTCAAAGAGCCCTTTAGAATTGCTGGATGACCATTTATGTGTATCCTCACCTCAGTTAGGGGTGATATTTTTGTTGTAACCCACTACCTGGCTAGCCTGGGTTCAGGGAGAAAACATTTACTCAGCATCAGGGCTAGGTTTGCACTTCTGGTCAGGGGCACCCAAGTAATTCCGGACACAGGAAGCAATAACTGAAAATATCCAACCAGGAGTAGAATTCTAAAGTGTGGCTTTTATTCACTTCAACACAAGAATACAAAGCAAGATGGACCCCCACGGTGCTACACTCACTGGATATGCAGATCTACATAGATTAGAACACATCTTCTTTAAACGACAACCCTCAGGTTCTGAACACATCTGGGCTCACATGTCTGAACTGGTACTCTCACTCTTGGATTCCCTGGCATGGCATCCTGGCCAGCACTAGTACACTTTTCCATAGATCATGGAGTTTTGGTGGTGGCTCTCTCAACCACCCTTGAGCACTTTCCAGCTCTAAAGGGAAAATCTCATCCTCAGTCCCACGTCTGGGTACTTTCTGCACTCTGGCCAAGTGCCTTGGAGAAAGCTATAGGTGCCCAAAGTGAATCCGTGGAGGTAAACCTGGTTACTCCAGATGGGGGGGTCTCCCACTTCTCGTTCCCAAATACATACCAAACATATGCCAAACATAGCCTGAGGTGGGGGTAATTGTCTTCACAAGGCAGAGCTCAGCATCATAGCCATTTGTCTAGCTAGACCATTTGTCAGCATTATTCAATTACTATAAACTAGTGGTGTGATCAATATATTTTGCATCAATATATTTTGCAACTTTAGGTGGGGTTGTGTGATTCAAAATAGCAAAAGCTGCAGGTTGTAACTGGATGCCAAACATAGCCTGAGGTGGGGGTAATTGTCTTCACAAGTCAGAGCTCAGCATCATAGCCATTTGTCTAGCTAGACCATTTGTCAGCATTATTCAATTACTATAAACTAGTGGTGTGATCCTGTGTGAGTCAGAAGCCCATCTTCTTACAAGTTGTGTACAGGAGTGCTTGGAGACAACTGAGAAGCTGTGTGGGATATACTATTTTGGACGAATTATCTGTAACTAAACTCTCTCTCTCTCTCTTGCTTACATCTGAGAGAAGTTTTCCTCACTTTTAAAGTGGCATTGCTTGGTATTTGTTTTAGTTTTTAATTCAGAAAGGTTTTTTTTAAAACTGCTTATCTTGTCAGCATCCTCAGAAGGGCTGAAATAACTGCATATTTGATTTTCCTTTGTGGCTAACAAACCACCAGGCTGTTTTGGGGCTGGAGAGGTTTACCTGTGTTTGACTTGGATGTCTGGATTTTTCTCTGTTTGATTAGCAGGGTACTTTCTCTGTCAAATTGTTGTGTAGGGTATCTTGCTGACAGGAAGGCACTCATCGCAGCGATGGGTGAGAGCTTTTAGTCGATTGTTTTGTGAGGACACAGTTTAGGCCCAACCCCTTCCCACCCCTCACCCCACCCACCCCTGGAAATAGTTCCTTTATACCTGAGGTTCTGACATCATTTCCTCGAGTGCAAGGCATTTCACTGTCATATCCTCGCTAGCACACTGCACTGATAATATAAGCATACACGTTGTATAATATATATATACAGTATATATATATATATTTCTATATAACAAATCACACACGACGCGCCGCACACACGCACACACACAAATACAATAAAAACAACTAGATAAACATTGGGGAGTAAAATGTAATGGCTGGGGCAGCAGTCTTCTGGGAGTCTTCTGAGGCTGAGATGCTGCCTATTTGCAGACAACTATCTGCCCTGAGGGAGGAAGTTGCCTGTCTTCAGGCCACACTGAACAGTAGTAAGGAAACCTTCCCCCAGGCCACACTGGACAGTAGAAAGGGAACCTCCCCCATCCAGGGAGCACTAGCACCACCACCACTACCTCAGAGGTTGTGAAGAAAGCACAGCAGTTGGACCACAGTGGGCTCAGGGAGGGTGAGGAGGGTGGAACAGAGGCACACCAAGTCAATTGTTCCACTCCACAATCCATACACCATTCTGAGGGAGCATAGCTCTCCTATGGATGTACCCGCAGAGAAGGCTGATGATATCTGTCACAAGGGAGGCCCACAGAAAGGAGGCAGAGGGCACCAAAGGGAAAGGAAGCAGCTCCTGGTGGGGGACTCAATTATTAGGGGTATAGAACTGGGGGGAGCTGGGAAAAATGAAGTAAGGTGCCTGCCTGGTGCCATGGCTTGGAGGGACAGGAAGCGCATCCTCAGGATCACGAGAACAGCTGCAAGGGATTCCAAGCTGGTCGTAATTGTCCACCTAGGGACAAATGACTTGGCTCATCATGAGATTAGAGCAGTGCAGGAGGACATTGCAGAGTTGGGGAGGGACCTAAGATGAGTAGCACACACAGTATCCTTCTCAGAGGTGCTGCCTGTCAAAAGCATGGGGGAGGCGAGGGCAATTGGCACCATGCAGTTTAATGAATGGTTGAAAAAATGGTGCGGAGCACAGGGGTTTGGCTTCATTGGGGATGGGGTTCCACCTGGAGGGACACCAGCCTATACTGGCAGGATGGTCTGCATCTGTCCAGGAAGGGAACAAGTCTTTTGAGCAATCAGTTTAAATGCTTCATTGGCAAGCTTTTAAACTAGTCAAAGGAGAGGCACTGACAAGCAGCAGGAAAATCCCAGCCTCTCTCTACAAAACAGGGTACTAAATGAGAAAAAGACTGAGGTAGAACGGTCAGTGGGGGATGCTGCAACAGAAGGTAAAGCCATCAAAAAATGGAGAGCAATGAGTACTAATGCCCGTAGTCTGGGTAACAAGCTTCCTGAATTAGTGGCCTTGATGGAGGAGGAACATCTGGATATCGTGGCAGTCACAGAAACATGGTACACACAAAACCATGACTGGGACATAAACATACCAGGATACACTGTCTAGGAGGGACAGGGAGGTAAAAGAGGAGGAGGAGTGGTTCTTACATAAGGGAAGGAATAAAAGCAACAGAACAAAAGGGTAAACAGGGAGGAGAAGAAGCACTGTGGGTAAATTTGGAGACAGGCAATGGCACCACAATACGACAGGGTTGTAGATACAGACCTCTCTCAGGGGAGGAAATGGACAGGAAATGATAGAAAGTATACTTAGAATGGCAGAAAAGGGGAGATATTGCTGATGGGTGATCTGAATATGCCAGATGTTAACTGGAGTGCAGTTGCAGCTGCCACTTCAAAGAGTGCAGTTATTCTAGATGCCCTACAGGGGGCATGCCTTAGACAACTAGTACTGGAAACCCACTCAAGAGGGAGCAATATTAGACTTGATTCTTTCAAATGGAGATGGAGAGAGGATTACAGATGTAGAAGTGGGTAGCCATCTGGGAACTAGCGACCATCGAACAGTATGGTTCACAATAAACACAGCAATAGAGTCAAGCCATACAAAGACAAAAGTACTGGACTTTAGGAGGGCTGACTTTGCCAAAATGGGTGAGTGCCTAAGGAATGCACTAGCAAATGGGAAGGAAGGAGGGGTGGAAGAACAATGGGGAATAATAAAAACTGCCATCACAGAGGTAACGAGCCTTTGTGTGAAGCAAATAAACAAAACAAGACGATGTAAAGAAACCACTATGGTTCTCAAGGAAGTGGCAGTGAAGGTTCAAGAAAGAAAGCATTCAGGAAGTACAAGGAATCACAGAAGGAGCAGGACAGAGAACTGTATCAGTTAAAGCAAAAGGAGGCTGGGAAGGCAGTCACAACGCAAAAGGCCCAAACCGAGGAAAGATAGCCAACTCAGTTAAGAAGGGATAAAACCTTTATAGGTACATCAGGAGCGAAGGAAGACCAAGGGAGGGATAGCGAGGCTTAATAAAGGGAGGGAGGGTGGGCAGAGGGAGACTGTGAAAGGCAGAGATACTAAACAAATATTTTGCTCAGTATTTACAAAGGAAAAGGGGAGGTATATAAAACAAACAGTAGTAACACGCTGGATACAGAAGTTGATACCGCCCATTTACAGAAGAAAGGGTTCTGAAAGAACTCTTAAAACTGAAGGTGGACAAAGCAATGGGCCTGATGGGATTCATCCCAGAATTCTAAAAGAACTAAGGGTAGAACTAGTGACACCACTGACTACCCTTTTAACAAATCGGGAGGATGGGGTGGCACCCGAGGACTGGAGGAGGGCAGATGTGATTCCCCTTCACAAAAGTGGGAGCAAGGCAGAAGCAGGAAACTATAGACCTGTTAGTTTAACCTCAGTGATAGGAAAACATGGAATCACTTCTAAAGGAAAGAATTGTCGAGTATCTAGAGGCCAGAGGGCTGGGACCCTAGGCAGCATGGATTCACAGTGGGAAGGTCATGCCAGACGAATCTGATAGATTTCTTTGACTGGGTGACCAAAGTAGTAGATCAGGGAGGGGCTGTGGACATGGCCTACCTAGACTTTAGCAAGGCATTTGACACAGTCCCACACAAAAGATTAATGTACAAGTTAGCCAGCCTGGGTGAGGGTCCCAAGATGACAGCCTGGGTAAAGAATTGGCTGGAGAATAGGACACAGAGAGTAATAGTAAATGGAGTCCACTCAAAAGAAAGGAGGGTTACTAGTGGGGTACCGCAGGGTTCAGTATTAGGACCGGTCCTCTTCAATGTCTTTATAAGTGACATTGCAGAAGGACTGGAAGGAAAAGTACGTCTCTTTGCAGATGACACTAAGATCTGCAACAGAGTTGATGCACAGGGTGGGGTGGAAAGGATGAGAAGGGACTTGGCAAGGTTAGAGGAATGGTCAAATGTATGGCAGCTTAGATTCAATGCTAAGAAGTGCAAGGTAATGCACCTGGGAAACAAAAACCCAGGGGAAGAGTACATAATGGGGGGTGAGATACTAACAACAACAAAAATGGAGAGGGACCTGGGGGTAGTCATATCAGATGACCTAAAGATGGGCAAGCAATGTGAGAGGGCAGCAAGGAGGGCTGGGGGGATACTGGGATGCATAGGGAGAGGCATCACCAGTAGAAAACAGGAAGTTATTATCCCTCTGTACAGACAGCTGGTGAGACCCCATCTGGAGTACTGTGTGCAGTTCTGGAGACCCAATCTCCGCAAAGACATAGACAGGATGGAAGCTGTCCAGAGGAGGGAACTAAAATGGTGCAGGGTCTGCACCGGAAGACATATGAAGAGAGACTTAAGGAGCTTAATATGTATAGCCTTGAGGAAAGGAGGAGAGGGGGACATGATAGAAACTTCAAGTACCTCAAGGGAATCAACAAAGTCCAAGAGGGTAGCATCTTTCAAAAAAGAGAGGTGCAAGAACAAGAGGGCACAATTTGAAGATAGAGGGCGGCTCAGAGGTAATTTAAGGAAGTATTTTTTCACAGAGAGGGTTGTGGATGCATGGAACGGCCTTCCAGAGGAGGTTGTGGAGTCAGAATCAGTGGTGGAATTCAAGCATGCATGGGATAGTCATAAGGCAGTTCTGGGGGGTGGGGGTAGGAAGAAGTAGGCTGCTGGTTAACTTGGATCTGCAGCTTATCCAGTAGGTAGGGAAATGGGCAGACTGGGTGGGCCAAGCGGCCCTTATCTGCCATCAAATTCTATGTTTCTATGTTTCTATGTTTCTATACCCGGCTATTCATTTGGAACAACACCTTTCTTCAAACTCTCTGGTTGTAGATGCTATCTCGAAATGTACAGTATATCACATTTGACATTCTGCTCTCTATGCAGCTGATGTTGTGACTTGCAACGTACTGTAAGTGGCTATGTCCTTCCCTGTAGACCCCTACTGGTTAGATGCATTTCAAGCCATACACATATCTCAAAAGTACTGTACTTGGCTAGTCCTTTCCTGACTCCACAGTAGGCAGATACTTTTACACAACTGTCTTGGTGAAAACATGGGCTCTATGTCAGAGCAGACTCACCATGGTTCACAGGTGCCCCAGGGCTTCTATCAGAGGAAATACAAAATTCTCTGGTAACTCAGAACAAACTCTTGTCAGGCAGCTTTTCCCATTCCCAGCAGGGCCATGGGATTGCCCCTGAAATGCTGGTTTCTTTCCCCCAATCCCTCCAGGGAGGGGCACTGGAACAACTCGTTGAGCGGTCTCTACCACTTCTGCTGGTATCTTCAGTGTTCTTCTCTAGGGTGAGAACACACTACCCTGTTTCTGAAGTAGCTGTGTGACAGAGCTAGGCTCTGAGGGTCTGCTAACTGCAGCACACCTCCTACTTCTCTTAAGTCTCTCTACCGACTGACTTTGAAATCCCCAACATTCTAACCTAACTCCCTGTTGCAGCATTCCACTGTGGCTTATGCTGCTGCAAGAATTCTATATTGATGTCATCCCTCCAGCTCAGCTGAGACTGAGGACAGAGTGAGACAGTGTGAACCCCATTTAACTGGTGTCTCACAAGCTGCTTTTCTCTGCCTGCCACTAGATCTAAGTGGGATTCTAGTAACCCTGGGTGACAAGGGGGTTACGTATGTACACGCTGTTCATACAGTCATAGATTTATAGAAGTAGCTGGCAGATAAGGACCATGTGGCCCACCTAGTCTGCCCATGAAAAAAAAAACAAGTAGTGTCCTTCTTACTGGGGGCCTTCAAACCTGCCCCTCCCGCCCGCAGAATACTTATGTACTTATTCCATGCATGTTTGAACTCCATGATCGTTGCCGCCCCAACCACCTTCTCCGGCAAACTACTCTAGTCATTTGCCACCCTTTCAGTGAAGAAGAATTTCCTCACATTACCTCTGACCCTGCCTTCCAATAACTTCATATTGTAGCTCCTAGTGTTAGATACTCTACTGCATTGAAACAGACTCTCCACTTGCACCTTGTTAATCCCTTTTATGTATTTAAATGTCTCAATCAAATCCCCCCCTTTGCCTGTCCTCCAGGGAGTACAGGTTTAATTCCTCAAGCCTCTCTTCATAGAACAGCCCCTGCATACCCTGCATCATCCTGGTAGCCTTCCTCTGCACAGCTCCCAATCTGTCCTTGTCCCTGTGGAGACAGGGCCTCCAAAACTGCACACTGTACTTGAGGTGTGGTCATAACAGTGATAAATACAAGGGGAGAAGTACCTCTCTCCTCCTCCTGCTGGTGATCCCCCTTCCTATGCATCCCAGCATTTGGTTTGCTTTCCCAACCACTTTCCTGCACTGTTTTGCCATCTTAAGGTCACTGGTGACAATTACTCCCAGGTCCCTCTCCTCCCTAGTGACCTCCAGCACCCCCCCCACCAAGTGTGTATTCCTCCCCTGGGTTCCTGTGCCCCAAGTGCATGATTTTGCATTTCTTAGAATTGAACCTCAATTTCCACCTCCTAGATCACTCCTCCAACTTCCCCAAGTCTGCCCTCATCCTATCCCCCCATATGTCCACCCTGTTACAGAGTTTTGCATCTCCTGCCAACAGGCATGTTTTCCCTCCCACATCCTCTGTTATATCACTATTAAAACATTATGATTAGTTTAGTGAGATTTAATTTCACTGACCATACTAAGTGTGAAAAAGTGCTGTTTAGGAGATGTGCACATGCAGGAGACAAGAATGTATTGTTCTTTACTACTGTAAGAAAACCCAAGGTTAGCTAGTTTGATATGAAGCAGTCACACATAACTAGCTGAAGTTGCTGATGCTCTGTACTGGGAAAGTGCTTATTCTGTATGTAGATAAGGGAATCTGAAACAATATCCCTAGTTATGAAACACTGTATAATTACAGGATCATTTAGGGGTCTGAGTTGAGTAGAGCCCAGACTGCAGATTGGGGGAAGCGCTGCCCTCGCTCCCAGGATGTGGTGTATTGTACTTTTCCTGTTATTTGGCATAGCTGTTAATAAATATGTTATATGTCATAACTGTGTTTCCTTTGGTGTTATTACCCACTAAGAACAAATACATGATAAGGGTTTGGAATAGAAATCATACAATTTTACATTGGTACCCTAGTATGGGGACATCATTCAGAGACCACAAGAAACAGTGTTGGGGTAGGCAAGGATCGCAGCCTAACTATTCCACCTCAGAATGGATGTAAAACCTGGGAGTGATTTTTGATGATGATTTGACCCTAAAATCACAGGTGTCAGCTGTTGTCAAGGCCTCTTTTTACCATCTAAGGAATACCGCCCGGGTGAAACACCTGGTCCCTCCTGAGGATCTTCCTACACTGATCCATGTCTTCATGACCATGTGCCTTGACTACTGCAGTGCCCTGTACCTAGGGTTACTGGGGGTTGATATCCGCCACCTGCAGCTAGTGCAGAATGTGGCTGCCAGGCTCCTGACTGGTACTTCTAGGACCAGTCATATTATGCCTGTGCTCCATGGACTGCATTGGCTACTAGTGCAGTGGCATATCACCTTCAAGGTCGGTTTGCTGACCTATAAAGCCCTATACGATCAGGGACCTAGCTATCTTAAAGATCTCCTTTGTCCCTACTGCCCCTCTTGACCACTCTAATCCACTGACGAGGGATTGCTAGAGATTCCCAGGGTGCACCTTCAAACATCTGGAGCCCATTCATTTGCATTTATAACCCCTACCCCGTGGAATTTTCTACCTCGTCAGAAAAGGGAGTGCCTGACTGTCCAAAGTTTTAAAACAGAATGAAAAACTTATCTCTTTGGCCTGGTATTTCCAGAAGAAGATTAATGATGGACTGTCATCTTGTTTATGATTTTTTGGCTGTATGTATTTTAAGTATGCTGGTGGTTTTAATTATTGTATTTAATTATTTGATGTGTTTGGTTGATTTTATGTACAGGCACCTTGATCGTTGGAAAGGAGCCTTTTTATAAATAAAGCTTGATGATGATTCTCGGTATTGTACATTGGTGAAGAGAGGCGTGGGTGCCCCACAGCTGACCGAAAGCGCGTAGCATACCCTGCTATTACTTTAAAGTGCAGTCTGACAATAAGTTGACAGACAGGGTGTGGGGACCTAGCTGCTAACTGAAGGCACGTAGTATCTTGAGGTCTAAATCATAAGTTGGCAGACAGAGTGGAAGGACCTAGATACTGACTGAAGGCACATAGTGTGTTGCAGTCTGAATCATAAGTTGGCAGACAGGGTGGGGGAGCCTAGCTGCTGACTGAAGGCACATAGCGTGTCATGTTCAATTTTTTTTCTTTAAATGCACTTTTGTTCATTTGTGATCACAATGGAGGATTACACCTCCTTGTCTGTGACCAGCCATGGAACGTGGGTCACACAGTAGTTTGTAGTCTAGACCAGAAAAAGAATCATTATTGTATGCAAGGTTTGTACAGAGCATGCCAAACATTAGATGCTAAAACGAGATGTATGAAAAATAATCTGACTAAAATGAACCAATCCTTGTCAGACCAAGACCACAAAACTTATTTGACAGGGGTCCACAAAGCATTAGCCTGCAACATAGATGACAAACAAAAGAGAGGATTATGCATGCAGGGACTTCATATGACATCAAGTTTTAGATGACAATAGCTGTGGATATGAAGGAGAACATCAGCATACCAGATAACCTTAACCTTTGACTTTTATTTTGGCTGCAGCCTAACTATCTTCTGTGCTACCTTCTATCTTATCTATCATGGTCTGATCAACCAGAATTTATAAACCTGCTTTTTCTGCCTTCTCTCTCTCTCTCTATATGCACACACACACACACACACACACACACACACACACACACACACACACACACACACACACACACACCCCTGAACACAGAGTAATATGGAATGCTTTAGAAGTGCAGGGAACAGCTTGCTGGCTTTTAGTGCTGTTTACTAGAGGTCAAATAATTTATTATAAATTTTATTTATTTATTTTTTATTTATTGACATTTTTACCAAGAGAATTACACTGAGCAACAAGATGTTTGTCTCACAGTACGTCCTTGGGGGGAGGAGGGAGAGGGAGTATTTACATAGTACATCAGAATACAGCACAATAGGAAAAATAGCTTCACTGTACATGGTCAACTAAATGTTATACAGGCTGTGCAAATTTACAAATCATCAAGAAATAGCTTCACTGTACATAGACAATTTACAACGAGATCACAAACTGTGGAATATTTACAAATTATCAGGACATAGCTTCACCGTATATAGACAATTTAGAACAAGATCACAAACTGTGGAATATTTACAAATCATAAGGAAATAGCTTCACTGTACATAGACAGTTTATAATGAGATCACAAACTGTGGAATATTTACAAATCAGCAGGAAATAGCTTCACTGTATATAGACAGTTTACGAGATCACACACTGTGGAATATTTACAAATCAGCAGGAAATAGCTTCACTGTACATAGACAATTTACAACGAGATCACAAACTGGAATATTTACAAATCAGCAAGAGACCACAGGATTGTGGAAATATTGCAGGAGGTTTTGAGGGAATTGGAGAGAGCTTAGTTGGATTATGCTGGAGGGTGGGGGGGGGAATAGACCCTCAGCATAGACCAGACCAGGGGGCTAGGTGCAATTGCAGTTTGTCACTAGGTAGTTTGTTAAGGATGTGGACAGAGAATTGGTGAGGAAAAGTGTCAGATCTGGGATGGTAGTTGATTCCAAAGTTTAGGTAATTGATATGAGAAAGGCATTTGGCCTGACGTAGTGCTTCTATAGGGTATATACAGGGAATGTGAGTCATCAGAACTGAGGGTGTATTTGGAGGGGAGAGGGGGAGCTAGGGGTGAGGAGAGGTAGGCAGGGAGCTTACCTAGCCAAAATTTTGAGGTGAATTTAACCGCATGCATGGTTCTCCTATCAGCAAGGGAGGGAAAGTTCAGAGAGTGGTAGAGTATGCAATGGTGGGTCTGGGCAGGAATATCTAAGGTAAACCAGCAGAAGGAGTTAAAAAGAGGGTCCAGCCTTGATAGGGAGGATTGGGGGGCCGCTCCATAGACTAAGTCACAGTAATCAAAAATTGGCATAATCATTTTATGTACCAATTCGCATCTTGCTGGAAAGGGGATACATTTACTGTTTCGGTATAGGGCCCCTAGCTTAGGCTGCAGTTTCTTCTGGATGGCATCGATGTGTACCATGAAATTTAGGTTTCTGTCCAGCCAAACTCCGAGGAATCGGAAGGAGGAGGTGTTCTCAAGTATAGAACCATCTAAGGTGTGGAATGAGGGTAAGACGGATAGCCTGAATAGCCTCTGCCGAGTTCTGAAAGTCATAGAGACTGTTTTCTTTGCATTTAGGATGAGGTGGTGCTTTTTAAACCAATACTGTACATTGCTGAAGTCCAGTTGGAGCCTACAGGTGACAACAGGGACTGATTTGCCTGTTGTATACAGTACCGTGTCATCTGCATACATGTGCATGTTTGTTGTTGTGCAAACCAGAGGGAGATCTTTAGGAAGATAGAAAAAAGGAGGGGCCCAAGTACAGAGCCCTGTGGGACTCCCGTATTAATGGGGAGTGGTAGGGAGATGGCATCCTCCATATGGACAGATTGGAATCTGCCTGACAGATAAGACTTAAACCGATCTGTGGCTTTAGGGGAAAGACCAGCTGATCTGAGACAAGATAGCAGTAAAGGGTGTGAGACTGTATCAAAGGCCTTGGCTAGGTCTATAAAAATAGCGGAGGTTATGAGGCCATTGTCCATGCCCATAGTGATAGTGTCAGTCAGCCATAGCAAGGATGTGGCGGTGGAGTGGTGCTTTCTAAAACCAGCTTGGAAAGGAGTGAAAAAGGTGGAGTCAGTAAGATAGGAGGAGAGTTGCTCAAGAACTATATGTTCCTGGAGTTTAGCAAGGGTGGGAAGGAGAGAGATGAGGTGATAGTTGTTAGGGGAGGAGAGATCACCTCACTTAGGGAGAGGTAGGACTGTAGCATGTTTCCAAGCTTCTGGGACAGAGGATAAGGCAAAGGAGGGGTTTAATAAGAGGGAGAGAGGGTAGGCAATAGCAGGAGCAGACAGAGAGCGGAGTTTGGGGTCCAGGCCATCTGGCTAGGAGCCTTTGGCAGGGTCAATAGACAAGAGGGCTTCTAAGGCAGCAGCAAGGGAGATGTGTGTGAAGAGAAAGGGGGTCAATGAAGGAGGGGCTATAGGGAGAGAGGTGGCCACTGAAGAGGGGGGAGGCCAGAGGTCTGTGGGAGCAGTGGAGGGGCAGTTTGGAGCACAGAGGCACAGGATGTAAAATGGGTATTAAAGCATACAGTGACTGCCATGGGTTCTGAGAGGACTACGTGATTTAGCTTAAGAGCAGGAGTGGGGGGTTTGGTAGGAGGGGAAAAGAGGAACTGGACAACTTTCCAAAACTTAGAAGGTTTGTTTGTGTTCGCTTGGAAGGTAGCCTGATTGTGTTCTGCTTTGGCCAGATGAATAGCTTTGGTGCATTTATTTCGTAGCTCCCTGTAGCTTTGGAGGTCCCTGGGACAGTTGGTTGCCTTGTGTTTATGCCATGCTGCGTCACAAGCTCTTTGACAGGATAGGAGCTCAGGTGATACCCAGGATAGATGGTTTCTATGGACTCTGGTTTTATGCAGGGGAGTATGTAGATTCCAAACTTGAAGGAATTTATCACTGGACATCTGGAGAGCAGTGTCAATTGAGGAGCAGGCTGTGAGTGGGGACCAGTCAGAGTTGGCGAGGTCACTATGAAGGGGTTGTGTGTCAAGAGAGGGGTAGGCACGGGTTAGGAGGATTTTGTGCGGTATTTTTTGCCTGTGTATTTTGCGCACCATGTAGACAGGATAGTGGTCACTTAGTGCATCAGGCAGCAGGCCAGTGGCCTTGACCCTGTGAGGATGTGTTGTGAGGATAAGGTCAAGAAGGGAGTGGTTTTTGGTTTTGTTATTTAGTCACGTAGGTTCCTGGATTAGCTGTGTTAGATTTAGTGATTTGAGAGCCAGTTGATGTTAGGATCACCCAGAATGTACAGCTCACCAGGGTGGGCAAGGGCCATTAGCCGATTTAGTAGCTCTGTGACTTGGGAGGGGGGTTGTCCAGGATGACAATAGACCCCTGCAATAAAAAGAGGAGCGGAGTAAGTTACCTTCAAGTTGAGAAGAATAGCCTCGTGGGAGGAGGGATAAGTGACTTTCAGCACAATTGAGTGCTGGAGAAAGGTAGAAACGTAGATTGCCACTCCACAACTTCATCCAAGTCTATCCATCCTAGCTATAATGAACCCAGGGATTGAAATTTCTTGGTCCGAGATGTGCTCAGAGAGTTTCAGAGATAATGATTACATCAGGTTTATATTCAAGAACCATTAATTGCAGCATGGGAAGTTTGCAGGTTAGGCTGCGGGCATTTAGGTGGATAATTTTTAGGCCATTTGGGAGGGCTGGGGGATTAGAGGGGGTGGTTTGGGAGGTAGAAGAGTTTGTGGAGGGTGGACCAGGGTTAGGGTGGACATCACCAGCAAGCAGTAGGAGGATCAGTAGAGTGAGAAATCTAGCTTTCCAGTATTTAAGGTATACAGAGTAGTACCTAGGGAGTGACCAGAGAGTTTTACACATTGGGGGGCTGATGAGGAGATTTCATGCAACGTGACCACTAGATCATGGAGGTCAGTCAGAGAGGCACATGGTTTCAACAGATAATGTGGGTATATTGACAGGTCCAGGGCCATGGTGTAAGGGAGTGTGCCAGAGTAGCTAAAGTAGGCAGTATCATGTTGGGGCACAGGGAATTTAGCCGAGGATGCAGGCAGAACTGATGAGCCAGGAAGGATACTAATAAATATCATTAGGACAGGGAGATGTAGATGTAACAGGTACTTGTTTGTGGGTGGCATACTGGCAAAGAGATAAAAATTAGGTAGTTATATTGGGAGAACAGAGAGAAACTATTAATTGCAGCATGGGAAGTTTGCAGGTTAGGCTGCAGGCATTTAGGAGGATAATTTTTAGGCCATTTGGGAGGGCTTTATATTATATCATTCTATGCTACAAATGCTCAGACATTATCATACCACAGTATGTGAGTGAATTTGAACTGTTAATTTGTCTTTTTTCTTTCTGTGCATTTACATAAGACTGCAATGCTTTACAAATGTTCAAAGCAGCCTTGAAGTACTGTGAATGTTTTAAACAAAGTTATCTCTGCTAAAGATAAGACAGAAATTTTATTTTAATTCAGAAACTGTATTTATGGAAGTGTTTTGCCCTATGGTTTTTACAATACCTTACTGTCAGGCAATTTGGTAAGCAAAGATATTAAATTAGACTGAATAAAACGATGGCAGAATTGTATGGTGCTTATATGTGAGTAACGGTTTGTGTAAATGAATAAAGTGACTGGATGATTTGGAGTTTAAGAAAGCAGAATCCAGAGGACATGTTTTGTTTAACTCATTGAGTACATGCACGTGGGACTGGAATCTGACTGGACATTTTTTATTATTTAACAGTAAAAAGAGGAGTTTTCTGATAGGGAAAGATTTATCACAGAAGCACACTGTGGTGTGAACTAATGTGAAGAAATCCATACCCCATACACCGCAGGGGATTCAGGATACTGAAATCACCCCTTAAAGAGGCACAGAGTCCAGACAGCTACCACCATCTTCATTGGTTTGAACCTAATAAGGGGATGGGCACAATACCTAACTTTGAAAATAAACAAGAAGGGTTTGCTGCTGCTGTTAATTTCTGTTTGCTCATTTGAAGTTATTTGTAGCTTTTCCATTGCTTGGCACATCTGTGCCATCTCAGTTGCAAGGGGGGGCCCAACTTATGGCACACCCCTGTTGTGTTAAGTACAGGGTTTTCTTCCCATGCTTACTGAGCACAACAGGTTCAGACATGTTTCTTTTTTTCTTTCTCTCTTTCTTGGGAGGGGGGTGGTTCTGAAAGAGGTGCCTCAAACTAAAACTGATTAAGGAAAGGTTAACATAACAACCTCAACTTCTCGGAACTGGCCAGACAGAGCAGCTGGCTGAAATCCAATCCATAAACAAGGATATTTATCGTGTTTAATGCAGAAATCCCTTTTGTCTGCAAGAGCCTTGATTAAACAGTTTATATTCTGAAACTAACCATTTAATTTCAGCATTTTAAGATTTTAACATTTCTTGATAGACAGGATTCCCCTGTGTTATCATGCATATGTGGTCCATGGTACTATATGGAGGGTACTTTTGATAAGGTTTGTAGTGTCTGTTTGATTGCTGACTACCATGCCCTTCAAACTCATCACGTGGCACCACCTCAATCATGGTCTTGCACTATTTCCAGATTTCATGTGGGTTCGTTACTCCCTACCAGAGTTTTTACTTGTCTGGCAGCATAACAATTTCACTGCCTCCGATGGCATGCCCCTAGTTTATGCTGTATTTACTACAGTACACTGTTTCCCCCAGCAACTTCTGCAGTCTGTCAGTTTTATGTTACATGGATTACATGGTTAAAAACCCTCTCAAAAACAACTCCCTGTAGCAGTGGCAATGCCCAAGCCAATCTCCTTACATAGCAAGGAACTCAAGGGGGGGGGGCATGGACCTTCTCTACTCCCCAACCCCCCCAACCTATGTCAAGCTTCACATAAAACAAATCAAGCCTATAGACCTTAATGGTTTACAGAAGCAAGACAAGAATCTAACTGCCTTATGGCAGCAGCTGATTCCTATAGGCTCACTGTTTAAAAAGTAAAGACTAGGTATGCTGGCATAAAGCACCTAGCTTCACCTAAGCTCCATTCTTCTAGGGTTTGCTTGAAAGGACAGAGCAAGGAGCAATGTTAACAGAGCAAGAAAAAACATCAAGGCTTCTTTTGGCTAAGCAGAGTTACTGTTGTGTTACTATTTTGTTTTGTGCTTACAGGTTTTATTACTGTTTTGTGCTTACAGGTTGTACAGTTTACTGCTTTATTTTTCTCTGATTGAAATTGTTCTTTGCAGGGTATATTTTCTGCTACATTGTTACAAGGTGTGCTTACATGTTTGTTACTGTTTTGTGATTACAGATTACTGCTTTATTTTTCTCTGATTCAAATTTTTTTTTTTTTGCAAGGTATATTTTCTGGTAAATTGTTACAGGTTGTGCATATAGGTTTTGTTACTGTTTTGTGCCTGCAGGATTTACAGATTATTGCTTTATTTCTCTCTGATTGAAATTTTTTTTTTGCAGGGTATATTTTCTGCTAAACTGTTACAAGGTGTGCTTAGAGGTTTGTTACTTTTTTGTGCTTACAGGTTACTGCTTTATCTTTCTCTAATTCACATTTTTTTGCAAGGTATAGTTTCTGTTACATTGTTGCAGATTGTGCTTTACAGGTTTTGTTACTGTTTTGTGCTTACAGGTTTTACATTTTGATTTATCTTTAGGCTAAGCAAAGTTTCTGTTTTGTTACTATTTTGTTTTGTGCTTACAAGTTTTTGTTTTGGGTTTAAACATATTGCAGTCTGTTTCTCACATTGAAGGAGCTAACTGCTTTTCGTCCACAACTCTTCCAGGGTATTAGTAGTGTAACTTGAGGATGGAGCTGACAAAGACTTAATATCTTCCAACAGAAGGAAGATTTAAAAGGTCAGGTTAGTTGGTGTGTTGTGGTGAAGACTAGGTTTGCTGGCATAAAGCACCTAGCTTCACTTGTGCACTCTTCTTCTAGGGTTTGCTTGAAAGGACAGAGCAAGGAGTTATATTAACAGAGCAAGGAGAAATATCAAGGCTTCTTTTGGTTAAGCAGAGTTACTGTTGTGTTACTATTTTGTTTTGTGCTTACAGGTTGTGCTTACAGATGTTATTACTGTTTTGTGCTTACAAGTTGTACAGTTTATTTTTCTCTGACTGAAATTGTTTTTTGTAGAGTATATTTTCTTTTAAATTGTTGTGCAGGTTGTCTTGCTGAAAGAAAGGAAAACACTCACTGGTGTGGTGGGTCAGAGCTATAGCTGATTGTTTCTGGAGGGCACAGGCTTGGTCCCGCCACCCTGCCCCATCCCACCCACCCCAAGTGTATCAGTTCCTTTATACCAGAGGTTCTGACATCACTTCCTCAAAAGGGCAAGGGACATACACCTGTCATAAGATGCATGCACACACTCATACACACTACCAAAAAGAAAGAAAAAACTGAACAGGAAGGGAGAGAGACATGTGGGGACTGGTGCAATGCACTGGGCTGTGGGGCGGAAGTCTTTCAGGAGACGTTCTGGAGGCTGTGATGCTGCCATATTTGCAGGCACCTCTCTGTTCTCAGGGTGGAGGTTGCTCATCTCCAGGCTGAACTGGCGATGATTTGGGAAACCTCCTCCCCAAACCAGGGACCACTAAGGACACTGCTGTTGCCTCAGAGGTTGCAAAGAAAGTGGAGCTGTTGGACCACAGTGGGCTCAGGGAGGGTGAGGGTGGTGGATAAGAGGCACATCCCTCCAGTTGTACCTCTCCACAATTCATATGCTGTTCTAGTGGAGCATGGTTCCTCTATGGAGGCACCCACAGTGGAGACCAAGGAGGATGCTGGGAACCTCCACAAAGGAGAACCAGAGGAGGTTGGCATGATACCCCACAGGGGAAGGAAACAACTCCTGGTGGGAAAGTCAATCATTAGGAGGGTAGAACTGGGGGGAGGGGAGGGGAGAGGGAGGTAAGGTGCCTGCCCAGTGCCATGGCTAGGAGGGACAGGATGTGAATCCTCAGGATCACAGGACCAGTAGCATGGGAGAGGGAGCTGGGTGTCATTGTCCACCTAGGGACAAATTACCTGGTTAGGAATGGGATCAGAGCAGTGCAGGAGGAGTTTGTAGAGTTGGGGATGGGCCTTAGACAAGTAGTACACATGGTAACCTTCTTGGAGGTGCTACCCATCTATGGCATGGGTGAGGCTAGGTTACTCTGTAGCATGGAATTCAATGAATGGTTGAAAACCTGGTGTGGAGCTCAGAGTTTTCACTTTATTGTGGACTGGGGGTCCACCTGGAGGGATGCAGGCCTATACTGGTACGATAGTCTGTGTCTCTCTGGGAAGGGAACCTGGATCCTACATGATAGGTTTAAATGCTTCATTATCAAGCATTTAAACTAGCCAAGGGGGGCAGCACTAAAAAGGAACATGGAAATACCAGCTCCCTCCCCCACAAAATGGATAGTTAGTGAAGTAAACACTAAGGTAGAGAAGTTGATAAGGAGCAGGACAGGAGTCAATGGAGAAAAAGGCAATGACAATAAGGACAGGGATGAGGCTAAAAGGGGTAAGGCTATCAAAAAATAGAGGGCGATGAGTACCAATGCACATAGTCTGGGTAACAAACTCCTTGAACTCCCTGAACCTTGATGGAAGAGGGACACCTGGATATCATGGCAGTCACAGAAACATGGTACACAGAGAACCATGACTGGGATGTCAACATACCAGGGTACACAATCTATAGGAGGGAAAGGGAGAGTAAAAGATGAGGAGGAGTGGCTCTCTACATAAGGGAAGGGATCAAAGTAGTGGAACTAAAGGGTAAACAAGGAAGAGGAGAGGAGGCACTATGGGTCACCCTGGAGACAGGAAATGACACCACAATCCATATGGGGGTTGTATACAGACCCCATCTCAGGGGGAGGAAGGACAAGGAAATGATAAAAGGCATCCTTAGAATGGCAGAAAAGAGGGAGATATTGTTGATGGGGGACCTGAATATGCCAGGTGTTAACTGGAGCTCCCTTGCTGCAGCCACATCCAGGAGCAGGGTAATTCTCTATTTCCTACAGGGGGTATGCCTCAGGCAGCTAGTGTTGGAACCCAGTCAAGCGGGAGCAATCTTAGACCTGGTACTCTCAATTTTTTTAATTATTGATAATCAGGAAAGGTACCATGTGTGAAGCTTGTTTCCAGGTACAACCCGGGGAGGGGGGTACAGAGACACATACCACAGAGCGTAGATCATAAAAACAGACAAATCACACAGATTGTTACATAAATTTGCTTCTAGGAGTACAGTAATATACAATATAATACAATAGTATTTACAACAGTAGCAAGTTTATGAGCTGTTGGGGAGCAGATTGTCTCAGGTAGGGAAGGATACAGAGAAAAGGAAGGGGGTTCAGGAGAAGGGAGAGGAGAGATGAGAGGATAAGAAGGAGATGGTTTATTAGGGATAGGAACAGGTGCAGGATGAAGTTGGAGTTGGTCTGAGTAGGCTCTTGAGGGCAGGAAAGGAGGGGGTGAGGTGGGTAGGGAGGGGGATGCTGTTCCTGAGGGAAGGAAGTCTGTAAGAGAAGGCTAGCTGACCAGTTGAGGTACAGACTCATGGGAGTGCAAAGCAACGGGTGCCAATTGAACGTGAGTTGTATGGGGAAGGGGTGGCAGGTTTGAGGAGAGATGCGAGGTAAAGTGGGAGAGTCCTGAACCAGAATTTGGAAATGAGGGTGGAGCAGTGCAAAAAGCATCTCTGGAAGAGGGACTGAAGGGATAGAGAAGGGTAGAGGTCACAGTGGTGAATTAGTCATGGGGAATTTGTGACAAACCGACAGAAGGCGTGGTAGAGGATGTTGAGTTTGACTAGGGAGGTTGCAGGGGCCACATGGTAGACCACATCAGCTTAGTCAAAGGTGGGGATAATCCATTTGATCACAAGGTCACATCTGACAGGGAGGGGGAGGCTAGCCTTGTGGCATTAGAGCAGCCCCAGCTTTGGACACAGTTTTGAATGTAGGGCATTGAAATGGGATGATAAATTGATTGAGGGATCAAGCCAGACCCCAAGGTGTTTGAAAACAGGGATGTTCTCAAGGGGAATGTCCTCATCAGAGAGGAAGGAGGGTAGAGCTTGAGTCCTGGCAAGTTTTTGCTTGGTTACAAAAGTCATTGTTTAGTTTGAGACTGTCTGCGCTGAGCCAAGAGGTAATTGCCATGAAGTCCTCATGTAGAGGAGTTTGAACAGTTGAGGCAGATGGGCCAGAGAGGAACAGGATGGTATCACCTGCATACATGTGGATGCTGGCACAGGAGCAAACAGAGGGGAGATTGTTTATGAACAAAGAAAATAGGACAGGACTGAGGATTGAGCCTTGGGGACACCAGTTAGGATGGGGAGGGAGGGAGGAGGATAAGACATTATTGATTTTTACCAACTGGGAGTGGCCAGTTAAGTAGGATCTGAAGCAGGACACAGGAGGTGAGAGGCCAGAGTCACTCTGTTTAGGAGGAGGGGTGAGGCACAGAGTCAAAGGCCTTGGCTAAATCAAAGAAAATGGCTGAGGTTATGAAGCCTTGGTCCATGGCTGAGTGGATAGCATCTGTGAAATGTAAGTGGGAGTTGGTGGTACAGTGGTTCTTTCTAAAGCCCAATTGAACAGGGGACAGAGTGTTGGAGGTGCAGTGGAACTCATTTAACCTGGAGAGGACCAGAGACTCTTGGACTTTGGCAAGTGGGAGGAGAAGTGAAATGAGGCAGTAGTTGCCTGGGCAGCTGTGTCCTCTCCTTTGAAGAGGGGGGAGTACTGTTGTGGACCTTCAAGCTGCTGGGACAGTAGAGGAGGAGATGGACAGATTAAGAATGAAGGTTAGGGGGTCGAATATTGAGGGAACAGAGCTTTTGAGGAGCTTTGGGTGCAAGCCATTAGGACTGGATTTTGAGGGATTTAGGTAGATGAGGGCTTTATAGACTTCAGAGGGGGAAGCTGGCTGTAGGTAGAAATAAGTGGCTCGAGTGGGGAGAGGTGGGAATGGGTTAGGAGGCAGGAGGACCATGTGATACAGCACAAGTTGTGAAGAACTTGTTTAGAGCTTCAGCAACAAGAAAGGGCTCAGTAATTGGTGTGCCAGACACACAGAACGTGGGTGAGGGAAAATCAGGGGAAGGAAGAATGAGTGAGTGGAGAGCATTCCAGAAGGAGGAAGGATTGCTATTAGGGGCTTGCAAGTGAGCTTTGAAGAAATCTGATTTGGCCTGTTGGACACGTTTCGTTCAAGATTTGTGGAGGGTATGAGCGGTCTGATAGTCAGCTGGGCTCTGTGAGATCTTAAATAGATGCCACGATTGATCATGGGATTTACACATGAACAGACTATCAGGAGTGATCCAAGGATGGTGGGATCATTTAACTCTGATGGATTTTAAAGGGGCATGGTATCCCACACATTTAGAAAAGTTGAAATAAAGTGAGAGAGGGCAGTGTCCACGGAGGTGGAGGAGAGGACAGAAGACCAGTTGACTGATGCCAGATCTTGAAGAAGTTTACTGGTGTCAAGGGACCAGAGGGGTCGATATTGAATGTATTTGGGAGGGTTGGGGGGAGGACAGAGCTTTCTGATGCAGAATGTAGGGCAGTGGTCACTAAGCACATCAGGTAATATACTAGTGGAGCAGATACAGTGGGGATGGGTAGAGAGCACCCAGTCAAGCAGAGAGTCAGTCGGGGAGTGAGGGTTAGGACGAGTGGGTTCTTTTATCAATTGGGTCAAGTTTAAGGCTTTGATCTGCTGGCAAGCATTTAGTGATGATGATGACTGCCAATCGAGATTAAAATCTTCAAGAAGGATGAGTTCACCAGATGCTGCAAATGAGGAGGTAGCGACAACGCAGGAAATGAGGGAAGAAGGGAGGAGTTTCACGAAGGCATAGAGCACGCTAATGAAGAGAGGCTTGGATGAGGGAAAAAGGGATTATGTTACGAGGAGCTCATAGGACTGAGGAATAGTTTCCTTGTGGAAAACAGTACAGGATAGGGCAGCCCAGGATTGAATAGTGAATCCACCACCCTGTTTACCAGAGTCTTGTCGGAGGAGGGAAAAACCAGGAAGGGCCAGCTGATTGTCGGGGACACAGGACGATAGCCACATTTCAGATATGCATAAAATGTCAGGAGAGTGTTGCATGACCCATACTTTTAGCTCATCCATTTTAGGAAGAAGGCTTTGAACATTGATGTGGAAGATTCTCAGTCCACTTGGTTGTGTCGAAGGTAGTGGTGGGGGGGAAGGAGTGGGGGCCAGGGTTTGGTTCGATGTCACCAGCCAACAGTAAGAGTAGGAGGAGCTAATGGAGAACCACTATTTTTGTGCTTGGGGCTATACTCTTGTTGTATAGCACGTGGATAGGGCATGGGGGAGCAAAGCCTGTGAATGGCTTCTAGATGTAGGAAAGAGCTTTTGAGAAACCAGGAATGGGTAAGGAAAGTGGAGTAGGGGGAGATTAAGACATTGGGGGTTGGGGAGACAGAGGCTGGGGTAGTGATGTTGCAGAAGAGGCAGGAATTGGTAGTGGAGGCAGAAGGGTGAGATGAGGGTGAGAGAGGGGGAGACATGAAGAGACAGAAGAGGAGGACTGGGGGGAAGGAACTGCAGGGAGTGGCCATGGGGATGCTAAGGGTCTGTCAGTGGGATGCAGAGGCCTGAAGTGGGCAGAGGGAATTTGAATAAAATAAAATAAAAATAAAAAACCTATTGAAGGGACAGTAATGGCAATGAAGCAGGGAAGCCAGTAATTAGCCACCAGTTGTTGTGGCCAAAACCTAAACTGGCTTGCAGAGCAAGGAAGGGCATGTTATTTGGTCCTAACAGAGGGGTAGAAGAATAAGGGCAGAGTAAGGCAGAGAAACTGGGCATAAGACAAGACAGTACTTATTTTAATTTTTTCCTCTTACTGACCTGAACTTAACCAGTTGGAGGAATTAGTTCTTAGAAAGATTTGGGCTTAGATGCAGGGAAGGTGAGCCCTCTAGCTGTCAAGGAGTATAAGGAGCCAATGGGAGAAAAGGGAGATAGTCTTCTGCACTGATTGGTTCCTCAGGGGCATAAATGTAAACACTCGAGTAGGGCGGCAGGGTGGGGAGATGCTGCATAGCAGTGTCAGGAACAGCACTATGAATAGTATGAATAGATAGGCCACTGACAGAGCAAAGGCCGATGGCACATTTATAAGGTAGAAAAAGAAATGGGCAGACTGGATGGGCCTTGCGGTCCTTATCTGCCGTCAACTTCTATGTTTCTATGAGTCTGAGAATGCTGAAATTAAATAGCACACTCAGCAGCTGTCTAAGCCGTCGGGCACTGCAACAAGATTTAGGTTGGCAAGATTGCTGGGCTTTATTAAGATTGCTGGGTTTTAAGCAGAGCTAGCAGGTAAGCCCAAGATTTAATGAATTTTTTAAAAGATTACTGGGCTTAGCAGAACTAACAGGTGTGCCCAAGGAGTAATTCAGTTTAAAAATATATCTGGGCTTTAGCAGATCTTCTGCCATGGGAGCTTAAAAAGCCACCGATTAAACAGAAATTAAGTTAAAAGAGTCCATGGAATTTAAAATGTGGAGCTGGTAGGCAGCTCTGCTAAATGGTATTAATAAAGCTGTAACTATAAATACAAAGTTACCGCCAAGCCGAGAGGCAGCAGAAAAAATGGAACACAGCTGAAGGAAAAAGGCGCCAGATTTGAAATTGGTAGAGGCTGGACACTTCTGAGGGCAGCAGGTTCGTACCTTTGTTGTTTGCTGGAGTTGGCGGTGATCTGCAGGGGTGGACTGCCCCGCGGGAGGGAGGGCAAATAGGGACGGGGAGAGGATCTCAGATTTAGAAGTGGGTAGCCATCTGGAAACAAGTGACCACCAAACAGTGTGGTTCATGATAAACACAGCAGTAGAGTCAAGTCACACAAAGGTGAGGGTACTGGACTTTAGGAGGGCTAACTTTGGCAAAATTGGGGAGTGCCTCAGAAAAGCGCTAGCAAATGGGCAAGAAGGTGGGGTGGAGGAACAATGGGGAAAAATCAAAGCTGCCATCACAGAGGCAACAAGTCTTTGTGTGAAACAAACAAAACAAAGAAAAAACCCACTATGGTTCTCAAAGGAGGTGGGGAAGGTTAGGGAGAAAAGATAACATTCAGGAAGTATAAGGAAACACAGAAGGAGCAGGACAGAGAACTGCACCACTAAAGCAGAAGGAAGCGGGGAAGACAGTCAGAATAGCAAAGGCTCAAACTGAGGAAAAGATAGCCAACTCAGTTAAGGGGGATACAACCTTTTATAGGTACATTAGGGAGTGAAGAAGGACCAGGGGAGGGATAGTGAGGCTTAATAAAGGGGAGGGAGGGTGGCCAGAGGGTGACAGTGACAAAGCAGAGATACTGAATGAATACTTCTGCTCAGTATTCATAAAAGAAGAGGAGTGGGAGGTACCTAAACCAAATAATAGAAGCACGCTTGATAAGGGCGTTGATACCGGTCCATTCACAAAATAAAGTGTCCTGAAAAACTCCTAAAACTGAAGGTGGACAAAGCAATGGAGCTTGATGGGATCCACTCCAGAATTCTAAAAGAACTAAGGGGTGAACTAGTGGCACCACTGACTATCCTTTTTAACAAATCATGTGGGGAGGTATCTGAGGACTGGAGGAGGGCGGATGTGATTCCCCTTCAAAAAAGTGGGAGCAAGGCAGAGACAGAAAATTACAGACCTGGGGAGTCACGTGATGCCCTTGCCTCGGTTGCAGCTCTCCTCTGGCTCTCCTTCCTCCACCACTTTAATGTAGTTCAAAACTCAACAAAAATCGTATTTCTTTTCAATTTAATGGCAGCAATGTGTTCACTAATCTTCTGGAGTGTCCTTACTGATTTTCATCTCGCAGATCTAGAAGATGTCAAAGGTAGAAATACGGCAAACTGCATCATGGCACACTCCACCTCATATGCCTGATAAAAATGCTAAATGGCCGAAGGCCCAGGGCTCGAACCCCAGCCATTCTACAATTTCCACTGTGGCATCAGCTCTACTGACTGAACAGTGCTTTCTCACAGAGATGGAGCCCTTTCGTGAAACACTCCGGGAAATCACTGATCAATTAAAATCTCTTCAAGGAGACCTTGGGGACTTGGGTAGATGGGTTGGGAATGTTGAAGCCTATACCTTATCCCTGTAGAGATGGCACACTCACATAGACTCCAATGTGACGCAGATGCAGCACAGGATTCATCAACTTATAAACAAAATCGAGGATCTTGAAGGGAGAAGCCACCGCAATAATTTAATAATCTTTGGGTTGCCTGAGGGTGAAGAAGGGATCATACCAATTCAATTTATTCAGAAATTCCTTGAAAGTGTGGTAGACTTCTCTCCAAATGGCCCAATGTACATAGTTGAATGGGCCCACCGTTCCTTACACCTCAAACCTCCAGCAGGCTCTCCCCCTCACCCCATCATGTTTAAGCTGCTGAACATTTTGGATAAACAGTATATCCTCCAGAAAGTCAGGGCTCTGAGAGAAATTTGCCTGCTTCTTTGTCTCTGGAGGTTATCTTTCGCCCTCTGGACTGCTCCCCCCCTCCTCTCTGGCAGCCCCATTAGCCTGCCTGCTCCCCATGTGAAAGTGGCTCCTGTTTTTAGCCCCAGTTATCTGTCCTTTAATGGCTGCCCCTTTGTTTAACTGGCCAGTGAACTTGCGCTTATCCAGTAATTACAGATTTGGATTGACTTCTACCAGGCACACCTCTACTCATCATCCTTCTTTTTCGGCCTCCAGACCACCTGAAATTGCTCCCCTCAATTGCCATGGGAGTTTCCCTTGAAGGAGGATCAGTCTGTGTACTCCCCGTAAACTGCCTCCCAGTAGCTGCTTTCCTCCCTTGCCCTCCTAACAGTTTGCCCTGGTGTGCAGTCACAACCGACGAGGATCATGTTTATTTTCAGCCGCCGCCTGCTGCATTCTGTTTGTCTGCTCATTACCATCGCAAGGCTCCTCAGACTGCATTTTCTCCCAACACTGTGGCCTTTTCTTGAATACACCTGAATGGCTCCAGGGAGTACTAACCATCTTCACTGTTGATGCAGACAGCAGCTTTCCCAGGGCTCTGCTGGAGTGTTACCTTGGACAGTTTCCGTGGATTCACCATGGAGCTACCGACGGGTCAACATTTTTTTGGCTCTGTTACTGTTATTACTGTTCATGTCTTTGTTGTTTTCTCTTTGGTATGTGGGGTGAGGAGGCAGTTGGGGGACTGTTTGTTGGGGTCTGTTCTATAGTTTGGGGATGTGGGTGAGGGGCGGATGGGTAGAATGGGGGGGTTGGACTTCTCCAGAATCTACTCACTCTATCTCTGAATATTTTTGGTCTGCGTTCCAATTACTACCTGTTATTCTCCCTGGTCTTCCTGATCTTGGGGAGTCATGGCTCATAACATCACATACTGTTCGTGGAATATAAAAGGGGCACAGTCCCCTACTAAACATTCCAAAGTTTTGCTGTGTCTTTGAAAGTTGCAGGTGGATATGGCCTTTCTCCAAGAAACCCATCTTCCCTCATCCCAGGTGCTGTCCCTTCGATGTTCCTGCATTGGGCAGGTCTTTGGTTGAGGATTGGACTCCTGTAAAAGAGAAGTGGCCATTCTAGTATCATACTCCATCCCATGTCATCTCCTACAGGAGATGACGAACCCTCAGGGGCGTTATATTCTACTAAGGGCCCTATTGGGGCATGTAGAGGT
The DNA here is from genome assembly GCA_016271365.2 of Neoceratodus forsteri. Taxonomy (NCBI): domain Eukaryota; kingdom Metazoa; phylum Chordata; order Ceratodontiformes; family Ceratodontidae; genus Neoceratodus; species Neoceratodus forsteri. The sequence goes on along the minus strand of CM028129.1, from coordinate 1,211,081,313 downwards.
TGTTTTGGGTTCTGTTTACAGACCCACTACTGAGGACCCCTCTTTCTTCCCCCAACTTATCTCTATCCTGTCTTCCTAATCTTCCTATGATCATCACTGGAGACTGGAACACAGTCCTGGATAATGACCTAGATAGAACAGTGAAGTGCAGCCAGGTTCTCTCATCTAGTCAACAAGCCCTAAGGGACCGCATGGATTCCCTCGGGTTGGTGGATCCCTGGAGGATCCTACATCCAGATGTAAAGGAATACTCCTACTCTCTCCCCTATAATTCCTTTTCCCAACTCAACTTTTTTTTACTTAATCTTGAGGCCCTACCAGGTGTCGCCCTGTGCCACTAGGGTGCCAAAGTAATCTCTGATCACCACCCAGTGGTGCTACAGGCCACCTTAGTCCCATCGGTGGACTGTGACAAGACCTGGTGCCTCAGTAACTAGATACTGTACTGCCCAGAGGTAGCTGACCAGCCCTCCCTTTTTATCTCCACTTTTTTCACCACCAACGCCTCCACCATGCCCAAGTTAGATGTCCTTTGGGGTGCCTTTAAATGTGTTCTCCAGGGCAAAATTATTCACCTGGCTACTATACAGAAGAAGCAAACCTCTCAGATGGCCTCTTCCCTTCTTCAACAGATTAGGACAGATTAGGACTGCCGAAAGGAACCTCTGTCTGTCTTCCTCGCAGTCAAATTTAGAGCACATCGAGGCTCTTTAAGCCTGATATAACACTTTGTTAGGGGAAAAGGTTGAACATCTCCTCCTCATATTTTGATCAGGGAAAGAAAACTAGGAAGCTCTTTGCCTTACATCTCCATACACAACTCGCCGATAGAATTGTGCCATCTCTTATGTTAGGATCTTTAGTTCTAGTCACCTCCCCAGAGGCATTGTGTCCCAGTTTCAGGCTTTTTATAGTTCACTATATGTGGCACCTCAAACCCCATTTGATCCCTCCAAGTTCAAGGAGTTCCTTCAAGATCTGGAGCTACCTGTATCGGATGAGACCCAGGCTGATTCACTTAAAGCCCCTCTAACCCTTACAGAAGTTTACGCCGCAATAGACTCCCTTGCCCTGATAAGTCCCCTGGCCCTGATGGCTTCTCCTCAAACTTGTATAAGTACAAGGAGTTGCTAGCACCATATCTCCTAAATCTCTTTCAATATGCTTTCTCCCATGGCTTGTCAGATTTGTCCCTCATGGCTGCCTCCATTGTGGTCTGCCCTAAACCAGGGCAGGATCACTCGGTGGTATCTAATTATCGGCCTATATCTCTAATTAATGTAGACCTCAAATGCTTGGCCAAGGATTAATTTGGTATGGGATTGTCTTCTCAGCAGAGAACAGGTGGGGTTTGTTTCAGGGTGGCTATCTGCTGACCATCTTTGGAAACTGCTACATCTTATTTCCATGTCCAGGGACTCCGTAACAGCCTCAATTCAGGCTTCCCTGGATGTGGAAAAAGCATTCGACAGAGTTTCATGGGATTACCTCTTCAACCTGCTTCCAAAGTTCAATATTCCCATTGAATTTATTACCTGGGTCAAGGCGCTCTACACCCAGCCCTCAGCACGTATCCTTTGCAATGGGGTGCTTTCCAAATCCTTTCTCTTGTAGCAGGGTACAAGTCAGGGTTGCTCTCTTTCCCCTTTTTATTTAATTTCTATCTCAAACCCCTAATTAGGAAGATAAATGTGTCTCCCCACGTCCACAGTATTTCCTTGAGCCCTTGCCAATACAAATTGTCCATGTATGTAGATGACATCCTCCTCTATGTAGCAGCTCCTGCTCTCTCATTAGTGGCCGTGTTAGAGATTGTTTCCCACTTTGGTGCCATCTCCAATTATAAATTAAATCAAAACAAGACTGAGGTGATGCCTATGAATATCACTACCACCCGGGCAAGTGTTGAGCATCTTGAACTTCTGTGGGTCAGAGACAGGCTTCACTATTTGGGGTTATACCTCAGTGTTGATTCAACCAAAATGAAGCAATTGAACATTGACAGTATTTTGTCTCAAATCAAGAATGACCTGACTCATTGGTCCTTTTTGCTCTTGACCTTTTGGGACCACATAAATATACTCAAAATGAATATTCTTCCCAGACTCTTATATCCCCTTAAAATGCTTACCCCAAAATTACCCAAAATGTGATTTTACCACCTTAATAGGCCCTTTTCCAATTTTCTCTCTAAAGGGAAGTGCCTCAGCAGGCCCTGGGCAAGTTGATGAGGACAAGAGAAGCCGGTGGTCTTCAGGTCCCCAATATTTATATTTATTATCTGGCTATCAACTGCTCTAGGTATTATTCCTGGTCCTGTCCCACTAGTGGTCAGATCTATGTACCCCATTGGCTGGATCTGGAACATGCCTTATGCTCCTGTCATAACGGCTGAGAGGAGAGATACCACCACCAGAGGACATGCTAGCATCAGGCTGTACCACAGCCCCAAGGAGGTGATTCAGCTAGCAACTGGGAGGATGGGCTGATCTGCGGCCAATCAAGGAGTTGGGCCAGTGGCCGTGCTTGGTCGCCAGAAGTGGCCAGTGAGGGAGCCAATCAGGCTCACTAGAAAGGGGCCAATCGGGCCCCTGCACAGTCAGGAAGGAAGCTCAATCAGGAGCAAGGGTGTGGCCCTTGAATGAGTGGCTGGGCTACATAAGGAGGCTCAGCTGCACTGTGACTACTAGAGACAGCGAGAGGGGAGGAGGAGTGGGAGTTGGGCTGTAGCTGTGGCTGAGAGGAGAGATACTACCACCAGAGGACCTACAAGTGTTGGGCGGCACCACAGCCCCGAGGATGTGATTCAGCCAGCAACCTGGAGGGTGGGCCGATCTGCAGCTAATCAAGGAGTTGGGCCATGCTTGGTCACCAGAAGCAGCCAGTAAGGGAGCCAATTGGGCTCTTGCACTGTCAGGAAGGAGGCCCAATCAGGAGCAAGGGCATGGCCCTTGAATGAGCAACTGGGCTACATAAGCAGGCTCAGCTGCACTGTGGCTACTAGAGACAGCCAAGAATTTTCTCCCTTGCACCTGCACCCACCACCTCCACCTCCAAATTTAAAAGGGGCTGGACCACACCCACCAGAAGGGAAGAGCAACCCAGGAGAGCCGGAGGTGGGGGAACACAGAGAAGACAAGGTGCATCTGGTCAAGGATACAGCAACCATACTGTTGTGCACTGGGGCTTATATGGTGGGGAAGATGTGTGGACACTAGGGACCTCCAAATATGTAGGGAAGGTTATATTTGGGGCTAAGGAGGAGGCTGAAAGGTTTGAGCAGCTGCCTGGAACTATTCAGTGACCGAAAGATTTATTGATCTTCTCAGCTGAGGAGAACTGCATATAGGGACTGTAATCTTTAATACTTGTATTAATGTTTTTTAGTTTAAACCCAAGGAACTTGCTTGTGTAAAACTGCTTATGGGGACTGTGAAATTTAATATCTATTTTAATGGTTTATAGTTTAAACCCAAGGAACTTGAATGTTGTGAAGATTGCTTATACTAATGTGGGGGTGGTCAGGTTCTGAACTGGATCTCTTAAGTACCTGTAATACCTGTGTACCTTGGCTAGGTTAGGTGGATTGAGGAACAGCACTACTCATAGGACTGAAACTTGAATGTCTGTCGTAAATGCTATAGTTTAACCCTAGGAAATATTGGTAATAAAGATTGTCATACTAAGGTGGGGAGCAGTCAGTGTTAGGAACTGAACTGTACTCTTAAGGTAGGCTAGGAAACAGTTCAGAGCATTTGACAGGTTAAATTGGGATGAGGAGGATTGGTACATTTAGGATTGATAAAACTGTATTATCCTTGTTGCAGGGATAGGTAGGGCTATGCATGGGGAGGATTGTGGGATGTAATGGATGTGGGGCAGCAGTATGGATGAATGTGTTATGGAGGCTGGGATGATGTCCAATATGCCACGGGCTGAAAAGGATGGAACAGTAGGTGAGAAGGATTGGTGGAGAACTGGAGAGAATCAGGGAGAGCAGGAGGGAGGCTTGGACAAGTAAGCAACCTCATGAAAGTAGCATAAGAACACTTCATGGAGGGGAACTATGGGTCGGGGTAGGGGCGGGGGAGCAATCTGGATGAGAGGTCTAGCAATAAGGGATGGACTAGAGTTGGGCCTACCAGGAAAGGGGGAACTCAAGACAGAATGGAAGGGGCAGCACTAACCAGAACAGAGGGGGTGGGAAACAGGTTTGATGCATTGACAAAACTGGTGGAGGAGGAGGAGGAGAAGGAAGAGATACATGGGGCAATGGAGGAGGGAACAAGAGGGGTTTGCACAGTGGGCGATCATGGGGAGGGGAGGAGAGAGGTGCTGCAGCAAAGGGGCTGGAACAAGGGGGGAGGAGGAGTATAGAAAGCAAGAAGGGAAGGGGGATGGGGTGGAAAGGGAGGGGCCGCTAGAGGCAAAAGCACATCTCCTAGTAAGGAGGACCCTATGAAGGGGTACACGAGTGGAAGGTGGGATAAGAGAGGGGAAGGAAGTAGGGGGTGTATTGGTGATGGGGGACTCCATACTTAAAGAGATCAGATGGGGCAGTAGAGGGGGAATGACATAGTCTCATATGGGTGGAATCCATACAAGGCTAAAGGCAGAGGGGGCGGGGTAATTGATTCTAAGATGTGCGAAGAGTGGTAGGGGGAGACTGCACATAGTGGTGCATGTAGGAATAAATGATCTGGCAGGGGAGACTGTGGATGTGGTTAGGGAAAGGTTCAAGAAAATAGGAAGTTTGTGTGAGGAGGTAGTGGAGTCAGCAGCCTTCTCAGAGGTGCTTCCAGTACCCTGTGGGAGTATGAAGAGGAAGGAGAGGATTAAGGATTTCAATGTATGGCTGGAGGAGTGATGTAAATCCAGGGAGTATGGGATAGTGGAGGAGTGGGGTGAAACCTGAAAAAAAAATGAACTATATGCAGGGGATAGGCTGCACTTGAGTGGCAAGGGAAGAGGGGTCTTAAAGCAGAAGTTGCAGGGATATATAGCAACAAAAGTGGATTTAAACTAAGTGGGGGTGGTGAGAGGACAGCTGGTAGGCAAGGATCCCAGAGAGAGGGATCAAATGAGCCTACCCCCAAGCTAGTAGGGAAGGTCTCAGGGAAACTGCAAAGAGGGAGCATGGAGGGGAAAAGAAACAGGAAAAGGAGGAGAGGGAGACAGGGTGGAGGGTGGCCCCATTGAATGCGGAAAGCCTAGGCAACAAATCAGCAGAGCTACAGGAGCTCCTGGCAGTAGGGAGGGTGGACATTGCGGCTATCACAGAAACATGGGCCACTGAGTAGTGTGACTGGGACCTGACAATTGCAGGGTTCAAACTGTACAGAAAGGACCATGGGGAGGGGAGGGGGGTTGGGTGGCAATCTATGTGAGGGATGGGATCAAATGTATAAGGGATGAGGGCAAACAAAGGAGTGCGGAGGAAATTTGGATGCAGCTCCTGGACTCCAAAGGAAGGAAGTTGAGGTTTGGGGTGGTGTATAGGCCACCATCACAGGCAGAAAAGATTGACAGAGAGCTAGCAGATCAAATCAGGAGAGTATGTAGGAAGGGGAATGTGATCATTGTGGGGGTGAACTGGAGCATTTTGGTCACCTCCAGCACTAGGAAGCAGGTGCTCCTAGATGCAATCTAGGGGGGATTCCTGACACAGCTGGTTGCTGGACCCACTAGGCTAGGGAACACACTAGACCTGGTACTCTCAAATGGTGAAACAGTGAGGGAAATAAGGGTAGGAGACCCGTTAGCTGACAGCGATCACCAGACAGTATGGTTTAACATCATGATAAGTAGAGAACCAGAGGAATCGACAACAAAAGTAATGGATTTCAGGAGGGCGGACCTCAGGAGGATGTGGGAGGTGCTGAGGGGGAGACTCGAAGGCATAAAGCAGGGAATGGAAGTGGAGCAGAAATGGAATATAATTAAACAAGGAATCATAGAGGCAATGGGAACATGTATCAAGCTACAGGGTAAGAAGAACAGGGCAATAAAAACATGCTGGCTGAACAGGGAGATTATGGAGGGGGTGAGGGCAAAAAAAGCAGTGTACCTGAAGTTTAGAAGGACAGGGAAGGAAGAGGACAGGAAGAGTATACCAGATGGTCTAGGGAAGTGACCAGGAGGGTGGGGGTGGGGTGGGGGCAAGCCACAAAAGAACTCAGGTTAGCACAGGGAATAAAGGGGGGGAGACTTTTTTAGATATGTCAGGGAGAAAAGGAAATGCAGGGATGGTATAGTGAGGATAAGGGGGAGGAGTGGGTGGAAAATGGGAAGGAACAAGCGACAACATTGAATGATTACTTTTGCTCAGTGTTCACGCAGTAGAAAGGGGGGGCCAATACCACCTTGGACTGGGAGCAGTGGAAGGTGGGGAGGTGACTGACAGCCTGATCGGGGTCAGTAGAGTATTAGTGGGGCTGAGAACACTAAAAGTGGAAAAGGCACCTGGGCCGGATGGTATTCACCCCAGGGTGCTGTGGGAGATGGCAGAAGCTCTGGTAGAACCACTGGCGGACCTGTTCAACACCTCCTTGGAAATGGGTGGTGTGCTGCAGGACTGGAGGATGGCCCATTGGTGCCGATACACAAAAGTGGTCCATGGGATGAGCCAGGGAACTATAAGCCAGTCAGCCTCATGTCCATAGTGGGCAAGCTCATGGAGACAGTACTGAATGAGAGGTTGGTGGCATTTCTGGAGGTCAATGAACTCCAGGATGGGAGGCAGCATGGGTTCATCTTGGGGAGATCCTGCCAAACTAACCTTATACAGTATTATGATTGGGTGACAAGGGAACTGGATGGGGCCATGCTGTGGATGTCCTATACATGGACTTCAGCAAGACCTTCGATTCAGTGCCCCATGGGCGTCTAGGGGGAAGCTGACAGGAGTGGGAGTGGGGACATAGATGGCACGCTGGATCTCAAACTGAATGGTAGGCTACAATGGGTGGTGGTGAGGGAGGGGTCTTTGAGCCCAGACCAGTTATGAGCGGGGTGCCGCTGGGCTCGGTACTAGGCCTGGTACTGTTTGGACTATTCATCTCAGACATTGAGCATGGGGTGGAGAGCAGGGTGAACCTGTATGTGGTTGACACCAAAATGGGTGCAGTAGTGGATGAAGAGGAAAGCTGGAAGCAACTACAGGAGGACTTAACCAAGCTGGAGGAGTGGTCAGACTGGTGGCAGATGGGGTTTATTGCAAAGAAGTGCAAGGTCATGCATTTCGGGGTAAAGAATCCAAGGAAGGAGTACTGGCTAGGGGGGTACAGCTTGTGATCACTGAGGAGGAAAAGGACCTGGGAGTAATGGTAACAGGGAGCATGAACAATACTGCCCAATGCAGCAAAGCGGTGGTGAGGGCGAACAAGATGCTGGGGTGCATAGTGTGGGGGTTTACATCCAGACACAGGGAGGTAATCTTCGCCCTCTATGGGTCACTAGTCAGGCTGCACTTGGAGTACTGTGTGCAGTTCTGGAGGCCATACTTGAAGCGCGATGTCAAGCTGATGGAGGGAGCGCAGCAGAAGGTGACGAGGATGATTCAAGGGATGGAGGAAGAACTACAAGAATAGGCTGGGAGAACTGATATATATATACACACTGGCGGAGAGAAAGGATGGGGGGACATGACTGAAACCTTCGAGTACATGAAGGGAATCATCAAGGTGGGGAGAGAACATAGCGTTTAAACAAAGGAATGGAAGAGATACTAGAGGGCATGGGCTAAGAATAGTGGGGGTAGATTCATGAGAGAGATAAGGAGGCATTACTTCAAAGAGAGAGAGGTGTTGAGGTGGAACGCTCTACCAGTAAGGGTGGTATCAAGCAAAAATGTGGATGGCTTCAAGAAGGCATGGGGCAGAGAGTGAGGATGGGTAAGGGTGGATGGGGCAGTGGAAAACCAAGGGGGAAAAACCTAGGGAGTTAGCTGCACAATCGAGCAGAGGTTGATAGACCAGGAGGTCTGTTTCTGCTGGCACATTCGTATGTTCGTATAATTTGGACCCCTAGCCCTGTTGTATATGCTCCCAAAAAACATCCCCCACCCCTTATGAGATACATGAGATACTCCCATAGGCACCTTCTTTATGCTCACAAACAGTTATGTTCACTGCTAAAATTAGACACCAGTTTGGACATTTACCAAACTATCATTGGTAATCCCAATTTAAGAATAGCAGGTAATTCCATGACCTGGCAGACCTGGCCGTTCCTTGATTCTTTTCTGGTAGAACATCTGGTACAAGCTGGCAAGCTTTTTTACTTTCTCAGAGGCCCAGTCTAAATTTAACTGGCCCACATCCCTGTCCTTTAGGTATTACCAGATTAGACATATGCTCCTGCACCACTTAGGGACTGGCCAGTGGACCAGGTTATATGAAGACACAGTGCTTCCAATGGGCTCAGCAGTACCTTCTTCTCATACTGTGGCTTACTACCGTGCTTGGCTTCGAGAGGCTCTGGAGAGGGAACATGCTTTTTTTTAACTCTGGGATCACTCCCTTCCCTCCTCACATGGCTCCCATGACTGGGCACATGTCTGTAGAGCTACTTATAAATACATTAAATGGGACTGCTACCATCTAATGCAATTTCAGATATTACACAACATGTATTATACCCCAATTAAGTTGCACCACACAGGCAGGCTGGCCTCAGATCTACGTAGCCGGTGCCAGAAGGAACCGGGTAATCTACTACACATTTTGTGGGCATATGAAAAGGTAACACTGTTTTGGGATGACATCAAGTGACAGATGGACCCAATTATGGGGGCTAGATCAGATGTTTACACCCTAAATCTGTATTTTGGGGGATTACCATGGTGGCCCCATAGGTACACAGAAGCCGCACATTGCTTTAATGACAGTAAGTGCTAAGAAAGTCTTACTAAGGCACTGATGTGATACCCATCTTCCTACTTACAGGGAATGATATCAGGAAATTCTTTTTGCCTTATAGGCGGAATGTATTATAGCGAATCTGTCGGGCCATAAAACGAGATATTCCAGAATCTGGGAACCCCTTTACACATTGCTGATGCTATGAACCATATTCTGACTAACCGTTTTGATCCAATGCAGTCTTCTCCCTCTGAGGAGTGGACCTAATCTCACCATGCCCTATCCTAGATATGTCAGGTTCTGTGGAGACTGTGGAGAAGGGAGGGTTCTGGGAGTGAGGGGTGGGGCGGTCTTTTTGGGGAGAACCAGACAGGTGCACAATAGTTATCCTGGTTATACAGTTCTATTTGTGCTGGTTACCTATTGTTTATCCTGGTTACTTTGTATATTTGTTTCAACCAGTGTACTGTTCTTATTCTTATGCAAACCTGACCTGGTAAAACTCAATAAAGCTTATTACATTTGAATAAAAAAGGAAACTACAGACCTGTTAGTTTGACCTCAGTGGAAGGGAAAATTATGTTATCACTTATGAAAGTAAGAATTGTTGAGTACCTAGAGGCCAGCGGGGCACAGGACTCAAGGCAGTATGGATTCACAGTGGGAAGGTGATGTCAGATGAATCTAAGAGATTTCTTTGGGTGACCAAAGTAGTTGACCAGGGAGAGGCTGTGGACATGGCCTGCCTAGACTTCAGCAAGGCATTTGACACAGTCCCACACAAAAGATTAATAAACAAGTTAGCCAGCCTGGGAGTGGGTCCCAGGGTGATAACCTGGGTAAACAATTGGCTGGACAACAGGACACAGAGGGTAATATTAAACGGAGTCCACCACGAAGAAAGGGGGGTTGCTAGCGAGGTACCACAGGGTTCAGTAGCGGGACCAGTCCTCTTTAATGTCTTTATAGGTGACATTGCAGAGGGACTGGAAGGAAAAGTATGCCTCTTTGCAGATGACACAAAGATCTGCTACAGGGTTGATACACAAGGGGTGTGTGTGGGAAGGATGAGAAGGGACTTGGCAAGGTTGGAGGAATGGTCAAAAGTATGGCAGCTTAGATTCAATGCAAGAAGTGCAAAGTAATGCACCTGGGAAACAAAAACCCAAGGGAAGAGTACACAATGGGGGGGGGGCATCAACAGCAACAAAAATGGAAAGGGACCTGGGGGTAGTCACATCAGATGACCTAAAGGTAGGCAAGTAATGTGAGAAGGCAGTAAGGAGGGCTTGGGGGATACTGGGGTGCATAGGGAGAGGCATCACCAGTAGAAAATAGGAAGTTGTTATCCCTCTGTACAGACAGTTGGTGAGACCCCATCTGGAGTACTGCGTGCAGTTCTGGAGACCCCTTCTCCGTGAAGACATAGACAGGATGGAGGCAGTCCAGAGGAGGGCAACTAAAATGGTGCAGGGTCTGCACCAGTAGCCACATGAAGAGAGACTAAAAGAGCTTAATATGTATACCCTCGAAGAAAGAAGGGGGGGGGAATGATAGAAACTTTCAAGTACCTCAAGGGAATCAACAAAGTCCAAGATGGTAGCATCTTTCAGAAAAAGATATGTGCAAGAACAAAGGGGCAAAATTTGAAGACAGAGGGGGGACAACTCAGGGGCAACATGAGAAAGTATTTTTTCATGGAGGGTGGTGGACACTTGGAACAGCCTTCCTGAGGAGGTCATGGAGTCAAAACAGTGGGGGAATTTAAGAATGTATGGGACAGACATAAGACAATTCTAGTGGGAGGTAGGTAGAAGTAGGCTGTTGATAAAACTAGGATCTGTAGCTCATTCAATAGGTAGGGAAATGGGCAGACTGGGTGGGCCAAGTCTATGTTTCTATTTTTTATAAAAGAAATTGCATTTGTTCTCCAGAGACTGAATTTCTGCTGTATGCAGGTCCAGAGACATAAACTGTCTCGGTAATCCCACAATACTTCAGACAGGAACTTATTTCTACAGTATCTGATGTGCTCATGGGAGGCCATCAGGGACCAGACAAAATCATTTTGAAAATGCGGACAGTTGGGTGGTGGCCAGATACAGAGGCTTATGTAGATACTGTGAGAATTACATTGTACGTGCTCAGAATAGCCCCTCTGTACAAGGTCTGAACAGCCACTGACAAGTGATTTCATGTAAACCTGTTAACACTGATTAAAAGATCAAAACTAACCTACCAGTGAGGGAGGGGGCTGAAGTCCTTCTCTTTGTTTTTCTTTTTTTTTTTTCAGAAATTGACAGCAATGTTCCTGCTTTGGGAGTTTAACAATCATGCATTTGTTATTAGTGCCTTGCTGATTTATACTCAGGAGAAATCAGAGCTTTGCAGCACATTTCCAAGGCACGTACATTTGTATGACAACAACGCATCTTTGCTGATCAGTCCAGTGCACCAATCCGATACAGGCATCTAGCAACTGACTGTTAAGCAACCATGTGATGCAGAATCATGCCTCAGGGGGTGGCTCATGTCATATTGATGGTTCTTTGACTGCCACAACTGACTGCCATCATCTGCACCAGAGACTCTTGCAAAGACTGAAATGTGCCCTGAAGTAGGATCAAATCCATTCAGTGGTTTGACTGCTACTTCTTCTCTGTGGACTTTATTGAATAATGTACAGTCTATGCACAAACATGTTGTTTTTGATCTGTAAATTTGCTTTTAGATTAGGATATAATGGAATATGGACCTTGTGTGTGAATAAATGCATCGTTTCATATTTATTTGCTTTTAGATGTGATTGCTACTCACTAGGCAAAAGCTCAAGATCTCATAGTGGGCCAGGATACTGCCCGATGGGATGACGTTCTTCCATTCCAGACAGCTGCAGAGCCTGGATGGAATGATAGGGTCTGTCTTGGGGTTCTTTGGGTTTGGCATGTTGGTCTGGAATCTAGCAGACTTGAAAACTACCAGGAGACATGTCAGTTATTTCTAAAACTAATCTACCAAGTCTGTTTTGAACCCTGGACTACAGGGACTTCACGGTTTGGCCAGTGAGGACAAATACATTATATACAATATGCATGATATAGTAGGATTGTTTAATGAAACACAAGTTAAGATCAGTGAGTCAGTTGCAATTAATAATGTAAAGGCTCAATACAAATATATAAGTAGAGAAGTAATACATATGGCCTATGGGAACTATGTCCTCAGAATGATTTGTAATTTGCTCAGAGATGTGAAAACAGGCTGCTTCCTTGACCTCATCACAGATAAACTACTTGACCAAATGGTACTGCCTGGCGTGTGTTACCATTACTTGGACATCCATTCAGGATGCTTGAAAGCTTGTCAGAAATTTTCTATTGTGACAACTAGAACCTCAATGTCAGTAGTCTCTCAATGAGACAATGTCGCAAAGGCCATGAATATATGGATAGGCCTTCTCCACAGGAACAAACATTGCATGACAGCTGATGCCCTTCGACTGGCAATTAACAGCTCTGTTACCTCAGTTGTTGACTAAGGACTAGTTATCTACGGTTCAGCTTCCCCCACTGCCCTTCACAGGATATCGATGGTGCTTAATAAATCTTGTCGACTCCTAACGGGAGCTGCCTGTCTAACACACACCTGCGATCTGTATGCCCAGACTGGATGGCTACCACTCCACAGCAGGATCCAATACCAGACCTGCCTGGTAACCAACAAGGTTCTCCTTGGGCTCTTGCCGCTAGGTGTTGAAAAGCTTCTTACTCTAAACAACAGCACCCAGCATACCAGAAGTGCACAACACCAAATCTTCCAGGTCCCCAGATGCCAGACCACTATGGGTCAGAGGTCTTTCACCTACAGAGCCCTGCTATGGTATAACTCACTCAACAAAGAAACACTTACTGCTGCTATGCTTGGCACCTTCAAAAGCAACTCTGACAGCACCCTTACGCCAACCAGTCAGTGTGATTGTTTCCACTAAGAGAATCACCTCTCTCCCTTGCTGGCCCAAGTTGTCCTGTAACCTTTCTAGGGTTTGCAATACTCTGGCTCTGCTCCCTCCTCTTTCATCCCTCCGCCCCTTCATCCTCCTCCCTCCTCCTCCCTATGCCTTGTTTCCATGTCCACCCCTCTTCCTTTGGCACTTATTGGACATGGGTCCCCTCCTACTACTATCAGACTAGCATCCCTCCTACTCCCCTTCCCTTGACAATAGCTCCTCAGCCTGCCTACTATTTTATGCACCCCACTTACCCTAACCTCTCTAACTCCACTGCTCACATGTTATTTTTGCCTGTTAACTGGCACTTTTCTTGAGATTTTGTCTCGCTCCAAGTAGGAATGTATCCTTGAGCCTAGCCATTGCCTTGTTAAAGTCTGTTATCCTTGTCAACCTTTGTAAGTTTACCCTCCATCCTCAGACGTGGAACCTTTGTAAATGAGCAGTCCCTACTCAAAGGTATTTGTAATCCTAGAGTTTAATAAATAAAAAAATAAAATTAAATAAGAACCTTGCAATAAGTTGCCTTGCACTCTAACCAGGGCAAGTGTTATACCAGTGGATTCTGTTCTATCCAGGATACCTTGTACACATCATTTATTGTTTCCCTAGCAGTGTTTGACTTAGCTGGAGCTGTTCTTGACAAACTGGCCATGATCCATTCAGTAGGCTACTTATTGGAAGATATTTATAAATAGAGGGTGGACACACCCAAGAATATGGCAGGTACCACATGCAGCATTTGATCTAGTGAAAGGATATAGGTATGTATGTGGTTCCATCTGTCTACAGCCTTGATGGGGATCTCAACCAGAATACCAGTGTCACTGTTACGCAAAATGTTACCTGCGCGGTACAGCTTGCAAAATGATGCCTCCCTATGGTAAAGGTAACCTACAACATGGATGGTCAGTATTGCATAGCCACTTATGAATCATTCACTTATGGGAACTAAAATGTCCAATAACTGCCCCCAAACTTCTGCATCACTTCCACTGCTTGAGCTGTCATTGGTCAAACAATTATATCAGCACCACTTCATGAAGAACAAGATGTTCTCCACAAAACTGGTCATCCGAATGATGTCATAAATTATATTCCAACATTCAGTGTGCATATTGCTCCACTTTCCCTAGACTTAAAAAGTTTTTATTGAACCGTAAAGATGAACATATGAAAAGAATCATAAATAGTATGAATAAAACATAACAATGATTGTATACACAATCACATGATGATGATTTTGATTTGTTAATTTTAAATTCATGGATTGAGATTACTTTTAAGCTATTAATCATGTTATAAGTTATTTTAGCACTTATTGTATCTACTGTGCTATATTGTCTCAGGTGTCTCCTGAAATGACATTATAGTGAACTTATGGCCTTGACATATGCTTATGTGTTGGAGGCTGTATAACATGACAGATTCTTATTTTGTTGTGATACCACTTTGCAAGGGTATCAAGTGGGGGACTGTTAGCATACATTTGTAATCTGTCATATATACACATTGTCATGCATACATTCCCTACATGTATATTACTAATGATAGAAATGTATTTTGCTGCTATAGGGTAGGTTTTAGTGAAATCCAATTATTAGAGTTATTAGTTTACTAGCGCTAAGTGCCTCTTAGAATTGCTGAATGACCATTCATGTACATGCTGCTATGATAGTTGTTTTCATGAGATTTAGATTTTACTGACCATGCTGAGTGTGGAAAAGTACTGTCAGGAGATGCACACCTGCAGGAGTCAAGAATGTACTGTTCTCTACTACTGTAAGAATACCCAAGGTTAGCTAGTTTATATGAAGCAGTCATACATGACGAGCTGAAACTGCTGATGTCCTGTACTGGGAAAGTGCTTATTTTGTATGTAGATAAGGAATGTTGAAACAATAGCCTTAGTTATGAAATACCGTATAAATACAGGATCATTTTGGGGTCTCAGCTGAGTAGAGCCCAGACTGTAGTTGGGGGTTGGGGGCTGCCCTCGCTCCTGGGATGGTATGTATTGTATTTGCCCTGTAATTTGGCATAGGTGTTAATAAAGGTTCACCCACAAAACAGTGAAATAAAGCAAAGTGCAGTCAAAAAAGATGCACAATAAACAGTGAAGTGGATATTTGCACTATGTGAAAATGCCGCAAGACACACATAGCGTGAACTTGGGGGGGCGAGGAAATGCAACTCAGGGAGAATAAACTTGGGAGGGAGGTTTAAATATTCCAACTCTGGTGGGGGATGCAACTTGGGGCAGGGGAAGTTGGAGGTGGGAAGATTAATTATTCTACTCTGAAAGTGACACTACTTGGAGGGGGAAGAAAATTGGGAGGGGGAAAGACTGAGTATTCAACTCCAGGGGGATGCACTTCAGGAGGATGGGGGCACGATGGCTGGTGTGACAGAAAAAAAAAAGAGGAACCCATCAGGCTCAAACCTAGGTCTGCTGACTGTAGCAAGTCCATTCAAGCTCCTGACTCCAACACGCTACACTGACAGCACAGTTAGGCAGCACACAGTCCTGGACTTAAACTACATGCAGTACATATATATATAAATACATACATACATAGTTGCCAGCAGATTAGGCCTAACAGTCTGTCTTGTCTGCACCAACCTAGCTTACTGGTAGTGTACAGTAGCTGCTCTACCTCCCTCCATTATTTCCCCCCAACCCACTACCCCTTCCCGTACACCTCTGGTGATAATAATAATAATAATAATAATAATAATAAAACTTTATTTGTAAGGCACCTTTCCAAAACCAAGGTGCCGAACATGTTTAAAAACAAACAACATTTGTACAAATTGCAGCAGCTTAGTTAGTACACAAACATCCAAAAACATTAAAAATAAAACAGTCAATCACCAAATGCCTGGTTCTATAAATGGGTTTTTAAGGCTCATTTAAAACCCTCTACAGTCGTGCACTCACATAACTGGTGGGGTAGAGAATTCCAAAGAGAAGGGGCCACATGCATAAATGCCCAGGCCCCAGAAGATTTCAAACAAACTTTTGGAATCTCTAGCAACCCCACGCCAGCTGAGCGGAGTAATCGCCCGGGGTGGTAAGGAATCAGAAGCTCTTTCAAGTAGTCAGGGCCCTGACCATGTAGGGCTTTGTAAGCCAAAAGACAGACTTTTTTACTCTCTTTTTATCCCACCACTTCTTTTCTACCCTCAGCTGTCTCCACTCAATCAGAGCTTTCAATGCCCCAAGCGTTAAGACCTATCCGACTTCAAGGTCTGCCCCTAGAGTACCTCAGCTCATCTCCCCTATGCCCTTGATGGTCTGGATGACCCCCTTGGTGGGGTGAGGAAAGGTTTCCCCTTAACTTTCCCCTGAGTGATCTCAGGGAGAGGGCTTTGCACAACGGAGTCTGCCCTGATGTTGTCGGTGGTGGCACGCTTGCTGCTGGAGAGATCGTCACCTAGGAGAGGTGAAGGATTTTTCCTCTGATCCCCCTTTATTACCCAATCCCCTGAGATGATGGCGCAGAGAGTCAACGTGCAGACACACGCTCTTCTCAAGCACCTAACAGTGCCCCCCCTCCCCAGCTCTGGTAAGTGAAGCCACCATGCCCCTCAAAAGCCAGTGCATCCACCGGCTTTCTCAGGATGCCGGGCACTATATATAGTGCCCCTGGTATCCCACCCCAAGGGGGGAGCGCATCCATTGGGATGCTCCATGCCCCCTCCCCTGACCAACCCGAGTCCGTTTCCGATTCCGCTTCACCAGCATAGTGCGAGGTGTGGCATCCAGTGCCTCATCCCTCAGCGCCACCGGGCTGGCAAAAGACAGACTTTAAATGTGATTCACCATTGTACTGGCAGCCAGTGCAGACTGCACAGCACCGGAGAAATATGACAGAACTGAGAGGTTCCTGCCAAAAACTGGGCTGCTGCATTCTGCACTAGCTGGAAATGTTGAATTTCGACCCCTGAAAGCCCTAGATACAGGGAGTTGCAGTAATCCAAGCGGGAGGACACAAAGGCATGAACCAGCATGGGAAGGTCACTGGACAGAACAAGGTGCCCAATCCTGGTGATATTCCTCAGATGATAAAAAGAAGTCTTGATGACTGCTGACACCTGCGAATGCAGGGTCAGCCCCTCATCAAAAATTACCCCCAGGTTATGCACCTGTTCAGAGTCCAGGAGTGGTTGACCCCAAGGAATAATCCTGAAGGGGAACCTGCCCCCAACCCCCCTATCCCACGTCCTGGGTCCACAACCAGCACTTCAGTATTTCCCGAGTTCAACTTCAGCCAGCTCAAATCCATCCACTCCTGGATTTCTACCAAGCAGTTATTAAAGACCGAGACAGCTCCATTCTGGTCAGGTGCAAAAGAAAGGTATAGCTGGGTATCATCAGCATAGCAGTGAAACCTCAGCCCATACCTCCTTACAGTGTCTCCGAGGGGCAGCATATACACTGTGAACAACATATAGGACAAAACTGATCTCTGAGGAATACCACAAGACAGAAGAACTGGGTCCGAAGAATAAATCCCGGACACCACACTCTGAGTTCTTCCAGTGAGGAAAGATGTAAACCACCTAAGGACTGTACCTGACAGACCACAGATGAACCTCAGATGATCAAGCAGAACCCCATGGTCCACAGTGTAAAATGCTGATGAGAGATCAAGAAAAACCAAGATGGAGTGGTTCTTCTGATCTCTAGCTATCAGGAGATCATTGAGCACCCGAACCCGCGCTGTCTCGGTACTATGCTTTTTTCCAAAAACGGACTGGAGGGGTTCATAGATGTAATGGATGGTCAATTGGCTCTCCAGTTGCACAGCCACTACCTTCTCAATCACCTTCCTTAAAAGGGAAGGTTAGAGATTGGTCTGTAGTTCGCATGGCAGTTTGGGTCCAAAGAAGCCTTCTTCAGAAATGGTGTTACCACTGCCTCCTTCAGGAAGCTAGGAAACTCACCTGTTTCCAAGGAGCACCAAACTATCCATGCAAGGATCGGACTGATGGAATCAATACAACCCACAATCAGGGAAGTTGGTCCAGGGTCCAAACTACAGTACGTATGGCGTGCATCTTGGACAATCCTCATGACATCCATGAGCTCTGGGCGGTCGAAGGTACTCCTGGAAAGCTAAAGGCAAGTGCTGTTCACCAGCAACACCCATAGAGTGTGTGGGCTGGAGAGCTGCCCTGATGTCAGCCACCTTAGTTGCAAACAACTGAGCAAGCTCATCGCACTCTATTTGCAAAAAAGCTTTCCAAACTCGTAGACAAGCCGGGTTGCACAGCCTGTCCATGATTCGGAAAAGCTGAGCTGGTTGGTTCTGAGCAACTGCAATCTCCCTGGACAGGAACTCTGCCTTCTTACAGGAGATTGCAGATTGATAGGCTTGATAATAGTCCCTAAACCTAAGGTGATCAGCATCAAGGGCAGATCTCTGCCAGCAATGCTCTAACCTTCGTCCTTGTCACTGCATCTCTGTCAAGGTCCCATCAAACCACAGAGACTAAGGGCAAAGGGAGAGAGGATGAACACGGACAGGAGCAATGACATCCAGGGCTGCCACAGTGGCCGTATTATAGGCCACCACGAGGTCCTCTGGGTCACTGTTTGTGACCGGAATGGATGATAGGTCAAGCACCGCCATAAGGCCATCAGAGTTAACATCTCATAAAGGGCAGTATTTGACCATCTCCACAAGGGTAGGCCTTTGAGGAGGGGCACTAAAATAACTTTACCCCATACTGTGCCCCAGTGCCTGTCCCAGCCCTTCTTGAAACCTCCCACAGTTACCAGTTTTACCAGGTCATCTGGCAGAGCATTCCAGGGTGCCACCACCCTCTCCGTGAAATAATGCCCCTCACCTCCCCCTGTACCATCCCCTGCTAACTTTGGACTATGGCCTCTCATTGTCCCCTCCTCCCTCAACTTGAGAAGATCCTTCTTGTTCCCTCTGTAGAACCCCTTCAGGTATTTGAAGGTCTCTATTACAGTATATCCCCCATCCCTTCTGTCCTCCAGAGAGTAAATGTTCAGCTCTCTAAGTCTGTCCTCATATGACAACCCCTCCAGATCACTAATGATCCTTGTTGCCCTTTTCTGGACTCTCTTCAGCAGTGAGATGTCCTTTTTTAGGTGGGGGCACCAGAACTGCCCACAGTGCTTCAGATGCAGCCTCACCAGTGAGGTGTACAGGGGAAGTATAACTTCCTTTCTCCTGAATGTTATCTCCCAGCTATACACCCCAGCATTCTGTTTGCCTTTGCTGCTGTTGCTCTTCTGCACTGCTTTGAGTGGTTCCCTCATAGTGTGAGCTAAAACAGCTACATGTACAGCAGCACTATAATATCCACGCTGTCATTGTCCATGTAGCTGTTTTGACTCACACTATTTTGTCAGCATGATTTTTGCTGCACAGACATTCCAGTGACATCTTAACGGTATACCAATAATAAATATGTTACAAGCTGTAACTGTGTTTCTCTGTGGCGTCATTACCCACTATGAAAAAATCCATGATAAGGGTTTGGTATAGAAATCATACATATTTATACTAAAATGCTTGAGCAGAGGCGTGCAGCTGTGGAAGAGGTGGTTTACGTTCTCTGAGACAAAACCAGCAACATGAGCTGGACAGTGTTCTTCCTTTTTCACGGCGAGTGGGAACTCACAGATTGAGCAGAAGCTGCTGAAGCTGGGGGACTGAGGAAAAACCTCTATCTGTTCAGGTTCCTGTAAGACTGTGAACAACTGGACCTTAACAAATTCCTTATTACTTGGCTGCAAACAAAACTAGAACTACCAGCAGACTCAGTTATTGGGATCAAAAGGGCACACTGTGCCTTGGGCCCTAAACCCAAGCCAGGTTCACCCCCACATGCCATCATGGTCAAATTCTTGAAGTTTCCACTAAAGGAGCAACTGCTGTGCAAAGTTTGGTTAAAAAAAGATCTAAACTTCAATGTACAGTGGATCTATGTTGTCCAGTATTATCCACTAGACTTCCTGAAGAAATGAAAACAAGTAAATGGCATCATAACGCAACTGTGTGAGAATTAGATCAGAGCCCAGCTACGTTATCCAGCTAAACTTGGCATGGGGTCATAATGTTGCAGATGAAACTGTGCACATCAAGACCGCACAGCACGATACAGTGCCTGGCAACACCCTACTGTTTTTCTTGTGCTTTGTGGGGGGCTTTGCCCCCTGCTCCACCCACATGGGGGGCTACCCCTACACCCTCCAGAACTATTATAATCAACTCCGAGGGGGTGTGGACACAGGGGAAAGAAATCTAACTGAAAAAAAAAAGATTCCCTAGAAGGGAATCAAACCAATTCCCCCCCAGCCCCACCCACCGTTGGGTCGAGTGTTCTAGCCACTCCACCATGGCAGTGGCTCGACCGAGCACCCAACCGGGAGTGGCTACATCCACTTCCTTGTTGCTGGTGAGCATCAGGGGGTAGCCATACTTTCTATTGCTGTAATTCCCCTGTCACTGTAATGCCACATGCAGTACTAGCAGTGTGGTGCTGCTGTGCGCTGTTCCATCCATGATATTATGACCCGGCAGGGCTAAACTCCTGGTCTACAAAGAAAATGACACAGTACTCTATCAGAACCTCCTCCACGCCAGTAAATAGACTGCAGTCTTATTTTCTGCAACAAATTAAGTGTGAATGTTTTTAATGTTGTATGTTGTATGTTGTACATCTATTGTATGCTACATATATTGTATTGTATATTATTGTAACATCTTAGCTGCTTGTCTTGTGGCTCTGAGTCATTCCTGTAAGGGGCCTTGGCTCAGTGTACTTACCAGGTTAACAAAGTGAATGAATAAATAAATAAATCCTTAACCGCCATGGAGATCGAATTGCCAGAAATACCTACAGAGGTCTACAAAAGGGACTTATAGCAGATGCTGTCTATGGCATCATGCCCATAGGGCCCGAGGGGGCATATGCCCCCACAATATCCAATCAAACATTAAAAATCATTTTTTTAAATTTTGTTTTCCACAGTCCCATGGTCCAAAACAATATGTGTTTTTTTGAAGTCGTTTGTGTGTGTGTGTATGTGTGTGTGTGTGGGGGGGTGGTTCTTGTTATGCAACTGCAACTTCAAAAACATAATCATATATACTAACTGACTGTGGTTTTAGAAGTGATTGGCAGTCCGCAATATAGTTTCCACCAATCACTTCTCTGGTTTGTGCTGTCAGTCTGCCTGTCCAATCACACAGTGAAACAGCCTCAATGACATACCACATGGCAAACGAATACATTTTCCAGCACCATCTCCACTGTGCACTTAAGGTGTCAGATACAGTCACAGTCTGAGGAACAACTTGTCAGTTACTGTTTCTCAAAGCTAGAAGGTCGAGATTTTTTTAAATGGCTGTTGTGAATGAGAAAGAGTCTGAGGGAGAATCTCCATCTTCCTCTCAGAGACCAGCAAACCTAGGTTCCTGCTCAGCAATCATCTTCTAGTCAGCCTCTGTGAGGGAAGTAAAAAAGAATAAAATACTCCTGAAAAAGAAAACAACTAGGAGGGTCATTGGATTTTTAGGAGCTACTGCTGGCTGCTTGCCTGGCCAAGGGAGGTTGGGGCCCAGGGGGCTGGGGGTGGAAGTGTGCCATTGACTCCATGCAATCTCTGCAGTCTGTCCCTCGGTGGCCAAGACATCGTAGCAATGGAGTGCCAGGATTATGGAACAGCAACAGGGCCTGCAATAGGCGAGACAAGGTAGGAAGTTGAATGAATTAATAAAATAAGGAATTTCTGCCTATATCTCGCTCTGGTGCTCTCTGATATTGTATCTCCCATCGCCCATCAGCAGCCTGCTGTATCAGATTTTGAACCCCGATCGCTGCTTCCTGTAATCCGTTGACACATACTGTATATCTGAAATTGTATATTGCTTAATTCTCTCTTTCTTATTTAATTTTTTTTTATTCACAATCTAACATTCACAATGCACATGAAGACCGGCACCTGATAAAGGTGCCATGTCAATGGTTCTCTTTCAGCCTTTGCCATGTCCAACTGAATAATAGCCCTCTATCCCATGACTTAATTTCAGCCCACGTTTTCAGCTGTCTGTTCTCCTGAGGGCTTCTAGCATAAACAAGGTCTGATCCTAAAGTATGCAATGTATTATGAAATGCTTCAACAATTGGAGCCTCCTTATACCCCATTCATATACCTTACCCATATGAGCGGTGATCAAGCGTGCCTCTGAGGGCCTCAGGAGCATTGGTTTAAATCTGCTGTGCAGGAGTGAGTTGATGGGGAGAGTGCATTACTTTTTGTTGCACAGCAGCCTGCAGATCTCAAAAAGAAATAGGACAATTATTTTTATGTTTTTACCTCTTGAGGAAAACATTAGGTACAGAACTCTGGGATGACACTGTGAACTGATCAAACTCCAAATGCAACAAGAGGCCAATTAATTATGGCATAGATTTTAAAATAAAACTAACTTACTTAGAAAGGGACTGGAAACAAGCTGGGAACCAAATGAATCTCCTACGTCATCTCCCATCTGCTCCTCTCCTGGTAATTCACTGACAGTCCCATCTGACACTATGACACACATCTTGGGGGAGGGGGGGAGGTTGCAGTGATGATTAATTATTTTGTCAGCAGGGTTCCCTTCCATGTGGTCACCGGGTATGGTCACAATGTATGTGGATTGATTAATTTGAGGATCGGATGGGAATCGTGTAGGATCTGGGATGACAGGCCGGGACAGGTCATCGTGGGTCAGCCAGGAATCCAAGATGGATTCGGACTTCATTTGTTTTATGTTTGCCGGAGTCTGAGACTCTGGCAAACATGAAACAAAGCATACATTTTAATTTTCAGCCATTTGTTTCTTGCTTAATTAAACTAAAAAAAATTAAAAATTAAAGATTATTTAAGGGGGAAGGTGGAAGGCCATTGTCTACATGCCTCTGGGCCAGATAGTCAATTTGGCGATTGCTGACTGGGAGGTACTGAGCACCAGTTTCCATTCTCGTGAGTACACCTGCAATCTGTTGGAGACATGGTTGCACTTTGTTGCAGCCTGTTAAGACCTGCATAGCTGATTTTCCTGCCCATCATGCCCTCTCAATAGTGTGGAGTATCTGCTGGAGTTATGGCGATGCAGCAATTACATACTGCATAACTCCCAGTCCTCACACATCGCAGCAATTCATACCACAGTCCAATCAGTAACTGACTTCCAATCTGAGGACTGATAAATCTACCTGAGGATAATAATGTTATGAATTTGTCTGACTTTTTTGGTGGGAAGCAGGATGCATCAGCTGAATGTATATTCATTGCAACTGCTACCTGGGGTTTGGCTTTGACAGGTTTATGATGGGTGGGGCAGACCAACAGGGCTATTCCTATAAGCTGTAGTATGAATGAGTAGCCCTATGGTAAACCTGTGGCGTGCTGCTACTAAGTTTTGCCCTAAGTAATAAACCTTAATTTGGGAATTTCTGGGGTGTGTGGGAGGAGATGTAATGTGGATTAGCAGGAAAATGGAGCAGTTGATGTTCTAGCCATTGTACCCCTCCTACTCCAAGTGCTGGATCCAATCGGGGCACTGATTCCAACTTTACTTTCTATGTTCATTTTTTTTTAATTCTCTGGTCCCCATACAATTAAAATGAATCATCCTTTCCTTTCCTTTCCTTTCCTTTCATCTCTACAAATAGCTAAAGGTGGAATGGGTGCTGCTGGTTGCCATGTGCTGCAGATCTATTCAGACATCAGCACGGAGCTTTTTAAATGATGCAAATAATTCAATGAAGTCAGTGATCTGATTACAAAATGAAACATTCCCTCTACCCTTCTCATGCTGGCCAAGCTGCACATCATTTATTTTATTAATTTATTTATTTAAATGTTGGTAACTGAGAAAGGCACATTGAGCCAAGGCTCTTTTCCAGGTACGACCCGGGGGACAGAATTGTATAAAGCAGAATATGAAGAAAATATACAAGGTGAGTGAGTAAGACATAAATGTAGGTACACTGTTGCAATATTACCAGTTTATAGAACAACATGTTGGTATGTACAAATACACTTTGAATAGATTACCTACATAAAAAGATAGAAATACATACAAGGTTAAAATAAGCATGACTTAGAGTTTGTACAACCGATGAAACAGCAAAATAGCCGGTTTGCAGTATGACAGAGTGGTATTGCACACAATTGAGTAGATTACATACTTATGTGGAATAAGAATTTTATAGAAGGAAACCAGTTTTATTTAGTTCATATCAAGGTACAGACTGAACAAAGACAGAAACAAAATGTATCATTACTCTATCATTATAATGGTATTTAGCATGTTGGGGGAACAACTTCCTGGCCTGCTAAAAGTCACCAAAATGTACCATTTCACTTCAGTTTTTCAAAATGTTCTCAGGGGAGCATGCCCCTGGACCCCCCTAGAGAGGTTTGGATTTTGTGTCCCTCCAACATTTCTGGTTGCATGACGCCCCTGGATGCCGTGGTTGGTGGCTGGGAGAAGAAAGGGCACACCAGGCTCCAGATGAACAACAACTATGGAGGAAATGTGCTCACACATCAGACACAAGTACAAGGGGCTCATGAATCCAAAGACTTCAATCACGGAAGGTGGAGAGTGGATTATACCAGTCTGTAATTGCTGTCTAGCTTTCTGGTCGAACTTCAGGTGAAAGTTGTTTTTGCTCTGCCCCCCCTTCAGGCCTCTAAATGTTTGGGCTGCCTGATGAATTTATGACTGCCTCCCCAACTCACTCCCCAGGATGTTGACTCAGCTGTGTCCCCTGCAGGATCCACAGGACAACTCAGGTACAGTGCTTTCCTTTTAGCTTTTAAAGAGAAATTGTTGAGGGAGTTAGGTGAGACCCCTTTTTGAGACAAGTCTACATGCATTCTCATCTCACTACCATGACCATCCACATTGAACTGCAGACTGAAAGCACATGGACAAGTTTTGTCTCTGTGTCTGCCTGCTGAACTTGGGAAGGGGGACCACCTCCTGACTGTGTGCAGATTCAGTGTTAAATTCACTGCAGAGCGGGGTGGATGGACATAGTTGACTCTGGCAAGTAACTGTTTAGACCTCAGTTGCTCTACGGAGGGACAACACTTGATCAACCTAAAAATTCAGACTGTCAGCACCCAGGGCAATGTGGGCCAGAAGTACCCTTTGGAATGCAAAACTGATGGGACAGATATGTATAGCTAACTACAACTGATGTGTGCAATGTATCTATAGAATTGAATGCATCCAGTGTTGTATCAACTGGGCATCATGGGGTGGGGTGGGGGGACTATACTCTGTGATTACGGGATCACAACTCAAGCTCAAGTGGGAGGTAAGGGCAGGGAAGCACAGTGAATGGGGTGATATCTGAATGTCTATAGGTTACCAATTTGAGTTCAACTTATAATTATTTAATGAAATGTGAGGGAGCAAGGCAAGATGACAATTTGGGGAAAATCGGCCTGCCCTGTGCCGGGAGGCACAGGAGCACAGTGGCAACTGCTGCAGGAAAGACCCTATTTGGCCCTACTAACAGGGTCCCAGGCAGAGGCAGAAACTTCAAACAGTTTTAGCAAAAGTGGTGGGTGGGGGGGGAGTGGCATACCAGAAGCCAGGCCTCGCTTACTCTGGAGGGCTCACCAATTCTTGAGCTGGAGGCCGTGAGGGGGGAGCATCATACTACGGGTCACCTCAGAAGGAGAAAGGAGAGTAGTCCCTCTGGGGCATCTAGTAGCCTATTCTGCTGGCACAGAGGGGGCCTGGAGGCTGCCTCGGTAGTCATTGGTCACCTCAGTGCCCCCTGTTCAGTTTTTTAATTGTTGCCTAATGTTGAAACATTGGTTTTAACTGTTCTTGTTGTGTTCTTTTCTGGTTACAGCACAGTCTCCAGTACAGTACCCTATAAGGCATGATTGAGGTATAAAACAGGTACTTGTTGTACGCACCAACATGCAGCGATGATGCTTCAGTCACAGGATCGCTCACTGAGAAGGGTAATCATTTTAGGATCTGGTTGACAATTCATGGCCCACACACTTGGGTATAAACTTTTTACGAAGTGCAAAATTGCATTCGCTTGGCTTATATTGTACAAAGTGATTAACAAGTGAAATTGCAGTCATGTCTTATAATGTCAAAGGGATTGGGTCTGTTATAAAATGAGCAAGAATTCTTAGGTAGTTGAAAGGTGGGAGGTGTGATGGCCTCAAGAACATACATAGCTTAGACGTAAGTGGCTGGGCCATTGTAATAGTGTTGTAGCAAGCCAAGACTTTGGGGGGATCCCTCAGAAAAAAACCTCCAGGCAAACAAAGTTCAGTGAAACAAAAGTTGCTTTACTTCAGCTCCAAACAAGAGTTCAAAGCAGTTTACTTTGGCAGAGCAAAAAAAAAAAAAAAAACTTTTTAGCTTGATTCAGCTCTCCAGTTCACAGCGGCCCTGCTCTCTCTCTCACTCTCGCTCTCTCTCTCTCTCTCTCTCCCTCCCTCCCTCAAACCTCCAACAATCTCCTCTTGCTCTGCCTTACTTCCTTTTTAAGCCACCCAGGGGGGCTCATTTTTTCCCTTCCCCCACAGGGAATTCCAGGCCTGCATACAGCCAGAAATCAACAGGGCTGGGTTTCAATTCACCCTGTTCTCTTGCTGGTATCTTAGTGAAGGGGGTGGGGTCCCAGGGGAAGGTTTGCCTATTTGGAGATGACACCAAGATCTGCAACAGACTAGATACTCGGGGGGGGGGGGGAGAAAATGAAGAGGAAAGCTGGAAAATTGGTCCAATGTTGGTAATTAAAATTTCATGCAAAGAAGTGCAAAATCATGTACCTGGGATGCAGAAACCCTGTGTAGAGGTACAGGATGAGGGAGGAGTTGCTGACGGTTACCAGAGAAGAAAGGGATTTCGGGATAATCATCTCAGATGACCTAAAGGTGTCCAAACAGTGTACCAAGGCTGTGGGGAGGGCCAGTAGCATGTTGGGGTGCATAGGAAGGGGTATCACTAGCAGAAGAAGTTTGGTGGTGATGCCACTGTATAAAATGCTGGTGAGGCCTCATCTGGAGTATGGTGTACAGTTCTGGATGTTGCATCTTCATAAGGACATAGGGTGGAGGCAGTTCAGAGAAGAGCAGCAAAGATGGTGTAGGGCTTGTACTAGGAGACATATGAGGAGAGATTAAAATACCTCAATATATATACACTGGAAGAGAGGTAGGAATGGGGAGATATGATAGAAATGTTCAAGTATCTTAATTGCATAAACAAAGTGCAAGTGGGCAACATATTTCAGTATAGGAGGTGTACAAGGATGAGGGGGCATGATATGAGATTGGAGGGAGGCAGGATTAAGGGGAATGTGAGGACATTTTTCTTTACAGAAAGGGTGGTAGATACACAGAATAGCTGAACCCAGGAATTAGAGCTAGCACAGTGGGGTGGGGACAGGGATTCAAACATGCATGGGATAGGCACAAGGGAACCCTAGAGGTGGGTAGGAAAGGCTAAAGCCAATGACTAAATAGGGTCAGCGACCACTGATGCAGGCAGAGAATACGAGCCGACTGCGTCGGCCTAGTGGTCCTTATCTGCCGTCAAATACTATGTTACCATATTGTACTGTAATCACTTTATACTTATCCTTGTACATAACATATACAACAGAACAGAAAAGGGTCGCTCCTTAGGGGAAGGTGCTTAAAGGCCCAAGAACAAGAACTGAGACAAAAGGACCCAGCACTCAAAAAAACGTCAAAGATTGCAAACCAAGCCAGTCTTAAAAAGTTCTCTCTTTTTTATTTGTAAAGTTAGCACAACATATACAAAAAGAGCAGGTGTAGCCCATGGAGACCCCCCACAAATAGACTAATGTTTCATGCCCCTTACAAGCACTTTGTCAAGGTGTAGTGCTAGTGCACCACATAGTGGTGACATTTTATAATGCAATTAATTAACACAGTGCTAATACAAATGTGAACATGCCTGCTAAACATAAGTAATCTCAATCAGCTACCATATTGATGAAAGCTAAAGACACTCCTGCTGGAAGTATAGTTGCATATCTCCCATAATAAATATTGCATACATTTTTACTCCATTTTTATGTACACAAATCCCCTAATGGCACTCATAAATATATAAGAGAACTCTATTTTATATAGAGAACCTTTCTAAATATTTGCATTTCATATTTGAATACAGGTGCCCAATTACTTTGGGGGTTCTTTAAGAGAGTGAATCTTCTAAGCCAAAAGATTTCTTATTCTATTTATACCCTATGCTTTGGAACGGGTTGGGGGGGAGGAGAAGGAAACTAACACAAAACTGCTTATATTATGAACGGTTTGCTACAAAAAAATCATATGCAAGCTCCATTACAATATATTCCAATAACCATATAGGCTACCTATATGGGGGGGGGATGGAAAACGGTAGCAAAGACCCCTTATGTCATTTATTTTATACAAAAAAGCTTCTCTGGGACTTACCTATTTGTCCATCTGCCAGAGGAGCACAGAGTCCAATAGCCAGTGTGGAGCCAATGGATGACTAGGTCTTTCATCCTGCCAGTCAAGGCCGTCCTCTGTTTTCTCCCTGGCAGTTAAGATTCAAAGCCAAAAAGTACAAAAGCATGCACCTAGGGCATGGGAACCCAGGAGCTGAGTATAGGATGGGGGAGATACTGACAGTCACTAATCAGGAAAGGGACTGTGTGGTTATCATATCTGATGATCTCAAAGTGGCAGAACAGTGTGACAATTCAATTCATTTTCAATTAATTTTTATTTTTATGGCGCCTTTCAAATGCCAAGGCACCTTACATAAAATAGAACAACTTGAGCATAAAATGACATATATTATAAAAAAATAAAAATTTAAACCAGTCAGAATTATAAAACTAATCCCCAAAAGCATGACTCCATAGAATAGTTTTGAGCACCTGTTTGAATCCCTCCACGGTTGGGCACTCACGTACCTGACAGAATAGAGAATTCCAAAGGGTAGGGGCCATGTGCATGAAAGCATGGGCCCCAGAAGATTTTAAACAGTCCCTTGGTATCTCTAGCAACCCCTCGTCAGTCAAGTGGAGAGATCGTCCAAGGCAGTAAGGGACCAGGAGCTCTTTCAGGTAGTCTGGACCAAGTCCATGTAGGGCTTTATAAGTCAGAAGTCTGACTTTGAAGGTGATTCGCCACTGAACTGGCAACCAGCGCAGTTCGCGCAGCACTGGCAAAATATGACAGGACCGAGAGGTTCCTGTCAATAGTCAGGCCACTGCGTTCTGCACCAGCTGCAGGTGGTGAATATCCACCCCTGGGAGCCCTAGGTAAAGGGCATTGCAATAGTCCAGATGAGAGGACACACAGACATGGACCAGCATAGGAAGGTCACTAGATGGAACTAGGTGCTTGACTCTGGAGATATTCCTCAGATGATAGAAAGAGGATTTGACAACGGCTGACACCTGCGAACGCAGTGACAAGCCCACGTCAAAAATTACCCCCAGGTTTTGCACCCGTTCAGTGGTCAGAAGTGAGAGATCCCCAGAAAAAGTCCTGAGGGTAACCCCACCTCCAGACCCTCTATCCGGCGACCCGGATCCACCACCAACACCTCAGTCTTTACTGAGTTCAACTCCGGCCAGCTCGAATCCATCCGCTCCTGGATCTCTGCGAGGCAGTTATTAAATACCGAGAGGGTTCTGTTCTGGTCAGGCACAAAAAAAGGTAGAGCTGGGTATCATCGGCATAACAATGAAACCTCAGCCCATACCTTTTTACAATGTCTCCGAGGGGTAGCATGTACACTGTGAATAACATGGGGGACAACACCGAACCCTGAGGAACCCCACATAACAAAGGGGTTGGGTCAGAGGAATAAATACCCAACACCACCCTTTGAGTTCTTCTGCTGAGAAAAGATGAAAACCACCTGAGGACCATACCTGACAGGTCACAGATGAACCTCAAACAATCGAGCAGGACCACATGGTCCACAGTGTCAGATGCTGAACAGAGATCCAAGAGGACCAAGATGGAATGACTCTTCCAATCTCTTGCCATCAGGAGATCATTGAGCACCCAAACCAGCACCATTTCAGTACTATGCCTCTTTCAAAAACAGGACTGGAGAGGCTCATAGACATCATGGATGGTCAAATGGTCCTCCAGTTGTATGGCAACTACTTTCTCGATCAACTTCCCCATAAAGGGAAGGTTCAAGATTGGTCTGTAGTTCACATAACAGTCTGGGTCCAAGGAAGCTTTCTTCAGGAGGGGTGTCACCACCGCCTCCTACAGGGAGCTAGGAAACACACCTGTTTCCAGGGAGCACCAGACTATTCGTGCTAGGATCGGGCCAAGAATATCACTACAACCCAAGATCAGGGTAGTTGGACCCGGAGCCAAACTACAACATGTAGGGCGCACACCATGGACAATCCTCAAGATGTCCCCAAGCTCTGGCTGGCCAAAGGAACTCTAGAAAAACTGAGGTGAAGTGTCCAAATGCCGGTCTAGAGCAATGTTATTAATTTTTTTTATTTAAATTTTGGTGACCGGGTAGGCCCACTGAGACCGTAATGGTCCCTTTTTCAGGGGTGACCCGGAGTTATTAAAGTCAACAGTACAACAAGAAGTAAGAACAATTCAAGGGAAAGTGCGCATATACAGACATTTTCCAGTTCAGTTGTATGGAACCTGCAGAAGATTCTCCACATAAATTTTTTATTTAACATAAATTTTTTATTTAATGCCAGAGTGTGCTGGAAGGAGTTGCGCCCTGATGTTGGCCACCTTAGCCACAAAGCACCAAGCAAGCTCATCACACTCAACTTGCCAAAATGCTCTCTGAACCTGTAGACAGGCTGGGTTGCACAGTCTGTCCACAGTTCGAAAGAGATGAGCTGGTCAGTTCCGAGTGGCCTCAATCTCCTCGGACAGGAGCTCTGCCTTCTTATGGGTGATTGCGGATTGATAGGCTTGATAATGGTCCATCAATCTAAGGTGGTTGGCATCAAGGGCAGACTTTCTCCAACAATGCTCTAACCTTCATCCTAGTCACCGCATCTCCCTCAAAGATCCATCAAACCAAGTGGACTGAGGGCGAAGGGAGAGAGGATGAACACTGACAGGAGCAATGACATCCAGAGCCAAAGTTATGGCCTGATTATAGGCCACAACTAGGGCTTCTGGGTCAGTAGTTGCCAGTGGAAGAAAAGATAAATCAAGCACTGCCACCAGGCCTTCAGAGCTTAAATCTCACAAAATCTGACAAAGCAGTGGATAGGGCCAGTGGGATGCTGGGATGCATAGGAAGGGGGATTTTCAGTAGGAGGAGGGAGGTGGTGTTGCTACTGTATTGCTAGTTTGTAAAACACCCACCTGGAATATAGCTTCCAGTTCCAGAGGCTGATCCTCAAAAAGGATGTGGGGTGGAGGCAGTCCAGAGGAAGGCAATCTAAAATGATGCAGGAGTTGCATCAAAAGCCCTACTGAGAGATCTCAACATGTACACCCTGGTAGAGAGGAGAACAAGAAGGGACATGATAGAGACCCACAAGTACCTCATGGGGGTGAACAGAGTGCAGGAGGGGAGTCATTTTCAAATGAAAAAGAGCACAAGGGACCAGAGGGTAAACGATGAACCTGGAGGGGGAGGGGGATTTAAGAGGGGTGTGAGGAAATACTACTTCACTTAAAGAGTGGTGGATGCTTGGAATAGACTGTCAGTGGATGTGGTAGAGATGAAAACAGCAGGGATCTTCAAGCATGCATAGGACAGACATAGAGGAATATTAATAAATAGGCAGGGAGGGGAGAGGGTCACCAGAGACCAGTTAGGGCTGTGGACACAGACTAGGCAGGGAACATCTGGGTAGACTAGATAGGCCAAGCAGTCCTTTTCTGCCCATAGATTATATGTTTCTATGATTCTGCTTCCTAAGGAGGACATATTGACATCAGTCATCTTCATAACTGTTTTCTGGGATCCTGATTCTGTAAGCAGCAAGTCCATCTGTGACTAAATCTGCTGTTTGCACAAAAAATGCTGCAAATTCTGTTTACACAAATTGGCACAATTTGGTGAAGATTCTATTTCCAAAACAAATTTCTGCAAATTCCATTTACACAAAAATGGCTGCAAGTTCTATCTGCACATATAACTTCAAATTCTATTTGCACAAAAAAAATCACAGCAAATTTAATTGCCCTAGATTCTGTCTGCACCCTAAACTTGCTACAAATTAAATTCACGTCTTTATACCCAAATTGCGACTTACTGTTGCAAATGGATGTATTTGTTTAAAACTAGGGTAGATGGATGCCCACACAACACACTATTGTGTCTATGCCCCCCCTTTTGAAAATCAAGCCCCACAATTGTTTGAGTGTGTTTTTATAAAGTACTTTTTATACAAAGGTAATTTGTGAAAAAAAGCAATTATCTACTACTTATAGATCCCACAAAAGACAACACACTTAGTAAAGGTTTAAAAACAATGCAACAGGCATATTTCCTTTGTTATTTTTAAATAAACATGAACACAGGTTGCAACTGTAGACAAAATTACTTTTTTAAATCTGTTTATCTGGTGAAATAATTTCAAATAAAGAACTAATTTGTTGTGATTTTTTTAACAGCAGACTGGACTACATTTTGTGTTTAAGGCATTACGGGCATTTTTGCCAACACCGTATCCTGTGGACATGTCTGCTTTGTATTTTAATGCTGTGTTCTCTCCAGTCCTTAAGAGTACTCCCTAGTTTGGACTACCCAGGGATACATTCTTTTTATAAGATTTTTTGATTAGTTTTCCAGTAACTTATTGCCTTTTTGTTTGTTTAATGCTGCTTATCTAACTACCAGACTTACAGTTTAATATATAATTGTATTTTTTACTGTACGCCATGGTTCTACACATCATCTCACTTAGTAATCTCCCAGGCTGTATTTGCAAATAGGCGCGTACTTGTCTAGTGTGCTTGCCTGGTCAATAACAACTAAATAGATAAATAAAAAAACATTTTTGTAACAAACTATAGAATAATGTATGGACAGCAGTGTTATGGAATTTTTTTACACTCCCCCCCCGCCCAGGTTTGGCATGCTACATAAAACAAAAGAGTGAAACCTGAGTGATTTGTAACAGTATTGCATGATGAGGAGGAGTTAAATAATCGAGAGTTAACACTGATGTCCATTACTTTATTTTTTATAATTACTGGTTTAAGAAAGGAGACGTTTTGGTAAGCACCAGAGAGCAGCTGTCAGGGCTAAGCTCCATAACATAGTAAAGCCCCAGTTATCCAAATCTC
The DNA here is from genome assembly GCA_016271365.2 of Neoceratodus forsteri. Lineage (NCBI taxonomy): Eukaryota > Metazoa > Chordata > Ceratodontiformes > Ceratodontidae > Neoceratodus > Neoceratodus forsteri. The sequence goes on along the minus strand of CM028129.1, from coordinate 1,211,048,102 downwards.
AATTAACCAAAACTTTCAATTATCTAAAACTGTGGAATGTCTCAGAGCCTAATGGACTATATTGTAAAGTGTTCTTATTCACCCAAATCCCATTTATCCAAACAATTGCATTATCCCCAGCACAACTAGATAAATGAAGTTATACTGTACATGTCTGCAACATCACAAACAGGTATTGTGGAGTTTATCAGCAACTGGTTTTAGGTTGTTATCAACCTTAACCAGTAATTATATCTCCATTATGTCCTAAGGAGGCTTGATGATGGTGGTCATTTGAATTATCATTTTCTCCCTGATTTTTCTCCAAAAGTCTCTTAACATTTCAACTGAAAGATTTTTAAACAGTTGCTTATATTTGAATATGATTTTGTTCTATTAAAATGTTTTAGGAGCTTTGCAGTCTCCCTTCAATCTGTGTTTACTGTGAACTGGCATTCCATCAAAAATCCTGCTCTCTCACAGGATCCTGTCATTTCTGGAAGCTGTCCATGAGTTTGACTCAGCAGAAAGCTAATCATGAAACATAGTCTTCAATTGTGGATTGGCTAATACACACTGATGGGCATGTTTCCACTGAAAGGACATAATGTAATAATGTAAAGCCTATTCTCGATGGACATGGTTTACAAAAGTTGGCAACTGCTCTCAAAACATGAAGGGCTTGACCTGAATAAAGAACTGTGCCTTGAGATCCAGTGTGTAAGGAAACTGCTATATAAAATCATAGTTTATCCTATCCTGTCCTATCCTAGCCTGTCATGTTCTGTTCTGTCCTGTCCTATCCTATCCTATCCTATCCTATCCTAGTCTGTCATGCCCTGTCTTGTCCTCTCCTATCCTATCCTATCCTAGTCTGTCATGTCCTGTCTTGTCCCATCCTATCCTGTCTTTTCTGATCCTCTCCTGTCCTATCCTGCCATGCCTTGTCCTATCATATCCTGCCCTATCCTTTCCTATCTTGTCCTATACTAGTCTGTCATGTCCTGTCCTGTACTGCCCTGTGCTATCCTATTCTAGCCTGTCATGTCCTCTCCCATCATATCCTGTCTGTGTTATCCTATCCTAGCCTGTCATGTCCTTCTGTCCTGTCCTATCCTTTCATATCATATCCTGCCTGTCTTGTCCTGCTTTAACATATTCAGTTCTGTCCTAACCTAGCCTGTCATGTCATGTCCTATCATATCCTAGCCTGCCCTGTCCTATCCTACCCTGCCCTCTCCTGTCATAGCCTATCCTAGCCTGTCCTATCATATCTTAGCCTATCCTATTCTGCCCTTTCATATCCTATTTAGCCTGTCCTGTCCTAACCTGCCCTGCCATATCCTATCCTGTCCTGTTCTGTCCTAGCCTACCTTTCCTATCCTACTTTCCAGTAAGTACTGTAAGTCCTAGTAGTGTACAGGGACATCATCCAAATAATAAAATGTATAATTCCTGCAGACCAATTATCTACCCAGGATGGCCAAGCTGAGATGCAGTATCTAATTTTCAATTGGGTCCTACTTTTATGCATTTTTACAGCCAAGCAGACTAAAGTACTGAGAGGTAAAATGACTTGTTCACCGTTGCACAGCATGTCAGATACTCAGCTAAGATTGAACCCGAGTTTCCTGTAACATAGTCACATATTAATTTAAAGTTGGAAGGGACTCTAGGTCCATTATGTCCCCTCCCCCTGCTTTATAAACAGGAATGAAGTAAGCATGCTGTGAAAACACATACCAATTTATAGGCATTCAATACTCTCCATTACCTAGCGTAGCTAATGATTCCCTTGGTGAGCAGAAATTTGTCCAGGCTTACCTTAATGGCCTATATTGTCTTCATGTCCACAGTCTCTGCTAGTAGGCTGTTCCAAAGGTTCACCACCCTCTGGTAGAAAAACATGCTTCTAAATTCTACCCCTGAATTTCCCACCCTGAGCTTCAGGAGATCGTCTTGTGTCCTGCTACAGGACACCAGATCAAACATCTACTAGGAGTCATACTAGGAGGTATAGATGTACAGAAGGCTAAAAGCCCATGCACGTGCATCTCCTGCCATAGCAGGTATCAGTCCCCTTTACTCACATTCAGTAGAAATCTATCAAGTTTTAGTTTGAAAGAGTCATAGGAGTCAGTTTCCACAATTTCTCTTGGTAAGGTATTCCACACCATGATAACACATCGTGTGAAAAAATTCCTTCTTAACTGAGTTTTTGGGTAGGTAATTCTTAATTGATAACTATGACTTCTTGGTGAAAAAACTCTTTGTTGTTGAATGAAACCCAGCTCAGCAAATAGTGTAGGATCCCTTATGATTTCAAACATTGACAGAAGGTCACCTCTTTTTCTCCTTAGCTCCAAGGAATAGAGGTTTAAGGAACATAATCTAGTATCATAATCTGCCTTGTGAAGCCCCTGAACCATCTTTGTAACTCTCCTCCGGACCCCCTCCACTCTCCACATCCCTACGTAAGAAGGGACTCCACAGCAGGGAGAAATAGTCCAAAATGTGTCTTACATAGGCCCTATACAGAGGAATTATGCAGTCCCTATTTCTAGAAGTAATAGAGCGTCTAATACATCCAACAAGTTTATTAGCCTTTTTGGTTAATTCCGTGCAGTGACTGCTAAATTTAAAATCCTTTGATATCAATACCCCCAGATCTTTTTCATATTCCACAGGCTGTAGTTGTTTACTGTTTAGCATATAGTTATAGCATGGGTTATTGTTACCCAAATGCACCACTACACTCTTATCTAGGTTAAACATCATGCCATTAGAAACTGCCCAAGATTCCATTAACTAAAGGTCACAGCAAAGGTCAGAGTATCCATCCATTTTACTAATGTCTATTGCAATTTTTGTATCATCAGCAAACTTAACTGAGTATCCCTTGATAGCCTTATCAAGGTCAAAAACCAAAATTGAACATAATAACGGGCCCAGCACTGAGCCCTGAAGGACCCCACCAGTGACCCTACCCCCAACAAAAGTAAATCCTCTGATTCTAACAGCTTGTTCTCTGTTCATCAACCATTCATGTACCCATCTAGTTATAAATCCATTAATCCCTAAGTTTCTCATTTTTTTAATAAGTGTTACATGAGGAACCTTATCAAAGGCTTTACAGAGGTCTAGGGATACTATATCTACAGCCTTTTTGTTCTCTAACAATTTACTGACTGTTTCGTAGAAACAGAGATTTGCAGTAAGGCAAGATCTTTGAGGCTTAAAGCCATGTTGTGTATCATTGACAAATCCTTTGGTTTTTAAATCTGATGTAAGTTTGTCCTTTACAATAGACTCCATAATTTTGCCCAAAATGCAAGTCAAGCTGATCGGTCGGTAGTTTGTCATACTACTATGGTCTCCCTTTTATAAATAGGGACCACTAATGCTTGTTTCCAATCATCCGGTACCTCCCCTGTGAGTAGAGATTTATTGAAAAGAATTTATAATGGCTCAACCAACCTCCATCCAATAGCCCTTAAAACACATGGGTGTAGTAAGTCTGGTCCAGGAGAAGTATTTATTTTTATTTGATTTAACTTACAACTTATTTCATCCCTAGTTATATTTAGTTCTTCAGTAGGATTACCACCAAAATCCTGTATGGGATTTTTGTCCTTGTATGAATACACCGAACAAAAAAATTTATTAAATTCATTTACCATATCAGATGGGTTACTAATGATATTATTGGAGACTTTAATTGAACCAACTCTATTAGAATCCGATTTTTTATTGTTTACATAGGAATAAAAAGATTTCCCTCCATCCTTTATATATGCAAGTCTTAAATCAATATTTTGCTTCTCATTATTTATAGTATTTTTACATAATTGTAATGCCTCCTTATATTTATATTTATTATAGTCATTAGTTTCTCTTTTTGTGGCCCTATATGCTCTCTTTTTTGCTAATATTAATTTATGTACTTTGTTAGTATACCACATAGGCAATTTCCTTTTTTGTTATATAAAGTATGTTTTGGGATGTATTTATCAGTTAGCTCATGAATTTTAGTTTTTAATTTGTTCCATAAGCCATTTACAGAGATGGTATTATCACTCAGAGAGCAATTTTTTAGTTCTTCATTAATGGCATTAAAATTAGCTTTACCAAAATCCATTATTTTTGTGATACCAGTTTGTTTAATATGTTCATTATTAATGGAGAAAATAATGATTTTATGATCACTATTAAACAAGGCATCACAAATATCCAGATCAGCAATATTTTCAGGAATATTAGTGAGAACCAGATCCAATATATTTTTACACCTTGTAGGTTTGTCAACTACTTGTTGGAGACCATTAGTAATACAAAGTTCCAATAATTCATGTTCCTGAGAAGTAGTTGCAGTATATTCATTCCAGTCAATCCCTGGAGCATTAAAGTCTCCAAGTAATAACATACCCTTATGGTTCAATTTATTAGAAATGTCTTTTAATAAGGATGAATGTTCAAACTGGGTGGTATCTGAGGGCCAATAGCACATACCTATCTATAAGTTCTTGTTATTTCTAGACTCTATTTCAACCCATAGGGTTTCATTATATTTATTAGGGGTGTATTTTAATTCTCTGAATGCTAAATTCTTATTAAGATAAATTTCTACCCCACCCCCCTTCTATTATCTCTATCTTTAGGAACAAGGTTATAACCAGGGATAGAGTTGTTCCACAAAGAAGTTTCATCCCACCAAGTCTCAGAGATTGCAACAATATCAACATTATTTTTGACTAGTATTAACTCAAGTTCATCTTTTTTATATAATGGAGACTTCTGGCATTTGTCAGCAACACTTTTAACTTCAAGTTCTTATTTTTAATGATATTCACCCCATTTTATAGATGGAATTGATATAATTTCTGAGTAATTACCTGCCCCTATTCGTCCCTCAACTACCAGTTTTTTAGTACTTCGTTCAGACTATTTATTGCTTGGTAAAAAATGTTCCCCAGTAGCTTAGAACCTTGTTTGCTCAGATGTAACCCATCTGGGCAAAACAGACGCTCATTAGAAGAGAAGATTTCCCAAGTCTGTAAGCATTTTATATTAATTTACAAGCACCACCTATGAAGCCAATTGTTAAAAGCTTTAATTTGTTTCATTTTAGTATTAGATGCTCGTGGAACTGGCAAAATCTCATAAACTATGAACTCAGCATTTAATCCCTTTAAAATGGACACAGCTTCAATCATCTCTTTTATCATATCCTGCATCATAGAGTTATTTATATTATTCATTCCAACATGTATTATCATAGTATTATGATCTTCATTTTTTTTTCAAAATACCAGGCAACATTTCAGAGATATATTTAATTGTGGCACCACTGTAACTACAACTAGTGACATTTGATTTATTCCCTCTTGTAGAGCAACGATCTATAAATCATATGATTGAGTCTCCCAAGATGTAATATTCTTTATCAGGGTCACTCATAAGGTGATTTAAGACCTCAGGCTCTGTAGATGCCATACAATTTTGAAAAATGGTAGAACTGATGGACTTTTGTAGTCCCTTGTCTGGCCTATCTTTCTTAACCAATTGATCATTGGCTACATTATTTCCATCAAGGGAACAATGAACCTCATTATTTGTGTTACTTGTGTCAATGATATTTCTCTCATGTACAATTGAGGATACCAGCTGATGGTCATTATTAACATTCGGCTTGTTTGAAACACCATTATTAACTTCCATATCCTGATCATATAAACTAAGGGGACTGAAACTATTTAAGAGGGGTAATACAAAATGTTCAGCTTTCCTTCCTTTCTTTGTCACTCTCTTGCTCTGGATTTCATACCACCCCTCATCATTCAAATGACAAGAATCATCATCACATGTTCTCTTCCTCTTACTACCTTCATCTGTATGAGTGGGAGATTGACAAAGTGAGGTGGAATCGCTAGTACTGATATTGCTTTCCTTGCATGCTATAGATGTGTATTCAATGATTTGAGTCATTATCAAAGAATATGGGATGACAGTTTGTTCAAAGGTTGGTACGTCCACAGTTGTAGTTTTATTTAAAGGTTGTTTAGAGATAGATATACAATTTTCTACATCACCAAAAGTAGGAATCTGCTGTGTAAATTCAAGGCACCTGGATCTATTATAAAAACCAGCTAATTCTTTAAGTAAAGTCTCATACTCAATGCATTTAATACATTTATATGGTGACTGAGGCACACAAATTAGCATTAGGCTACACATCAAGCAACAAGAACATTTAAATCCGATATTCCCTCCAGGGTTTTATTAATACTTGACATTCTTGGTCTAGGTAGGAGACAAGTACATACAGTGCAACATAAATATCCCTTAGTGCTTTATTATCACAAGCAGATGTGTAACAATGGGTGTACTCTAACTTTGCCCTCTAACTTACCCTGCCTGCACTGCTTAACAAGCATAACACACTTGAGGACGAGCGTGTCTGTGTGCACGGCAGACGCACACTCGCCCACACTGGAAAGTCCAGAAGTAAGAATGAGGTCACCTGACCCCTTTACAAGATGTTTGATCTCCCCAATCAATGAGCAAGCTGTGTACTAAAGTATTTGTAGACAGCTGGAATTTCACACTGCTCCAGTCAACTGTTCAAGCACTAGTTAAAATGCTGAGACACAGCGCTATGAGAAGCACCCTCCACAGCTCCAATAAAGCCTATGTATGGAGAAAACACACACATAATTAAAATAAATGCCCCACAGTCACTTTTAGCAGCATAGTATGGTATATGTGAATGCCGGTTCCTCTCTGCCAAATTTGTCTCACACCGAAGGTGTCTCACAGCATATCGTCAGAGATAGTGTTCAGTCTTGTCAATACTCTTGAGTATGCAGAAGACTGAGACCACGTGCCTCTCCACCTGCTTTTTTTCCATGATGAACTTTTTAAGGGCCTCCAGCCTTTCCACATAGCTTCTGTCTTCCATACAGCTGATGCTTTAGGTTGTTCTCCATTAATTATTTTTTTTATTTATTTATTTGTTAACTGGGTGGGTAAACTGGTCCCAGGGACCATTTACAGGTATGATCTGGGCCATAGAGATGGCACACATACAAGATACAGAAGTTGTAGATACAGCAAATGAAAGTTACAAGGAATCACGGTAAAATACAATACATGAGCACAAAGTTAATCTAGAATTATACAATGGCAAGAAGAATCCTGGCTTCTGATTGGTCAGTTAGCCATCACAGCAGGGATGTTATCCTGGCATAACATCCCTGCTGATGCCTAGGATGATTTCTTGCTCTATTATTATTTGCATCTTCTCTAAGAATCAAAAATATTTTTCTAGGCTAACAAAAACATCCTTTCAAATTATTATTTTATTCTGTATAAAATAACAAACCATTGTAGAATAGGAATAATACCCTCCAGGGTGGGTGTTATGCTGGGATAACATCCCCTCTCGGGTGTTGGACGCCCTCAGCCGGTGGCCTCGAACCCAACCACCCGAGGTGGGATGTTATCCCAGCATAACACCCTCCCTGTCAGGCATTATTCCTTTATTAAACATTTGTCATTAACATCTTAAGAACACAACAGGAACATTTGAGGTATACAAGGTAATAACACTACAACATTATCATAGAGCAGAATGATGTGGAGAAGGTGGTTGTCAAGATATTATAGGGAGCAAGTGCATGTAGATTTGGATAGGAGGGTGGAAATTAATTTGGATTTGAAGGTTCGGTGTAGTGCCTAGGTTGAGGACAGAGGAGGGGAGGCTATTCCAAAGTGAAGGAGCCACTACTGAGAATGCTCTCAGGCCCATGTTCATGTTAGAGCAGGGTACACTTAGCAAAGGTTGAGACGAGGACCTCATCATCATAGTACTTTGCTTATTGTAGAGGAATCTACGTAGAAGAGAGGTTGAGCTAGCCACAAGTGTTTTATGGACATGAGCACCCAGCTGTAGGTCACATTGGGCCTGACGAACAAGCCAACCTAAAGAGGCGTACAAAGAGCAGTGATGAGTGGTTGGTGGTGCCAAGAGAATAAAACAACAGATGCAGTGATATGCAGTATTTAGTCAGTTAAGTTCTCTGGATGATGTCTGTGAGATGACAGGGGAGCAGTACTCTAGCAGGGGAGCACTGTACCCCTTCCTATCGCTAGTCGTGCCTCAGGGGTGAGATAATGTTTCAGGCAGTAGCAAGCTCCAACCTGTTGGTACACTCTCTTGATGACTGAGCTCATATGTTCTCTGAATGTGAGTGAAGGGTCTAGAGTCACTGTCAGATATTTGTAACGCATGACATGCTTGAGAGGTGTGCCAACAGGGGCAGAGGTAGAGAGGGAGTTTACCATAGCTGCAGATAATTTGTGGAGCTTTTGACTGGAGTCAAATAGCATAGTCTTTGTTTTCTTAGCATTAACCAGTAGTCTATTTGCGGAGAACCAGTTGTGTGTCAATTTGAAGTCATGAGATAGGGCATGGGTTAAGGAGTGAATACTGGAGTCACTCCTGTAAAGGATCAGATCATCCACATATATAATTTTCAAACAGTCAGGGTTTATGTGAAGCAGGTTATTTACTAAAAGGGAGTAGAGAATCGGGGTCCAATATGGATCTTTGCGGGACACCACTGGTCACCTCTAGGGGAGAGAAGAGAGAGCACCACTGACATATACACTCTGAGATCTTCTGGTAAGTTAATGATGAAACCAGTGTGCCACCCCTTCAAAGAATCCAGATGAGGCCAGTTTCTGAATGAGGAGGTTGTGGTTGATAAGCTGAAGGCTTTAGATAAGTCGATGAAGATTGCTTCAGTTAGCCTTCACTCATCTGCAGATCTGAGTACGTAGTCTGTGAAACATAGGGGGGAGAGAAGACCATTGTTATCTATGTATTCTGACATTTGCCAGTAGACTATCTTTTTCAACACTTTGCTTAGGTGAGAAAGTATGGAAACTGGTATGTAGTCCTCCATAAGCACGGGATCTCCCAATTTGAATATGGGGACTGCTTTGGCCTGTTTTCATAACCTTGGTACTGAGGAGGTGGCTAGGGACAAGCTGTAGATATAGACTAGGGGTAAATAATGTGACGTGCTGACAGTCTCAGGAATCCAGGACTGAGTCCATTGCTTCCTGCACTACCAGATTTGGGCAATCCCAAAATAAGTTGATAAGTCTCTTTTTAGAGAAAATAGATGTTTAAGGATCCCCTTTGTCAATAACATGTACAGCAAGATGCAAAGAAGGTATTATATCCCAAAAAATATGGAATAAATTAAACCCAGAGGTCAGAAACATAAGAAATCTAGGACAGTTCAAAGAATTTATAGATACTGGCCCAGATATTCAAAAGGGTTGCACATGGCGCAACAGTGTTTCACCATGCGCAACCCACTGATGCGCCCCAGCATGATATTCAAAAGGGATAAGTGCGCGGCACAAATCCCGATGCGCCGGAGCGCATCAGTAATGTATGCAGGTGCAGGTAGGGGGGGCATGCCCATGCATACTCTGCACAGCCCGATATTCAGCCCAGGATGTGCAGAGCCATGCATGCACAACTCCTACCCTGCGCCAGCACAAAGTGATCCCAAAAAAGGAACAACTGATGGCCACCCACAAGTGAGCTACCGCATTGCAGGGCACAACACGGCAGCTGCCACCTGTGGGTGGCCACCCAAGCTCCGGCTGCACCTGGCGGCACCCCCCATGCTTGATCGCGGGCAATTTGTAAAAAAATAATTATAAATCTGTCCAATATCCTTGGTGGTCCTGTGGCCCACTGCCTGCCTGATCGTAGGCATTTGTAATACAAAGAAATTCCGTCCAATATCCCTGGTGGTCCAGTGAACCGCTATCTGGCTGATCGCGGGCATTTGTACAAAATAGACATTAATGTCCAATATCCCTGGTGGTCCAGTGGACCGCTATCTGCCTGATTGCGGGCATTTGTACAAAATAGACATTAATGTCCAATATCCCTGGTGGTCCAGTGGACCACTATCTGACCGATCGTGGGCATTTGTAACAAAAAAATGTGTCCAATATCCCTGGTGGTCTAGTGGCACCCCCCTTCCCACCTCCCCACTGAGCCCCACTGCCCCGCTTCCCCCCAGTCAGCCGGGCGGCAGCAGCACCCACTGCCTGCCACCCCACCACCCGCTGACTGACACCGTCAGATAGAGCTGTCGCCCATTGGTCCACAGTGTGAGCCAATGGGCATGCAACTATACCATACTACACATTCCAGATATGTGATGGGACAATTCACATATCTGGAATGTGTAATAATCGTATGAGCTGCATACCATTAGCTCACGCTGTGGACCAATAGCGACACCCCACCGATGGTGTCGAGATGGCGGGCATGGGGCGACAGGCAAAGTGGGTGCTGCTGCCCGCCGGCTGACCGGTGGGGGAGGCGGGGTGGTGGGACTCTGTGGGCGGGTGGGGAGGGGGTACCACTAGACCACCAGGATATGGACATATTTTTGTTACAAATGCCCGCGATCAGGCAGATAGCGTCCACTGACCACCAGGGATATTGGACATTAATGTCTATTTTGTACAAATGCCCATGATCGAGCTGTGGAGCACATTGCTGGCTGCAGGGGGCGTCAGTCCACGATGGCTGCTGCCTGGCAGGGTGCCAGGTGCAAGTCATTGGGGATCGGCGCACCTGCATGCAAATGGGGCCATAATGACATGCAAATGGCCCCATTTGTGTCTTGCATACATTATGGCCCCATTTGCATGTCAAGTTTTGAATATCATGGTTGCTGTGCATAGTACAATGGAACTTGCGCTGGCTCATCGCCATGCTCCACTCTGGCCACTTGCGCTGGCACAGTGCCACTGCGCCATGCATACTGGGGGTGGCCAGGGTACGATATTCAACGCTGCTGAGCCATGGCGCAGCTCCGTTGAATATCGCCCAGTCCACACCCCTGTGCAGCCAAGTTGAGCTGCACACAAGCTTGCGCCACAGCCTGGCGCAGTTTGAATATCTGGGCCACTATGTGGAAAGTCATTTGTCATTACCCAGGACAGCAAAGGGTTTGTTAGTATTTGGTGATAATGGAATGAGTTTATAAACTAGGATGGTTTCATATAAATCATGTAAGAAAGACAACGTATATAAATTCATGTTATGTCTGTTTTAACAATGTGGATATTTTACTCATTTCCACATCTTTGGATTGTCTAGTAAGGGAAACATTGTCTGATTCCTATTTCTTGCATACAGCACTATCTAAAGCCCCTCTTGTCTCTGTATTGTCAAATTGTTTGTAAGCTCTATAGTTAAACGTGCTGTAAAAGTGTTTTATGGATATCAATTGTAAGTCTGTGGTTGTCTCTATAACAGTTGTTAAGTTTTGTACGCATTTACCTTATGCAACCATTTGCTTATACAGGACAACTTTGTAAAACAGGGCCTCGTAGCCCTAAAAGTTTATCTCCTGTTAAAAAATAAAAGTTATCTGTCTGTCTGTCTATCTGTCTGTCTATCTGTCTGTCTGTCTGTCTGTCTATCTATCTATCTATCTATCTATCTATCTATCTATCTATCTATCTATCTATCTATCTCTCTTTCTTTTAGGTGGTACATTTAAAAGGGAAGGAGGCAATTGGTGGTGAGTTTGCATGACTGGTGGCCTCAGGGTCCACGTTGTTATTTGGGTGAGAGTTTGTCAAGGTAGGGCTGGAGGTTGGTAAATTTGTGGTTGAGTAGATCTGCAATGGTGCCAGGCTCTGTGGCCAGGCCTGTGTCCCTAAGTAGACTAATGGAACTCTGTTTGCTATTTGATTTTATGAGGAATTGATAGAAGACCAGAATTTGTGGGGATCTCTCAGGTTGATTGTCTATTGGTTTTTGAAGTATGAGGCTTTTTGAAGTTTGGTCTCCTGTTTGTAGCTATTACGGACGGTGCAGTAAGAGTTCCATAGAGCTGGAGAGGGGTTAGCTCTACATTGGCCCCAGACTTTGTTCCTTTGTTTCATTTTTCTGAGCAGTTCCCTGGACTGCCATCTAGAGTTATCATAGCTGACTCTGCGGGTTTTGACCAGGCAGTGTCTATCTTAAATAGAGGTGAACACAGAGAAAAGAAAGCCAATAGCCAAGTTGACACCTGCTAGGGAATAATATGCAGACCAGTCCACCGCCAGTAGATCAGCTCTGAGGTGCTCAGGGGACAGTGTTGTGAAATCCCTGAGCATTATGGTTTTGGGCACGGGATGGGGTGCCTTGTAAGTTCAGGTGCAGAAGGTCAAGGACTGGTCACTAATGGAGTATGCTAGCACACCTAATAAACAGATTCTGTCCCCTCTGTTCATGATAATCTAGTCGAACAGGGAATGATTTTCTGATTGATTATTATGCTGTGTGTAGCAGGAGATTATCTGAGTGAGGTTGACTTGCTTAAGCATATCGGAATACTCAGTCTGATCATCACTGAGTCAGTTCAGATTCAAATCCCCAAGTAAGATAATATCTCTGGTGGGTGCTAGGTTTCCTGCCATAATTATTAGTTGCTGCAGGCCAGACAAACCAGCCTTTGGTGGATTATATGTACAACCTACATGTATTTTATTGCAGTGGCCAAGGGTTAGTTCCACTATAAACTATTCTGAGCCCAGGGATACTTAGGGGTTTGTGGAGATGGTGGAGGCCGTGAAGTGTTCTCTGATAAGCATCACTCCATTCCCTTTCTTCTTTCCTATGCGGTCATGTCTATAAGGGGTACATCCACAAAAGTAACACAGTGATGCTGGGATGGAGGGTTTTAGCCATGTCTCAGAGATTCCTAGAATATCGGGTTTGTACAGGGCTAGCCAAGCCTCTAGCTCTTGAATTGTTTTTTGGGGGGAGGATCTGTTCAGTCTTGTCAATACCCTTGAGTATGTGGAAGGGGGAGGCACCCTCCTGATTCTCAATGTCAATTTTTTATTCAGGAGATCAAAACTGCATGCAGTACTCCAGATAGGGCCCTACCAGAGCCATGTATAGTAAGATTATTTGCCTTGCTCTGCTGCTGACCCTCTCCCTGTTTGATGTATGCCAGCATTCTGCTGACCCTCTTGATAGCAGCTACACACTGTTTCATTTGTTTCAGTGTCTTGCCTGTTATGACCCCAGGTCCTTTTCTCTTTGCCTACAGCAAGAGGAGCCCCCCACAGTGCGTACAGTAGGTCATTCCTTGGGTTTTCCTCCCCAAGTGTAGCACCTTGCACTTGCAGCATTGAATCTGAGGCTCCAAGAGTCAGACCAAAGCACCCAGCTTGTTCAGGTCCTCCTGAAGTTTGTCCCCTATTCTCAAGTGAATCCACCACCCTTACTAGCTTAGTGCCACCTGTGAACTTAAACAACCTGCTGAAGACTCCAGTTTCCAGATTGTTGATGAAGATGTTGAAGCACAGGGGCGATAGCACTGATCCCTGTGAGATGCCTCAGTACTTTACTCCAATTGGAGTAGTTCCTGTCCACCACGACCCTATGCTTCCTGCCCCCAAGCCAGTTAGCAGTTAAGTTTGTATATGTGTGACATACACCGCACTGGTTTACTTAGCACAGAAGCTTGCCATGTGTCACAGTATCAAAGGCCATGTTGAAGTCCAGATAGACTACTTCCATGACCTGGCTCCTATTCACCCCCCTGGCCACTTCACTGAAGAAGATGATGAAGTTGGTTTGGTGCAAACTGTTCCTCATATAGCTATGCTGAAAGGGAGCAAGAACCCTGGCCTGAACCAACTGCTCCATTATTCTGTCCTTGATAATAGTCTCCAGGATATTTAAACAGCATACAGGGAATGCTCAAAGGTGACCATTGCTCTCAGGAAATATAACAGTCCAAAGTTCAAAACAAACTGGGCACTTATATGCAGCCTTACCAGACAGAAGCACAAGATCAGGGGTCCAATTGACACAACATTCTTTGACAAAGCACACGCACATGTCAAATGTTGGGTTGATTAAGCCCCCATGTCCTATGTTTGCTGCTGTTTTGCACCTTGAGAAGTGCCTTAATAAAAAGCTATTTTGCACATTTTGAATTAGCGCAAGATTTTTTTGCCTGGTAAGAGCTGGCACCAGCAACAGAACAGTAGCACAAAAAATGCATTACAAAGTGCTATATAAGTGCAGTATTACGTGCAAAGATGGCAACATAGTGTATTAATGAATTGCACTTTCTTTTTTTTTATCATTTAAGAATTTTTTTTCTCAACTGCAGCTACAGTCCAGCCTGTATCCAGCCACTGCTCCTCCTTCACTGCCAGCCCCGAAGCTGACATGCCCAGCTGGCATATGCAGCTGTACCATTGAAAGGGGCCCCCATGCCCCCGTGCCTGGCCAGGATCCATTACTGGCACACGCCTTTTTCCAGGCATCGTCAGCCGGTGAAGCTGCGGCCATCAAGCTGCCACGAACTATGCTACCATTTTTCCTTTTTCCTTTCCCCAATGGGAGCACGGACATGCAATGACATCCACGCACTAATGTGCAGACGTCTGCTGTGCTCTCCCCCAGCTTGGCACCTACACGTCTATAGTACCTCCGGGCATCCCCAGGGACCACCACAGCATGGTGTGCATCCATCTCTTTCCCCAGGACTAGGAGAACTGTCATCGGATGCACAATCCTAGTCCTCCCCTGCTGACCCCCGATGACCCGGGCTCATTCCCAAACCTGGGTTGCCGGCGTGGAGTGAGGTGTGGCGTCTAGCTCCTCAACCCTCAGCGCCACCAGGCCGGCATGAATTGCACTTTCTGCACGTAGGCATGGCACTGAAAATAACAGCAGGAAAAAACAACTCCTACAGGTTTTGCTACATGTTTCTTCAGGAGTCCTGGATATAAGAGAACATGTCCCTTTTAAAGTGCAGTAATTAAAGTTGCAGTACATATTATTATCATAGTGTGCAAAATAGCAAATATATGTGCAAAAATGCTCTTTGGCCTGGAGTTCATGCTGGCTGAGGCAGTCTACAAGATGATCATTCACAATTCTCTCAAATGTTTTGGCTAAGGAGGAAGGCTACAGATTGACTGGTAATTGGAGGACAAGTTAGCATCCCCACCCTTGAACACAGGGACCATGCAGGACTTTTTTCAGATATCACAAACTCACCCAGTGGCCAGGGACTCATTGAAAATTTGCTGCAGGGGATAAGCGACTTCCCTAATCCCAAACTTGAGTAGCTTCATGTCAGTGCTATTGGGACCAAGTCTAGTTTTAATCTTTATCCGGTGCAACCAGAAGACAACAACCTGGGGACAAGAAAGTAGACAGGCACTCAAGAAGTAAGTAAGCAATAACACATGACAGGGTGTGTGGTAATGCTAAATTACTGCATGCCCCAAGTGTGTTGTGAGGCACGAGGTGCAACCAAGTGCCTTCAACCACCTGAGAAGTGCAGTAATTTATGGCATTATTGCACACTCTGGAGTGTGTTTTTGCATTTATAAAATAGTTTTAATAGTTAAAAGGGTAGGACAGAATTAAATTTGAGCTATGCAGTAATTGAAATTAATGCACAATCATATGACCAGTTTTGACCGATCAGATTGCTTGTTTAAGTAGTTTTATAAAGGTAATTAATTTGTCAATCCAGATTCTAATCCTGGCTGAACTATCATTACTTAACAAAGGGCTCTCATTTATTCCTACATGCAGTAATACCCTGTTTGATCTATTTGCTGAATTTAGAAGATTTACAAGAACTCTAAATCTAAAAGCATTCTGGACTAGGATTGAAACAGGCTGTCCATCGCAGTGTAAACTGAGACATGAGATTGCAGGGCAGGAAGATCCTGTGCCTATGGAGCAATCAAGTGGGACACCAAATTTGCAGACACCAACTAGGAAGGTGAGATTTTCTCCAGACCTGTCAATACACAAGATACAAGCCACCATCCTCATTCTGCCCTCCATATAACACCAGAGTACTGGTATTCGAATGAGCCTGTTACAAATAATTTAGAGACCTAGTCACGGAGAGCAGGAAGCCATCAAGTATCTGGAAGAAAACCACTGAATTATCATATTCGGAGCCAACAAAGGTGGGGCAGTAGTGATTATGGACATGGAAAAGTATATCCTAGAATACATTGGGCAACTTGAGAATAGAACACACTACAAACCATTACTGTCAGACCCCATCATGAACTTGAAACAGCAAGTTGACCCTTTTTTTAATGGAATCTGTGGGAAAGGGCATTATTCCTGATAATGTAGCTACATGTTTGAAGGTCAATCACCCTATTTGGGTTTGTTCTTTATGCACTGCCAAAAGTACATAAAGATCTACAGGATCCTCCAGGTTACCCAACCGTTGCAGGTATAGGGAGTTTGTTGAAACCACTATCACAATTTGTTTACACTCATACAAAAGATCTAGCACAGTCTCTACCATCTTATCTTAGATAAACTATAGACATTCTGGGTGTCCTGGGGAACCTGAAGATGGAGGACAACTGGCTGCTGATAGCAGTGAAGGTCGAGCCAGACAGACATGTTGGAGATGGAACTCACAATATTCGCTCTCTACTTTCAGGAGGAAAGTAGAGAAGCAGGGAGACAATGCTTGCTAAGCATTTTGAACAGGTATGCCATCGTTGCCTGGATTGCTTGTCTCCTTTCCAGACAAACTTTCCTCAAAGTGGTGCAGGACCCGAAGAAGAGCAGGAAGCTGCTCGGGATGGCACTGAACACTGGGAGTGCTCTGCTCCCTTTCCATAGTAACTGCCACGTCCGAAACTAATGAATATTTCCAGCCTTAGCTATGACCAACTACTGACTACACACTGTATTTGTGTCTGTGCTCTGGAGCTTCTGTTAAAAGGGATGTTTGTATTGCATTGTATTTCACTGTATTTTCAAGTAAACAAATTTTTTTTAGTAAACTTTTTAGTACATTTTATTACCTGCCTGGACCCATGTGAAGTTATTTAGTATGCTCCGTTTGTGTGATGTGGTTTACTTTTGAATGGAGCTACAGATCTGTAGACCATTCTCTCCTTTTTTGGGGTGCCTTTTGGTTTATGTGGGGTCTCTTCTTCTTAAACTTATTTTAAAGCAAATTTTAAAACAAGAGAGCACTACTATTTAAAATTTGCGCCCTGTGCAAATAAGTATATACGTGGTTCAGTGCTATAAAGTGCACATGCATGGCATTTTGAGAGCAGATTGCCACAGACATCACATATAAGCACACAAGCACAGATGGCTAAGAGTGCACTAAAAAATAAAATGGTGCTATATCTCATAATCTTGTTTTAGAAACCCACTGTTTTAAGCATTTTCCCAGGAGAACAGCTACTCCTTGTGGGATTGACTTTATTGCTGCTTTTTCTTATAACACACGTTTTGTTTCACTTAAGTATAACATCCGGTTTTACGGGGCCACGTTCTTTGGCTTCTTCTGTTCATACTGTCTGTTACTTGTTGCCCGCATGACTGGATTGACTTCAGAATACTCAGCTGTTGGGTATACAGATCACCCGAGGCTCCTCTTAGTCTGTGTGGTTAACTTACAGTTTCTGCTGCAGACTATGGGCACTTTTAAACAAGTGATAATTAAGTAACACAAATTAATTTAAAGCTTAGAAATATAGTTTTATCACCTCGATTTATTAGGCAATGAACTCAAAGCAGCTTGAAGTATAACCAAGTGGAGTATTAGTACTTTGAGTTAACCTAACAACAAATATCAGAAGAACTGACTAGAGTAACATATCTACTCTGGGACTAGCCCCTGAGTGATTATATGGAGTTTAGTTTTATTTATTTATTTATTAGCTTTTGGTGACTGGGTAAGTGCATTAGACAATTTAACCTGCCTATTTTCAAGCACAACCTGGGAAAGTACAGAATACAGAGATACAAAATAAACAGTAAAAAATGGTACAGTATCCCAAGGCAAGACCTCACAACAGGAAGGTCAAAACACAAATCAACATTGTTAACATAGGTCACCCACGGAGGGGTGAAATAAATTAAAACAAAATCAAGTTATACCTGTATTGGTTCCAACCTGGGAAGGTGTGACACTGTGGTTTACATTCAGATAAATAGAGATAGAAGCAGAACATAACAATGTGTAGGAGGTTTAACATCATAGAAATATCAGACAGGACAAACAACAAAAGAAGTTAAGAGCATTTGCAGACACCGTGTGTCCTTAGGTAAGAGGAGAGTGCAGTCTTGAATGAGTCATGAGATGTGGAGACCCTGATATGAGGAGGTAGGGAGTTCCAGAATTTGGGGGCAAAGTGGAGAAAGCTTGTTCACCCATTCTTGTTGAGCAAGGGAACAAAAGAAAGGGGAGGCAGAGGACCACAGGGAATGAGCATAAGTCACAGGGATTAACATAGCACCAAGAGAGTCAGGTCTGGGAATAGGGTAAGGGAGTCAATAGAGCATCCAATGGTATAGGAACGCAAGTCATTAGGAGCAAGCCAATTTAAAGAGGAGTAGAGGAAACAGTGGTGGGTGAGTCTAGGGACAGACAGGGCAAATCTACAAATATTAGTGTATGTTACTTCCCACTTGTGGAGAGCAGTAACACTTGCATGGGACAGGACTGGTAGAGCATATTTAAGCCCTGGAAGGAGAATACCCTGGGCTATGGAAATCCTTGCAGAAGGGGTAAGTGAGTGGTGAACTTTATAGGCGTCTCCAGTCTTCATGTTGATACGCTTGCAGATCTCTTTTATATGAGAGGAAAAGTTCAGAGACTGGTCAAATGTCATACCCAAGTATTTAAAGGAGTCCATATTTGATATGACAGAACCATCAAGGCAACAGACCTGCAGACAGGGGGTAGCTAACTGGACTTTTCTGGGGGATCTGAAGAGCACGGCATATGTTTTGGGTAGGTTAAGGATGAGCTGATTCGAGGAGAGCCAGGACTGGATGCCTTGGAAGAATTGGGATAGTTGATCACTTATGTCAGTGACAGAATTTGAGGCAATGAAGAGGATCAGGTCATCAACATACATTATAACCCAGGAGTGAGTAGGAAAGGAAGAAGTGTCATTGATGAAGAGAGAAAAGAGCAAGGGGCCTAGTATGGAACCTCAAGGTACACCACAGGGAAGGACCTCTGAGGAAGAGAGGACTTTATTGAAAGTTGGACAGGTGTCTGGATCTTGACCTTTTGGAGATGACAAGAGACCTGAGTGTGGATAAGCTTCTCAAGAAGTTTGCAAAGAGTTGGTAGAATGGCAATAGGCCGGTAATTAGATAAGACCTTGGGGTCACCTTTTTTGAACACGGAGGTAGTCCTTGCAGTTTTCCAGACCTGAGGTACAGTGGAGGAGGAGATGGAAATGTTAAAAAGTCTTGTGACAGGTGTAGCTCGGATCGAAGCTGCCAATCTTAGAATCCTAGGTTCAATACTGTCAGGGCCCACACTTCCATGAATAGGAATAGTTTTAAGAAATTTCAGAACTTCAAGACGGGAGACAGGAGCAAGCTTCAGTGGATGGGCAAGGTCATCTAGGTCTGGCTCACCGAAAAGGTGGCATTGGGCTTTGGAAGGAGATGTCAGAAGAAACTTAGTAAACAGGAAGTTAAAGGCATTTGCTATAGTAGAGGGGTTATTACAGTTGACATCATTTACGATCATTTCTTTGGGTGTCTTGGACAGGTGACTCCCAAGGATCTCATTTATTTGGGACCAGTATCTCTTAGGGTTGGTTGAGGAGGAGAGAAGGAGCTCATGCTAGTAGGTGCTTTTTGCTGAGTGAATCTCTCTCTCTTGCAGACATTACGTAAAGCACAATACTGCTCGTAGTCAGAAGGAAGAGAGGATGATTTCCATGTTTTCCATAGTTTGTCCCTTAATTTCAGCTGTTGTAATGGGGGCGCTTAGCCACTTTGTGGTTTTGCCACTAACCCTATGCGTTGTGATCAGCATATGCTTCTTCTGTATAGAGAGTAAGGTACTGTTGAAGTATTCAGTCGCACTGTTGATATCATTTGTGATAAAGATAGGGGACCAGTCAACTTGACACAAGTCCTGAATAAGGGAAGCTGAATCAAGTAGAGCAAAGTTTGAGAAAGTTAGCACTTTGGGTGGATATGAAGGGGGAGAAGCATCCCATATACAGTAGACAGGGCTGTGGTCACTGATAGAGTCTGGGAGAACACCGACAGAGGTGAAGCGGTCTTTTCTGTTTGTTAATACCCAGTCAATAAGAGTTCTACTGGTGCCATTGGCAGCGATCCTTGTGGGAGATTGGATGAGCTGAGCAAGGTTTGCTTTGCTGATAGTAGATGCCAGTTGAGAGGTGCTAGGACCCAGCCAGTCAAGATTAATATCCCCCAGACATATGATTTCATTTTTTGATGTTACAGTGGGTATAAAGTCAATGAGTTCCTCCAAGACCAAGTTTACTTACACGAGGGGGTTAAGCATACATTAAATAAGTGCAGTTTCTTTGAGCCACCCATGAGTAAGGGAGAGTGAAGTATTTCACAGTTATTCAGATTTTGTGTGGGTACAAGGGTCACATTTAGATGAGTTTTATGGTACAGTGTAAGACCACCTCCTCTTTTGGAGGAGGGACGATCAACCCAAAGTAAGTTGTAACCTTGTAAAGAACAAACAGAGCTAGGGATGGAGAGCTTGAGCCAGGTTTCTGATAGAGCTAGTATTTCTGGGTTATTAACTTGCACCCAGCATTGAAATTCAAGGAGATTAGCAGTAAGACTCCTGATAGTGAGGTGAGCTATGCTTAGTCCAGGAGATTGAGGTAGCATATAGGTGAAAATAGGTGCAGTGAACTGAGTCCCTGGGCCCGGGTTAATTTCAATATCACCAGACAATGTTAAGGATAGGGCTATGAGCTGGGTGGTGGTGAATGCGACCAAGCAAGAATTTCGCCGAGGGTTGGTGAATTTCATATGTATAAGATACCTAATTAGGAAACCAGTAAATTTATACAAGAGGCTCTGGGAGGGTTCAGCCCCTGTAGTTTTAAATACTAACATGTTGGAATAGGTATAGTTATTTGTAGAAGCAGGGGGGTGGGCAGATGTGGACACAAGGATTTGTCCCAGGAGGTCTAAGGTTGGAAAAGCAAAAAGAGAAGGGGATGCAGAAACAAAGCGTGTGCATTTTCGATCTTGGGAGGGTAAAATTAATTAAATGAAAGAGATTAGGAGGGCAGGCTTTAGGTGAAAGCATATCAGCAGACAAAGCAATTGGATCTACTGCTGGAACCAGGGAAGAGCACAGTGTAATAGCACACTCTAGATGCCAAAGAAGATATTCTGCAGATGGGAAAGTAAGGAGATAGGTTATTTCGTCAGGCAGACACTAAGATCAAGTGGGTAAAGCTACCTATAAATTCAGGCAAATACTAAGATCATGTGGGTAAAGCTACCTATAAATTCAGGGACAGCTAAGGGTGGGAGGGTATTGGTAAGGTGGGTGCGAAGCGGCTGCGGGTATCCCGTGTAAGCAGAAGCATTAGCCACTAAGCCCGAGTCCTCCCCTCAGCAGCTCCACTTCTACTCTGGAGTGCCCAAAGCAAACAGTGTACCAGTCACAAGAAAGGTGAAACCTCCAATTAAGTTAAATCTGCGTTTAAAAGGTGAAACCTCCAATTAGGTATAAATCTGCATTCGGTTTAAGTCTGCGTTTTCTCTGATTACCAGCGCTACACCCAGGAGCCTGGTGGAGCTGAAATAATAGTTAAACCAACTACTGTGTATATAATTTTATAAATTCGATACATTTATACTGTGATTAGGAGTAGATAACCAGTGTTTGAGCACCATATGATTAGCTTGCCTAAAAAATTTACTAATTAAGTCTAGTTATTGGTTTTTAACTAATTAAGCCTAGCTATTGTTTTTTTCCTTTTTAACTTTTTTGTTTTTTTATGTTCACCATGTGCATAAGCGCAAAGCAAACATATTGCAGTAGTACTGCTTTTTGATGGATGTGGCACTGTTCATCCAATGCAGAGCAGTGTTTTAGGGCCAATTCAGTGTCACTTCAATCAGCAGCCAGGCTTACTATGACAGAGTTTTAGCATGGTGGGTGGAGATGACACGAACTTCAAAAGAAATAGCCAATCCAATCAAGAATTAGCTATTCCCTTCAATCTGTGCTGCACAGCAAGCAAAGCTGATCTGTGAAAGTCAGCCTGGAATACGTGGAATGTGTGGCTTGCTGCCTGCATAGTTCTGCTCATGCTTAGACACTATAAACACTTAATAATTTACCAGTCTCAGTTCTCTCCTTGGACTCTTTATTACATGTTCTTAATAATCACTAATTTCACTATTTTTACTGCATTAGTAGAAGCTGCTGTTCACAGCTGGAACTATTATGTAAAGCAGTCCATATAAGGAACATCTGAGATCTTGTACTAACAAAACACAAGATTTTAGTGCACAATGAATAAGAGTAATCATCCCACTGAAGCCCCACATTAGCTGAACAGTCTGTGAAGCAGACATAGGAAGGCAGTTTGCAAAGTTGTAGCACAAGTTAAACTGCCGAATTTATCACAAGTTTGAGAAAACAAGAATTTCCACAGTACAGAACAGGAACACTTAACACCGTTTTGCCAAGTCTCTGAATGGTATTAAATTATAATGCTTGCCAGCCATGTTGCCTTTGATATCCCATGTGGGACCTCCACAAACCAGCACTGCCTGGTGCTCTGAACAGGTAGAGAGAGTGAGAGATATCACCTTTCAGGCAGGACTTGAAAATTTTCTCCACCTTTGTCCGTGAGGTGGAGTCATAAGAAGGCTATGTTGAAAATTTGGTGTAAAAATAATAAAACCAAAGTTATGAGCCTGCATTGAAATTTGCAAACATAGGCTCCTAACTTTGGTAATTTCAGTATTCTGACCCCAAATTTTCAACATAGCCATTTCTTCACAGCACCTTATGAATGTGATAGCTGTCAGTTTTCAGATCCTGGCCAAAATATGTTTTTGCATCCCAAAAGGTGATTTCACAGTTGCTGTGTGAAATCACCTTTCAGCCAGGAGTTGAACATTTTCTCTGCACTTGTTCATGAGGTGGGGTCATAAGAAGGCTATATGTTGAAAATTGGGGTCAAAAATATTAACGAACAACAAAATTATGAGCCTACATTGAAATTTACAAAATGCAAGCTTGTAACTTTGGTAATTTTCAATTTCTTGACCCCAAAATTTCAACATAGCCATTTATTCACGGCACCTCACGAATGTGACAGCTGTCGTTTTTCAGAACCTGGCCAAAGTTTGTTTTTTTCATCCTGAAAGGTGATTTCACAGTTGCTGCATGAAAACACCTTTCGACCAGGAGTTGAACATTTTCTCTGCACTTGTTCATGAGGCGGGGTCATAAGATGGGTATGTTGAAAATTTGGGCCACAAATATTAAAAAACAAGAAAGTTAAACTGCCCAACATCATCACATCTACTTTGTATTCTTAAATGTTAATAAAATGATTCCTTCACTGAAGCAATTTTCAATGTCACTTTCACAGGAATCAGTACCACACACACCCTATGACACCAATGCAAATGGCGAACATTCGGCATTGACAAATGCTTGTCTTTTATAGAACTACCTATAGAAACTAAAGTACCTAACTTTCTGCACTTTCGATTATTTGGACTTACTCCCTGATATATTGACTGCTTCAGATTGAACTTAAAACCATTAACCTGAGGGAGCTCTGAGGGAGACATCTAATGCTGCTACAACTGCTTTGGAGAGCCACAATCATTTTAAGATCAGCAAACCAAGTGGTAATTTATGTGGATTTAATGAGAGAGACCTAGTGGAGGTTTCTGAAAACAACAGGGTTCAGCTAAAGGACAATTTCATTGAAAGATATAGGTGCAGATAAAAGGAAGTGATTTTGTATAGTCTTGTTGTTTTATTACTTTATTGCTCTGTGACTTAACATTCCTTGCACAAATACCTCCTGTACTAGTGGACTTATTCACTTTTGGGGACTTATATCAAGAAGCAAGACACTATTCAGTATACACAGAGTGGATTGTTATATTTTTATGTGCAAAGGTCCTAGGGACTAATTCACCATTAGGAGGCTGAATCTCTACTTTTTCTGCTGTATTACATGTTCTGCCTGTTTTTTGTTTTCATTTTGACAGATATTAGAAGTCCATTACTATAATTTAGTTGCCTGATTTCTTGCTAAAATGGTTAACGCCAGATAGCAGAGAAGAAAACCTAAGCTGTTCACCTCTATTAGGTGAATCAATGTTGGGAAAAGAACAAAGGAAAAAAATGTAAATCAGACAAAAATTACTGAACATATTAAAACTCAAACTTCTAAGGAGGGTCATAAAACATCAGCCCCTAAAAACAAATACCTATAATGCCCAATAACTACTCTATTGAGGCTACCCCAGCTTTATTTTGCAGTGGTGAACACTGTGTCATTTTAAGCGATGATGCAGTAAGTGGGGATATATCTCAGAGTTTTGCTGAGCCATGGGGCAGTGAAGTTTTGGACTACGATGTATCTGATAAGGTCAATTATCTGTCTGATGCAAAATTTTTTACATCCTATAATACAGAGACTGACCAGGGGATAGGAATAATCACCCCTAAAACCCAACCACTTCGAAAAGACATTCTATTAGTATCAGGTCCTGAATTTAGAAAAGTAAATAATGACCTATAAAAAAATCATAATAGGGATTGAAGAACTTGCACTAAGCTATAAAAACAATTTAACTTCAAGCTTGAATAAGGCCTGACCATCACAAGAAGTGTGCAATGGTGGTAAAAGGATTGAGGGATGTTCTAGTGATTGGGATCTAAACATCACATAGAACCCCCCAATATGTTCCAGTTTCCATTAGTGATTAACTAGTGGCCCATTTAGCCCATCAGTACACAGCTAATCTCATACTAATGGAACAACTAATTGTTTTAAAAAATGAAACCGATAATGTAAGATATGATGTAGCAGTTAATCATGCTAAACTGGTAACAACTGAGGACAAATTAGAGACAGCATTTCTAACACCACCATCAGATTTGATTATATTAACAGAAATACAATCTTCTGATGTATTATTATCTGAACCTAAAAGACCAGATGTTTCCACAGTTATAATCCCAGACTCTAATAACTCAACACAAAAAGACAGAAATCAGAAAAAAGTAAAAAAGTAAACAAATGTCATAAGCTTTTATGCTTACCACATGGACAAGTCCAAACAAATAAAATAAACAAGAAAAAGAGGTTGAAAAAAAAAAGATACCAATAGGGAATTAAAATCTAAAGTATAGTTGCCAGAGGTACCCAACCCTAATCTGCATGCAAATTCAGGTAAAGAAATTAGAGAATCTGAAACTGAATCCTATTGTTCAACCTCCTAAAGCACAACCAAATCAATATTTGGTGCCTCCAGAAAAAGATGTTGACACCTTAAGTATGTCCTCTTTGGGACTGATACTAATAAAACATCAGTTGAACAGCCTTCAGACCCTTATAATGCTCAACAAGGTGGGACTAATTATTTAAAAGACATAAATACTGGAGTGGAAGACCTGAAGGGTACTACTAATCTCCAACAAAAAACGAAAACAAGTGATCCATTCCTGAGAATCACTAGCTATGAGGAATGGCCCAAACTTCCTGATTTGGATATTAAAGAACAACTAATTAACAGATATTTGTATGATTTTGAGATTAGTTCTATTGATTTTCTTACGACTGAAATTCCAATAGATGGGTGGGTAATACTATTGAAGCCCATTTAGAATCACCTAAAATGGCCAGTCATATTTGGTATAATACTGAGTTACTAGAAACCAGAGGAATAATAATTAGCTTTCCTAACAGAGAACAATTTAATCTGAAACCTACACCAAGCGGGGATGAAGCTCCAGTAATGTTAAATATGTATGGCATGGCTCCTTTGAACAGAGAAAATAACTAGAAACTACAGTTTATTTGCAAATGTACTGAATATCCATCTGGGCTATCAGGGTATCTTAAAAGTCTGTAGATCTATTAATTCCTTGCAAATTGATATGGAAGTTAGGGATAGGTTATTAGCACAGGAAATATTAAGGCAAAGTATGGCCCTAGATACTTTGGGCATCTACCTTCTGGATCCACAGGAAAATTTTAGACCACAACCAATTATACAAGAAACCTGTAATAATATCAAAACAAATTGGACTAATACCTTACCAACAAATATGCATTCTCCACAAACATTCACAAACTTAATAGAATGACAACAAGCCTGACTTAATGACGAGTCTGTGGTTCAATCAAAGTCAATAGGTGGAAAACCTACAGAAGTGTTGCTAATTTCATGGAACATAGCAGGTATTGCCAATAAATGGTGTGATTCAGAGTGGAGGGATTATATTCAAGCATCAGATATTATCTGCTTCCAGGAAACTTGGCATGGGAAAGATGATAATATCTAATGAATGGCTTTGATATGATACATTCCCTTGCCACCAAGGAGAAAAAGCTGGGGCGACCATCTGGTGGTTTCATAATGAAAAAATAATGAAAGGGAAAACCACAGTGAACAGGGAATGCGAGGTATCAAATATAACAAGAGACTTACATGGAACAATGAATTGGAACAACAAATATAAATTACAATCAGAGCCAAATAGTACAAGACCTATGGGCTCAAATGGCCATGGTGTTAGACACAGCAACCAAACTTTTGTTTAAGTAAATTTCAGTAAAAAATAAAAAAAATATTTGATACATGGCTTGATACAGAATGTAAATCCCAGAAGGTGGCATTAATGGTAACAATTAGAGCAGCAAGGTTAACTAGGGACAGGCAACAATTTAAACTCTTAAATTTTCAAAGAAACAGTTATAAAACTATTTTTGAATGGGAAAAAGCAGCTATATCATTGGGATAAATGAGCAGATATGTTGCACTGTATTGATTGTGTTGATACTAAAACTTTTTGAGCACTTGTGGCCAGAGGTTCTCATGGATCCATTAATAAAATTGATACCTATATTTACAAAGATGTATAGATTACATATTTTACAACAATTTTTAATGATAGTGAACCTTCAGACACATTTCAGTTCTCAGCCACCATTATAACTAGGTAAGAAGTTTATTTGACCCTTAAGAATATGAAGCGTAATAAAGCTTCAGGACCAGATAATAGCACAGCAGAAGTATATCTGGCAAGTGCAAAGCTCTGGACAGATTTATTTATGATTCTTTTTAATAAGATAATATAAAAGACATATATTCCAACTACATGGAAATGGACTATTATTGTAAAAATCCATAAAAAAGGAAGTTATCAGGATCCAGCTATGTACAGGCTAATAAGTCTTCTAGATGCTTCTTTAAAAAAAAACTTCCACAATCATATTACATAAGTTAAATAATGACCTAGAATCTTTAGGTGAACTGAACAAATTTCAGGCTGGTTTTAGAACAGGTTATAATACCATAGATAAATGCTTTATTTTCATCTTATTGAGAAATATATACTTGAGAAAACTTAATCTTTACGTCCTTTATGTGGACTTTAAATCTGCTTTTGATACAGTGAATAGAAGTATTATATGGTCCATAATGGCTAACAAGGGACTTGATAGTCATCTCATATATATAATTAGTAATTTGTATAAGGACTCTTGGGCCAAAGTCATGATAGGAACAAATAGCAAGCTCACAAAACCATTTGGTATAACAAGAGGGGTAAGACAAGGGTGTGCACTTGCCCCCACACTTTTTTCTATCTATATTGACATCCTTTCGTCTGATTATGAAACATTTCCAAAAGATTCTCCCAAAATTATGGGCACAATCTGTTCAGTCATGGCATTTGCTGATGACATTGTACTTTTTTCACTGACAAAAAAAGTTTGCAGGATAAAATAAATAATTTAGAGGTTAAGACAAAATAATTAAAACTACAAATAAATTTCTCAAAGACACAAATATCTGTATTTGGTAAAAAAAAGTCTGTGGCTTCTGGACCCTGGGTACTCAAATTATAACTAAAACTAATGTATATACTTATTTGGGATTTTCTTTTTCAACAACCAGTATCTGGAGCAAGCACATTGATAAAATATTAACTACGGCAAAGAAACAGCTTATGCTCTAAACAAATTCAATTATGCCTAAGTTGGAATTACATTAAAACCTCTTCTTGAAACTATAAGGGCCAAATACATTTCTCAAGTTGGCTATGCAGGAGAGGTTTGGGATACTAGTTCTAGGGAAAAATTAATGACACCAATACATAAGGTACTAAGGAGAACCATGGGAGGCCCTCTTTTGTTTCCAGCTATACTGTATATTTAAGAGCTGAGACAGGAATTCTTAACATAAACTCAGTTCTAGATATAACACAATTTAACCACTGGCTTAGATTACGAAAAGCAGAATGCTGGAGAACCAGGAAGTCAATGGTGCTAAAATATTTAATCACTACCATACTCAGTTTTTGACTTCTGTCTTTGTTTATGGATATGTTCCTGGCTTAGTTATTTGTAAAATAGGTGCAATGTACTAGTTTGTAGCAATGTTTAGTGTTTAATGTCAGAAATGTGTGTGTGGAAATATGTATTATGTTTATATGGGAGTTTACATATCTTATATAGACTGTGTAAATTTAATTATGGTTATAATAATTATTAATGTGGAATAGTGATTAAAATATGAACATTGTCTTTAATGTAGTCGCTTAAGTGCACCTATATTGGTCCTAGTTAGGATTTATTAACAAGGAAGGGGGAGGCTAATTATGTCTGCTGATTTTTTAAACATGTGACCACACACAGGGTATTTAAATGGATTGAGAACATGTAGTTGACTACTCTGAGGAAGCCTAGTAGATTACTAGGTGAAACATAAGGTTTATTCTGCTTTTCCCCAGCTATCCCTGAAGCTGGATGCTGTTTGCTGTGCCTTTTTTATGAGAAGATTAAACAGTTTTTTAATGAGACATTGCTTTGCTGTGCTTATCTTGCAGTCCATTTGGATGGGTGCTTGTCCTCTCACTGTTTTTTGGCTTAGGGTAACAAGACTCCCAATTGAGCGATTGGCCAAACTTTGCCTTTTGGAAAAAATTAGTTGGCATGACAGAGACTGTTTTAAAAATGGCTGGCTTCAACATTTCTATCCATTACTAGATCGGTACCGTCTTAAATTTCTTAAAAAATATATCAAGCAAAACATCACACTCAGTTTATGATATAAAAAGAACATAAAAAAGGTTATAAAATTTTGGGACAAAAATTATACAAAATTTATATTAAAATCTAGGTACTCACCATGGTTCTCAAAAAACTGTAACAACAAATTTCAGGTGTAATACTTTATGGATGTACTTTTGGACCAGACTCTAAGAAGTACCTTTACTAGGCACACATTTGAAACTTTTCCTAGCAATATTCTCCTTGCAAGATAAAATAAAACACAACATTTGTCAGATAACTGTGATTGTAGTATACAGTAGGTAGACCGGAGAACTTAACACACACATTGTGGACTGTAATTGATACATTAAACCAAGAAAAAAGTGTATGCACTTGATCTTTCAAACAGATACTGTAGAACAGCTAGAAATAGATCAAGAATCTCTAACATGTATTCTAATGTATATTGAAGATCCTATAACTATCAAAGCACTAGCTATTTATTTTGTAAATGCGGCATGAATTAAAAAGAAACAAAGTAACATAAGTAATGAGTAATAAAGGTTGGTTACTTTATAGCTAGGAAATGCAAAAAGTAGCCAAAGATGAATTGCAAGGTTTGCAATTGCCTAGTTGCTGCTGTATAACTGCCAGAAATTTTTAGAATATATTTATATGTTTTTAAATGTCTTGTATTTATATTTTCAAACAACATGAAGTCTTGCTGTATTCTGACTATATGCAGCTAGCCTCAGCACTTGAACTGCTCCAGAGAGTAAGGGATTAATTCTATGCCAGGGCATAGAACGTTGAGCTCAAGCTCGGTTTTCAAACCTCTGTCTCTGGTACATCTCAGTGTAACCGTCAGATTCTTTACTCCGCCTAACTGTGAAGTCGCTCCAGAAATTTCCCCTTCGCTTCGGTAAAGTTTTGAATTGGTCGGTTTGTTCAACCAATTTTCTTGTTTTTTTTATATCAGATCTTTGTCTTCAGTACAGGGTAGCGTAAGTAGATAGATAGTGAATTGTTTCTGAATTTACTGTGTGGAAATTGTTTTTCTTCGGTTTCCTATTGGTCAATCCGGTTGGGAACCGAAACAATCTCTTATTTCTTTTTTTTCTGGAATTTTAGTAGTGGTGTCTGGTTCTTATCAGTTTCACAAAAACGAGATTTTTTTCATTTTTTTCCACAGCCCATGACACGGTTGGTAACCAATAAGGGTGTATTACCTGGCTTAAAAGCTGTTAAGGGTAATTTGTAGGTTAAGGCTATGCCTGAGAAACCCAAGAAGAAAACCTGTCCCACTGGGTTTCAACACCGTACTGAGTGTGGGGAGGCTTTTGCTAAAGCTGATCCCCACCTCATTTGTGTTTATTGTCTGGGGTTTGACCACCTCAAATCAGACTGCCAAATATGTAAAAACTTTCCCAAAGCCACTTTAGATAAGAGATTAAGTAGGCTGAAGGAAAGGGAGGCCAAGAACTCCACTGAACCGGATGACCAGCCTGGTTTGGTTCTGACCGATCCTGAGGGGGTGCCTTCTGACATGGGCAATGCACCCATGGGCAAAAGGAGATCCGACTCTGAGGGGTCGGTTCCGTCAAAAAGAAAAAGGAAGTCAGCCAGTTCGGATCCTGAACCGCAAGTTCCAACCGCTGCTGAAATAGCCAAAGCGATAAGTATTGTGCAGTTACTTAGTCCGGTTCCTTCCAAACCAATCCGTTCGACTAAGCGGCCGGCTTGGTTGGACCCAACTCCATCAGATTATGATCCGGAATTGTTTTATGATGTGGAGTGGGATGGAGACAAAGAGGAGGAAGAGGATTTTGAGGATACTGATTTTGGAGGCCTAGATGAGCCTATAGAGCCTGACATCTCCCCAGACAGGCCTTCCAATGTCTCTCTTCCAAGGCTTTCTGAGTCCCCTTCTCAATTTCTGCTTTACAGAAAAGTGGCTGAAACTCTCCAGCTTCCAGTGGTGAAGGCTGCTGACGAGGAAGAAGAGCCTGACTACATAGAAATAATGCATGTCCCAGAGTCCAAAAGGCTGTCTATCCCACCTCACAAGTCCTTGGGGAAACAGACAAGAAAAATGCCTAACTCTTTACCTCCTGTGGATAATAAAATGGACAGGAGATACACTCTGTCAGGCTCAGGTATGGAATTTTTTGTACAACCATTGCAGCCATGTTGGGGTAGTGCAGGCTGCAGCCTGTGACAGGGCTAACATTCCTTTGGCTTCACACCCCCCAGATAAAGATTCCAGGAAGGTGGATGCCATGGCCAAAAAAAACATACTTGGCCTCTTCCTTGGGACTCAGGCAGGCAACCTACATGGCCTGTGCAGCTAGGTACCAGAAGTCCAGGTGGGACACAGTAATGGAACTAGCAAAGAAGGCCTTCCCCCAGCTAACCAAAGAGCTGGAGGAGGTGGCTGCTGATAGAATAGAGGCATCAAAAGTGCAATTTCATGATGCTGTCGACTCTAATGATGTGGCATCTAGAGCCATGGCTACATCTGTGTCTCTCAGGAGATTTGCTTGGCTCAGATGTACTAGCCTGTCTCAGGATACCCAGGCTAAGGCCATGGATTTCCTTGTGGTTGGTAATTCTCTGTTTAGGGAGCAGACAGAGGCTTACATGAAGAAAATGGATGAATACTGGACCACCTACAGGAATGCACAGGCCAAAGAGGGGCAAGCCACTCCTCAGAGGCAGCAGTCTAGGGACAGGGGCAGGCCTTTTCATAGGCCTTTTCACCAAGCCCAGGCCTCCTCTTCCTTCCCACAGAGGGGGTTCTTCCAAGGGAGAGGTAGGAGGGGGATGAGCAGGGCTGCATCCTCTTCCCAGTCCAAGGCTCCTGCTAAACAGACACCCTGATGTATCAGTTCGGGTCGCCTCCCCTATACCAGTAGGGGGCAGGCTGGCTTACTATTTCCAGGCCTGGAAGTCTGTTACTTCAAACAAGTGGGTCCTGGAGGTAGTAAGCCAGGGCCTGGCTCTCAGTTTCAAAAGATTTCCAAAAATGAGAGTCAGGTTTTTCCTCCTGCATCAGCATCAGAGACCATTGCCTTAGAGGCAGAGGTTTCTTCCTTGCTAGCTCTCAAAGCTGTGGAAAAAGTTCCTCCACAACACGGGGCCAAGGACTGTACTCCAGATACTTCCTTACCCCAAAAAGGACAGGGGAGTGGTGACCCATCCTAGACTTAAGATATCTGAACAAACATATCACAAAACCAAAGTTCAAAATGGTGACTCTGGGAGTAATCCTTCCCTGTCTGAGGCCAGGGGATTGGCTAGCATCTGTGGTCCTCAAGGATGCCTATTTCCACATTCCTATCAGGTACTCCCACAGAAAGTACCTCAGGTTCGAGTTGCTCTCAGGCCATTACCAATTCAGAGCCATGCCCTTTGGCCTCACTTCAGTTCCAAGGGTATTTACAAAGTGCCTTGCAGTAGTAGTGGCCTTCCTCAAAAGGCAGGGTATCTCAATCTTCCCTTATCTGGATGACTGGCTCATTGTAGGCCAGCCCTCAGACCAAGTCAAGTCAGCTCTGGAAGTTTCTCAGAATCTGATCAGTTCTCTAGGATTCATTCTCAGTCTTCCCAAGTCAGTTCTCGAACCTGTACAACTCCTCACTTTTGTAGGAGTAGAGTTAGATACAGTCCAGGCAAGGGCCTTCCTCCCAAAGACAAGGGTAACAGCCCTTGCAGATCTGACCTCCTCTTTTCGGCCTCTGGTCTCTCGACCAACCAAGCACTTTCTCCAACTCCTAGGCCACATGGCAGCTTCGACTGCTGTGGTACAAGGGGCCAGGTTTCAGATGAGGGCAATTCAGTTCCACTTAAGGTCGTTTTGGTCTCAGAAGAAAGATTCTCTCACCAAACTGATTCCAGTGACTCGGACTCTGGTCCAGGCTCTCCAGTGGTGACTGGATCAGGACAATCTCAGACAGGGTGTCCTATTTCTCAGTCAAGCCCCCTCAGTGGTTTTAACCACAGATGCCTCTCTCCTGGGTTGGGGAGCCCATCTGGGGACTCTCACTGCACAGGGAATTTGGTCACAGCAAGAGTCTGTCCTTCACATCAATCTCCAGGAACTCAGAGCTGTGTTCCTAGCCCTCCAGGCTTTCTCAGAGTCAGTCAAAGGCAAAGTGGTGCAAGTCAGGACAGACAACACCACCACAATGTGGTACATAAACAAGCAGGGAGGCACTCAGTCTATGGCCTTGTGCACAGAAGCCATAAAACTGTGGTCTCTAGCTTACTCTCTCCAAGCTTCCCTGACAGCAGTTCATCTTCCAGGGAAGGACAATGTGCTGGAAGATGCTTTGAGCAGAATATCCCAGGGCCATCATGAATGGACCCTGAACCCTCATTTCCTGAAAGTCATCTCCACCAGATGGGCACTCCAGAGATAGATCTCTTTGCAGCCCCAGACAATTATCAACTTCATCTGTTTTGTTGCAGACCTCTAGTCCTAGGGACTTCCTCTGGATGCTCTCCTATTAGGTTGGACAGGCAGGTTTCTTTATTTTCCTTCCTTTCCTCTACTATTCAGAGTCCTGACCAAGATCAGGTCCCAACCCTGCACAGTGATTCTAGTGGCCCCAAACTGGGCCAGACAACCCTGGTACCCTCTCTTGTTGTCTCTAGCAGTGTCACTCCCCTGGTCTCTACCCAGGAGACACAATTTGTTAACCTCCTCTCAAGGGAGGTTTTGGTATCCCAGTCTCTAGTCTCTCAGTCTCAAAGCCTGGTTCTTGAAGAGTTAGAATATGCAGGCCTGCATCTTCTCACTGGGTCACGGATATTTTGAAGGTCTCTAGAAAACCTACCAGGAAAACTTCTAAGTCCAAATGGAAAAGGTTCACTATTTGGTGTTCTCAGAGTGGTATACAGCCAGAGGCTGCAGGTATTGCCACAGCCTTGGATTATTTGGTTCATCTTAATAGCCTAGGCCTTAGGCCTGTGACCCTTAAAGTTCATTTGGCAGCTGTGTCTGCTTTTCTTTCTTCAGGGAAGGGATCTTCCCTGGCATCCCATCTTGTTTTCAGTAAGTTCTTCAAAGGCTTGGTCCACATTAACCCTCCTTTTAGAGAGCCTACTCCAGCTTGGGATCTGAATGTCTGCATTGCACATCTTATGCAGCCACCCTTTGAGCCCTTAGCTTCTGCTGAGCTTAAGTACTTGACTTGGAAGACTGTGTTCCTGGTAGCTATTACTTCTGCTAGAAGGATCAGTGAATTACAGGCCTTGTCAGTAGAACCTGACTTCATTTCCTTTCATAGGGACAAGGTGGTCCTCAGGACAAATAGAAAGTTTCTACCTAAAGTGGTATCAGAGTTTCATCTGAACCAATCTATGTCTCTACCTGTGTTTTTCACCGACCATTCTTCCTCAGGGGAGAGAAAATTGCACAGTCTGGATGTGAAAAAGGCACTTAGCTATTACATAAAGCATACTAAGACACATAGGAAGGATTGTCTTCAGCTATTTCTCACTTACGGAGAAGTGGGAAAAGGTAGGCCTGCCACTAAAAGGACTATTGCCAGGTGGACTGTCTCTTGTATCTAATTCTGCTATTCCAAATTGGGCAAAGAACCTCCTTCAGGCCTGAGGGCCCACTCGAATAGAAGTATGGCTACCTCCCTTGCAGCTGCTAGGGATATCCCCTTGGTAGAAATATGTAAAGCAGCCACCTGGAAAACAGTCCATACATTCACCAAGCATTACTCTCTGGACATCAGACTAGGAGTGATGCTTGGTTTGGTACAGCAGTGTTGCAGAGCTTATTCCCAAAGTAAGGTTCTGTGTCCCCTCCTCCTGGGAGGAACTGCTTAGTAGTCTGCAGACAGTCGGAATACAGCAAGACTTCATGTTGTTTGAAGAAAAAATTACTCACCATAGTAATGTTGTTTCTTCTAATGGAGTCTTGCTGTATTCTAATCTCTCTCCCAGCCTTCCCTCTCAGAACCTAGTTTTTGGGATGTGGGTTGGCAGGTACAGTGTTTCACCTCAGGGGTGTACCTTGCATCCCTCCTTTTTACTTAGGGAGGGGTTGTTGTTGTTGTTCTTTTATTTGTTATATATTTAATTCACTATCTACTCTGTTTCTTCTTGGGTTCTCGACTTGAGTCTTATGGACCCAAGCTTTGTGGCCTTTTTGGGCCT
Source organism: Neoceratodus forsteri (assembly GCA_016271365.2). Classification (NCBI taxonomy): domain Eukaryota; kingdom Metazoa; phylum Chordata; order Ceratodontiformes; family Ceratodontidae; genus Neoceratodus; species Neoceratodus forsteri. Next base: position 1,211,012,801 of record CM028129.1, on the reverse strand, counting down.
AAAATTAAAACAGTTTCCATAACTCTAGTTAGTTAGTTTTTGCTCGTAAGAATCTGACAGTTACACTGAGATGTACCAGAGACAGAGGTTTGAAAACCGAGCTCGAGCTCAACATTCTATGCCCTGCATAGAATTAACCCCTTACTCTATGGAGCAGTTCAAGTGCTGAGGCTAATTGCATATAGTCAGAATATAGCAAGACTCCATTAGAAGAAACAACATTACTATGGTGAGTAATTTTTTCATTTTGTATATTGTATGATATGCTATGTATGTTTCTTTTAATTGTAATGATCTATGTGTCGAACAATAAACTATTTACTTAGTTATTTACTGATAGCAGTGGCTATTGACCAGCTGTACACAGACATCCCCCATAGAGTAGCACCCTTGCACCATTGTCTGACAGAACATACACAGTATAAACCAGCACTTTATTGCTTTTCTCTGTGAATGTGCATGCTTGGTGCCATCAGCCAACATCTTTTTATTCCTGGACCAGTACTTCAAAAACAGATCAAGGGTACAGCAATGGGGTCAACTTTTGCACCCAGTTATGTCAACCTGAACCTGGGACTGAGTCAAGCACAGCATGTTCTTCAGTGACATCATAATATTCTAAAACTGGCTGCAATGTAGTATTAATGTTGAGCTGACTCAGTCATCTACATCTCTGGAGTACTTTCAGCTACAAAAGAGCCCAATACCTCATTTGAAAGTAGTTTTCATGGGCCTTCATACTTTGATGGCCACTGTGCATGAATGTGCTGCTTTAAATAACAGACCTAGCAAGTATCCTGTTATAATCTGAATCAATTTCAAATCAATTTCAAATAAAGATATCTATCCTTGAATTAAACTCCCCTGTCACAAAGTTCATTTTGATTCAAGAACTCTTACCCTCAGAGTAAGACTTGCAAATTGTAGATTTTTTGAAAATGAGATATTGAGGACAGTGTTGTAAGCGTTTTCCCCTTTGTTTTCTAACACTGCATCTACAGCCACTCTCCTCCTTGTACTCGTAATGATGGCTGTGGTTTCATCAAACACTGAAGTGTAGGAGGTACACTCCACTTTCGACTTTTTCAGCACGGTCATGCAATATTCCCTAAAAGTAAAAAAAAAAAAAAGTAATAATCAGTTAATGATATGTGATAAAGTGCTGCAGACATTTATCTTCCAGTGAGAGCTAAGAAAGTTATTTGACCAACTCAGAATGTAAAGAATGCAACCTTCATTACAACAAACTGAATTTAACTCATTTAGAAACATAAAAACATAGACAATGTTGGGCCCGAATCTGCAGGACGTCGTGATGGCTCAAGGAGCAACCCTCCCCCCAAAATAGGAGCCATTGAAGCATGCTGAAGCCCTGAATTTGCAGGAGGTCGTGAGGGCTTAAGGAGCAGCCCTCCCCCCAAAATAGAAGCTGTTGAAGTATGCTGAAGCCCTGAATCTGCAGGAGGTCGTGAGGGCTCAAGGAGCAGCCCTCTTCCAAAAATAGGAGCCGTTGAAGCAAGCTGAAGCCCTGAATCTGCTGAAGGTCATAAGGGCTTAAGGAACAGCCCTCCCCCAAAAATAGGAGCCGTTGAAACAAGCAGAAGCCCTGAATCTGCAGAAGGTTGTGAGGGCTTAAGGAGCAGCCCTCCCCCAAAAATAGGAGCCTTTGAAGCATGCTGAAGCCCCAAATCTGCAGGAAGTCGTGAGGGCTTAAGGAGCAGCCCTCCCTCACAAATAGGAGCCATTGAAGCAAGCTGAAGCCCTGAATCTGCAGGAGGTTGTGAGGGCTTAAGGAGCAGCCCTCTTCCAAAAATAGAAGCCATTGAAGCAAGCTGAAGCCCAGAATCTGCCGGAGGTCATGAGGGCTTAAGGAACAGCCCTCCCCCAAAAATAGGAGCCGTTGAAACAAGCAGAAGCCCTGAATCTGCAGGAGGTTGTGAGGGCTTAAGGAGCAGCCCTCCCCCAAAAATAGGAGCCGTTGAAGCATGCTGAAGCCCCGAATCTGCAGGAAGTTGTGAGGGCTTAAGGAGCAGCCCTCCCTCACAAATAGGAGCCGTTGAAGCAAGCTGAAGCCATGAATCTGCAGGAGGTCATGAGGGCTTAAGGAGTAGCCCTCCCCAAAAAATAGGAACTGTTGAAGCAAGCTGAAGCCCCGTGTAACTCCTAGGTGGTGCAATCCCAAGGGCTACTACCCCTGCCTGCTTGGCTAGTAGCAGGTTAAGGGGCCCGAGTTCTGATATGGGTGCGTCCACCTGGAGATCAGGGTTGGTAGTGGTCAAGCTAACCTGGGCACAGCCCTCTGGGACACTGTAACCCCCTCCTTTCCCCTCTAGTGACCTGAACACTGTACAATAATCACTTTCACAATACCCCTTGAATACCACACAAGTACCTACACTGTTTGTACTTACCACCAGGGCTGGTTCCTCTGGCTCGACCCTGGGGACCCCCTGTAAAACAAGGTTATGCACAACAAATAGCAACAGTACAGTACTTTGAAAACAAAGTGGAACCACTGTCAGATTACATGCAGAAAAAGTTAGATCTGATTTATTCAGGGGACTTGAACAAGGGATGGGAAAAATCAGGTTAATTAGCTTAAAGGTTATATCAATCAAGCAGTTATGCATGCGCTTTGAGTCCCCCCACACAGTCACACCTTTGGGTACCCAGGTGGTGAAGAGATGGGCTAGCCAGGACTGTTGCCCGGGGTTGGGGTCGAAGCTGGTTGGGGCCCTGTGATGGAAAACACAACATGCACAGTACACAATATTTGTAATCCGGAGCCAGAGGGCTCAGTTCGTAAAGGAGACGAAACAACAAGACAATCAGATGACACACTCAGATTAAGCTGTTGTTGCAGGGAGCTACCCTGGTTTTTACTTACGATACTCAAGACTGGACACAGGCTGGATGAAAATCGAGACTGCAGGTGGTTGATCTGGAATGCCTGGAGAAGCAGAGCCCACATGAGTCACAGAGGCATCATTCCTGTTCAAGCGTGGAGCAGGGGGCTGATCCCCAGGCAGGTCTCTCGTCAATGGCTTCTCTGTGCAGTGGGTAGTCTGGCTGGGCCAGTCTGGTAAGGCCCAGACTGCGTGGAGACAAATTCAGATGCAGTCTGTTTTGGGCTGGATACAGCTTCCAGCAAGCAGAACACAGTTCACACAGTGGGGGACTAACTCACGACCCACTAGCAGCTCATAGCTACATTTACATGTAAGGGAATTCTACTGTACCAGGCAAAGTACTCCCCGGTCACAATCGCAAAGTCTCTGCACACACCAGGAGCTTAGAGGTAGCTAGAACTCCTGACAGGCTGATCTCATTCAGCAAAATCTTCGGTCTTCTTCAGATTGAGCCTGGCCCACTTCAGTAGCTTACTTTAGTCACACAAACTTGGATTTAGTCCAAAATAATTCTCTTCTCTCCCTCTCAGGAGCAGCACACTGACATGCAGGCCAAAAACTTAGCCTTTTCAGAGTTCTCCCATGTGAATCCACTCAGGATTGCTGCTCAGAATCACTTCAGCTCTTTCTTGTTCTGCTTCCAGCTTAGATCTAACTGAAAACTGCAAGCAGCCCGGGACTTCCCCAAGATTCAAAAGATTTGGTTGGCTGATTTGGCTGTCAATCAAACCAAGAGCTCCCCCTTCAGTTGCAAAAAAGGTGCAAAAAAGCTCCAAACTACAGTTCCTTCAGATTTTGAATTCAGACAGCTCCTGTAGTCCGGCTACATTTTAGGTCCCACCAGTACTGTTTGGTCCAATTTACAGTCCAGGACCAAGATAGTGGAGACAAACAAAACAGTCCTTGCTACAAAGAAAGCAAGTTAGACAAACTACATTATCATTATCACTCTAAATGATTTTCAGTAAATGGTTACATCTTTCAACAGAGCTCCCTCTCAGATTACTTAAGCTGCAATCAGGCAGCTCTTAAAGAGACAGTACACAAAGTCTATACAGGCTCTGGGAATCACATTTAAACTGCTAAAATGCAGGACATCAGCCTGGCAGTGAGCATTTAGGCAAGCTCAAGCAAGACGTTTTAGGACCCTCTATTTGTAGGGGGGGGGTTACACCCGAATCTGCAGGAGGTCATGAGGGCTTAAAGAGCAGCCCTCCCCCAAAAATAGGAGCCGTTGAAGCAAGCTGAAGCCCTGAATCTGCAGGAGGTCGTGAGGGCTTAAGAAGCAGCCCTCCCCAAAAATAGGAGCTGTTGAAGCAAGCTGAAGCCCCGAATCTGCAGGAGGTTGTGAGGGGTTAAGGAGCAGCTCTCCCCAAAAATAGGAGCTGTTTAAGCAAGCTGAAGCCCCGAATCTGCAGGAGGTCGTGAGGGCTTAAGAGCAACCCTCCTCCAAAAATAGGAGCCATTGAAGCAAAGTATGAAACGCTGAATGCCCGGGGCACTTGAAATCGCAACCGAGCTATCTGTGCCACTTTAGAGACTGCTGTTTTGGTGCCTTTTTCCACACTCATTTAATTTTAGTTTAATTTTAATGGTGCAGCAGTGGAGATAGTTTTTGCTTACTTCAGTTTTACTTGCTTTTATTTATTTTATTTTATTTTATTTTATTTTGACAGCAGTTTGGGAAAACCTTTGAGCCATAGGCTCATTTACAAAGATACCTTGTCACAGGAAGACATAACACAGTACAACAGTAAATTATGACAGTAATAAGTACAGAAATACAGCAAGTTGGTACAAGCAAGAGTGATGCAGCAATAACAGGGTTTAGGCAATCAATAAGCAGCTTAGAAGGTAGCTTTGTCATAAATATCGAGTAGGGCCTAGACTAGTGGCATTTACAGCTTCCGGTATTAAATAGGTGATTCCGTAAGGACGTTTTGAAGCATGATATCACCTGATTTGCCTTTAATCTGGAGTGGACTGGGAGTTGCCTTAATTAAATGTGAAACCAGGCTGTGTTTTAAAGTGCTAATAATTGTTACCTTAAATGTACTGAGCACTTGGAAATTGCGCCAGGCTACTAAAGCTGCTCTGTGTTAAAGAACCTAAGGATTTAACTGTTAATATCATGTGCCCCAAGTACTAATTAATTCTTAGTTGCTCTGTATATACAATTCATATCCCAGCAGCAGGCTTAAAGTTTCTTTAAGTAAGGCAGCAAACTCCAAAGCTCAGTAGCCCCTTTATGCTTACATTCCCTGTTTGTTTTCAGCAGTCAGATTATTTTAAATAAATTAAAGAAAGGTGAGCCCTCCAGCAGGGTCCCTCCCCTCCTGTACCTTATTTAATGTCCCTACTCTCCATTCTCCTTCCTCCACAGCTGAAGCCCCGAATTTGCAGGAGGTCATGAGGGCTTAAGGAGCAGCCCTTCCCCAAAAAATAGGAGCCGTTGAATCAAGGTAAGAAACGCTGAATCCCTGGGGCGCTTGAAATCGTGACCGAGCTCTCTGTGCCACTGAGAGACTGCTTGCCCCGCTGATGCTACGCATCAGCTGCCCAACCACCCCACCACCACCCTTGGCAAACTTTGTAATATATAGGGTAGATATAACCTATCAGCCCACTTCTCCACTAGCAGCTTATATTACACCACCACTAGTGGCCACTAATCACAGCCAGCTCACACAGTACAATGGGAGCTATCATGGACTCTCTCCTAATAAGCCTAGTCTTTCTCACCTCCCTGATCTTACCAGCAGCCTTACCTATCTCCAACTGCACTGTTGAGTTGCTACTAAGCAGGTCTACCAGTGGTTACTTTCCTCCCTGCCCCCCGAAATGCACCACTGGGGCCCCCAATTCGCTGCTGGATCTCCCCCAACCCCAGTGCACCAAAATGCCCACACTCAGTTCTGCCCTGAATTACTAAACAACCTATATGCGCACATCCATCACTGCACTGCCACCCTAACAAAGGGTCACACCCCCTAAATCCTGTCCACAACAATCCACCCGGACACCAACCACCCATGTCCCGGACAATCTTAGCCCTGCTTGTACGCACCCTCCCAATACCAGTCGTACCTACAAATGCTACCTCTAAAACTGTCCGTGCCTCACCAAAACTGCTGAGGCTAACACTGCTCCACCATACCCTCCTCCTCCTCCTATTGGGGAATGTGCACCCAAACCTGGGACCACCAATCTCTGGTGTCACTCAGAAGGGCAAACAAGGAAACCTCCTACTGGCATCCCTAAATATCTGCAGCCTTCAAAAAAAGTTCACCTCCCTCCAGGGCTGGATTGCGCTGCACTCCCCTGATGTCCTTGCCTTATGTGAGTCCTGGCTCTCAGATAAAGTTCCAAATGGATCTGTTGCTCTCAGTGACTACACCTTATACCGTGCTGACAGAATAAGCAAGAGGGGAGGTGGATGCGCCATCTACGTCAAATCCTCCCTGCATGCCCTCCTAGTCTCCATTCCACCCCCCGCCCATGAAGCCCAAACCCTCGCTGTCTAGCAAAGCTTTTGCAACTCAGGTAAAACAGTATACATCATGGCTGTCTATATTCCCCCAAGAAATCAAAAGCTGGCCTTTAACTCTGTACTGGCCAGTATTTCCCACCTCTCCCCCAAGAGCGAAATCATTTTACTGGGAGACTTCAACGTAAACTGGATGTCCCCTGCATCTTCCTACTACAAAGACACTGTCCTTGAGTATGACCTCGCCCAAGATGTTCAGTCCCCTACTAGGCTGGACCCAAAAACTGGGACAGCCACATTTATCGACCTTATCCTCACCAATCGCCCCAAAAACCTCTCCCATATCAAAGTGCTCTCTGACTCGATAAGTGACCACTCCCCAGTAATCTGCTTGTGGTCTAATAAAATTCCCCCTACTCCCACTAAGGTCACCATCCAAAGATGCCTTAAGAAAGGCGCCCTCTCCCACCTCAAATCCTACCTGGCGGCCTGCGAGTGGTCTCCTATTCACTCTGCCCAGTCCGTTGATACCGCCCTTACCTACTTTATTGCCACTTTTAACCATGCATGTGACATCTTTGCCCCTTTCTCCAAGCGTGCAGTAAAGCAGCGGGACACCCATTGGAATCCCCCTGCTATACTTATTTATTTATTTATTTATTTATTTTGTTTTTGTTGACCGGGTAAGTGCACTAGACAAATACTGCCTATTTTCAGGCACAACCGGGGGGATACAGATGAATGCCAACTGACCTTGAACCAGATTAAGCTGTTGGTGGTATTTTTAGTGAATGAGGGAAATTTGGCCAGGACACCGGGGAAATTCCCCTACTCTGCTGGCGCTCTGTGGCCAGTAGAGGGCTGTGTTAGCTCTGCTGCATGGCAGAGGCTTTGCAGTGTTGTGCGAAGATGGACGCTAGTATGGAGGCTCCTGCTAGTATGGTTTTGCAAAATGTTTTGGAAGCAGCTGTTCTTGCCTCTGATAATGGGGCTTCTGACCTGGAGATGATGAATGTCATTCTGGAGATGATTGGTGAGCTACCAATTCGGGAGGTATCCTCTGCTTTCTCTTTGAGTTCTGTTTGTCTACTGCCTGCTGTGGGAACTTCTGGGTCGGAAATTGCTGCTGTTACTACAGACGTTTTTCGGCAAGACGCGTTTCCGGATATGGCGTCGGATGGTTCGGTAGCTTCAGAGGTTCGAGCTGCTGCAGCTCAACGTCCTTCTACATCTCAGGTTGTGAGACAACAATTCGGCTTGACATCGAAGGATTCAGATGACTTTAAAGACTGGTCAATGGAGGACTCCTTATCTAAAGCTGGATGGATTCAAAATGTCGTGGGAACTTGGATTCCTGACCTCCTGGACACCCGTTACAATAATCTCTTCTAAGCATGCCAACTCCCTGAGCTCAGGTATTAACAATGTTTCTTCTGCTGACTGTAATACTAATGGTGCGCACCTATTGTTGACGGATTCTGAGGCATTTTCTGGCCCCAGTACGTCCTCGGGGGAGGGGGGTCAAGGGATACTTTGAAACCACATAATAAGATTACTAATGATAAGGGCCCTGAACCTTTTAATCATGTTCCTATGGCTGACTTGTTCAAAAATAAACTTGAACAAGCTCCCAGAAGGAATGCAGTCAGACTAAGGTATATAGGTGGTCTTAATACTCATCCTGATAGATATTATGTAGCTAACACCTTACTTAAGGGTTCTATGTCTTTTGTTCCTTCTGATCTGTTTGCTCTACTACATGTTTCTGGGGAGGATTCTTTCGATGTTAGTTTTCAACTTAATCAAAGCCTAGAAAAGTTTTGGGAAAATATTTTATTTTAAAAAATACACCTTTGTGGCTCCCCTTTATTGCCATCCCTCTGACTAGGCCACAAATCCGGTATGTCACTATCATGTTCAGGAATGAAGGGGTAAATGTAAGTGACATTTACCATTGGTTACAAAACCGCTGTGATATACTTGGTCCCCCTGAGGCTTTATTAGACTTACTGTAGAAGGTATCTGGACTGGGGGCTGGAAATTCAAAGTGAAATTATTTCAGGTAAATTCTGATATTATTCATCTCCCCAACAGTTTTTTTTTAGGTAAAGATAGAGGAGTGTGCTTTTATAGTGGTCAACCCAGGGCCTGTTATAAATGTGGCTCACGAACACATATTAGTAGTTCATGTGACATGATAAAATGTTCACTATGTGGGGGATATGGGCATTTGATGGACCTATGTGAGAATATTTTTCAATGCAACTTATGTGATGACAAAGGGCATGCTTTTCATCAATGCCCCTGGGCTAAAAGAAATAGGGCAGAAGGGTGGGATCATGATGAGTTAGTGATACAGGCTCAAGTCAAACTACAAAACCCTGTCCCCAGTGAATCTGCTCCAGTTCCTGATACTCCACTTCCAGTAGTGTTGGACTCAGTATCCCTTGTTGATGACTCTGGACCTTCTCAAATCCCAGATCAGGATTCTGAAAAGGGTGTTGTTTCTGACAGGCCCAATATGCCCCCCCCCCATTTTTGAAACTGTTAAGGGGCGAAGATTTACTAGCTCTTCACTGGAAATTCCTACTCCCTGTCCTATCCCCACCACTAACATTTTTTCTCCCTTACAAGATGATCTTGGAGACTCTGATTTAGAATCAGATGCTTCACATAGATCAGAAATAGTTACTGAGGATGAAGAAAGTAGATCCACAGAATTATCTAAGGACAAAAAGGGAAATAAAGGAAAAAAAAGGAAGGCCAGTAACAGTCTGAAAGAAGGACCTTGCTGAACATTAGTTTTTTATGGCCACTTTAAAACTATTGTCCTTTAATGTTTGCAGTTTAAAATCATATAAAAAGCAAATATCTATTTTGGCTTTTTTTGCAACTCTTCCAGTGGACATTATTTTTGTTCAGGAAAATCGTATCTCTTCACTTGCTGAGGTGGAACTTATCAAAAAGAGATGGCACTGGGGGCCTTCATTTTGGTCTTTTGGACTGGAGCCTGCAGATGGTGTTGGCATTCTCTTTAAATCCACCCACTTTCATATATTTCGACTTATTGATGTTAGTCCAGGTAAAGCCCTAATTCTGGATGGTTCCCTTGGAGATTTCTCCTTTCGTCTCATTAATATTTATGCCCCACAAACTAAATCAGCTAGGGTTGCATTATTTGGGGAGATTAAGCCATTTCTATTTACTAGAATGCATACTATTTGGGGAGATGATTTTAATTGCACTTTGGATACTTCCTTGTCTGGAGCCACTCAAAAAAAATATACTGTGATTCTAATGCTTTGTCACAAATCCTTTCTGGAACCAGTATGAAGGATGCTTATCGTACACTGCATCCCAGAGATAATGGAGCTACCTATCACAGATTTATTTATGCCACGCGAATTGACATGTTTTTCTTTTCTCAACATTTACATCCCATTCGTTGTAAATCTCAGCCTTCAGAATTTTCTGATCATAATATTCTTTTTTGTACCTTCAGTTTGCATTCTCTTCCCCCCAAGATTTTTTCAATATATAACCGTTGGAGATTTAATATGTCACTTCTTGATAATCCTTCCCTTTTTTCACAAATTGAAGTTTTTTTTGCTAATAGAGATTCTGTTTTTTGTGCTTACGCCTCTTCATTAAGTTGGTGGATAGATACCAAAAGGGAACTAAAGAAGCTTTTACTCTCCTTTGGTAAAACTAAGGCTAATTCTAATTATTTGAGATACCTTCTTTTAGGAAACCAGTTGTATAAGTTACTGTCCTTTCCTCCTGGCAATAGGCATGATTTTACTTCTCAAATTCTGGCATTAAAAGAACAGATGAAATCTTACCAATATGATAGAGCTAAATCCTTAGAATTGGAATTTAAATTTGGAACCAGGAAAACACCAGCTTCAGACCCCTTTGAGGCCTGTAAGCAGCGGCTAGAGAATACCCTTATGACTCAACTTGTTTCTCCCATTGGAATTTTAGTTAACACGGATATAGAAATGTTAGCACTAGTTCAACAATATGTTAGCAATTCTTTTCAGGATAGGTCTGACCAGCCTTTGCCTGATTTTTCTAGATTCACTGCTCTGCTTCCTCAGGTCCCTATTTCTCAAGTGACCCCATTAATCAAGCCTATTTCTTCCCAGGAAGTTGAAAGGGCTGTCTCGCAATTAAGTAAGGGTACTTCGCCAGGGTTGGATGGTATCCCTAATGTTTTTTATCAACTTTTTCTTTCTTACATGCTTTATTTTTTGCCTAAAGTATTTAATTTTTTGTTGTTCTAGTCTGCTTCCCAGTCAGGGTTTAGTACCTCTTTACTTTATTTTTTATATAAATCAGGAGATAAAACTTTATCATCTAATTGGAGGCCTTTGAGCTTATTGAATGGTGATTACAAAATTTTTGCTAAAATCCTCAACAATAGATTATTATTAGTAGCAGATTATCTTATACACCCGGCTCAGACTTGTGCTATTCCTAACAGGCGTATTCAACACAATTTATATCTTTTACGAGACTTATTTGAGCTAAGTCATACAGGTAAAATTTCAGGATATACTATTGCCTTAGACCAGGCTAAAGCCTTTGATAAGGTTCGACATGCTTATTTATTCTCCTTACTTTTGCAGTATGGTATTCCAAAACCTTTTGTAATTTGGATTTCTACCTTATATGAGGGTGCTACTATTGTACCCATGGTTAATGGCCTTTTTGGTACAGATATCCCTATTTCTGCTGGAGTAAGACAGGGATGCCCGTTAAGTCCGCTTCTTTACTCTTTTGTTCTGGACCTAGTGATTAGACAAATTTTATGGGACACTAGTATTATTGGCTTAGCCCCTTCTTCTACTTTACCACTTGAGAAATTCACCGTATATGCGGATGATGTTACTTTACTAATTAAAGATATCCCTTCTTTAACCAATGCACTACAGATTTTTTCTCATTTTGGTGTATTATCAGGAGCCCAGCTTAATATGGAAAAAAAAGTTATATTTTTTTCTTACACCCTACACTCTCAGTTCCTTTTGATATTAGGGGTATTCCGGTTGTTTCTTCTCCCCACAAAATTTTAGGTATTTGGTTCAGGGTGGGGGATTTGGCTTCATATAATTGGGAGAAACAGTTATATATTGGAGAGTTTAAAATTCATCGCTGGAAAGGGTGGAAATTTGGGAAGAAAAAAGGGTTGCAATTATTAAACAATTTTTGTTACCTATTTTTTTATATTTAAACTATGTTTTTCCGCCCCCTCTTCATCTGGAAACAGATGCTCTGGGGTAACAGATTGAACCCTGTACATAGGGACATTACTTATCTACCTATTAATAAGGGAGGGTTGGCCATGATTAATCCCATTGTTTTTTACCACTCCTTATTTTTGTTTGAATCCTTTTCTTATCTCTGGTCTCCTGCCACTATGTCCTGGCAGTTCTGGTCACGGTTTTTATGGTCTAGGTATCTGGATAAATGGTCTTTTTTACCTCCAAAAATTCTATTGACTGACTCTTTACCATCTTATGGTATTGCTACTTTGAAAAATCTACAGCAGTGGAAAATTTCTTTTCCACACTTACTTACTTTCTCCAGAAAACCCTTTTACAACTTCATTGTTTTGATGTTCAAAAAAGTGTTCTTCTATTTCCAGAATGTGTGCCCTCTAAAATGCTTTTTTTCTCTCAGGGAATTAACAGATTTTAGGATTCCCCCACATATTTGGGATATTGTCTGGCTCTCTATGCAAGGAAGGTTAGGGGTCAGAGGTAATTTAAAATATAAACCCATTACAGAAAGGTTCTGCTTATGGCCTACCTGTATAAACTGTGAAGAAACTATGGTTCATTTTTTTGTTACTTGTCCCTTCAGTCAAAACTTTTGGCAGGACGCTGCTATACATTTTAGCTCATATTTCATATCAAATCATAGTTTTGGGAGATTATACAGGGATTTGGCGTTTATATCATAAAAGTACCTCGAATGTTTTTTTTCCTTTGTACAATATTTTTTATGGCAAGCTCGCTGCCAATTTATACTGCCGCAGCAAACAGTATTATTTATAGTACCATGTTTTTGCAGATTGAGAACGGGTTAGCTTCTGTAAAATCTAGAGATGATGTTAAATTCTCAAAAACTAAAGTTGATTCTTTTTGGCAAAATTTCATTTGTGTATGAATTCTGGTAATACTGTTTTTTTCTTTTGTTTAATGTTGTTTTTTATTATTCATCCTGTATCATATTCTTCTCTGATTGTTTTTGTATTTTGTATTCTTTTGTGATGTTATGTTTATTTTCAATAAAACTTCCCCTACTCTTTTTGATAAGTGCCATGGGATCTTTAACATCCACCTGAAATACCACCAATCCAGGCAGATGGAACCTCGGTTTAACGTCTCATCCGAAAGACGGACTTGACCAAATGTGCCAAAGAGATGCCCTCTAGCAAAAGGCCCTTGAGTCACAACTCCCCCAAGACAGATAGAGTTACAGGGAGGCTCAAAATAGCTGCACATGGGCCATCAGGCAAGCCAAAGCAGCTTACTACAAACAAGCCTTCACCTCTTCCTGGGGATTTGGTAGAAATTTCTGGAGCAACATTAAGGAACTATCAGGGAGAAATGTATCCCCTTCCCCATTACAGTTTCTAGTAGATGGGGATATCTCATAAGACCATGAAACTATCTTCAGTGCCCTTAATACTTCTTTCTCTGACCTCAGCCATATCCTCCCCCCTAACTACTATGACCCAATCAGTACCAACCCCATTCACAATTATGCCACCCCCGACCAAACCCCTTTTCAGCTACGTACTGTATCATCTCCTGCAAATTGGCTAAATGCTATCTCAACAAAGCTCTGGTGAACTCATGCTATAGTAGTGACTCACTGGACCTCAAACTCATCCGGCTCACACTGGATGTGACCGTCCACCATCTCACCAAAATCCTTAACCTATCCTTATGCCTCAGCCAATTCCCCACAACTTAGAAAAGAGTAGTTATCACCTCCATCCTGAAGGGTGGTGACCCCATGTCCACTAGCAACTACAGGCCAATATCTATCCTACCCTCCAAAAAGCCCTTGAAAAAATTGTGGCTGACCTGCTCACAGACTACCTGACCAAACACAATCTGCTCTGTCAGGAAAAACATGGTTTCCGGAGGGGTCACAGCACCTCCACCGTACTCGTCGAATTCACACATTGCATATCGAGGCCCTTGAACAAGGCTCAGTGGTAGGGGCTCTATATGTGGACCTGACCAAGCATTTGATACAGTTAGTCATCACTTCTTCTCCACACCCTACCATCCCTAAACATCTCCCCAGGGTCACCTCCTGGCTCAAAGACTACCTATCTGGCTGGACCCAGCAGGTAAGAATTAATTCAACACTATCCTCCAGTAGGCCAGTCCTAGCAGGTGTCCCACAAGGGTCCATTCTTGGTCCACTACTTTTTGCCCTCTTCCCGAACTCCCTCCCCCAATCCTGCAGTGGGAAGCTAATGCTTTATGCAGATGATTCTGTAGTTTTTTGGAAACAGCCTCATCCCAGTGTGCTCCAATCCCCCTTGCAGGGTTTCTTTAGAGAACTTGAAACCTGGTTCTCTGAACACCGCCTTATACTAAACTACAAGAAGAACAAATCTATGATTTTTGCCCATCATCAAAACCCGATCAGTAACATTCCACTAATGGTGACAAACTCCCTGGGCACAGCCCTAGAGCAGGTGCACTGCTTCAAATACCTGGGAGTCATGTTGAACACCTCCCTCACCTACCACATGCACATACAACAAGTCTCCTCCTCTGTTAACTCCAGGCTCGGGATCCTGTATAAACATAGGCACTGCATTCCCCTGCAGACAATGCACCTAGCAGTGTCTGCCTCCATACTATCCTTGGTGGACTACGGCATAGTAATCTATGGGTCTGCTGACCTTACTGCCCTTCGCAGCATCAACCTCGCCATAAATAAAGCCTGCCGTCTGGTATCGAAGTGTGACAGGCTAACCCATACCTGTGAGCTTTACAAATCTACTGGTTGGCTAAACTTCCAAGATAGGCTAAAATATCACACCTGCCTCCTTGCAAAAAAGATACTACACAAACAGGCACCTTTTGGCCTCCACCCCCCTCATCCAAACAGTTACTCACAGGAGAGCACCAAGGCACTCTGCAATAACCCCCTTCAAGTACCTCACTGTAGAACCTCCCTTGGCCAGTGGTCCTTCCGATATCGAGCCAACTCATGGCTAAACAACCTATCATCCAGTATCTCCCTTGCATCCAGTCTGGGCCAATTTAAAGCTGATCTCAAATCCTTTCTCCATAACTCTGCAATCTGTGAATGTTCATAATGTACTAATGTACTTAACTCCCCCCCTCCAGGTTTCCTCCTCCATTGCAATGGAATAGCCCTCAGCATAGGGATTTCTTCTTTCTTCTCCCATGCTAGAGCTCATTCAAACTCATTGTAAATATTTTGTGACTCTAGGCCTAGTATTATGACCCTCCAAAGCTTATACTGTCTTATTAACATATTATTAACGTAGACCTCTTTAAGATCACTGCTGATGTAACTATGCTGTGTTAACTATGCTGTTTATTGTGACGTGTATATTTAAGTGATGCTTGTATATTTTCTTTTTACTGATGTGGAGGCTTTACAAAGGAGTCTATGACTCAAAGGTTGTAATTCTGATTCTTTCAATAAATAAATAAATAAAATAAAAAGACCATCGGTCCACCCAGTCTGCCCTGTTTTACCCTGTGCTACCTTGTGACCTATTGTTTAGCTAGTGTTTTAACACTCAACCCCCCCCTTGCTCCTTGCCTTACTGTTACCCCTTGAGTATCCGCTAAGCCCCTTACTCTGTCCCAGCCCTGCATGAATATATTAATGGTTTATGCACCCACCACCTCAACCAATAGACTGTTTGATGGCTGAAACTCTCTGTTCATAAAGCAAACATTTTTTCACATCTCTCTTGAACCCCACCCCCCACACCAGTTTCCACTTATGGAGTGGTTAAGGACTCAAGAAGCTTGTGCCGTTCATGACCTTGCTACTCATTTGGTGAATCAGTAACCCCACATTTATTAAAAATTCTCATCAGTAATTATAAATAGATGTGTGTGTGTGTATGTGTGTGTGTAACCAGAACTGTACACACACACCTTCGATGTGGGATGCTTTTATAAACCTTTTGTGCTTTGCTCTCAGACTCTATGTAGCATCCTACCCCTTGGGTGTGTATAATATTCTGGTTACACACAAAGCAGTGGAGAAAACTGTCATCCCTTGAGGAGAAGACTGTCCTGTGGGATGTCTGAATCTCCCCCAACCCCCAGTCGGCCCCTGATGTCCTAGACTCATCCGTGTTGCATGCATTATGATCCTCAGCCTGCCAACAAGCTGGTCGCAAAATGGATATTATTAATAAATGTGTTTGAAATGAGCAGAGCCTATGACTTCTTAGCTGGTGTGAGCCAACTGATAGTCAAGCATCAGCTTGCATTACAATAGTTTGAAATTACTCTCTGCATAGCATAGTGTTGCATACTGTGTTTGTATTGGGCAGGTTTACATTTCCATATATTATGTGCTTACAACCCACTCTTGAACAGGAAGTTTATGCAAGTGAGCTTCCCATATTAACTGGGATATGTAGTAGTAAGTAGTAAAAAGCCTTTATATTCCTTCATGATATAACTGTTATGACTAAGGAGTCCTATTCACAAAGTTTTCCTATGTGTTATGTACAGTAAATAAAAAACCAAAAAAAACAGTAGTACACACAGGGTTGAGGTGGAGTGAACATTTATGGAACACTCATCAACCATTACAATATATGAAAGGGCACGTTGTGGCTACTGCTATAAAGTGCAAGTTTAGACCCCAAAATTAGGAACGGATACTGACTGACATTGATTACAGCAGCTCTTGCTCCCTCACCCCCCACCCTCCATGCCTCTCAACCTCTCAGCATTAAAAGTCATAGCACTGGTCCTCAAAAATCATAGCAAAGGGCCAGAATGTGTAGCACTTTCTTATGTTAAACAATAATACTGTATGTCTACAGATAGTAGGCCCCACAGAGTTAGTGATAAGGAATGTTTCTATCAATTTATTTCAATAATTTAATAGTTTGTGTGTCCAGAAATAGCTTTAACATTATGAAGAACATCAGTAAACCTAAGCAAGGGTAAATCTGAGTGTGAAATCATAACACTATGTAAAATTCATAGCAGTTGAGAAGTATGCTGCTTCTCTTTCCTTTTCCTAAGCCCTTGTCTTCTCTTCCTTCTGCTGTCCTGTCTGCCTCATCCCTCTTATCCCATAAAGCCCTTCTTTGTTACTTCACAACTCACTCATGTAATTGCTCTTGACTGCAGTGTGCACCCCTGGCTTTGATCCCTTCCTAGTAATCACCCACCTAGTTGCCTCAGCTTTACCCTGGGTTTTTGCAAATTGTTCTCCTGCTGAATCTGTGAACCTATGTTTCTGTTTCATTGTTCATGGCTGCTGTATGTTTATTTTGTATTTATGCCTGCCTCTGTAACTTTTTATTGTACTGCACTCCCCCTTATCCATAAACGCATCTGGAAACAAACTGTTACCAGCTTAGTATGTCTTTCTTGGGGAACTAAAATGGTGCTGGGGTTGCATCAAAAGCCATATAAGGAGAGACTGAGGGATTTCAACATGCACACTTTGGAAGAGAGGAGAGTGAGAGGGGGCATAATAGAGACCTACAAGTACCTCATTAGGGTGAACAGTGTGCAGGATGGGATTCTTTTTCAAATAAGAAAGATAACCAGGACCAGAAGACATGCAATAAATCACGGGGAAGGAGGAGGGAGTTTAAAAGGGATGTGAGGAAGTACTACTTCACTGAAAGAATGGTGGACTCCTGGAACAGACTGCCAATGGAAATGGTGGAGGCAGAAACAGTTGAGAGCTTCACGCATACATGGGATAGACATAGGAAAATATTAGTAAATAGGAAGGGAGGAGGGAGGATCACCAGAGGTTTGCAGAAAAAGATTAAGCAGGGACCATCTAGGCAGAATGGGTGGGACAAATGGTCCTTTTCTGCCAAAACGTTCTATGATTCTATGATTCTAATGATACCAACATGGCTGCCAGAAACTTGAAAGGTATTGATATCTGTGTGCTCTGTGTCCTGGTTGCCAAAACAGTACCTGTTTGGTCAGGCAACTTCCATCAACCAGGATGCAGTGAATTCCTTGCCCGTTTTTATGTTTGTGCAGACGTGCAGCAGACATTTTGTTACAAGAACAGCACTTGAGAGGTGTGTAATTGTTGGGTCTAATGCAGTTCAGGCTGCGATGGGCTCAACAGCGACAGTCCAATGGTCAGCCAGGCTGATCATGACATTGTTTTCTGCGTGCTGGGTGGAACTTCACATAGTTCAAAAGAGTGAGACACCCCTATCCCCACCTAGCAAGCAGAGATCACCTCCCATACTGTGGATTGAAGCCTGGACGCATGGGCACAAGCCTCCACCTTTTCATGAGCCACAGTTCTGTATGGGAGAATGCTGTCTTTTCTCCATCAGATGAACTAGTTTACCAACATTTTGGACACACCTCCTGTAAAGCATGAAATCTCTGACTTGTGCATGTCAGACTCAGGAAGGTTAAGGTTAAACTAACTATCCAAGCACCCCTCATATGAGTCAACGTTTTATTAATGAACATATTCTCAACAGAGAGTGCCTCTTCTGAAAGTCAGTACAACCAGCTCAAGTGCCCATCAGAGAAATTCAACAAGGACTCGGCCCTTGTTTATAACCACACAACAGCATATCCAAATTACAGCCCAGCCACATAGGTAGCAATTCGCACCGACGTATCTGGCCCTGCTAAAACCTACTGCAGGGTTTTCTGGTCACATTCTGGGGCCAGGAACTAGCGAGGACACAGTGCAGACCCATACAGCTCCACTTTCAGTCTAGCACCGATGACAACTCAAAACTCACATTGCAAATTAGATATCAAATCTCAGCATGCTCCTTAGGAAACAGAAGCAACGTGCAGCCACTTCTAGAGGAGGGCTACATTAAATTTCTGTGCCATTCTCATGCTCTGTGGTCAATTCTCTGGGAGATGGTTAGAACTGCTGGATATAAAAGGAAGTATGGGGAGAGGGATGCATTAACATTGGCCTGGAGGTGCATCACTTTCATGGGGATCTGCTATGTGAACCACGGGTGACATGATGTTGCTTCCTTCGAATGTGACCATGCTTGTGCTGGGTACGTAGACAAGTGCAGGGTGTTCCAGAGGGGAGAGGAAGGGGTGCCACTAGCGCCAATTCCCCTCAGTATAGCTTTCTGTAAAGAAAGTTGTGTTTCACAGTTATACGGAATGTGTGATCATGTTACGATGACCACAATTTGTGTTTATATGATGAAGGTGCAAACTTTAAGCAAAAAGTCTTCCAAAATTGATGGATGGGCTGTGCCACAGTTGTTTGTGATCTGCAGGCCTACAAGTGTACAACATCCACAATGCTCGACAGGCTGCCTTGCTATATTTTATATAAAAGATATGTCCTTTGTTATTCAAGATTAATGTTCTTGAAAGTTTTAACCTGCTTACATTTGTTGCTTTAATTTTCTATAATTGTATCACTCAGGTGTGGTACTTGAAACCTGTGCATAAAAGAATATGTAGCCATATTGGTCTTTAACTAGAGAAGGGTTCCTATGCTGAAACTAAAATTTGGGCACTGAAACTTTGTCCAGTAAAATGTATCACACCAACTAGCTCGTGTTCATTTACATTGTGCATTACTGCGAGAGGAGTGGCTTAAAAGCAGCTATATAAACATGTTTGCTAAATCATTAGTCAACATTTAGCCCAGACAAAAACATCAACATGGCCATTATCTTTGCATTTAGTTTAATTTCTGAAGTGAGTTACATGCTTTTGAAATTTCTACAAGTTCTTGCCATCTTGTCACACCCACTGTGACAAAACTTAGCACCCTGGAATGCTGCTATGACTTTATCATCAGAAGCGTGAATTGTTTATCATCAGAAACAATTACCTCTACTCTGTTTTCACAAGGAAAGGCAGTGAAAGTGGCACCAGGCAGCTGTCAGGAGCATTACTGAAATAAGGCAGCCAGTATTTACCAGAGAAATGGTCCAGAAGGGGTTTGAAACCCTAAATGTAAATAAAGCCCCAGAGCTGAATGGAATGCACCCAAGGATGAGGGGACAAGGAGCAACCAGGAAACTGCAGACCTGTCAGCCTTAACTCTGTAGTGGGTAAACTGATGGAGTCAATGATCAAAGAGGACCTTGGGGGCTACCTAGAGAGTGGCAGTCTACAAGACAGTAAACGGCAGGGGTTTGTGACAGGGAGGTCTTGTCTGGCCAACCTGATAGTTTTCTTTGACTGAGTAACTGACCAGCACCTGCAGAATTCCATACTGACTCCCGTATCTTTACTTAATTTTATACTATGTGCTACCTATGCCCAACAACTACACAGCAAATACATGCAAGCAAACATTCAGCATTGACAAATGCTTGTTATGTGATACACAGTGTATATACAGCATTCAGAATAAATATACAGTAGTGATATTTCCAAAAGAAGGTGGATTCTTCTTAAACAAGAAAGATGGCTAACCCATCTGGTGCCTGGTGCTTCAGCTGGGCCTCCCCTCTCCTTCCACACCATGGCACAGTCCTCTTTTTCTCTCTAGACCAGACTGGAAGTACTGGGCATAGAGGTTAAGCTGCAGTGCCTAGTGCAAGTTGCACCACCGTGGTGCTCTTATGTCAGATCAGAGCAGGGTACCCCTAATTAAGCAATAATAACAGAGAAGCCAGTCATTTCTGAGGGATTAATGACCAGTTAGGGGGATAGGTGGCCCGAAGTGCCAAGTCAGGGAAATGACGGGATTCAAGATTGTTATTGCTATTGTAAGTCTAATTGCAATAACAGCTTTCATTTTTGCCATTTATTTTTTATTTACTTTAGGTTTTGAGTGGCGTGGGATGAGTCATGTGTGTCACACAGCATCAGTTGGCAGCTGGATCAGTCATTTCTAAGATGCTTATGACTGATCCTGCAGCCCATCAGGAACCTCTCTAGGCCCATGAATATTTAATTAGATTTATAATCAAGGTTAAATGACACTCCTCTGAAGGGGCTGGGGGACAATGGGAAGGAGCACTGCATTTGAATTACTAGCCCATGTTCGTAGCCCCTGAGAGGCACAGGAGGCTGGTGGCACAGTGGAGTACGGGAATTCAGTTGCTGTGCTAGGTGCCACCAAGGACAACACTTACCTGAGCTCAAAATAAAATCAGAATCCTTTCAGATTATGCTATACAGTATTTATTTGACATATGTAATGTTGTCTTATATTGTTCAAGTTCATTCAGCAGGAAAAACTCCATTGCGCTAGCTCATTTACAAGGAGGTCCTGAGAGGGACACTGAAGGTACATGCAGCATTAGGTATACATTGGTACAATGGTACAACAATAAACGGGATGAACAACACAGCGCAAAGATGGATAAGAACTGTAAATAATCAAAAGAGGCATAGATGGTGCATATGATACAGTGGTTGAGGGGCAACAGGGCAAAAGGTACAATAAGGACAAAAAACATTGCAACATTTTTACGATACATACAATCCCATTAAATTCAGGTACAAGCGCGAAGATCAAAGTGCATGATATTTATAAAATAAATCGCCTACTTAAGGGTAGTGGAAGCATTTTAGCAATAGGAGGTCTCACAGGGATGGAGCTTGGGACAAACGGTTAGGAATGAGTCAGGCAGGAAATAGAGGGGTAACAAGGGTGAAGTACAGAAGGAGTGGGAAGGATGGAAAGCATGGGTGAGAGCACAGAAGGAGTGAGGAGGGTGAGGACCATTACCCCAAAAGATGGTTTACTACAACAGACATAATCAGAGAAGTGGGGAACTAGTAGGAAAGACAGTTTACTACAACAGACATAATCAGAGTAGAGGGGAACTAGTAGGAAAGACAGTTTACTACAACAGACATAATCAGAGTAGTGGGGAACTAGTAGGAAAGACAGTTTACTACAACAGACATAATCACAGTAGAGGGGAACTAGTAGGAAAGACAGTTTACTACAACAGACATAATCAGAGTAGTGGGGAACTAGTAGGAAAGACAGTTTACTACAACAGACATAATCAGAGTAGTGGGGAACTAGTAGGAAAGACAGTTTACTACAACAGACATAATCAGAGTAGAGGGGAACTAGTAGGAAAGATAGTTTACTACAACAGACATAATCAGAGTAGAGGGGAACTAGTAGAAAAGACAGTTTACTACAACAGACATAATCAGAGTAGTGGGGAACTAGTAGGAAAGGCAGTTTACTACAACAGACATAATCAGAGTAGTGGGGAACTAGTAGGAAAGACAGTTTACTACAACAGACATAATCAGAGTAGTGGGGAACTAGTAGGAAAGACAGTTTACTACAACAGACATAATCAGAGTAGTGGGGAACTAGTAGGAAAGACAGTTTACTACAACAGACATAATTAGAGTAGAGAGGAACTAGTAGAAAGGAAGGCTGGGTCAATGGGGAGTCATCAAAGGGGTTGACATGTGCAGGAGTCATGTAACTTGCTGGTGACCACATTTTTGAATGTATTTAGAGGTACCAGATTTTGTAGTTTGGGGGTAGATTGTGCTTTGTTCCAAGCAATAGGGAGAGCATGGCTGATGGCCATTTTACCGAAGCAGGAGAGAGATTTAGGGACATCCAACTTGACATAGGAGCTACTCCATAGTAGATAGAGGCAAACAGAGCAATGGAAAAGGCCTGATATGCTGTATATGATGGAAGTTTTAGCAGAAGGGCTTGTAAAGCCATATGAGTGAGTGGAAAAGCCATATATGGGATGGGAAAGCCCAGCCCAAGGAAGTGTACTAGTCGCAATGATGAGTGCGAGGGTGGGCATCTGTGAAGAAATGTGTTGCCCTATAGTAGAGTGTGTTGAGTGAGTGCAGCAGAGTATCTGAACATCGGCCATATATCAGCTCCATATAGTACAGTAGAGGGATGAACATGGTCTGTACCAGTCTCAGCCTGGCTTCAACCGGGAAAGGGGACTTGTTCCTGAAGAAGAAACCGAGTCTTTGCTTCAGCTTTTTTGCAAGTGATTCGATGTGGGTAGAGAAAGACAGGTGGTGGTCCAGCAGACACCCCAAGTACTTAAATTTGTTGACAACCTCGAGGTTGTCACCGAGGAGGGTTTCGATGGGAGGCAATGAGCTGAGATTTTTGGGGAAAGAGGTAAGATAGAGTGGAAGTATATGACCTTAGTTTTTTTTTTAGTGTTGAGAAGGAGTTTGGATTGTAACAGATTATGCTGAAGGTATTGTCTGTGGCATACTTCATTACTGAGACCTGTAACAATTCCGATGAGAGAGAGAGAGATTTGTTTTATACCTTCAGAGTATTTATTTGAAGGTTATGGGTTGCAGTCTTGTGAATAGGTTCATACAAACTGATGATGCTGAGGAGTGATACTAAGAGTGTGCTGTACTGTGTGTGTGTGTGTCTTGGGTGGCTGTTGTCAGATAAATATCTCTTCACATGTTTAAAAGGTTCCCTGACCAGAAGTACCTCCTAATAGAAACACAGAAACAGAATCTGATGGCAGATAAGGACCGCTTGGCCCACATGTTTAAAAAAATACTGTCCACCCCCTTAGGCCTCAACGTTTCTCTAGCTTAAAAAAAACAAACACATTTACTGATTTGTCACATACTGTAGAGAGTGTTGATGTAGCTGTTAGTTTGATTCTGATTTCATTTTTTTAAGTGAAAAACAGGGTGCCCACCATACTGGTGCTACCACACCAAAATGTGCTTGTTTACAGTGACTGATCAACTCCCACTACATTTTTCCTGGACTTGGGAACACACTCAACATGGTCTAACCACTAAAAATGCAATGGGAGGAGAGGAGTGAGTGACTGCACTGTTTGAGGGTGTTTCTACTGTTCAAGTAGTATGCAGTAAGGGTAGATCAAGGATTTGAAACAAACAAAGTTGCATAGAATTACATCACTAGCACGCATTTCAGTTCTACCAAGAAAGGAAGCAGATAAAGCAACCAGCAACATCCATGAATTTTAGAGAATGGCGAGCAATCAGAAAATGTGGACTTTCAACTAGAACTGTAAAACGAATCTAA
The DNA here is from genome assembly GCA_016271365.2 of Neoceratodus forsteri. Lineage (NCBI taxonomy): Eukaryota > Metazoa > Chordata > Ceratodontiformes > Ceratodontidae > Neoceratodus > Neoceratodus forsteri. Next base: position 1,210,989,167 of record CM028129.1, on the reverse strand, counting down.
AGAAAAACTTATAAGAAAATATTGTTTAAGTCTATAGGATCTATTTTATAATTGCAGTCAGGCATATGGCATGTGTTGAGTTGGGTAATGCCACTTCCTGCCCTGAGGGGGTATACTACCCTGGCTTTGGTAGTCACTGGAGTATTTTCTAATATAACAAACCGTGAGTAAGACTACTTATAAGTTGGATCATGCCACATTGTTTTTGTATGTCCTGTCTAATAGTACACTGTGACTGATACATATATAAACTTAACATCCTGTTGTCATTTCCCCAGCCACAGGAATTACCTTGTTGCTGGTGGTTCAGCTCAACTGTTAATTTCTGTCTTGAAGTTAGTGGGACTTCAAACTCCAAACACATTTGTATGAAGACTGTATTCCCTAGACTGATCACTTTTGCTGCCATTATGCGTGTATATAATCTCTATTGAACAAATGTTTAACAGCCACAACTGATAATATTCTGTATTAAGCATATCCATATAGCATAAACTTATTGTTTACATTACTTTCTTGATTGAAAAACTGCCCCTTTTTATACAATAGTAAGTGTTCTTTCAATCTTCATCTCCCCTGCTCCAGGTTTTACAATATACCAACACTCATGAAGAGCATAGGGATTTGTTAATAAAAGCTGAAAGTAAATTATAGGCTGCAGTCCTATTGCCTGTGCTGAGAAAGTCTACTAAGAGAGACTTGGATTTCTGTTAAAGCAGCAGTGCATGACAGCAGTGGTGAACTTTTTGACCTATACTTTTATTTTAGATTTCCACATATCTCCTGACTTTAATGATGCCCTCTTTTCTACATTTCAAGTCTACTTTGCCACTTTTTTCTTACAACTGAAATATAAATGGCGCACTCCTTTTCATATGGCTCGGACCAGGTTCTCATCAGTAGTCTGTTGTTTTCGAACACCCGTTGTTTAAGATCACTTTTCTTTGACTATAATGAACTAGCATGCAGCAGACAGTGCTCCCTGACCTGAAGGGACAACAGGTGTACAAAAACAGCTGGAGAATACTGATGAAAACCTGGTATGAGCCATATTATAAGGAGCACTTTTATTATTTCAGACATTGGAAAAAAGTGCTTAAACAGACTAAACACTGGGAAAGAAAGGTATACAAGTCAGGAGATAAGGGACAATTTAAAATAGAATACAAAGGTTTTGGTCAAAATTTTCACTGCTATCATCTATGGCTGTTTTAATTGGTAAATTACAAGGGCACAGTAGTGCCCTTATAGTTAGGGTTGAGTAAGTAATCTGTTTAATTTTAAACCTGCACTTTAATAATGTTGCAACCAGTCAATGGATTTGCACAAAATGTGGCATGTGCTGCCCCGAGAGGTAGATCTCTGGATATGGCAGATTTCATTCCAGTTGGATGTGCATATTCTGAGATCTGGACAGTGGAAAAATCTTAAAGTAGGGAAATGTGGCATTAGGCTTTCAAGCCTAACACCCCACCTCCACTCTGCACACACCAACAGGCATCAGGGGTGTGCCTTGGGGTCATCAGCACTAACGCTCACCCCATTCTCCTATACTGTACCCATTTCAGCTTATTTACTTACAGAATGGGGTTAGTGTTAAAGCTGACAACCCCAAACCAAACCCCCGACACCTGTTGGTGTGTGCACGGTGGGGATGGGGTGTTAGGGTTGGAAACCCTAATGCCACATTTCCCTACTTCTGTGGCTTTAACGCTAGCTAGAGCATTAATGATGTTTTTTGCAATTTATATGTATCCTGTTGCTTAGTACTACAGAAACAAGAAAAACAAGTCTTTGTCAGTGCCAAATGTTTGCTTGCTGGCATTGGCATTGGTAGTGTAGGAGTTAGAGAGCTGCATAATAGGAATGGCAGTGAAGTATTGAACTGAAGCCAAACCCACCACCACCCAGCAGAGACTGACAGGCATTGGGATGTGCGTTTGGGTAGTCAGGCATGACAGCCATGTCATTTCACCACACCCTACCCTGCAGACACTGACAAGTGTCATGGTGTGCCTTGGGGTCTTTGGCCCTTATTCTCACCCTATTCCATCAGGAAATATGGTGAGATGGGTCCTGTATAGAGAATTGGGTGAACTTTGGGTCTGAAGAGTCTAAGGCACACCTTGATGCCCCTCACTGGCTGCAGGGTGTGGAATGGCATGAGCATTACAGGCGAGAATCCCAAGTCACATCCCTGATGCCTGTCAATCTCTTCAGGCTGGGACATTACGGTTCAAAACCCTAATGCCTCAGGCGTTCACTGGCATTTTCACTCCAAATTTTCAACATTGGTTTTTTGTGACCCCAACCTTATGAACAGTGGCAATATCAGTTTGTTAGCTGAAAGCTGATTTTGCACAGCGACTACGCCATTTGGCACCACAGGTGCAAAAACACATTTCGAACAGGATGTGAAAAATGACAACTGCACTGTTCATGGAGAGGTACAAAAAATGGCAATGTTGAAATTCTGCAGTGAAAATATTAAAAAAAACTGGTGAAGTCACGAGCGTGCATAGAAAATGCGCAATGCACACCCATAATGCAATTAGTTTGGGGATTTTTTTACAGCAGATTGTCAACACAGGGATTTTGGAACCTACGCTCATGAACAGTGTCACTGTGATTTTCTTAATCTGTCCCAAACAGTGATTTCCCACAATGACCATGCCTTTTTACGCTGGAAGTGCGAAAACAATTTCAGTCATAGTGTGAAAAATGACAGCTGTACTGTTCATAAGGAAGTGTTGAAAAATGCCAGTGGTGAAAATCTGGACTGAAAATATTAGAAATCTATGAAGTTGCGAGGGTGCATGGAAACTGCGCAATGGTCTCTTGTAACACAGTAATTTTATGGACTTTTTTCACCAATTTTTTAACATAGCCATTTTAACACCTCTGCTCATGAACAGTGTCATTGTGCTTTTCTTAATCTGTCCCGAACATTGATTTTGCACACTGATCGCTCCATTGTGTGCTATATGCGTGGAAACACATTTTGGACAAGATTTGAGAAATGACAACTGTACTGCTCATAAGGAAGTGTGGTAAAATGGCAATGTTGAAAATCTGGAGTGAACATATTGAAAATTCATGAACTTACGAGCGTGCTTAGGAACAGCACAACGCATGCTCGTAAAACAGTCATTTTTGTGAATTTTTTCACCAAATTTTTAACATAGCCATTTTAACACCTCTACTCATAAACAGTGTCACTGTGACTTTCTTAATCTGTCCCAAAAATTGATTTTGCACACTGACCGCGCCATTGTGTGCTATATGCGTGGAAACACATTTTAGACAAGATTTGAGAAATGACAACTGTACTGCTCATAAGGAAGTGTGGTAAAATGGCAATGTTGAAATCTGGAGTGTGAACATATTGAAAATTCATGAACTTACTGGCGTGCTTAGAACAGCACAAGCATGCTCATTAAAACAGTCATTTTTGTGAATTTTCGCAAATTTTAACATAGCCATTTTAACACCTCTACTCATAAACAGTGTCACTGTGACTTTCTTAATCTGTCCCAAAAATTGATTTTGCACACTGACCGCGCCATTGTGTGCTATATGCGTGGAAACACATTTTGGACAAGATTTGAGAAATGACAACTGTACTGCTCATAAGGAAGTGTGGTAAAATGGCAATGTTGAAAATCTAGAGTGAACATATTGAAAATTCGTGAACTTACGAGCATGCATAGGAACAGCACAACGCATGCTCGTAAAACAGTAATTTTGGGGAATTTTTTCACCAAATTTTCAATATAGGGTTTTTGGGGGCATACCTCATGAACTGTGACACTGTCATTTTGTAAATCAATCCCAAATGGTGGTTCTGCACAGTGACCACAAAATCACCTTTTGGAGCCGTTTAATACCATGACAGTGAGAAAATTCATGAGATGGGGTCCCAAAAACCCCATGTTGAAAGTTTGGTGAAAGAATTCCCCAAAATGCCCGAAATATACACTAAAGTTGAAAATACCCTATTTATTCCATTAAACAGCTTACCGTCATTTCCTCAGTTTGCGGTCGTCTTTGAAGAGTGCAGACGTGTTCGCGGTCCACCAAAGATTGTTGCGCCAAGCTCCAGAGGTAAGTATAGGGTGAGATGAGGTGTGAGGAGGCACAGTGTGCAGAGGGTGGCCGCGGGTGGGGGGAATGGGGTCAGGACTGTCAACGAGAGAAGATTTTTTCTTTCAGGTTTTAGTTTTCTTATGAAGATGACAAGGGACTTGTGCCATGCTGAGGTGGGCTCCAAGCATGGCAGCTGAACTTGTGCCATGCTGGGTGGGCTCTCAGCATGGCAGCTGGAAGACTGTTTGGGGGGGGCGCGGAGCCAACGGGGGATTGGGCACCCCCGTTGGCCTTAGGAACTGTTGCCACACTGGGGTGGGCTCCCAGCGTGGCACCCGATTGTCTCTTAGGGGGGAACAGTGGAGCCAATGGGGGATTGGGCACCCCCATTGGCCATATAGACTGCTGCCATGCTGGGGTGGGCTCTCAGCGTGGCATCTGACACTCTGTTGGGGGGGCACAGCACAGCCGATGGGGGATTGGGCACCCCCATCGGCTACACAGTGTGTATGTGGGGGAGGATGAATGAGCATGCAATATACATGCATATGTGTGTGTGTGAGGTGCGCATGAGCACGTGATATCTTATCGCTGCTCACTGAAGCATAGTTCTCCCTTTCAGCTGTACGGCACTGCATTTTCCAATTATGGCACTATGTTTCTTGCACATGCGTGCAAGCAAATGTAAAAATGGTTCATCATATATTCTTTGTAGTTTAATTTGGATGGGGCCTATATCTTGTGGGTGCTAATTAGTTGGGACAGTCTCAATATCCCTGTGATACTGAACTTATGGATGTTGGCTGGACCATCAGAGCAGCTCCTTATTTGAGGGTTGGGCTCCGCTGAGGGTTCCTTCTGAGTGTAGGCCCCCATCTGTGCCAAGGCCAATGCTGAAAAGTATGCAAGGAATTCAACATAACGCAAACATTGACTAGCTTGCAGCTGGGTAGGAGTCTACCCAGCGCAGCTGGGGTGGGAGTTGCTTTGATCTCCACAGTATTGGATACATATATGAGTTTCTCCATGGGGTTCTCCCTGCCTACTAGTAGGTGAGGTGCCATATCTCATTTAATCTGGTCCTGTAGAGACGTACACAGTTTTTGGGATGAGAGCTGGCTAGCATGCCAATTGGTATTAAACAGGAATTTTAAAAGTAGTACCAACTTTGGTAACACTTTAAGTGTCATTAGCTTCACAGTAACTACAGTATAACTACACTATAACTGCATTGTGACTACTGTGCATTTACACGTAACTACTATGTAGTTTAGTTTAACTATTATGTGTAGTTACATGATATACATGATGAAATAGTTACACATGCAACTACTTTCTCCCTTTCGGCATAAATCAATTAATTCTGACAAGAGTAACTACACATTTAATAGCTGTTGTAATGTGTAACAGAAAATCTGTTGTGTAACTACCACTGTATCTCTTCTGGCATTATGTAATTTGTTCTTACAAGGGCAACTACATATGTAATAGTTATTGTGAATTCTAACAGAAAATCTATTGTGAAACTGCTATGTTACTAATTTTGGTATTATTACATTTGTTCTTAAGTTTGTTCTTACAAGTGTAACTACATATGAATGGAGGTCTTGTGCACTGTTTCAACACTCTATCTGACATTTTATTAAAAGGTAATCACACAGAAAAGTGTAATCAGAATGGTAACTAAATATGATTACAGTGTAACTTCAGTCTGCTACACTTAAATGCACTGACTGGCAACTCTTTATCTGTATTCCAGTTTTTCATGAACTTACAGGTTAATAAACATGCAGTCTAATATTGTGTACACAAATATATGTAATTTGCATAATTACTAATTGGCATTGTAACAATATTGTGGCTAAGAAATAATGGTATTTTCACATTTAACGCCTAGGTAACATGTATTTACATAAGAACATATGAAAGCACCAGCAGAAACAGGCCTCACGGTCTATCAAGTCTGCTCAATTGTGCAGCTAGCCCCTCAACCTGCAGCTGCCCCACCCCTCACCTCCTCATAATTACCCCCCTCACTCTGTCCCATCCCCTCTTAAAACTGTCTACCGTACTACAGGCTACTACATCCTCTGGCAGCTTATTCCACTTGTCAGCGTGGCTCAGTTGGTAGCACATCCGCCTCTGGACCAGAAGGTTGTGGGTTCTCGTCCCACACCAGGATTGGACTTGCACCTAAAAATCGCTGGCATCCAAGTGCGGTTTTGGGGGGTGCTGTACTGCTGGGGTGTGCCGTCCTTTGGATGAGACGTTCAACTGAGATCCCTTCTACCCATCCTGGTGCTGTCCTGGTGGGTGTCCAGGTGGAAGTAAAAGAACCCAGGGCACTCTTCGCAAAGAGCAGGGAACATTCCCGGTGTCCTGGCCAACATTCCCCTTCCCATAAACCGGTTCATGCAATTATTCAGGCTGTGTGTGGGTGATGATGTGCGATATGGCCGCCACCACACATTCAGTCACTTCACTACTAGTCTAGCATTGCTTGTAAAGGACTTTGGGATACAGTGTATGAAAAGCACTATATAAATGCTGATTCTTCTTCTTCTTCATCTGCCACCCTCTCACTGAAATAATGTCTCCTGATATCCTTCCTGAATCTTCCATCCTCCAGTCTCATCTGGTGCCCCCTTGTGACCCTCTCCCTTCTAATCTGGAAAATCCCTTCTGTACTAGTCTTGTTAATCCCCCTTAAGTATTTAAAGATTTTGATCATGTCCCCCCAACCCTTCTCTCCTCCAGGGAATACATGTTCAGCTCACCGAGCCTCTCCTCATAGGAGTATCCCTCTAAACCCTGGATCATCTTTGTTGCCTTCTGCTGTCCAGCCTCCAACAGCCTGATGTCCTTCCTCAGAAATGGGCACCAGTACTGTCTGCAGTATTCCAGGTGCAGCGTGACCATCAACCTGTATGGGGCAGGATCACCCCCCTATTCCTAGAGGAGATTCCCCTCACTATGCACCCCAGCAGCCTGTAGGCTTTTACTGCTGCCTTCCTGCACCGAGCTGAACTGTTCATACTCCCTGTTATAAGTACCCCAAATCCTTTTCCTCCTCAGTGCATTCCAGCTGTACTTCCCCAGCTGATAGCTCCTCCCCTGGTTGTTAGCCCTGAAGTGCAAGACCTTGCACTTTTTGGTGTTAAACCCCAACTGCCATGCAACTGACCACTCCTGTAGTTTGGTCAGGTCCTCCTGCAGCCCCCTCCACCCTTCAATGTCATCTACCACAGCTCCCATCTTTGTGTCGTCTGTGAAGAGACTGATCTTACTCTGGACCCCATGGGAGATACCAGTTATGAATATCCTGAACAACACTGAAACATAGAAACATAGAAACATAGACTTTGACGGCAGATAAGGACCGCTAGGCCCATCTAGTCTGCCCATTTCCCTACCTACAGGATAGGCCGCAGATCCTAGTTAACCAACAGCCTATATCTTCCTGCCCCCCACAAGAATTGCCTTATGTCTGTCCCATGCATTCTTGAATTCTCCCACAGTTTTAGACCCCACAACTTCCTCAGGAAGGCTGTTCCATGCATCCACTACCCTCTCTGTGAAATAATACTTCTCACATTGCCCTGAACCGCCCCTCCTTCTATCTTTAAATTGTGTCCCTTGTTCTTGCAAGTCTCTTTTCTGAAAGATGCTATCCTCTTGGATTTTGTTGATTCTTTTGAGGTACTTGAAGTTTCTATCATGTCCCCTCTCCCTTCTTTCCTCAAGGGTATACATATTAAGCTCCTTTAGTCTCTCCTCATACGGCTTCTCTTGCAGACCCTGCACCATTTTAGTTGCCCTCCTCTGGACTGCCTCTATCCTGTCTATGTCCTTGCAGAGATGGGGTCTCCAGAACTGGACACAGTATTCCAGATGGGGTCTCACCAACTGTCTGTACAGAGGGATAACAACTTCCTGTTTTCTGCTACTGATGCCTCTCCCTATACATCCCAGTATACCCCCAGCCCTCCCTACTGCCTTCTCACATTGCTTGCTAACCTTAAGGTCATCTGATATGATTACCCCCAGGTCCCTTTCCTGTTTTGTTGTTGTTACTACCTCCCCACCCATTGTGTATTCTTCCCTGGGTTCTTGTTTCCAGGTGCATTATTTTGCACTTTTTGCATTGAATCCTAGCTGCCATCGTGCCTGACCATTTCTCCAACCTTGCGAAGTCCCTTTTCATCCTTTCCACACGCCTTGTGTATCAACCCTGTTGCAGATCTTTGTGTCATCTGCAAAAGGCATACTTTTCCTTCAGTCCTCTGCAATGTCACTGATGAAGACATTAAAAGGACTGGACCCAATACTGAACCCTGCGGTACCCCACTAGTAACCGCCCTTTCTTCAGAGTGGACTTCATTTACAATTACCTTCTGTGTCCTGTTGTCCAGCCAATGTTTTACCAGGCTGCACCCTGGGACCCACTCCCAGGCTGGTTAATTTGACTAATAATCTTTTGTGTGGGACTGTGTCAAATGCCTTGCTAAAGTCTAGGTAGACCATGTCCATAGCCCTCCCTGGTCTACTACTTTGGTCACCCAGTCAAAGAAATCTATTAGATCTGCCTGACATGACCTTCCTGTGAACCCATGCTGCCTTGGATCCTGTGCTCCACTGACCTCAGGTACTCAACTATTCTTTCCTTCAGAAGTGACTCCATCACTTTCCTACCACAGAGGTCAGACTGACAGCTCTGTAGTTTCCTGCCTCTGTCTTGGTCCCACTTTTGTGAAGGGGAATCACATCCGCCTTCCTCCAGTCCTCGTGGTACCACACCATCCTCCCATGATTTATTAAAAAGAGTAGCCAGTGGTTTCACTAGTTCCTTCCTTAATTCTTTTAGAATTCTGGGGTGAATTCCATCAGGACCCATTGCTTTGTCCACCTTCACTTTTAGGAGTTCTTGCAGAACCCTTTCTTCTGTGAAAGGACTGGGATCAACCCACTGGTCCCAACACTGATCCCTGCAGCACTCCGCTCATCACATACCTCGGTGATGAGAGTTATCCACCCACCACCACCCTTTGCTGCCTTCCCTTCAACCAGTTGGAAATCCAAATTACCATCTTAGTTCCCAACCCTATATATTCCAGCTCCCCCCCAGCCTCCCATACAGCATGGAATCAAAGGCCTTGCTGAAATCCAAATACAGGACATCCACTGCATGGCCTTTGTCCAGTTCCCTTGTCACCCAATTGTAATGCTCAATCAGGTTTGTCTGGCAGGATCTTCCTGAGACAAACCCATGCTGATGACTGTTCTGGAGACCATTAATCTCCAAAAATGTCACCAGCCTCTTTTTTAGGATTGTCTCCATGAGTTTCCCCACAATTGATGTCAGTCTTACTGGTCTGTAGTTCCCTGGTTCATCCTTAGGTCCACTTTTGTGAATGGGTACCACATTGATCATCCTCCAGTCCTGTGGTACCCACCCAGTGTCCAAGGAGGTATTGAACAGGTCAGCCAGTGGTCCTTCCTGGATCTCTGCTACTTGCTTAAGTACTCTAGGGTGAATGCCGTCTGGACCCAGTGCCTTATTCCCCCCCCCAGTGCCCTTAATCCTTTTAGCACCCTATCCTCTGTAATTCCTATATCAGTCACCCCCACCCACTCCTCCTCTCCCCGTTGGTGTCTGCCCCCTTTCTCCTTCATGAACACAGAGCAGCAGTAATCATTCAGTGACTCTTCCTGGTCTTCCCCCTTCTCCACCCAGCCCCTGTCGTTCCTAATCCTCACAATCTGATCCTTTTTTTTCCGTCTTTCGCTAATATATCTGAAGATGTCCTTTTCTCAAATCTTAATGCCCTGTACCAGTCTCCACTCCCTGGAAGCACGGCCACTCTGACTAGTCTGGTAACCTCCCTGGACTTCTTCATATACACCTCCCTGTTATACCCCCCTCCCTTTTTCTTGCACCTCTGAAATGCTTTTTTTTTGGCCCTCACCCCTTCCATGACCTCCTGCATCAGCCAGCATTTGCTCTTCCCTTCTTACTCCTTGTTCTTGTACATGTCCCAGTGGCCTCCACCAGCCCTTTCTTAATAATATCCAATTTTTGGCTAGCACCCATGTGTGGCTGAATCTCTGCCAGTTGCCTACCCCAAATTTTTCCCATCCTTTTAAAGTGCGCCCCCCCTTAAAGTCAGTCACACTGGTACCTGTACCCACTGCTTCCCAGCCCATGTTGAGCATGAACCATACCGTGTGGTGGTCACTCCCAGCCAGAGGGTCCTCCACCTCCAGGTCCCTTACAGCCTCCCCATTTGATAAGACCAGGTCCAGAGTCCTATCCAGTCTAGTTGGCTCGCTGACCAACTACACCAGGAATCTGTCCTGAAATGCCTCTAATAGGACCTGCTCCTTTGAACTCTTGGTGGCTGGGGTGTTCCACTCCACCTCCGGTAAGTTGATGTCCCCCACCACCACAGTGTCCCCTTTCTTACAGACCCTCCTGATTTGCTCAGCTAACTCCCTATCCAGATCACCCCCTTGGGCTGGCAGCATGTACACTGCCCACATCCTCAATGTCCTACTTTTTGAGTCATAAAGCTGCATCCATAAGGCCTCTGTTCTGCCTTTCTCCCCCTCCTCCCTTATGCACCTTATCCCCTCTCATACATATATTGCCACACACACCCCTTTTCCCTTAGCTATATCCTTCCTGAATATTCTATACCCTGGGATCATCAAATCCAATTTCTGGTACTGGGTGGCCCACATTTCCATGATGGATGCAATGTCCACCCTATCTATTGCCGGAGACCCTGTCATTCTGCTGATTTGTTACCAAGGCTTCTCGCATTCAGTGAGACCACCCTCCAACCATTTCTTGCCCCTCCCCCAATAATCACTCCCCTTCTAATCCCTCCCTGTGCCCCTGCTCCAAGTTCCTCCCTACTAGCCTGGGGAGTAAGCTTGTTTGGCTCCCCACTCTGGGATCCCTGCCTACAATCTGTCCACTCACCCCCCACCTAGTTTAAATCCATCTTCATAGCTCTGTATTCCACTACCCTCTGCTTTAATACCCCCTTCCCCTCCCTGCTCAAATGCAGCCTATCCCCTGCATCAAGTTCATTGTTGTCCCAGCCCCACACCTACCTGTATCCCTTGGATCGACACCATTCCCTTAGCCATGTGTTGAACTCCTCAGTCCTTACTTTCCTTGCCATACTAGCGCAGGATACTAGAAACACCTCTGAGAAAGCCACTGATTTCCCTAGCTCCCCACACAGCCTGCCCAAATCCTCGAACCTCTCCCTCACTACTTCCACCATCTCCCCCACCAGGTCATTCATACCCACATGCACTATGATATGCAGTTTCTTCCTATCCCTTCTAGCACACTTTAGAATTGACTGTTCTGCATTGCCTGCAGTTAAGCCAGGTATGGACTCCACCCAGATGTAACTATGCTTCCCCCTTGCTGCCCCATCTAATCCCTTTAAATACAGAGTACCTCAGCACTAGTACCCCTCCCTCTCCAATCCACGTCTCTCCCACCACCCTTTTACCTTGGTGTCTACTGCAAGAGTCCACCCCAGCAGAAACCCTGTTCTTCCCTCCTATGGCCCTCTCCTCCACCCTGGACCTATCCCTGCTCCCCCTTACTGTTCCCTCACACTCCTCCCAATCCTTCCCTTCCCCCTAGTCTCCCCCTCAGCTAAGTCCCTCTTGTTCTCCACACTAGCATTGCTCCTCGCATATTTACCCCTGCTCCTTTTTTCCATTCTTCCAGCTGTGTCCCTTCCCCATTTACCTCAATGACAATCCTCTTGATGACTACTGACCCTTGTGCCATCCTCCTGCTCCCCCTTACCTACCCTCTCCTGAAGATCCCTCACCCCCCCCTCCAATGTTGCCAGAACCGCATACCTATTTCCTGCCCTCTCTGCTGTGCTGGGTGTGGGCTCCTTCCTCCTGCCCTTACCCCCACCTCCCATGCTAGGCCACCTATTTGTATTGCTTCTGCCCCCCTTCCCTTCCACCCCAAACCATTGTTTTCCCCACATGGTGTCCTCCTGGTGACTTCCTCCCTAGCTCCCTTCCCCCCTCCCCCCAACCTCCCCAACTCTCTACCAAGCCACAGCACTTCTTCCTCGAGTCTGTTTGGAAGGGAGCATTCTTTGACCTGGTACTTTCAAATGGGGATGGAGAGAGGATCTCAGATTTAGAAGTGGGTTGCCATGTGGGAACAAGCAACCACTAAACAGTGTGGTTCACAATAAATACAGCTGTAGAGTCAAGCCATGCAAAAGCAAGGGTGTTGGACTTTAGGAGGGCTGACTTTGGCAAAATGGGAGAGTGCCTCAGAAAAGTACTAGCAAACAGGCAAGAAGGAGAGGTGGAGGAACAATGGGGAAAAATTAAAACTGCCATCACAGAGGCAACAAGTCTTTGTGTGAAGCAAATCAACAAAACAAAATGAAGGAAAAAGCCACTATGGTTCTCAAAAGAGGTGGCAGGGAAGGTTAAGGAGAAAAGGATAGCATTCAGGAAATAAAAGGAAACACAGAAGGAGCAGGACAGAGAACTATGTCAGTTAAAGCAGAAGGAGGCTGGGAAGGCAGTCAGAATAGCAAAGGCCCAAACTGAGGAAAAGATGGCCAGCTCTGTTAAGAAGGGGGATAAAACCTTTTGTAGGTACATTAGGGAGTGAAGAAAAACCAAGGGTGGGATACTGAGGCTTAATAAAAGGGAGGGAATGTGGGCAGAGGGTGACAGTGTAAAAGAAGGGATACTGAATGAATACTTCTGCTCAGTATCCACAAAAGAAGAGAGAGAGGCACCTAAACCAAACAATAGAAACACTCTGGATAGGGAGGTTGATACCAGTCCATTCACAGAAAAAGGGTTCTGAAAGAACTCTTAAAACTGAAGGTGGACAAAGCAAGGGGCCTGACAGGATTCACTCCAGAATTCTACAAGAACTAAGGGTAGAACTAGTGACAACACTGACTACCCTCTTTAACAAATCATGGGAAGATGGGGTGGTACCTGAGGAAAGAAGGAGGATGGATGTGATTCCACTTCACAAAAGTGGGAGCAAGGCAGAGGCAGGAAACTACAGACCTGTTAGTTCGACCTCAGTGATAGGGAAATGACAGAATCTCTTCTGAAGGAAAGAATTGCTGAGTACCTAGAGACCAGGGCACAGGACCCAAGACAGCATGGATTCACAGCAGAAGGTCATGTCAGATGAATATAATAGATTTCTTTGACCTGGTGACCAAAGTAGTAGACCAGGGAGGGGCTGTGGACATGGCCTACCTAGACTTTAGCAAGGTATTTGACACAGCCCCACACAAAGAAGAAGAATCAGCATTTATATACTGCTTTTCACACACAATGTATCCCAAAGCACTTTATAAGCAATGCTAGACTGGTAGTGAAGTGACTGAATGTGTAGTGGCGGCTATATTGAACATCAACATCTACACACAGCCTAAACAATTGCATGAACTGTTTTTTTTATGGGAAGGGAATGCCCTCTTTGTGGAGAATGCCTTGGGTTCTTTTACTTCCACTTGGACATCCACCAGAACAGCACCAGGATGGGTAGAAGGATGGGTGGAAGGGACCTCTGCTGAACGTCTCATCCAAAGGACGGCACACCCCAACAGTACAGCACCCCCCTAATACTGCACTCGCCAGTTACCAATTTGCAGGAAAAACAACACTTGCTAAGTTAGACATACTGTACCATAGAATTACCAGATTTTCTATTTAGTGTAAATCAACTGTACATCATGTATTTTATGTGAAACCTTAAGTTGGCAACCACTGCGTAATAGACAGGAGATCAAATGGTTATTAATGGTCTGCCAAATAGTGGTCTGGAGCATCCCTAGGCACAAAAAAGGGGTCAATTAGGGAGTAGTCAGTTCCTATATAGGCCACCTACAAGCTACTTAGGGAATAGGACCGCACAACCACTCACCAAGGTGATTAACTAAAGATTTTATTCAGGTGTACCACAAAAAAGAAGAAACACCCCTGAACACCAGTGTTTCAGGTGTCCACATACCCATTCCTCAGGGTGGAAGGTGTTTCTTTATATAAATTAAACAATATCCAGAATTGACAACAATCACAGATAAAGCATACTGAAATAGGTATGCTTTAGCATTCAACACTTACTGTGGAGTACTTTAAGGGGTCTAATATTTTGATATGCTTTATCTGTTATTGTTGTTAATTCTAGATATTGTTTAATTTATATATAGAAGTGCCTTCCACCCTGAGGAAGAGGTATGTAGACACCCTGAAACTTTGGTGGGTTCAGGAGTGTTTTTTCTTTTTTGTGGTACCCATGAATAAAATCTTTGGTTAATCATCTTGGTGAGTGGTCACTTTGTTCCTATTCCCTAAGCAGTTATTAATGGCCTGTGACATTTTAGTCTCGGAGCCTCCCTGTCCATTAAAATCACATTGTTCTTTAATGCTTAGAACATCGGCGAGATATCCCACATGGTCAAAGTAGGAACATTTGTTGGCTCTTCCAAAAATCCATGCTAAATTTCATTTAAATACACTGCACATCAGTGTAGCAATTTCCTAGAACAGACTTTCATCTACTTGTTGAACATCAGCAATGTTGACTATATTTAAACAAGCATTTGTCAATACCGAATGTTTGCTTGCTGGTATTAGCATCAGAAATGCAGGAGATAGACAGATGCAGAAGAGGAATGGCAGTGAAGCACTGAACTTCACATAAACCCCACCTCCATCCTGTAGAGATGGACAGGATTTGGGGGAAGGTTTGGGACGTCACCCATGACGGTCAAGCTATGTCACCTCACCCTGTTCTGCAGACACTGACACGTGTTAAGCTGTGCCTTAGGGTGTTTGGCTTTACAGTCACCCCATTCCATAAGGACATACATTGAAATGGGTGCAGCATAGGAGAATGGGGTGAAATCTTGGGACAAAGAGTCCAAGGTACACCTCGATGCCTGTCAGTGGCTCAGGGGTGGGGGTTGGATGGCATGAGCAGTACAGTTGGCAATCCAAAGGCACACCTCGATGCCTTTCTGTCTGTACAGGGTAGGACGTTATGGTTAGAAACCATAGTGTCTCAGGCATTTGTTGGTATTCACAGTGCAAATTTTGAACATGGTCTTTTTGTGATCCTACCTCATGAAAGCATTCGGGACCTCTTGTCATGAACAGTGGCAGTGTGGTTTTGTCAATGTATCCTGAAAAGTGACTTCTGACAGTGACAGTGCTATTCTGCATCACATGTACGAAAACATATATCGGGCAGGATGTGAAGAATGACAGCTGTACCATCCATAGGCAGGTATGAAGAGGTGGCAATGTTGAAAATGTGTAGTGGGACTATTAAAAATGCTTGCACAACCGAGCATACGTAGAAACCACACAACACATGTGTGTAACACAGTCATTTTATAGAGTTTCATCACCAGATTTTCAACATAGGCATTTAACGACCTGTGGTCATGAACAGTGTCACTGTGATTTTGTTACTGTGTCCTGAACACTGATTTCCCACAGCAAGCACGGTATTCTATGCCGGAACTGCAAAAACACATTTAAACCAGGATGTGAAAAATAACAGCTGAACTGTTCATAAGGAGGTGTGGGAAAATTGGAACATTTGGAGTGAAAATATTACAAAAGTGCAAAGTTATAAGCATGCCTGGAAACTGAGCAACACACCCTCGCAACACAGTCCTTTTATGGACTTTCATCACCAGATATTCAACATAGGCATTTTAGGACCTCTGCTAATGACAGTGTCACTGTGATTTTTGTAAACAGTGATGTCCCACAGCGACCACGCTATTGTGTGCCGGAAGTGCAAAAATACTTTTCAGCCAGGATGTGCAAAATGACAACTGTACTGTTCATAAAGAGGTGCAGAAAAATGGCAATGTTGAAAATATGGCATGAAAATATTGCAAATGTATGAAGTTATGAGCGTGTGTGGAAACTGCGCAATGCACGCTTGTAACACAGTTGGTTTATGGACTTTTGTCACCAAATTTTCAACACAGCCATTTTAGGACCTCTGCTAATGAACAGTGCCAGTGTGATTTTCCTAATGTGTCTCGAACATGGATTTCCCACAATGACTGTGCTTGTCTGCACCAGAAGTGCAAAAACACATTTGGGCCAGGATGTGAAAAATGACAGCTGTACTGTTCATAAGGAGGTGCGGGCAAATGACAGTGTTGGCAATCTGGAGTGAAAATATTGCAAATGTGCGAAGGTACAAGTGTGTATAGAAACTGCGCAACTCACACTCATAACAGTCATTTTATGAACTTTGTTTCACCAAATTTTCAACATAGACATTTTAGGACCTCTGCTAATGAACAGTGTCACTGTGATTTTCTTAATCTGTCCCAAACATTGATTTTGCACACCGACTGAGCCATTGTGCACTACATGCGTGGAAACACATTTTGGATGAGATGTGAAAAATGACAGCTGTACTGCTCATAAGTAGGTGTGATAAAATGGCAATGTTGAAAATCTGGAGTGCAAATGTTACAAATTTAGTAACTTACGAAAAGTGCCAGTAGGAACTGAGTAGAAACGCACGCTCGTAAAACAGTCATTTTTAGGAATTTTATTTACCAAATTTTCAACATAGCCATTGTAAGACCTCTCTACTCATGAACAGCATTACTGTGATTTTCTTAATCTGTCCCAAACATTGGTTTCGCACACCAACTGCAATGTTGAAAATTTGGAGTGGAAATGTTACAAATTCGTGAACTTACGAGCGTTCGTAGGAACTGCGCAACGCACGCTCATAAAACAGTCATTTTTAGGAATGTTTTCACCAAATTTGCAACATAGGCTTTTTGAGAGCCCACCTTACTAGCACTATCATTCCGTTAATCAGTCCCAAAAGGTGATTTCACGCAGTGACCGTGAAATCATCCTTCGGGCCTGAGTAACGCCATGACAGTGACAGAATTCATGAGGAGGGGTCCCAAAAACCCCATGTTGAAAATTTTGTGCCAAAATTCCAAAAAATGCCTGAGATATGCAGCAAAGTTGAAAAACCCTATTTATTACATTATACAGCTTACCGCATTTCTCAGTTCGCGGTTGGCTTTGAAGAGTGCAGACACGCTTCCGGTCCACCAAAGATCATTGCGCCAGACTCGGAGGTAAGTATGGGGTGAGGGGTGTGGGAGGCAGAGTGCAGTGGGTGGGTGCGGGTTATGGAGGGGGTCTGTCAGACCTCAAGGGACCGTTTTTCCTTTACAGGGGAAAAAAAATTAAAATAGACAACGCGGGAGGGTTTTCAATTTTACAGGGGCATTTGGCATGCTGGGGTGGGCTCCCAGTGTGCCAAGGGACTCTTTTTGGGGAGCAGCTGCAACCTGACGGGATTGGGCACCTCATCAGCACACCAGAAAATGGGGGGGACCATCATGCCGACGGGGATTGGGCACCCCATCGTAAGCAACAAACTGAAGCATCATGCCGACAGGGAGTGGTTCCCATTGGCAGACAGTGACAGCGGATGGGGGTGACATTCTTGCCAATGGGGAGGGCTCCCCTTCAGCTAAATAAAACATTGCGACACTGAAGCCGGGGGGATTGGGCCCTCCGGGCAACAAAGACCATTTGCAGGGGCACATGCTGCCGAGGGGATTGGGCACCCCTGGCATGAGGTTGTTTATCACTGTTTGTGAATGTGGCAGCAAACTGCCCACCATATTCACAAACAGTATTAGGCTAGCTAACGTTCCTCCCTGCAATGACGGGTCGCTCCCTCATTATAGCACAATGACTGATGCTGCAATAATGAGGCGGCCCCTGATTGCTGCAGCAAAAATGTTAGAACTTGGTGCACTTTTTGGAGACCAGTGTCATTGGCACACTGTGCCTCCATTGGCCCACCAGTGCTAAGCCCCCAAATGCAGTGACTCCCTTGGCTGTAACACTGCCGCGCCTCCACAACCTGCTTCCTTCCTAAGCTGTTACATAATGTTTCTTGCGCACGTGCACAAGCAAACATAAAAACGAGTTACTCGTGCAATTTCTCATACTGGTCAATGTGTGGAAAAAGTGCTTTATATGTATGATTTTGTGTTTTAATGGCTGCAGTATATCTCTGATTTGTAATTACGTACTTTTGTATTTAGTCGACGCAGGCCTTTACTTGTAAACAGAACAATTTGCTCTAATGTAAATGTTATTGTATAAAAGTAAACTTTTAATCATCATCATCATCATCAAATAGAGCATGACATTCTACCCTCTTTATCCCTTTCAGACACTGAATCGGTTCTATCACATCCCCATTTTCCCTTCTGTCTTCCCTTGAGTGCACGTTTATATTGGCTAAACAGGCTGGAAGATTGTAAATGCACAGCAGTGCCCCCCCCTCTGCAGAAGCTGCCAGCTACTGATGAAGTAAGAGGGTGTTGAAAACCAAGAACTAAATAAAGTGATTTATTATCTGACTCTCTATTCTGAGTGGATCCTGGCTTGTGACTCAAGAGCATGTTTCTTGGGAGCCCTTCAGCTCTTACCTCCCAGTGTACCAATTCCAGTGGTTCCATGTGATGAGCGAATGCAAAATAGCGATCGCCATACCAGCAAGTGCACATCAGTGAAAATTACAAACAGTGACATGCACTACACCGAAACAAAAACAGCACCCATCAGCACCATACTTGTAATGTGCAACAATAACCTTTTCTTTTTTATGCAGGGGCTATGCCCCCTGCAGCCCCATTATTAAGATTATCAACTCTGGGGGAGGGGGACTGATGCTGGGGTCCAGGGGCATCTTCAGGAGGGAGCAATTTGGATCGGGACACACAGGATAAAAAATTCTAAGTCCCAACCACAACCAGCATAAAACAATTTAGCGCACACAGCTAGCTCCTAACCTGTGGCCCCTCACACCACAGGCATGCACCTCTACCACTACACCAAATGGCCAGCTGGGAACTGCTCACCCACACTTCCCCACATATGTTGTTCCCATATACCTCCCTGTCATAGTCGCCGTATCTCTGTTTCGTGATTCTTGTCAATTACAGTCGCTGTTCCCCTCCTTGCTATCCTGTCCTACTCGCTCTTATGTCAGGCGGTCAAATTGAGTTGCTCATATTGAGTCACTCAGTTTGACTCACCCATATCATGGGATACCAATTCCACCAGATCCAGAATTAATATGCTGTAAATGTTCAGTGTATTCATGAGGAGAAATATTGAAAAAAACTTGTGGTACGCAATGACTTGAGTAAGAATGTGCTGTTTATCTTTACGAGTGAGGGAACATAACCATAACTGTTCTGAAGGCTTAAGGCCCTGCCCCCTCACAAATGATGATACAAGGCATTTTTCTGAATTAGGCCAGTGCATACCTGGTTTATACCAGACATTTTCACATGCAGACCTTTCAAAATACTTTTTGGTGGAGCACTGCAGTATCTTGACTGTTCTTTGGTTAGAATGCTGCACAGCAGCACTGTGATGTCATCTAGCATGGTTTCAGCTACTCTCTCACTAGTTGAAGTACAACATTATGACATATGTAACCTATTCCTGATCCACATGAGATGTACTGGATGTGTAACTAAGATTTAAATGAGGAGTACACCTCAAGGTGTGCTCCTCAACTGAACTACTGTCTGAGAAATGTACATGAAGTTCAATAGCAGTGCACTTAAAGTAATATAGGTGTAGCTGATGTGTGTCTAAAATTGCTAATTGGGTACATCTCAGGGAGGTGTTCACTTCATTGTGAGGTGTAGTCAGGAGGTGTAGTTGATGTGCATCTAAAAAATGCTAATTAGGTACACCTCAATGAGATGTACACTTCGACTGAGGTGTAGTCAGGAGGTGTAGTTGATGTGCATCTGTGCATCTAAAAAAATGCTAATTAGGCACACCTCAGTGAAGTGTACATCTCCACCAAAAGTGCAGTCAAGAGATGTAGCTGAGCTGCACACATCAGTATGGCCAGCCTAGCTGGATAAAATAAACTCTAAATACTAGATATAGGGGAAAGATCTTGTCTAAATAAAAAGTAAATACCATTTGCTTAATTAATTTTAATCTTTTAAAAGTATTATCACAGGGGAAGTTCCTTACCTCTTTGCCACCCCATCCTCATTACAGGAATAAACAATACACATAGTAATTCCTACATTAAATACATGGATCAGTATCTGCAAGAACAGCATTCAAAAGGTATTTATTTTTATGTTTGCTTGCACGCATGTGCAAGAAACATAGTGCCAACATATACATTTTCGTAGGTGTGCCTCCCCCACTTCCATGCCCTGCTCCCTTTTGCAGGTGCGGCTGCACCATGCCAGTGAATGTCTGAGCTGTCTATGACAGCCGTTCAGAAGCAGTGGCGTACAGTTGTAAGGAAAACACCGTTGCAGGCAATTTGCATACTGTCGTTGGCAGTATGCAAATTGCCTACATCGGCACTGCATCTGTACTGTCATAGACAGTTCTTTCTCCCCCATGAACACATACATGCACACTGGGAGCCCACTCCAGTGTGCTCATATGCTCCTCCCCCATACCGTATGGCCGACGGGGGTGCCCAATCTCTGCTGGCTCCACTGCCCCAAAACAGTTCCAGGTGCCATGCTGGGAGCCCACCCCAGTGGCAAATGTCTGTCTGCTGCCCCCAAAGACACTATCCGCACAGCTGGGAGCCCACCCCAGCATGGCAAAAGTCCCTCATCATATTGTTAAAAAAAAACTATAAACAAAATGGTCTCTTGTTGACTAGCTTGCCCCTCCCCCAACCCTCGCCCACCCTCTGCGCACCTGCCTCCCCACACCCCCACCTCACCCCATACTTACCTTCGGAGCCCAGAGCGATGATCTTTGGTGGACCCGGAACACGTCTGCACTCTTCAAAGCCGACTGCAAACTGAAGAAATGCCGGTAAGCTGTATAATGGCATAAATGTTTTTTTTTTCAACTTTGGTGCATATCTCAGCCATTTTTGGGAATGTTTTCACCAAATTTTCAATATGAGGTTTTTGGGGCCCTGCCTCATGAACCCAGTCACTATCATTTTGTTATTCGGTCCTGAAAGGTGATTTCGCTGTCACTGCGCAGAACCACCCTTCATGACCGAGTAACGAAATGACAAGTGTCACAGTTCATGAGGTAGGCCCCCCAAAACCCTATGTTGAAAATTTGGTGAAAAAAATTCCCAAAAATGACTGTTTTTCGAGCGTGTGTTGCGCAGTTCCTACGCACGCTTGTAACTTCTCGTATTTTTACTATTTTCACTCCAGATTTTCAACATTGCCATTTTACCACACCTCTTTATGAGCAGTCCAGCTGTCATTTTTCACATCTCTCCCAAAATGTGTTTCCGTGCATGTAGTGCACAATGGCGACTCAGCGTGCGAAATCAATGTTTGGGACAGATTAAGAAAAATCTCAGTGACACTGTTCATGAGCAGAGCTCTTAAAATGGCTATGTTGAAAGTTTGGTGACAAAAGTCCTTAAAATGACTGTGTTACGAGTGTGCATTGCGCAGTTTCCACGCACCCTCGTAAATTCACAAACTTGTAATATTTTCAGTCCAGATTTTCAACACTGGCATTTTTCCACACCTACTTATGAACAGTACAGCTGTCATTTTTCACACCCTGTCTGAAATGTGTTTTCACACTTCCGACACAGAAATGTATGGTCGCTGTGGGAAATCAGTGTTCCGGACAGATTAGGAAAATCATAGTGAAACTGTTCATGAATGGAGGTCCCAAAATGCCTGTGTTGACAATCTGCTGCAAAAAAAAAAACAAACCAATTACATTATGGGTGTGCATTGTGCAGTTTCTACGCACGCTCATGACTTCACCAGTTTTTTTATATTTTCACTCCAGATTTTCAACATTGCCATTTTTTACACCTCCCCATGAACAGTACAGCTGTCATTTTTCACATCCTGTTTGAAATCTGTTTTTTCACAAGTGGTGCCAAATGGCATAGTTGCTGTGCAAAATCAGCTTTCCACTAACGAACTGATATTGCCACTGTTCATGAGGTGGAGGTCACAAAAAAGCCATGTTTAAAATTTGGAGTGAAAATACCAATGAACACCTGGGATGTTAGGGTTTCCAACCATAACGCCCCACCCTGTAGAGACTGACAGGCAACAGGGGTGTGACTTGGGATTTTCACCTGTATTACTGCTGCCATTCCACCTCCCCCACACCCTGCAGCCAGTGACAGGCATTGAGGTGTGCCTTGGACTCTTTGGCACAAAAGTTCACCCCATTCTCCTATACTGCACCCATCTCACGGTATTTCTTATGGAATGGGGTGATCATAAGGCCCAAAGACTCCAAGGCACACTGTGACACTTGTCAGTGTCTGCAGGGTAGTGTGTGGTGAAATGGCATGGCCGTTATGCCTGATTACCCAAAGGCACACCCCAAAGCCTGTCAGTCTCTGCAGGGTAGTGGTGGGGTTGGATTCAGTGTTCAACACTTCACTGCCATTCCTATTATGCATCTCTCTAACTCCTACACTACCAATGCCAATGCCAGCAAGCAAACATTCGGCATTGACAAATGCTTGTTATACATCTGTCTCTGGAAATAGTGAACCTTACGAAAAGTATGGAAAAGTACTATGGAGTTACAGGCTTTTATCCCCACCTCCATTAAATAAACCAAAGAGATACACACATAAAAAAGAGCACATCCTGGAAAGATCTTACCACTTTCTGCAGCATGAACAAAGTGCATTGTAGCTACAAACTAAATTATTATGAAAAAGAAATTGTCTTACTCTGAGGAAAGATTCAAGCACTGCCCAGCTAAACAGAGCACTCTGAAATCCAACTGCCACTTGAGATCAAACTGTCACTAACCAGGAAGTACTGCAAGTGAGTTCAGAAATCAAAATAGCCAATGGTGACAATATGAGACCAAAATGATCCAACACAAGGCAGAAGTCAAACTGCGGTTGAGGTGTACACAGCTAAAAGTTACATTTATGAAGTTCTGATAAGGTGTATACAGCTAAAAGTTAGGGTTGTGAGGTGCAGATGAGGTGTATACTGCCAAATGTTACATTTGTGAGGTGCAGTTGAAGTGCACACTTCTAAATGTTAAGTTTTGAAGGTGTAGTTTAGGTGCATTCTGCTAAATGTCAAGTTTCTAAATTGCAGATGAGGGTCCCCATATTCAAAGGAGATATGCAGCGCAACCCCTTCAGTGCATGGCAGCATGATATTCAGAAGGGCAGGAGGATGTACTAGCCACAAGGGAATGGACCAGGGTGCAGCAGTAATGTATGCTGCATGAGTGGAGAGGGCATTCCCATGAATATGCCATGCAGCGGCATATTCAGATGGAATGCACCCCTCACTGTCTAGAGATATGCAGCAGAAAGATCCACATGAAAAGCAGGCCTAAATCAGTCAGCCGCCCATAGGAGGGCCATGATAGTGCAGGCTTGTTCATAGCAGCTTGCCCTGCCCAGCAGTCAAGTGGCAACCCCCCTCCCATCCCTGAACCCCATCCGTATACAATATGAAATCCTGAACATCCCTGGTAGTCTAGTGGACCGCCTCCCATCCCCGATCATAAAATATAATAGTATCCCCATATTCCCCTGGTAGGCTAGTGGTCCCCTTCCCATCCCTGACTGTAAAATAAAATACATTCCCCATATTTCCCTGGTAGGCTAGTGGTCCCCCTTCCAGCCCTGATCATAACAGAAACATTATTCTCCATATTTCTCTGGTAGTCCAGTGGACTCCCCACCCACTGAGGCACCCACACCTCACCCCGCTGCCTCCATACCAGTATGGCCAATGAAGTTGGCAGGCAGCAAAACCCACCCACACACCTTTATGGCTGCCACTGACTGAGCTGTCACAGAATGACAGCTTACAGTATGCACTACAATACTAATGGTCGACGTTGTCAACCAATTGGGCTTGCAGTGTGCTGTAATCTTTCATTCTAGTACACACCGTGCTCCACTGCTGACAACTTCTGCATTCTGGCAGTTTGTATTTATCTCTCAATGCCACAATTTATAACATATTAGCAGAAACCACTTGCAGCCTCATGATAGTGCAGCCCCGCCCAGCCGTTTCAAGAGCATATGTTGCATCAGTGCAGTTAGTGTTTCTGTCTTTATTACATCCCTAGGGCCATGGGGCAGATTCAAAACACCTGGCAGCCCATGGCCCCTAGGGCAATAAAAGACCCAGGAGCATGACACGTAGTGCAGCATATGCTCTAGACAGAGCATGAACAAGAACACACTATCCATGAAATTACTTAGAGGCAAGGACACCCTGCTGAGTATGTGTTGGCACATAGAACAGTAGTGTTTGTTAAAAGTTGTTAAAGAAACCTTTCCCCATTGCAGACAGACCCTCCTACTGGCAAGCATACTCATTAGGCCTATGAAACAGTGTGATGCAGCAGAATAAAATGTAAGCTAAGTGAAAGCTGTTTGCCTTGCCATAATACTAATACACTTAAAACATTTAACCTGTGAAACTATGATTCAATGTATTTTCAGAATAGACTGCTCTGTGACTGTGGAATGAACTGTTTTACAAAAAAACGGGGATACACATGCAGATTTAAGCAAAGATACTAAAGAAAAAAGTGAGTAACAGGAAGTTAAACAAATTGGGGAAACTGACTTGGCCTTTTAAATAATCATTTGAAGCATGTTTTTATTGCAGCCTCGTAGGCAAGATGTCTCTAGGGTACCTTAACTACAGTTTATGAACTGAAACTGAACTATTCAGGTACGAACCTTTAGAACAGGATTTTTTCTGTAGAAACTTTTTGTTGAACCATAAAGCGTACCTACTGAGTATTTATTTAACATATGCAGAGCCATCCCCAGAAGTATATCATCACAAAGACAACCTTTGAAGCTGATACTAGCATGGGGAGTGATAATAAGGAGGTATGTGAATTAAATATAACTCTGGAGAAGTGTTAATATTACGGACTATTCCGTATACTTAATTAGATATAAGATTGAACTATAAGCTGAATATTATTGACATAACTGAATATGTATGTAAGGTGATTTAAAGAATTATAGAAATCTCACACTGTCAGAAAGCTTAACAGTAGTGACATAATGTTTTTTTAGATTTTTTAGATTAATTTCAACATGAAAAAATGCTTATTTACGGTATGTGTAACAATACAAGGCTACTGAGTGGTGTGCTTAGTGGAGTGTTTACTTGTCTGCCCCACTGCCAGAATGCAAAATATGCTTACATAGCATAGTAAAGAGGATACTCTGGGTTGTAATATATTTAGTACGAATAACCCTTAGATGGAATAGTAGGAATGTGAAATAGATGGCAAGCACCACCCTATGGTATGAAGGAAGTACTGCAAAAAATAATAATAAAAACAATTAAAAAAAATAATTGTTCCTGTATTATACAAATTGTGTAGAAAGAATGTACAAATATCCTTATATTAAATCCTCTACCCTGAAGAAGCCTATAATGGTGAAACGTTAGTACATGAGGATCTAACGAAAATCAAAATAAGAAAAATAAAGTACAAAGTGCAAAAGAAATGTTAAACCTTTGGAGTAGCTGGTTTCTCTCCTTTTCCTGTTGTATCCAGGTATGTGCCACACATAGTCCACAGGTGGTATGCAGCACAGTCCCTGGTTGTGCTGCGCCAGACTTGGTGGCCATCCAGTATGGGCTGCGCAACCAAAGTGGGTATTCAGACAGTGTGCGCAATTAATACTGATCGAGCATACTGTTTGAATATACCTTCAGAGCCGGACAGAGTATCTATTCCGCGTGGCACATCTTTGCGCCCGCGCAACCAGCCAGCTCTGAATATGTCCCAAGGTGTATATCAGTAAAAGTACAGGTTTGTAAGGTGCAACTGATGTATGTAGTATTTTGGAGGTGGGTATAAGGTGTAGTTGAGGTGTATATAGTAGTTTTAAGGTATTGTTGAGGTGTACATAGTATTTGTAAGGTGTGTATAAGGTGTAGTTGAGGTGTACATAGTATTTGTAAGGTGTGTATAAGATGTAATTGAGGTGTACATAGTATTTATGAGGTGTGTATAAGGTGTGGTTGAGGTGTACATAGTATTTGTAAGGAGTGTATAAGGTGTAGTTGAGGTGTACATAGAATTTGTAAGGTGTGTATAAGGTGTAGTTTAGGTGTACTTAGTATTTGTAAGATGTGTATAAGATGTAGTTGAGGTGTACATAGTATTTATGTGGTGAGTATAAGGTGTAATTGAGGTGTGAATAGTATTTGTAAGGAGTGTACAAGGTGTAGTTCAGGTGTACATGGTGTTTGTAAGGGGTGTATAAGGTGTAGTTCAGGTGTACACCTCAGTTCAGTCAGGGATATTATCTTTTGACATGTTTAACCTATTTTTCTTTTTATTTTAATGGGTGTGTTATCAACAAACATAACTCCATTATCTAGTGAAATTAATTCTCAAAGATGTGTAATAAACATGAAGTATCAGCTGAATAGTGTCTAAAAATAAAACGTTTTTATACATCAGATACCCTTTAGGAGCCAATGCAAGTTAAATTTCCATATACAGTACAATAGCTTTCAGAATTAGACTAACCACCATATTTAGTCCAGTTTAATTAAGATGGCCATGAGCCTCTGTGTAAAGGGTAGAAACAAAGTGAGGTGGAGGCAGAATTGGCTATGTAGCTTGTAACCACTGAAACACATTCATATACTAAACTTAAAGTAGCCATTCATGTTAAAAGTGTGTTTATAGAAAAGCATCGCAAACTATGGGTATGTGTAAAAACTCATTAAACAATCCCTCTTCACACTATTTTTTTTATTATAGTGTATGGTGGAGCGTCGTTCTCCACCGAAATCGATCGTTTTCGAAACCTTGTAGTCACACACTAGTGACGTTCGCAGTACAACAGAATGATGTTTTCTACTGTACTGCGAATGTCACACTGTATCCTCGCGCAGCATTTGAAGTGATTAGTAGGCTCACTCCATAGACAGGACAGCATAAAGCAGCAATATCGGGGCAGTATTAATGGTTAGTGTGAAAACGTTCACAATGTAAATTCTTTTTCCTTCTAGTAACTTTTTTTCCCCAAGCGGCGTTCCACCATACACTATAAAAGTGCATGGGAACAGTTGACAACAGAGGCATCTTTCACCTCGTTGGCACTGAACACAGATTACCTCTCAGGCGCCTCGAGGTAATCCGTCGTCATAGTGCCAACTCGGTGAAAGAATAGCCCTGTTGTCAACCGTTCCCCATGCACTATCCTATATATTGCTGACTTTCACCATTTTCATGTAGTACTTGTGGGAAACAATGTGATTTCAGTGTTTCACCTTTGCTGCTCATGAGATTGGGAAGAGGGAGGCGGGGGAAGCTTTAAGAAAAACATTGACGCCTCTGTTGTTGCCTGATCTCTGTTTCTCGCTCTCTGTATCTTTCAGGACATACCATTTTATCTTGGTGGTCTTGGTAGTTTAAGATACAGCACACACACTAGAAAGCTCTGATTGAGAGCCCTGAGCTGTCTCACAACCACCTGTACAACCAACTGCATGTATCGGTAGACTACAGCATGGTTTTCAGACTGCAATGACCTGTAGTAATTTTAATGTATTTATATACTTCATTCTATGCTCCTTTTCACTCTGCACTCCTTCCTATTATACACTCCTTTTTATTCGGTATCCCTTTTCAATCTGCACTACTTTTCATTCACCACTGCTTTCCATTCTGTACTTCTTTTCATTCTATACTCCTGTTCATGCTACACTCCTTTTCATTCTGGAGTCCTTTCCATTCTGCACTACTTTTCATTCTGCACTCATTTCCACTCTGCATTACTTTTATTTTTTACTCCTTTTCATTCTGTTCTCCTTTCATTTTGCATTCCTTTGCAACCCCCAGTGTTGATCCATGCTGTTCATTTTGTTTCCACATTCGTGTATATGATGCCACATTTTATTTGATGTTCAGTATCAATTGTTTTATGGCCTGGAGTGTTTCATCATGTCCCCAGTGCCCAATAATGTTAGGAAGCAGTTTATATTGCTTGCTACTGACTTTCATCTTTGCTGTAGTTCCAAAAAAGTGATGAATAAACTGTGAGTATTCAAGTACAACTGTGAATAATGATGAAAACCTTGTGCTAGCCATATTTAATTAATTATTTCACAACTAAAACAAACGTTAAAGCAAATTCAAAAGGGGGAAGGGGCATGTTGCAAGACCAGAGGAAAAAAGAGCAATCTAAAATGGTATTAAAAGATACAAGCACAAAATTGCTGCTGTTACATAAATGACTGCTTCAAAATAGGAAAGGAACCATTTTCTTCATAAAGTGATGACAATTGTGTTTGCACAGTTCTTTGTGGAGATGGACTTCCAGCCTCAAATTACAAACATCTTAAGAGAAATTGTTTAGTCTTCTTTGAACTGTAAGAGCCTCAGTCTGCTTGGAAATATAGTGCATGGTTGTACAGCACTTCCCTGAAGTGTAAGTTTTCCTTTGAGAAAATGACATATAGAATAAAGTATGGGGTGGTGTGTATAATGAGAAGTTTACAACTCCGAGATGTTAGATGCTACATAAACCCAGAAAGCAAAGCTCAAGGGGTTTATTAAAGCATCTAACACAGAGGAAGTTTACACACACCACTCCATATTTTATTTTATATATTTTCCGAGTCTCCCCTTTTTTGCCACAGGAATTATATAAAATAGTAGGCATTCTGTTGAGCAGTGCTCTGGCTTTGTTTTCGTCTGTCCTCAGATTTTCAATGTGTGAGGTTTTACAGTGTTTTAAAATACTTTGTTATCCCCCTTTATGTGGCAAATAACAGGTTTTTTTTTGCTTTGTTTGACTTACTACCGAGTTCTTCTGGTGGTTGAGCTGTGGGCAAGAAGCCAGGAGAGTGCCTGGGAAACAAAGAACTGCAGCAGGCGCATGTGCAAAGTGAGGGAAACCATGCATGTGTTTGCTGTAATAAACACTGCTTTATTACTGCAAATTAAGGCACGGTTTTCCTATAGGAAAAAAGAGAGACCCAGTTATTATAGACCTATTTAGCCCAGCTTGATCCCCTTACAATACTTCTTTCTAAAAAGAGCAACCAGTTGCTTTCCTTGTGGCTGCTACTAGGTTAATACCATGCTGCCTTCATCTCGTGGATATTTATGAACAACATCTTTTAGTCCAAACATTTAAAAATATAGCCTTTTATGTTTGTCATAAGGAGATATTTATTTTATTTATTTATTACATTTTGATAACCGGGTGAGTCCACTGGGCCCCAAAGGTCCCTTTTTCAGGGGCGACCCGGGGTTTACATGGTATAGCATACAGCATAAATACATTACATAAGACACATCATGACATAATACAGGGTAATACATAGTTGCACTTCAACTGGTTACATATGCTGAGTTAGCCATATAGGTTAGTGTAGTCATTGTAGGTACTTCCCTGGGAGAGGGGAGGGGTGGGGGTAAGTCCCCTGGTGTTGTGCAGTAATATGTTGAAACACATGGGGGCCCTTTCCTTTAGCAATTGCACTTGGATGTGGCCGTCATATGTGCCTTAAGCCTTGTGCGGAAGCTGTTGATGGAGGTAGCTTCCTGGACTCCTGGGGGCAGGGAGTTCCATAGTGTGGGAGGCGGTGAGGGTGAACAACTTGCCACCTGCCTTGGTTCTAACCCTAGGCACTGCAAGGAGTGTCCAGTCCATCGTGTGGAGGAGCCTAGGGTTACTCTTTAGGGTGATGAGTCTGGAGAGGTTGGGGGGGAGGGGCTGAGTAATTTAAAAGTTTGGCAGAGTAAGAGGTATTGGAGCCGGACGTCCCAGGAGGCCAGTTTAGTTGGGACAATGTGTCACAGTGGTGGGTCCTGGGGCCAAATTGTGTAGCGAACCAAGCCACCTTATGATAGAGAACTTGTAGTCTGTTCATCTCTTGTCTGGCTACTCCCTGGACCACTGGGGCCGCATAGGTAATGGTCAGAAGTAGGACGCTGATGGTGATGGAGGCCCTGGCAGCTGGTATCAACTGGTCTTTCAACCTGTATAGAGTCCCAAGTTTAGCATGAATATTTTTGGCTTCCAGGTCAACCACCTCTAGTCTGTTGCCTGACACGGAAGTCAGTTGGAGGTGTTGGCTTCTATCACACACGAGGGCTCTTGGGCCAAACAGCATGGCCTTGGTCTTGTTAGAATTAATGATAATTCTATTGGTGACAAGCCATTGCTCTAGGGATCTCGGGTCATCTTGTAGACCAGAACTGAGATCTCCCAGATTAGAGGAGGGGCGGTAAATGACGGCATCATCCGCATACTGTACCACAGAGCTCCCATCACAGTGTTTACTGAGATCATTGGTGACGAGAGAGAGAAGAGAAGGAGGCCAAGGATAGACCCTTGGGGCACTCCCTTTGTTAATGGTAGAGGCTCCGACAGGGAGTCTTTCCATTTTACCCTCTGTGACCTCCCGGTAAGGTAGCTGTTGAACCATGACAGGGAGTGGCTGTCTAGCCCAACACGGCTCAGCTTGGTAAGCAGCAGGTTATGGTTGACAAGGTCAAATGCCTTGGATAGATCAACGAAGACCTCTCTGGTGGGGGTTCCCTTGTCCACTTCTCTGAGAACATCTGTGGAGTACTTGATAAGCGCGGTGTTGGTCCCATGTTTGGTTCTGAATCCATGCTGGGAGGGAGCTAGTAGTTGATGGAGCTCTAGGTAGTCACGGAGTTGACCGTATAGTAATCTCTTTTGTATCTTTGCCAGGCTGCAGAGTAGGAAGATTGGCCTGTAGTTGTTGGTTGACTCTCTCAAGCCTTCCTTGTGGATGGGGACTACATGAGCCAGTTTCCATTGTTCTGGGATGGCACCTTCAATTAGGGATTGATTGAAGAGCCAGGCCGGGGCCTCACTAGTGCGTGGACCCCTTCCTTTAGTTTCCAGGGGTGAATTCCATCTGGTCCCACAGATCCAGATGTTTTGAGGGACTTTAATAATAGGAGAACTTTGTTGGATTTTACTAGTCTGATGTGGAAGGTTGGGCGGTCCAATCTGTGGAGAGGGCGAACATTCGGGACCAGGGGAAGGAGTGGCAGTCCCGCTTTGAACTGGTCCAGGTTCATGAATTGGCAATTGAGAGCCATAGCAATGCTAGGGTTGTCATTTGTTTGTTGACCGTTTACCTCGATGGGGCCGTGTATGGTCCTGCCACTCCCCTTTATTAACCCATTTATATGTGCCCAGAAGAGTCTAGGGTTGCCTAGATTCTTTTTCTGTAGATGGGTGACATACTCTCTTTGGGCCACTTTAATGGCCAGTTTGCACCTATTTCTAAGAGTTTTATAGCACATTAGGTCAGCAGGTAGGGAGGAGAGCTTGTAGTTCTTCCAAGCTGTGTCCCGGTTTTTCATAAGGGATTTCACATGGGGGGTGATCCACTTGTAGCAGCTCCCCCTAGTGCAAAGTTTCTTCACAGGGGCAATGCGGTCGACCACTGTAGTGATAGTTCACTGAAATAAGGCAGCAGCCTCATCCAATTAGGGGAGGAGTTTGATTGGACTCCAATCAATGCTGCTTAGGCAGCCTGTTAGGTGTTCAGGTAATAAGTGTGTGAAATCCCACTTGCATGCAGGATTGGCAAATGAATCTGGGGGCCCTGTTTTTCCAGGTGCAGAAAGTTGGGGAGTGGTCACTCAAGGCATCCGCTAAGGTGCCTGCCGCCTGTATGTTGGAGGATTTGCTTGTGAGCACCCAACCAAGTGTGGAGTGATTTCCCATTTTGTAGTTCATTCGGGTGGGCCCTGCGATGACCTGCTCAAGGTTAGCTTCCTGAACCAGCCCTATTAGGGGGAGATAATGAATTGCAGAATAAGAATGTCATGTAAAATTTCTGCAAAGGTGCTGCACAAAATTATTTAAACTACACATGGAATTAACGTATCACTTTATCACTAGTATTTGTAAATACTTTTGATTTCAACTGTTGAACCTCTTATACCAGAGGTGCAAATAAATGTATTAATGT
Organism: Neoceratodus forsteri; assembly: GCA_016271365.2. Taxonomy (NCBI): domain Eukaryota; kingdom Metazoa; phylum Chordata; order Ceratodontiformes; family Ceratodontidae; genus Neoceratodus; species Neoceratodus forsteri. Next base: position 1,210,957,017 of record CM028129.1, on the reverse strand, counting down.
ACTTTAGTTACTTTTAGAACTATACTTCTGAGTTCTAAAGACTGTGATAAACCTTTAGAACAAATTTGGTTAGAGACATGAGATAGTAAAGATATAAAAACATGTTTAGCTATATATAACAGGAGTGGGGGTAAACATGACAGGATAAAAATATATCTTAGCTATTGACATTAGTAACGGCAACATATCAAAAATATGTTGCCGGTACTGTTGTCACAATGGATATTTCTAAGGTGACAGTCATCACGGCGGAATACTGAATCAGATAGCAGCTTTCACAATGCTGATGACATCATGATGCCTGGCGTAGCATTGAAGCCAGATGTTAAAAAAAAAACAGTAAAATCTTCAAACAGACTGCAGATTGAAAAACTATAACTTATAAAATACTGTTGTATTAATAAAACATAGAATAGTCTGACTCAAAATAGGCAATTTATCATCACTTATGAGTGTGCAGGGCATTTATAACTCACCTGTGGCTCTGCCACTCGGTAGTTATAGTCCTGCCCCCCTCATTCAGGAAGATAAATTGCATATTTTAGTCAGTCCAATGCATATCCCATATATATATATGTATATATATATATATATATATATATATCAGAGGAAAGGGATGGTTAAGGAGAGTGTGGGGCAATTAAGCAGGGAATCAGGGGAAGGAGCACGGTCTGGTGATTCCATGTCTGCCACAAAGATAAATCAATAACTTACTTTAGAACTTACTACAGAGTTGTTTATTTTAAAAAAATGTCACCAGGAAAGGCACACTGAGATGGAAGAAAAAAATACTTTCCATAGTAATATTTTTTCTTCCAGGGTATCCCTCAGTATGCTTGACTATTGCAGTTATGCCAGCTGGGTTCCGCTACCCTGGAGATGGAGTTCATGCTAATGATGCCAGAAAATTAGCTAATCAGGATGTAGTAAGAGAGTGCTGCCTGTAGGTGCTGCTGTAAGCCAGTCAGATTCATTCTGAAGGCTGAGAAGCAAAAGGCCCCAAATCCTAAATCTATCCTAGTACTATAGAATAAATTAAAAAAAGAACAAAGAAAAAACTTGTTCATAGGTGAACTATATACAACATGCTTCACTGTGGAACATACGCATTTTAAAGCTCTACAGTAAGAAAATTTGGCCTAAGGCATGGCCTACAGAACTATTCTCAGCAATGTTATGTGAGGGGAGGATGGGTGGGAGGTCAAGCATACTGAGGGATCCCCTGGAAGAAGCAATATTACTATGGTAAGTAATTTTTTTCTTCTCATCCCAGTAATCCCTCGGTATGCTTGACTATTGCAGACTACAGAGCAGTGCATTTGGGAGGAGGGAACAGAACCTACTTTGGGAAACAGGCTCTGCAGTGCCAAATTTGGCATCTGACCTGGACTGTATAGCTTAGCAGTAGTACTTTGTGAAGGTGTGTACAGTCTTCCATGTAGCTGCTTTGCATATGCTGAGCAGGAGAATATTACTTGCAGCTACCACTGAGGTTTCAGCGCCCCTGGTGGAGTGGGTCCTGAGGTCTTGAGGTGGCTGTCTGCCAGTCTCACTATAATGGAACAGGATGCAAGAGACTATCCAATGAGAGACAGTCCTCTTAGAGGCTGGTCTGCCTTTGCCTACCTCTCCATAGGTGAGGAAGAGTTGGATGTGAGAGGAACCGAGTTGCTTAGCGCATTCCAGGTAGTAGGTCAGTGCCCTCTTTATATCCAGGCTGTGGAACCTGTGCTTGCCAGGAGTGGGTTTCTCTGTGAAAAAGACAGGAAGTGTTATAAATTGATTAAGGTGAAACTCAGATACCACCTTGGGGACTGGCTCACCAGCACAGCAGTAGAGCTAACGCTTGCGACACTGACGACTCAGGTTCAGGAGCATGCCTGGGTTGTCAGAGAGCTGGCCATGGGGAGGAGGATTGAGTGACCAGAGGGCTGCTCTCCTCTTCTGGGAAGGGTGGGTTGGGGTCCTGCTGCTATACTGCCAACTGGGTGACCACAAGTGGCAGTGCATCTGGATAGCAAAAAAAAAAAATACAATGGGAGGGGAGGATGTTGGCCAAGGTCTGGAACAGCAGCATGTCTCGATGTGTGCCTGCCTCCTTGGACCTCCTAGCCTGCTGTCGCTCACAGGGGACTGGAGTATGCAACAGAAAATGGAAAACCCCCACACCTGCATCTGGTGATGGGTCCCTGGCACCTAGCAATCAGACCAACCCAGGAGGCAGCTCAGTGAGATCCATCTGATGTGCTACAGTGAGTTGGAGAGGAAGTAACCCAGGGCAATCCCTCCTCCCCACCAGAGGGTATATCGTGGCTGGATGGGGGTCAGACCACTGAAGCTCCCCTTGATGTCTGGTGGAACCACAAGGATGACTTGGGAGTCACAGAGAAGAGATGCGGGCCTGGTGAGAGAGGGGGCTTAAACAGAAAATAAAAAAAAAAGATACCACATTGGGAAAACATTTCCTGCTGGTCTTGAGAACTACTTTATCCCTGTGGGAAATAAGATCATTTGGTTCCATGCCTAGAGCTTACATCTCTGAAATCTGAAATCCTTCTGGCTAAAGTGATTGCCACTAGAAAAACAGTTTTCCAGGTGACATATTTTAAGTGTGCAGTAGCCATGGGCTCAAATGGAGACTCCATCAAATTTGCTACACACAGGTTCAAGTCCAAAGGAGGGACAGGTTCCCCAAGAGGGATGTTTAAGGTGCAGCAGACCTTTTAAAGAATTCCTTGAAACTGGAATGAGAATTTAGATTTCTCCTTGCCAGCAAAGATGTAGGACGAAATGGCTGCCAGGTGAACCTACAGAAATGGGGCCCTGAGGCCTGATGCTTATAAGTGTACCAAATAGTCTAGTATAGAAGACAGACTAGCTTGAAATGGGTCAATCTGCCTGTCTTTACACCAGAAAGAAATATCTCTTCCATTTGGGAGCAAAAGTCTTTTTGGTACTTGGTGTTTTGGCCAGTTGAAGAATTCTCAGGACTTACTCTGAATACTGAGAGTCTGGAAACCCTAGCTCTTCAAGTACCAGGCTTTGAGGTGAAGCGACTCTATGCTGGGGTATGTTATCCCCATCTGAGGCAGAGTCAGGTGACTGTGAGTCAGGGGGCAAATGTATAGGCCATTTGACTGAGAGGGTGAGAAGCAGAGTGTACCATGGCTGTCTCGCTCAGTCCGGAGCCACCAGAATCATAGTTGCTGGCTGGCTTCTGAGTTTTAGTAGGACCCTGAGAATCAGAGGAAATGGAGGGAAGATGTTCAGGAACCTTCCCATCCAATCTAGAGACAGGGCATCCACTGGCACTGAGCCCAGAACTGGAGGGCTGCAGCAGTATAAGGGAACCTGATGATTGAGGTTGGAGGCAACGAGATCTATCTCTGGACTGCCCCACATCCTGAAGACTGTGGCCAGCACTTGTTTGTTTAGGGTCCACTCATGGTGGCCCTAGCTGATGCAGTTCAGAGAGTCTGCCAGGACATTGTCCTTGCCTGGCAGATGAATGCAGTGAGATGCATGTCTAGGAAGTACGCCAGGGACCAGATTTTCATGGCCTCATTGCAGAGCTTTGTGGATCTTGTGCTCTTCTGCTTGCTGATACAAAACATAGCAGTGGTGTTGTCTGTTCTGATTTGGACAGATTGACCTTTTAGCTGGGAAGCAAAGGCTTTGATGGCCAGGTACACGACTCTGAGCTTGAAGAGATTTATGTGACACCTGGTCTCTCTGAGAGACCACACCCCACTTATGGACTGGTCTGCCAGGTTTGCTCCCCGTCCTAGGAGGGATGCATCTGTTGTGAGTGCTCTGGAGAGTTCCTTTTGCTGGAATGGGACTCCTTCTCTGAGATTTTCCCCAGACTTTCCACCAGTCCAGGGCTTGCAGAAGGGTCCTTGTGACAGGGATGAGTTTTGACAGAGAGTCTCTTTTTTGAGATCAGTGAGCCCTCAAATGGTATTGAATGTCTCTTCTGAAACCTGGCACCTGGTATCATAGCTGTAGTGGAGATCATATGCCCTAGGAGCCTGAGGAAGTGCCTGACTGGCCTTGGTTGGCCCAGGACAAATGAGTGTGCCAGGGATTGAATGTTCTGCACCCTCTCCAGTGGGAGCAAAGCTTTCCCTTGCTCGGTGTCCAGCTCTGCTCCAATGAATTCTACGAGATTAACTGGTTCATAGTGAGACTTTATTGTGTTGTTCAGGAAGCTCAGGGACTCCAGAGTGCGTTGTATGACACTGAGAGAGTCTCTGACCTTTTGTGGAGACCTGTCCACTATCAGCCAGTCATCCATATAAAGAAAGACAGAGACCTTCTGTCTTCTGAGATGGACTGCTACCACTGTCAGGCATTTTGTGAAAACTCTGGGGGCTGAAGAAAGGCTGAATTGCAGAGCTAAAAACTGGTAGTGGCTAGAGAGCAGTCTGAATCTGAGATACTTTCTGTGAGAGAGCCTGATTGGAATGTGGAAGCAGGCATTCCTGAGATCCAGGGAGGCTAGCCAGTCTAATACCAAAAAGCAAACTTGCGCTTCTCAGCATTAGGTGGGGTGCTGACAAGGCAGCAAGACGAAGTCCAGTATATCAAATCCAAAAAGTCAGCACTCCAAAAACAGGTACTCTTCACCAAACTGATGGAAAATTGGGTATTGCAATGTGAAAAACTGAAGATATTACCACATGCTAAACTCTAACAAAAGCCAGTCTCCCTGCTGTAAGGAGGGAATCACCATAGAGAGGGTGACCATCTTGAATTTGGGATTGAACAGATATTTGTTCAGGTACCTGAGATCTAGAATGGGTCGCCAGTCCCCATGTTTCTTCTGAGTGAGGAAGTACCTGGAATAGAGGCCTTTAACCCCTTGTGAGAGAGGAACTCTTTCCACTGCATTTGCTGACAGGAAAGACTTTACTTCTAACTCCAGCACAATTCTCCCTGTGGGGGTTAGAGGTTTTCAACTCTTGTGGGCTTGCCTAGTGGGACATTTTTTGAACTACAGGGTAAGTCCTCAGCCCACCACCTCCAGTATCCACTTGTCCATGGTAATGCTTTGCTATTGATGGAGGTAGTGGGCCAACCTTCCCCTTACTGGTAACAGGGAGGAAACTTGGACCTGGCAGTCAGGGGTTTTGTTTGGTCTGAGTTTTTGTTGAAGGGGTAAGATCATCACGTTTCTGAGCCCTTCTACCTCTTCCCCTAAAGAATCCTCTCATCTGAAAGTAATCCAAGGGTATGGGCGCTGGCATAGGATAGAAGGCCCTGGGATAGTAACCCCTACCTCTGCCCCCTCTTCCCTAGGGCCTGTAGGAAGTGGAGTCTTTCTCTTTAACTGCATTGCTCTCATAGGTGGTTTCATATTCCTCCACCTTTTTCATGTATGCCTCTGCTTTGTCCCCAGAAAGAGAATTGTTCTCACAAGGGTAGCCCATAGCTTTAGTCTGTGTGTCCTCAGAGAGATTAGTAGTTCTCAACCAGGCAAACCTCCTGAGAGTAATGGCCTGAGCCATAACCCTGGAGGAAGTGTCATTGGCATCTACAGCCATATGAAACATATTTTGTGGCTTCCAAAGCAGTTGTAATAGTCTCTGCTAGGTCCTGAGCCACTTTTTCTGGGGCCTGCTGGCTAATAGCCAGGACAGGGTTCCATAAAGCCTTTTGGTATTGAGCTGTGTACACCATGTAATTAGAGAGGCGTAACAAAAGAGAGGCTGTGGTGTAAGATTTCTCACCCATAGTGTCCAGTTTTCAATATTTTTTTCTGGAGGCTGGGATGAAAAGGGCACCTTAGCTTTATCACAGGCTGCAGCTTGCACAACCCATTCATGGTCTGGATACAAGTAAAGGTACTCAGCATTAGTTTTTTCTAGCTGGTACTTTTTCTCTATTTTCTTATCCACCCCAGTAATGGAGGTGGTTTCTGGAGTAATTTTAAGGTAGACCTGTGAAGGGACTTGTGAAGTGGAAGGAGTAGCTTGTCAGGAGGACCTGCCTTTAGGTTTTTGATGAGAGGAAGACCCCTCTTCTGTCACTTTATTAGCAGGGGAGGCAGACTGAGAAGCCATCCAGCCTTTTGTATCTTTTCTTAACTGTTTTAGAGCAAAATTTGGTACAAAGTTCACACTTAACAGAGGTGTGACTGGGACCCAAACAACTTAAACAGAGGTTGTGGCCATCAGCTTGGTCACAATTTTAAAACATGTAATACAATTTTTAAAACCAGTGGGAGCAGTCATCTATCTGAGAAGCCAGTTCATGAGGAAACCTTGAAAAATGTGGTCCCCAAATGGAAAAAGAAGAAATCTTCCGTCGGTTCCCAAACTCTATGGAACTGTGAGAAACAGTTCCTGACTAAGTGAAAAATAAAGAAAAAGTGTCCGAAATCACGGTTCCACTGAAAAGAAGGAAACTGTGATAAAAATAATGGTAAAAATGAAAACTTACCTGGGAAGTGGTATTTTTGTCAGTAGATAAAGTGTATGGACCACAGAAAGAACCGCTGTGAAGAGAGAATCCGTCGTGCCAGGGAACCGTGGAGAATGGACTAAAATACGCAAAAAATAGCTAAAAACACTAAAGACAGCACAAAAATAAAAGAAATACCAACTGGAAGAAAAATAAACTTCTTCAAGGGAAAATATGAAGAGAGAGCTCCAGGGCATACTTATCCAGTCAGCAGTCAAGAGAAATGAATCTGACTGGCAGCAGGCAGCCAGTCTCTTACTACATTCTGATTGACTAATTCACTGGCATCATTAGCATAAACTCCACCTCCAGGGCAGCTGAACCCAGCTGGCATAACTGCTATAGTTATACATACTGAGGGATTCCTGGGGTGAGAAACAACTCATTTCCAGATGCATCTGGGGGGGAAGGGGGGTTAACAATACAGGAAATGCACAAGAAAAAACATAATATAACATGTAGTTGTAATAGCAAATAAAATACAATAAAAAGTAGTTGAAATGAAGCCAGCCCAGTGGCACCGAGGGCTGAGGTGCTGGTCGCCATACCTCATACCACGCTGGCAACTGGTGTTCAGGAATGAGCAGGGGGTTGCCACGGGTTGGCAGGGGAGGAGAAGGATTAAGCATCTGATGGACTGCTCTTTTTCTCCAGGGAGGGGGGTTCATGACAGTCGGTGCTGCATTGCCTCCTGGCAGAAGCTGGGGGGCAAGATTCTCCACTGTGCATAAGGGAGGAGCTTGAGGCAGAAGCCAGGAGGGAGCGCATGCGGACGCATGAGTGCTTCCCTCTACCAGCATCACTGCACGCCCTCAGCTCTGGGGAAAGCTAAAAGAAAAAGGGATGGTGCCCATTTCGAGTGGCTTGATGGCCATCCTTGAGTTTTGCCGTGGCTGACGTGTGGCACCCATCTGGATCCATGTTCTGTGGGGAGTTGGGGGCTCCCTGCCGCCCTGCTGCGGGGGATAAGCCACGGGAGCAGGGTGCCAGGCTGGTTGCAGTAGAGGCAGACGGCAGCTGGAATCCCTAGATGATGCGAGGACAAGGGGAGCTGACCAGGTGGCCAGAGGAGGTAAAAAGAAAAAACAAAAACAAACAAAAAAAAAAGGACTTGAAATAAAGTATAAGTAAAACTGCATAACAGTGTGTAGTCATGAGTCACTTGTAGATGGTCAGGACAACACAAAATAAAGATGAATAATGATGCAAATTAGCATACAAGTGCTACACAGTACTGGGAGTAAAGCCAGATACAGTAGCAGATTACGACCACCCAGACTGTTTAGGTGCAAGAGCTATCAAAGCCAAAGCAAAAGGTAGACTCAGGAGCAAAATATACCAAGATATGACTAACTCATTAGGTGCAGTTAGACGAGTGGGGACAGGAAATTGTTCACCGCCAGGGTCGAGTGGTAAGGGAGGCATCAACAACATAGGGATGAGGGAACATAAGGGGTAGGAACTGCAGGAGGGGGAAGTAAAGACACGAACAAGGGATTTGAGGGAGAAGAAGGATAAGGCTAAGAGGACAGACAAGAGAAGAGAGGTACAAAGTTTAGGAAAACAATACTAGAAGGCAGTTTGGTCCATGGACAGTTTCCTGGAAGGGAGGGAGAGGGAATGGGAATGGGAAGCAATGTTCTGGAGGGGGTTGGGGGGGACTTGTCATAATTAGATAATCAGAGGATGGTTGGATCACAACAGATATCATCTCTAGATTGGATGTAAGCTGAAGGTACATAAATCAAAAGAACAAGATTAAATTTGATTTGTTATTTTTATTTTAGAATTTGGATCTGAGAAAGGCACACTAAGCTAAAGCTAATTTCCAGGTGTGTCCCTGAAGCACAGGAAGGTTGAGTGACTTGCTCAGTATCACACAGTATGCAAATGGAAACTGTGGGTTTCAGACTCAGATTTGCTGGGTCCCCACGTTCAAAACTTGGTGCTCTAGCCTTTAGGGTCAAGACCCTCATGGAGCTAAAGGGCTAATAGTTAAATATATTTAATTTTTATCTAAAATGTTCACACTGCTTAGCTTCATTTAGTTGCAGTGCCTAGTATACAAGAGGATCACAAATAATAACGGGTACTCGGGGCACAACATCAGGGGGTATTAGTGCATGGGGCAACATTTCACTGGAAGGAAACCACCACTTCTATTTTCTGAAGGTTGGTATTAGGATAACTGTGGTTCAATGTTTTCAGTGATGACCTGTAAGAGCTGAGATGTCACAAACTAATCACATTTGCAGAGGACATAAAGTTAATGAGGGTAATAGATTCTTAGGAAGAGTAGGGCAGTCTGTCTAAAAAGCAAGTTAATACCCTTTTTCCATTTGGAGCAGTTTGCTTCTAGTACCAACCCAGTCCCATTTCAGTTACTGTTTCCACTACAGAGGAACAGTACCGTGAATGTACTGAATCACTCCAAGCTGGTACCCTTCAGTAGCTGAATATGGAGTGGGACCCACTACAAATAAACAACATATCCCATATTTTGTAGTATTTTTTCCCAAATTGTTGCCACTGTTACTACTCTTTGTAGAGGTACAAGTAGACTGCTGGACCCTTAAGGTCTGCTTCCTCAATGATCAGTGGTCTTAGTCAAAATTTATAGACACATCCATGTGTTTGTCTAGCAGTTCCTTAAATTTGTCTACATACTGTATGTGGCCATGATGACTTAATGTAATAGTTTATTCCAGAGCCCCACCACCTTTGTGTAAAATAGAAACCCCTATTTGTGGTTCTGTAATTGCCCTCTGCTAGCTACTCACTGTGTCCTCTCGTCTGATGGTCTTTGACCTTAAGGTTGAATCCCATTTCTGAATAAAATAAATCATACATTAAAACTATGTTCAACAAAATAAGGTCACTTCTGGTGTGTATTCTTTCTAGACTATGTAAACCCTATGTTGTATGTCTGTTCTGCATAGCAGACCAATTCCAATTGGGGTCAAAGTCAGGAGGTGCAGCGGTCCCACTGAAATGCCTTGAGGGAATTGCATACACCATTTTTTAGCTGTCAGTGAAAGAGCTGTGCCCTGCTATTGCTCATTGCAGCCGTCTGTAATGCTTTGCTAACTTTTTGTTGGCTGCAAGAACAGTGCAAGAGAACCTGTTAAGTTAAGTGGAACCGTCTCATGAATGTTTAGCTGACCTAGGTGATATCGCTGAGAAGTCCTTGAGTTTTTTAGACTAGGCCCCCCTCCCATACTGCAATTTCAAGAATGACAAGGAATGAGCTCAGAGAGGAAGTATAATTAACTCTCAGTCAGCATAACTTTGTGAATGAAAAGCTAACCTTTATTTTTTTCTGAAAAAGAAATGAAATTGCCTATATAAAACTGAGTTTTCATGCTGCTAAATTATTGCAATGTAAAATGAAAAGAACAGCATAGCTGTGGTACAGCTTGATGCCAGTAGGAAGTGCTGTATCTCGCTCAGCCTCTCTGTATCATGAAAAAAACAGCTGAGTTTCCAGTCAGTTTGAGTAGCGTGGCCAGGGACTGGGAAAACAAAGTGGGAAGGGAAGATCAGTCACTGAAGTGTGTGGTGGTGGTGGTGGGGGGCGGGGGCAGGGTGAGACAGTTTGCAAAACAACTCAGCCAACATGATTTTTATACATACTGTGTCCCAGTGGTTAAATTGTAAATCTTTAGGTTGAGGAACTCTCAAATCTAGATTTTAAAGGTGGTAGAACTGTCATTTCTGGGTGATGGAACTCTCCTATAGTAGTCAATGGAGCAAAATGACAAAGGTGGTGGAACTATCATACAATACTTTAAGAGATAGTGGAATGGTGTTCCTGTGGGTTCCTGCCCAATTTAACCCTTGCTGTATCCCAAAGTGTTTTACAAGGCATAAAAGTTCCATACTGGTAATGTGGGGAATGTAGAATAAAACTGAATTTCCAGTCCCCAACTGGGGCAATAAAATAAAATCTGATCCCCTCTCCCAACTAGCTAATGGGTCTTGTGAACAGCCGAGACAGGGAATAAAAAAAAATCTGCCTCATTCCCCCCACCCAATTACCCGATGGGTCCTGTGCCCAACCCATCAGGGAATAAAGCAAATCTGTTTCCTTAGCCTCCCCAACAATTGGACAGATCCCATGCCCAACCTGACCAATAAGGGAATACAAATACAATCTGGCCCTCTTCCATCTCCCCTTCCCCACAACTACCTGACTGGTCTGACACCCATTTCAGCCCATCAAGGAAAATAAAACTATATGTCCCTCTGTCCCAAACTACCTGGTGGACCTAGTATGCAACCCAGCCTGTTAGGAAATAATCATAATAAAAAGAAAGTCCCACTCCCCCAATAACCTGAGAGGTCCGGTGCCTAATCTGGCCTGTCAGGATTTAAATAAATATCTGCCCCCTCCCTCCAACTACCTGATGGGTTCCATGCCCAACCTGGCCCATGTATGAAGCCAAACAGAGATAAGGAGGAGCAGCAGCAAAGCAGTGAATGGAAGGTGGAATAGGCAGGGTAGTAAAACGCTGCTCTCCCCATGCTCATCCATTCCGGTCACTCAATGAGGTGCTCAAACACTGCACAGGAGGCTTAGAGTTGCTGCCGCACCACTGCTTCTACAACTGCCATGCATACTCCAGCCCAGCCTTCTGTGCAGCAGAATGGTCTGGTGACCAACCTGGCCCATCACGGAATAAAACTAAATGTGTCCTCTTCCTGCAAACTACAGTACCTGATGGGTCCAGTGCCCAACCTGACTTATCAGGGAATAAAAAAGCAATCTGGTCCCTCTCCCCCAGCTATCTAACAGGTCCAGTGCTAAACATGATCTCTTACAACAAAAAAATCTGTTCCTCGTCCTCCACCCTACCACCTGATGAGTCCAGGGCTGAACCTGGACCATCAGGTAATAAAAACAATCTGTCCACCTCCTCTCAACAGTCTGAACTATCCCAAGCCCAACTCGGCCTTTCAGGGGATAATAAAATCTGTTCCCCTCCCTTCAACATCTTGACAAATCCCAAGTCCAACCTGACCTTTCAAAGATAAAAAAATCTTCTCCAAACTGCCTGATGGGTCTGATACCCAATCTGGCCTATCAGGAAATAAAAAATATCGGGCCCTTCTCTCCTGCTACCTGATGGGTCTAGTGTCCAACCCAGACCACTACAGAATAAAAAATAAATAAGGTGATATGGAGTGGGGTCTACAGGTAAGTTTGGTGCTGGGGGATGAAACTAATTGCTTGATGCTGGGTGGACTTGAACCACTATGTACAGTGTAGGGGGTTTACTGCAAAGCAGTGCTGCTGCTGCTGCTGTATCAAGCCATTCCTGTAAGCACTGCATGCAAACAAATCTGTAAAACGGACATTGGATGGGGTCCTCATATAACTACCATTATAAAAGTGAGACTGGTGAGACGGGAAGGGCAGCTATAAAAACAAAGATAAAAACAAACAAAAAAAATAGCCAGCCCAGCCTTGGCACCAGCCAAATCTTGTTTTGTTCTTGTTTCACAATCCATGTCCAACAGACTATAAATACATTCAGTAAATCTTCCTTGATGACCAAAACTATGCAAGAACTACATTTCCCCAAATGCCTCTTTTCCCATTTCAGTTTTAAATTTAGAACAGGAACCAGGAACAGACCCAGGCCAGGAAAACTGAACTAGGTTAGAACTAAGGGTGAACTATTCAACGTGGGAAAAAACGTACTGTGTAAATCTCTTGGCAGAGTTAGCCATTAAGTGCAAAATGAAATTCATAGCAGATACGAGTAGGATCCTGCACCAAGGCCCAAAGAATTCAGATTCTGTTTAAATGGTAAAAATCTAGCAACTAGATCCATGAAAAAGACTTGATGATAATCACTAATGGAAAGCTGAACTTATCACAGCAGTATGGTGGTGATAGGTAGGCGAATCACATGCTGGGTTACATTGAAGGGGCCACACTAAGGAACTTTAGATAATTCTCCATATCTACCCCTCTCTTGTTAAACAAATCTGACTGACTTCTTTGACTGGGTCACTAAGACAGTAGACAGGGCCAAACAGTGGACATCTTTTACCTGAACTTTTCAGCAAGGCCTTTGACTCTGTACCCCACAAAAGGTTGAGCAGGATGTTGGTGGATCTTGGGCTGGGGGAAAGATGACCAGATGGGTAGAAAACTAGCTGAGGAACTGGACCCAGAGGGTGGTGGTCAGTGAGAGTTATCTAGCACCATGCAGGTCATCAGTGGGGACCCACAGGACTCGGTGCTAGGACCGGTGTTCCATGTCTATCAGTGATATTGGGGATGGCATAAAAGGTAAAATGTGCCTATTTGCAGATGACATCAAGCTCTGTGGGAGGGTGTACACAGCCAAAGGGATCTAGGACCTACAGGATGATCTGAAAAGCTTGAGAGGTGGTTTGGGATTCATCAGCTTGGCTTCAGTGCCAAGAAATGCAAAATTATGCACATTGGAGCCAAAAATCCCAGGAAGGACTACAACCGGGGGGGGGGGGGGTGTCTGGGTATCTGCAACAGAGGAGGAGAAGGATCTGGGAGTGATGATTGCTAGCAACCTGAAGTACTCCACACAGTGCAGGAAAGCAGCAGCAAGGGTAAATAAGATGTTGGGATGCATAGCCAGGGGATCAGCAGTAGGAGAGAGGATCTTATGCTGCCCTTGTACAGGTCACTGGTGAGGCTACATTTAGAGTATGGAGTACAGTACTGGTGCCAACACCTTAAAAAGGACATTAACTTGCTGGGGATGGTCTAGAGGGAGGCAATGAAGATGATCACAGGTCAGCAGTGTAAAGCATACAAGGAGAGGTTGGGGCCCTGAACATGTACTCTTTGCAGGAGAGGAGGAAGACAGGGGACATGATTGAGACCTTCAAATACTTGAAAGGGATAAATAGGGTGAATAAGGAGGGTTTCTTTAAGCTAAGTGGCAGTCAAATACAAGGGGGCACAGTCTTAAGTTGGAGAGGGGGGAGGTTTAGGAGGGAGGTTAGGAAGCACTTCTTCACAGAGAGGATGGTGGCCAGTTGGAATGGACTACCAGAAGACGTGGTCTCACTGAAGACTTTGGGCAGTTTCAAGAGAGGCTGGGATAGACATAAGGGGAAGTAACAGTCATGGGATGGGCAGATTGAAAGAATGAGAGGATTGGGGGGCAGGGGCAGTAGCTTAAACTGTGTACTCTGCAACAGGAGCAGACTAGGTAGGCTGAGCTGCACAACTGAACAAGCATTGGAGTTTGTAGGCATGGGCAATAATGCACTGAAACAACAATAATAATTCCTTGGTTCAATTGCATTTAAGCAGGTTTAAATCACAAGGAGAAAGTAATACAAAATTGCAGTAGATTCAAGTTTGATTCCCACTGGGTGCAAATAAACATGTTTAGCAGATTTAAATCCCCAACAGGTCTGGATAAAAACTGACGGTGTACAGAGGGAAATGTGAAGTACTGTAAATAAAATGCTGAGGAAAATAAGCAGGAAAGAACCATAGTGGAATGCGAGGCTGCTGGCAGTATCAGAGTAGAGGTAGCACTGAGAACTGAGAGCAAGCTGCAACAGGGAGAGGCAGCAAACTGAGAGGAGGAGCCTAAGCCAGGTGCAATGAATTAACAGAAGAAGCAGCAACAGAGAAGTCTGAATAGGAGCTGAAACATACAACAACTGCAGGAAAACTGAGGGTGGGAAGCAGCTGAAAAGGAAAGGGGCTTGAGCACAGGTACAGAATTAACAGCACACACAAAGGGCAATGAAAACCCCAAAAGAAAGACCAAACAAACACACAAACACAGGAAACTAGAAAATAAGCACAGAAGGAATCACACAGTGGCCAGAAGCTAAACAGATACCAACCAAGCAGAAGAAACACACAAACACATCCAACAGAACCAAATAGGTCCCAGAGCACTGACAATGGGAAAGGGGGGTAAGGCCGCAGCAGGCCCAAAGTAAGAAGACAGACCAACATAGCTTCCAGCTGGCAAAGAGAAACTGCTTCAGAGGGAGGCTGGGAGGAACTGCATATATACTGTAGCTCAGGAAGTAGGCATGGCTGGTTGTTCACCCATTGAACTGCAGGCATAGCCTTTCAAAACAAGCTGTGAAAGTGATTCTGCCCCTTTATAGGGCACTGTGTTATGGGAACACTTGTAATACTGTATATCACCCATCACCATAGTATGAAAAAAATATTGAGGCAAGCAAGAGTGGGCAGCAGAAAACAACTAAAATGGATAAGGCAATGCAGAGGGTTAAGCTATGAGGAATGCTTAAACAGGTTTCCCTGGAAAAAATGTAGGCTAAAGAGATATAATTTCATTTTTTTTAATTTAAATCTGCAGTAATATGGGATGGATCGGGGAAGCTTTTATGGGGCAGTAAGTGGTGGGGATAACATTAAAGGTAATGTGAAGAAGCATTTTGTCATCCAGAGAGTGGTAAACCCATGGAACAAGCTCCCACAGGAAGTGATTGAAGAGGAGAGTGTTGACTCTTTTAAACTGAAGTTGTAACAGTTTTTAATATGAACATACGAACATGCCAGCAGATAAAGGCCGTATAGTCTAGTCTAGTCTGCTTGAGTGTGCAGTTCCCATTATGTTTACAGAGTGAACTGCCCCCCATTTCCCCCTTAACCCCCTCAAATACCCCCTTCTCCGCCCTCCTCTGCCTGCAAATTCCCCCTTCACTGTGTCCACTGTTTTCAGGAATATCACTTCCTCTGCCAATCATTCCACTTGGCTACTACACTCCGTGAAAAAATACCTCCTCATCTCCCCCCTGAACCATTCCCCCACCAGCTTTAGGCTGTGTCCCCTACTGCCTTGTTCCCACTAAGGCCGTAGAGGACCTCATTACTCACTTTGTTTATACCTTTAAGGTATTTGAGGGTCTCTATCGTGTCCCCCACTCCATTCTGTCCTCAAGAGAGTACATGTTGAAACTACTGAGCCTCTCCTCACAGGTGTTGCCCTGCTTGGCCCAGGATCATCTTGGTTGCCCTTCTCTGTATTGTTTCCAGCAAGTTGATATTCTTCTTAAGACAAGGGCACCAATACTGCACACTGGTGTGGTCTCACTAGTGGTCTGTAAAGAGGCAGAATGACTTACGCCTTCCTGTTGGCATTCCCCAGCTATGGATCCCAGCATCTGATTTGCTTTGGGTGGTGCTCTCCTGCAGTGTGCTGAGTGTTTCAGGCTACTCATGATGATTACTCCTTCTCTTCCTCTGACCTGCGAAGCTGCACACCCCCCAACCAGTATTTGGTCCCTGGCTTCTGTGCCCCCAAATGCATAACCTTACACTTTTTACTGTTGAACCCCAGTTGCCAAATGCCAGACCACTTCTCAAGCCTAGTCAGTCTTACCTGCGTTTCTGTCTTCCCTTCTCTGTGCCCACCTTTCCAAATAGCTTAGTGTCATCTACAAACAGGCAGATTTTACCATTGATCCCATTCGCAGTGTCACTTATGAAGATATTAAACAACACCAGACCGAGCACCAAGCCCTGTGGAACAGTACTGGTCACAGGCCTAGAGAGTTCCCCTTCCCTGATTACCATCTTTTGGCTTCTGTCCTGCAACCAGCTTCTAATCCATCCAACAGCCTAAGCCTCCACCCCCAGATCTTTCAGCTTCCTGACCAGTTTCCTATGAGACACAATGTTGAAAATAATATAACATAATAATAACATTATGGACAGCAGTATTACTGGGAGCTAGGGTTGCTTGGAATCTGATTAACAGAATTGGATTAGTCAGATTCCATTCTGTTTTTAGGATTTAGAGTTTTTAAAATTTGAGTTCAATTAAAGTGAACAAGTTGGACTCTGAGTCAGAAAGTTTCAGTGACAGGAGGTGAACAAGATGGACCCATGGTCTATCGTTTTTCTGGCCCTATGTTCCTAACAGTGCTGTCAAAGTAGGATAAATCAGTGCTTTTTTAACACGTAGCTCTCTTCAAGTGACAGAGGGGGCCCTACTGCTTTTTTTTTTTTCATCACCTCTTTTGTTCTTATTTAAATCTAAACAGTAAGTATCGCAACAAGCTTGTCAAGTTTTAAATGTCCTTATAGGGTACAAATTGTTTACAGTTGTCAAAAGGACAGCAATGCTGCAAATGTGAGAAATGAAAAGACCCCATGAGCCACAAGATTAAAATTGACAAGAGATTCCAGACGTCCTAACCACTGAACAACAGCAGTTCTTTTGTCTGTTGAAGAAATATTTTATCCATTTGCATTACTCACATAACATTTGGAATGTCGGCTTTGGCCTTCAGAACTAGATTGGGGACGCAGTTTTCATCTTCACTGCAGCCATTCCAGAAAGACACCTTCAAGTAAAAGTTATGCAACATTTTTTAATACTGTATTTCTATAGAATATCAGCCTACACACCTAATACATTACCCATAAGATTTAACATTTGTATAAAATTCAAATCCATGTACTATTTCATGGACTGTTTAAAAGTTTATTGTGTTCATATCACTAAAATTTTACTACATAAATTCTTATTTGGCAGAAAAAGTTTTACTAATTTGTTTATATTATTTCTCTCATCTTTGAATGAGAAATTGCTTTGGCTATAGAACTGTACAAATGGGTTTATCAAAAGCACTTGAAAAAGCATGGCATGTTACATATCTCTGTCATTCAATTAAATGTTTCCAACATCGGAGTTCTGCACACGGTGTCAGAATGGGATAGGTCTTCAGGGGCATGGGGGTTGGGCTTTTAGTGACCAGATTTTTTTAATGAAATATTTCTGACACTGTGTTGGGCACCTGTTGTTGGAATATGGAGTGACTGCAGTGGCACTGTGGTTGGGCTGTCACCTGCAGGCCACACAATGTTCTGTTTTTACGTTAGCTGCACTTACACACCCAACGGCAATGACAGAGTTTTGGGACTGTGGCACTGCTGAGCTCATTGCAGTTCACAAAAGCAAGGGCTAGGCAGTTTACACCAATGACCACGGGCTGTGGTCCTGAAATCACTCTCTGCTTGGTGGGCTGAAACTTTGTGCATGTCAAAGGACCGAGCCACTTTAATCAGAGAGGGCTTTGGTCCTTTGATTTGCATGAAGCTGGTCAGCAAACAGCTGAGCGACTTTCAATGTCAAAAAACCCTCCTGTTGCCTCCCTCTGTGTGCTGTCCCCCATATAAACAAAACAAAAACCCTCCCGCTGCCTCCCTCTGTGTGCTGTCCCCCATACAAACAAAACAAAAACCCTCCCACTGCCTCCCTCTGTGTGCTGTCCCCCATATAAACAAAACAAAAACCCTCCCGCTGCCTCCCTCTGTGTGCTGTCCCACCCCAACCATCTGTTACCGTCCACAAATTCTATGTTTCTATGTAATTACCTGTGTCAATAGAATTCACACCTATAGAAGGAAATGAGAGAAACTACAGAAATATAATTATGGAACTACATAAAAGTCTTTGCTTTTGAGTTCTGTGGCATAAACGACAACTATATAAAAATCATTGATTTTTAGTTCTGTGGCATAAACAACAATCAGATAAAAGCAAGCATTTGTCAATGCTGAATGTTTGCTTGCTGGCATTGGCAGTGGTAGTGTAGAAGTTACAGAGCTGTGTAATAGGAATGGCAGTGAAGTACTGAACTGAAGCCAACCCCACCACCACCCTGCAGAGAGTGACAGGCATTGGGGTGTGCCTTTGGGTCATCAGGCATAACGGCCACGCCATTTCACCACACCCCACCCTGCAGACACTGACAAGTGTCACAGTGTGCCTTGGGGTCTTTGGCCCTTATGCGCACCCCATTCCATCAGGAAGTGCGGTGAGATGGGTGTGGTATAGGAGAATGGGGTGAACTTTGGGGCCAAAGAGTCCAAGGCATACCTCGATGCCTCTCACTGGCTGCAGGGTGTGGAATGGTATGGGCATTACAGGCAAGAATCCCAAGTCACATCCCTGATGCCTGTCATTCTCTACAGGGTTGGGCGTTATGGTTGGAAACCCTAATACCTCAGGCATTCGTTGGTATTTTCACTCCAAATTTTCAACATGGTTTTTTTGTGACCCCACTTCATGAACAGTGGCAATATCAGTTTGTTAGCTGAAAGCTGCTTATGCACAGTGACTATGGCATTTAGCACCACAGGTGCAAAAACATTTCGAACAGGATGTAAAAAATGACAGCTGTACTGTTCATGGGGAGGTGTAAAAAATGGCAATGTTGCAAATCTGCAGTAAAAATATAAAAAAATTGGTAGTCACGAGCGTGCTTAGAAACTGTGCAATGCACACCCGTAATGTAATTAGTTTGGGGATTTTTTACAGCAGATTGTCAATACAGGCATTTTGGGACCTCCGATCATGAACAGTGTCACGTGATTTTCTTTATCTGTCCCAAACAATGATTTCCACAGCGTACTATGCACTTCTGCACTGAAAGTGTGAAAACACATTTCAGCCATGTTCTGAAAAATGACAGCTGTACTGTTCATAAGGAAGTGTGAAAAATGCCACTGGTGAAAATCTGGACTGAAAATATTACAAAGTCATGAACTTAAGAGGGTGCGTGGAAACTGCGAATGCTCACTAATACACAGTCATTTTATGGACTTTTGTCACCAAATTTTCAACATAGCCATTTTAAGACCTCTGCTCATGAACAGTGTTACTGTGATTTTCTTAATTTGTCCCAGACATTGATTTCGCGACACCGACCGCGCCCGCTGTGTGTTAAGTACATGGGCGAAACACGCTTGGGTGAGATGTGAAAATGACAGCTGTACTGCTCATAAGAAGGTGTGGTAAATGGCAATGTTGAAAATCTGAGTGAAAATATTGAAAATTTCCGCGAACTTACGAGCGCCTGCGAGAACTGCTAACGCACGCCCGGTAAAACAGTCATTTTAGGAACTTTTCCACCAAATTTTCAAAATAGGCTTCTTGAGAGCCCACCTTATGAACACTGGCAGTGTTGTTTCATTAATTGGTCCTGAAAGGTGATTTGCGCAGTGACTGTGAAACCAGAGGGTAAGGGGCAAGGAGGAGTCGAGGGGCACAGTTTCAAAGTGCAGCGTTTAGTGGGAAGGCACAAAGGGATCCAACAGCAACGGAGTAATGGTTGCTAAAAGGATTTTGTAGCACTACACATGGTACTTTGAATTATGAAGACAGTGGCAATAACCTGCTGAAAAGGAAAAAAAGAATTAGCTTTGACCTACTACAGTTTAACTACAAGTGTCTACGTATCTTCAAAATTTGGGGTCAGAATTGCAAAAAAACAAATTGTTTAACAAGCAGCCAAGTAGGCGGGGGGTGGGGGGGATGGCCCCCATATCACTTTTTTTGTCCCAAATGAAACTGCCCTTTCAATTACTGCCACAAGCTAACCTGAGAAACTAAGTGTCCTGTTGGCCGTTGCCTTTGAATCTTCCATGCCCTGCAAGCCACACACAAAACAAAGGAGGTATTTGCCTGTAGTGAAGTTGGAAGTGTAAACTTAGTGGTTGGAGCTGTTAAGCTAACATCATTAACACACAGATAACAACTCTGGAAAAGTCAGTCAGTGTATGTTTGCCCCACAAGCCTGTGAAAAGTCTGTCCCTTGCCTTTGAATCTGCCGCGTTCTGCCCTGCCAAACATAAAACAAAAGCCTTCCCTCTTGCTCTCTTCTTTACGGAAGAAATGTCAGTTGCTGATAATAACAACTTGGGACCTGATTCTAGAAGAGATACATCTAGTGTAATGTGACTTGCACTAAAAAAGAATGGCACAAATAGCAAGTTACGCCAGCAGTTGCAACATGCAGTATTCTACAAAGTGGCCTGCAACATGCCACAGGCCACTTGAGCCAAAGTGGACTTACACCAGCACTTATGCCCGAAACCCACTGCGATATGGCACAAAGGGGTTTACAGCGGCAGTTGCACCCTATTCTGGAAGGGCAGCAACAAAGTCCCCAATGGCGCCATTCTACAACAACCCCCGGAGGAGAACCGTCGATGTAAGTTACACCAGCATTTAGCTAGTGTAACTGTACTTATGCCCTCCAGAGGTTGTGTAGACTTTTTTTTTAATTTTATTTTAGTCTTTGGTAACCTGATAAGGCTCACTAGGCACAAGTGCCTGTTTTTAGGGGCGACCTGGGAGCACTGGGTGGTTAAGTGACTTTCTCAGAGTCACACATTATGTAAGTGGAGGTTGTGAGAATCAAACTCAGGTCTGGTCTGCTGGATGTACCAAGCTCATTCACACCTCATTCCTCTAACCTCTAGGCTATACTGCCAGCAGTCCAGTACCCAATCCATGTGCCCTTCCCCTCATACCCAGAACACCACATCAGGTGCCCCACAGGGCATCACTCACCCCTCCAGACCCCAATCCCCCACACAGTATGTGCCCAGCAGGGAATCTCTCTCACCCTCAGCCCCACAATCCCTCAAACTGTCCAAACCCCAAATGGCTGCCCACACACCCCCTGCCTCGACATCCACACCGCAGGAGAGCCCCTGCAGGAGCAACCTCCTCACCATTCCCCACCCCGAGCCACGGATCCTCGCAGTGCCACAAGCCATGGAAATACACGTAACATGCATATATCCCTGGTAGTCTAGTGACACCCCCACCCAGCAGTGCCAGTCCACCCCAGCATGGATGAGCGCTTATTGTAACAGTGCGCCAATGAATGAATGGGCAATATTTCATTCATTGAGCGATATTTACAGTAAGCACTCACGGAGCTCAGTCAGTGGCTGACCATGGAGGTGAGAGATGTGCCACCGCCGCTGGGATGCATTAAAAGCGGAGTGGACTGGCACTGCTGGGTGGGGGTGGGGCCAGTAGAAAGTACCAGAATATATGCATGTACTGTACATACTGTGCCAGTACATGGTCATCATGGGGGGCCGGGTTGGGGAAACCATGGTGGCACGACAGTGGGTAGGGGGCCTCTAGCCCTGCAGGGCTCTGCTGGGGATCGGGCATGGGGGCACTTGCATGCTGTGGGACAATGGTTGTGGCTTGTGGCGTCCTCGCCAGTTATGCTCCCTCTGTTTGGGCCTTACAGCTGTAAGTTCAAGTCGCAGGACTTAGACTCGGGGACCCTGCCCCTTCTAGAATCAGGTGCAGGGTTCATGTCACAACTGGGTTTGGCGCAGGTTGCCTTTGGCGGCGACTTGTACCATTCTTCTAGAATCATGCCCTTGGTCTCTATATAGTGCTTCAACTGAATACAGCTCTGTCTCAGTTTACACTTTGGTGACTTGTTTGATGTGCTCCTGCCCTGGTGCTCCCAACTCTGTTGCAATGTAAGCCTAAACAAAGGGAAACACAAGAAGCCAGGCCAGCAAAGAGATACAAAAGTAGGGCCATGCATAGCTCATTCCTCTTTGCTAACCTGGGCTAAGACATTTGTTTTGGTTGGTGCTGTGGTCTTTACCTGTTTCCTAAATTGCTCACTCACTCCTGTCCATTTGTGTAAGCTTGCCCCGTGCTTGTCTTTTCAGACAGTCCGACTACGTGACGGTGGTCAGTGGATCTTGTGTTTCCTGCTCCGTCAATCTTATCAGATTGTTCGACTAAGTCTGCAGCTGCAAGGTAAGGTAACTCTCCGGGCAGACTAGGCTGCTGTGATTGTGATTTTTTTTTTTGGGGGGGGGGGTGCAGGG
This sequence comes from Neoceratodus forsteri, assembly GCA_016271365.2. Taxonomy (NCBI): domain Eukaryota; kingdom Metazoa; phylum Chordata; order Ceratodontiformes; family Ceratodontidae; genus Neoceratodus; species Neoceratodus forsteri. The sequence goes on along the minus strand of CM028129.1, from coordinate 1,210,934,894 downwards.
AGCCAGGAGGGTGTTGGTTGGTTGGAGGATTGGCCAGACCAGTACAGTATCCAAGAACATCATCTGCCAGTCACCGGGCCAAAGGAAAGACTAGTCTGACAAAAAGAATATATCCCCTTAGTAGAGGTACCATAAAGTTTGCAATGTGCTCCACTTTTAAATTTTGTTTGAACAAAGTTACTTACTAGCCCAGCCGACCTCCACACAGCACCCCAAAAAAGCACACTCCATTCTATTGAAACTCACTTTGAAAAATGCAGGCAGAGTTGGTGAACATGGTGGGGGGGAAGGGCTGCAGGCAGTGCATTTTTTTTGCTAGCAGTTTTTTATTTTTAGCACAACAAATTTTGCAGTTTGATGAACTATTAATTACTGCCTGCAGCCCCCCCATGTTCACCAGACTCTGCCTGCATTTTCTAAAGTGAGTGAGTTTCGATAGAATGGAGTGTGTTTTTTTGGGGTGCCGTTTGGAAGTCAGATGGACTAGTAAGTAACTTAGTTCATATGAAATTTAAAAGTGGGACACATTGTAAACTTTATGTAACCCTTACTAAGGCGACATTCTTTTTGTTTTGTTTTTTGAAATTTGATATACTTTATTGATTTTACATACATAGATTCACAAAAAATCTCCAAAGCATTACAAATAATAATGCATGAAAAATTCAAGACAAACAGGACTACCCCTTCATACCCTCCAACCCTCCAACAGCCCCCCCCGGCATCACTATTCTAAACATACGAGAAATGCCCAGACAGTACGATCAGATACTAAACAATGCTATATACTGTACAGAGTGTGCAACATTACCCATCTGCTCTTGTATTTCGACAGCTGATTATGGAGGCAGGCGACCATTTTTTCTACCCTCAAGTTTGATAAAAGTTCTTGGAGCCATTCTGCATAAGTTATACCACTAGGGTCCTTCCAGAGGCATAGCACTAAGGCTTTAAGGGAGAGGGCAATCAGGGCCATGTGATACCTATGCTGGGGAACCCCCACTCCTGAAAAGTCCCCGATTAGACATATTTCAGGGGTAAACAACTCATTAATGCCGAGAAGCGGGTCTGCTCATTGCTTAATGGACTCCCACAGTGAAGCGATAGGGGGACATTCCCAGAAAATGTGTAACAAACTGCTGTCTGCCTGGTTGCATCACCCACAAACAGGAGAAGGGAGCCTGCCCATCTTGTATAATTTCAAGGGAGTCAGGTACATATTTTGGAGAACTGAAAATTATATTAATCTCAGCCTGTCCTGTGTGATGTACAAATGGCAGGATTTTCATATCTTATCCCAATTGAGGGTACGGAGGGGAAATCTGTCCTTCCCGTAGGCTGAGTTTCCATCCACTGAAGGGAAGGCCAGGGCTTACATATCCAAGTACATGAGGGAAACAGCATGCGGTTGCTGGGATAGTAAGACGAGAGGGTGAAATAGCTGGGCTTCCCCCCTTACATCTGTCAATAAAAATTTTTTGGTGATCAGTAAGTGACGGACCTGGAAAAGTTTGAAAAATTCTTCCTTGCCCGCTGAGTATTTCCTCCTGATTTCCCACAACGAAAGGTACAAGTGTCCTTGTGCTAGGTCCCTAGGGCACACTCCCACCAGTGATGGAAGTCATCTAGATGGCAAAGGTTTAACCCCTATGTGGAAATTAGGATTATTCAAGATTGGTTGCTCGGGATCCCCACTGTTGTTATATTTTAGAAAAGCACACAGTTGTGAGTGAACTCCCACCGAGGTGGCTATAGGATTGCCATGCCACTCCTTGGGTAAATCTAATTCATATGTGAAGCATGGCCTCAAAAGAGATACCCCTGGAGCCTATCATCTCCTTTTCTACTGAGAGCCAGGAGGGCGTATACGGGAAGGCATGGGAACCTTCTACTGGTTTCAGCTAGCACAGGTATTTGCCCGCATGGCTGGCCCAGTAGTACATTCCAAAGTGGGGCATCCTCAATCCTCCCTTTATCTTTGGGGCAGGCAATTTGTGGTAGGCCCTTCTTGGGGGTTTATTTCTCCAGAGAAATTGTGAAATGATTCCATGCAGTTTCTTTAAACAACTAAGGGGGAGCCACAGGTTCAGCATATTGATGGGGTAGAATAGGTGAGGCAAAATATTAATTTTAACCAGGCTGATTCTTCCCCATAAGGACATGGGTAAATTCTTCCACCTGGCTAAGTCTTGTTGAATAGTGGATTGCAGGGTATCTAAGTTTAACTGTCTCATTTTGGCTTCACTCCGGGCCAACATGATACCTAAGTATTTAAGTGTATTAGGGGACCATTGGAGTCCCATTTTGGTTACCATACTTGCGTGGGTTCTGTTCTTTAATGGGAAAACCTGAGTCTTGTCCAGGTTTATCTTGTAATTGGAAAACCTACTATATTCAGAGATGGTATTAAAAGCCGCTTGTATTGACAGGGGAGGCTGGGTAAGGTGGAATAGGATGTCATCCACATAGGCTGACAGCTTGAGATCATAAGACCCTACCTGAATGCCATGAATGTTGGGATTGTCTCTTAGTTTACATAAGAGGCGTTCTAAATAGAAGTTGAACAAAAGGGGTGATGGGGCACCTCTGCCATGTCCCAGAATGCAACAGGAAGGTGGAGGAGAGAACCCCATTGCAATAAATCTCAGCACACGGGCCTTTGTATATGACAGATCAATTTTATATATTGGGGAGAGAATCCAAATTTTTGTAAGACACCAAATAAGAAACCCCAGTCCACCCTGTCAAAAGCTTTCTCTGCATCCAGGGACACCAGCACCACAGGTAGTGTGGAGTCCCTGACCGCAGAGAATATATGAGCTAACGTATGGAGGTGATCCTGTGAGGCTCTACCTACCATGCAACCCACCTGTTCTGGTTCTATTAAAGTAAGGAGCACGTTACCCATTCCGTTTGCAAGCAACTTAGCAAGTATTTTGATGTCATTATTGAGCAAAGAAATGGGCCTGTAACTGTGACCCTGTCTTCGAGTTTCCCCGATTTGTGTATGACCACGATCAAAGCTTCCAGCAAATGGGGGTCAACTGAGTCCTCTGAAAGAATAAGGGTAAAAAATCTGTGCAACCATGGGGCCAGCTGATCCACACATTTCTTATAGAAATTGGGGGAAAGGCCATCTGGGCCAGGTGCTTTATCGAGGGGAAGACTGGATGCCACTGCCCTAATTTCTGTTTCTGTGATGGGGACTAGTAAAAGGTTTTTCTCTGCATCACTCAGAGTCAGCAAGGGAATTGAGTCTAGGCACTCCTCTGGCTCTTGGGGCGTAGGTGCTACTGCCGTGGGGCTATAGAGCTCCCAGTAGTACAGCCCAAACTCAGAAACTACTGTATCTCTCTGGGGATGAGCCGAAGTGAGCCATCTGCCATGGACTGGAGGGCTTTAAACAAGTCTGGAAGATTCTTGGTGCTTCATTTGTAGGGCTAGTAGTTGCCCTGCTTTCCCCCCATGGTCTATATAAAGAGATCGGGATCTTAGAATAGTATACTTGGCTTGATCCCTTAGCAATTCATTGTAGTTCTCCCGGAGTTTGATAAGGGTTAGCCTGGCTCCCTCACTTGCAGTCAGAGAAAGGACAGATTCTAAGTCTCAAATTTGGGACAACAACCTAGAGGTCTGTTCCTCTTTTTCACGTTTTTTTAGTTGATGCTATTCATATCAACTCTCCCCTGATGTAGCACTTCAATGCACTCTATGTCGGGTTTGCCGGTTGTAGTCAATTATAAGCTGTATACTGATAAACAGAGTGATCCACTTGCTTAACTACCCTGTCATCTTGTAGTAAATGATTATTAACTTTCCATATAGTGTCTTTTTGCTGGGGAGACTTGAGGACAACTAAGCACCAAGCCGAAGAATGGTCTGAGATCACCCCTGGCTCTATGCAGCAGTCCGATATCCCTGGAAGTTAGGATTTACTCACTAAAAAGTAATCAATTCTGGATCAAGTGCTGTGAACCAAAGAACAGAAAGTGCATTCCCTGGTGCTCAGATTAAGTGTTCACCAGGGGTCACACAGTCCCAGATGGTCAAGCAGATCTCTGCTAGCTCTCTGAGCCAGTGAGAGCCCTTGGAGCCTCCAAAATGACTTGTCTAGGTCAGATGTGAACAGTAGGTTCCAGTCCCGCCAGAGAAGGATGGGGAGGTTTAGAAAGGGGGAAATTACAGAGGTTAGATCAGTAAAAAAAGGAAGGGGTATCCGAATTGGTGCCATAAATACACCTCATCATTAGATCCGTTCGATCAAGGACCATGCGGAGTAAGAGGTATCTACAATTGGGATCACGGATGAACTGCACACAGTTAAATGAGAGTCTGTGCGAGAAAACAATGGTGATACCTCTACTCTGCATGCTGTTGCCTGTGGTAAAAACCTGACCTATGTATTGTCTTCTGAAGAGGTTAGCCTCGGAGTCTAATAAGTGGGTCTCCTGTAGGCATGATATGTCCCCTTTGAGACATTGGAGGTACTTCAATATCTAATATCGTTTAGATTTATTTTGGGCCCCCCTCACATTCCATGAAATAATCTTTATGTGACCTGCCATCGGAACCTATGACTTATAAGCACTTTCTTGGGTGTCCACACATTCCCTGGGTGAGCGACTGTCACACACAAATAGTAAGATGCCAAGCCCCCAACCCTTGCACAGCAACCCTCAACATTAACCCTGCCATTCCTGATAGTTCAGGAACCTGAAGATGAGTGGGCAAGGTGGTGCATTCCCCACAGGCACTGGCCATAGTGCTCGGTAGGCCCCCTCAATAGAATACAAGCGCCCAAAAGATGAAGGCCCCATTAACTGGAGAATGAGCTTCTGAACAAAACGGACAGTGTCGGCGCCTTCCTCCCTTTCAGGCAATCCAATTATCACTGCGTTATTGTGCCTACTGCGGCACTCAAAATCTTCAATCTTTGCCTCAAGATGGGCTATTCTCTGGCACACAAGAACGAACTCAGGTTCCATGTGATCCAGCTTATTTTCCACTGAGGAGATCCGGACTTCACTATTGCCAGTGTGCTAGGATATATCCTCCAGTGCCGATGACATGGATTTGACCTCGGAGGTAAGCGTTTTGAATTTGTCTCTAAATGGCCTGAACTGCTTGAGGAAGTGCTCAACTGTAAGTAAATTGTGCTCTACCCCGACATTACAGGTATGGCCAATAGTTGATGTTTGTGGCCTGGATTTCTTGGCACTCTTTTTGGGCGTAGATGGGGGAGTATGTTTAGGCGGGGCTGCGCGCATCTCAGCTTCCATTGTATGGCGACTGCAGTATAAGCTGGTGACCCCAATGAAGCTAGAGACAAAGGCAGTCAGTATGGGCAAGTAAGATGATTTTGATTAAAAATAATTAAAGGTTTTCGGCCGGGTGTAGCGTGAGCGCAATGGAGAGGCAGCAAACTGCAGGACCGCATCACGTGACTCCATTGACATTCTTTTTGTTTTGTCAGACTGGTCCTTCAGCCAGCAGATTGGCTAATGACACAAAAACTGGAGCCTCCAACGTAGAAAAGATACTAAAAACAAGCATTTGCCAATGCTGAATGTTGATTGCATTGGTCGGGTGAGCTCGCTCACTGGCCCTGTGTCACTCGTTCAGTCTGTTTCTCCTGGTGCTACAGGCTGCTCTTTTGTACTGGGCTGCTGCCTGCATTGGCATCTTGTTCTGGCCACTAAGAAATCTGCAGCTGTCCCGACAGAGCTCCATTGAGGTGGCACACTTCCCCTCTCTCACTTGCTCATTCTGTTTTTCCTGGCGCTGCAGGCTGCCCTTTTGTACTGGGTTCCTGCCTCTGTTGGTGGCTTTTTCTGCCCACAAAGAAATGTGCAGCAGTCCCAACACAGGTCTGTTGAGCCTGCTGACTCCTCCTCTCTCACTCACTTGTTCCGTTTCTGACAGCACTGCAGGCTGGTCTTTTGCACTGGGCTCCTGCCTGCATTGCTGCCTTTTTCTGCCAACAAAGAAATCTGCAGCAGTCACAATAGAGCTCCATTGAGCTTGCTCACTCCCTCTCTCTCTCACTCGCTCGTTGTGTTTCTCCCGGCGCTGCAGGCTGCCCTTTTGTACTGGGCTCCTGCCTGCATTTGCACCTTTTTCTGCCCACAAAGAAATCCACAGCTGTCCCAACAGAGCTCTGTCGAGGTCGCTCACTCCCCCTGTGTCACTCACTCATTCTGTTTCTCGTGGTGCTGCAGGCTGCCCTTTTGTACTGGGCTCCTGCCTCTGTTGGTGCCTTTTTCTGCCACAAAGAAATCGCAGCAGTCCTGACTCCGTTGAGCTCACCTCCCCATGTCCCTCGCTCAGTCCATTACTGCCGGCACTGCAGGCTGCCCTTTTCTATTGGGCTCCTGCCTGCATTGCCGCCTTCTTCTGCCCACAAATAAATTTGACGCAGTTACAATAGAGCTCCATTGAGCTCGCTCAGTCCCCCCCTCTCTCTCACTGGCTCATTCTGGTTTCCCCACCACTGCAGGCTGCCCTTTTGTACTGGGCCGCTGCATGCATTACTGCCTTTTTCTGCCCACAAACAAATCTGCAGCAGTCACAATAGAGCTCCATTGAGCCTTCTCACTCCCTCTCTCTCTCACTCGCTCGTTGTGTTTCTCCCGGCGCTGCAGGCTGCCCTTTTGTACTGGGCTCCTGCCTGTGTTTGCACCTTTTTCTGCCCACAAAGAAATCCACAGCTGTTCCAATAGAGCTCCGTTGAGGTCGCTCACTCCCTCGTGTCACTCACTCATTCTGTTTCTCGTGGCGCTGCAGGCTGCCCTTTTGTACTGGGCTCCTGCCTGCATTGGCGGCTTATTCTGGCCAGAAAGAAATCTGAAGCAGTCCTGACACTGCTCCATTGAGCTTTCTCACTCACTCAATCCATTTCGGCCCGTGCTGCAAGCTGACCTGTTGTACTGGGCTCCTGCCTGCATTGCCGCATTTTCTGCCCACACAGAAATCCACAGCAGTCACAATAGAGCTCCGTTGAGCTCGCTCACTACCGCTCTGTCACTCAAACGTTCTGTTTCTCTTGGTGCTGCAGGCTGCGCTTGTGTACGGGGCTCCTGGCTGCGTTGGCACCTTTGTCTGTCCACAAAGAAATCCACAGCTGTTCCAATAGAGCTCCGTTGAGGTCGCTCACTCCCTCGTGTCACTCACTCATTCTGTTTCTCGTGGCGCTGCAGGCTGCCCTTTTGTACTGGGCTCCTGCCTCTGTTGGTGCCTTTTTCTGCCCACAAAGAAATCTGCAGCAGTCCTGACAAAGCTCCGTTGAGCTCGCTTACTCCCCATCTGTCACTCGCTCAGTCCGTTTCTGCTGGCGCTGCAGGCTGCCCTTTTCTTTTGGGCTCCTGCCTGCGTTGCCACCTTCTTCTGCCCACAAATAAATTTGCCGCAGTTACAATAGAGCTCCATTGAGCTCACTCAGTCCCCCTCTCTCACTTGCTCATTCTAGTTTCCCTGCCACTGCAGGCTGCCCTTTTGTACTGGGCCCCCTGCATGCATTACTGCCTTTTTCTGCCCACAAACAAATCTGCAGCAGTCCCAACAGAGCTCCATTGAGCTCACTCACTCACTCCCCCTCCCTCACTCGCTTGGTCTGTGTCTCCTGCCGATGCAGACTGCCCTTTTGTACTGGGCTCCTGCCTGCATTGGCGGCTTATTCTGGCCAGAAAGAAATCTGAAGCAGTCCTGACACAGCTCCATTGAGCTTTCTCACTCACTCAATCCATTTCGGCCCGTGCTGCAAGCTGACCTGTTGTACTGGGCTCCTGCCTGCATTGCCGCATTTTCTGCCCACACAGAAATCCACAGCAGTCACAATAGAGCTCCGTTGAGCTCGCTCACTACCGCTCTGTCACTCAAACGTTCTGTTTCTCTTGGTGCTGCAGGCTGCGCTTGTGTACGGGGCTCCTGGCTGCGTTGGCACCTTTGTCTGTCCACAAACAAATCCGCAGCTGTCCCGACAGAGCTCCGTTGAGGTCGCTCAGTCTCCCTCTCTCACGCTCTTATTCCTTTTGTCCTGGTGCTGCAAGCAGCCCTTTTGTATGGGACTCCTGCCTGCATTGGCACTTTTTTCTGCCCACAAAGAAATCCACAGCAGTCCTGATAGAGCTCGACTGAGCTCACTCAGTCCCCCTGTCTCACTCGCTCATACTGTTTCTCCCACCGCTGCAGGCTGGCCTTTTGAATTGGGCACCTGCCTGCACTGATGCCTTTTTCTGCCCACAAAGAAATCTGCAGCAATCCTGACAGTGCTCCAGTGAGTTCGCTTACTACCCCTCTGTCACTTGCTCTCTCGTTCTGTTTCTTCCAGTGCTGCAGGCTGCCCTTTTGTACTGGGCTCTTGCGTTGGGCCCTTTCGCTGCCCACAAACAAATCCGCAGCAGTCCAGACAGAGCTCAGTTGAGCTTGGTCACTCCCGCCTCGTGACCATGCTATTCTGCGGCAGGAGTGCAAAAACATATTTTAGTCAGGATGTGAAAAATGGCAGCTGTACTGTTCATAAGGAGGTGTGGAAAATGCCACTTTTGAAATTGTGTGAAAATATTATTGCGAAGTTACAAGGGTGCGTGGAAACAGTTCAACGCACGCTTGTAACAGAGTGATATTATGGAGTTTCGTCACCAAATTTTCAACATAGGCATTTTAGGACCTCTGCTCATGAACAGTGCCACTGTCATTTTCTTAATCTGTCGCTAGCAGTGATTTCCCACAGCGACCACGTTATTAGCAGTGTCAGTGGCTCAGTAGGTAGCACACTCGCCTCTGAGGCTGGGAGATCAGAGGGCTGTGGGTTCAGTTCCCACATCTGGCACTTGGGTTAATATCCAGTACTGACACTGTGATGCAGCATGAGAGGGTGCTGCATTTTGAGGTGCCGTCTTTCGGATGAGACATTAAACCGAGGTCCCATCTGCCTGGATTGGTGGTAGTTCAGGTGGATGTTAAAGATCCCATGGCACTTATCGAAAAAGAGTAGGGGAATTTCCCTGGTGTCCTGGCCAAATTTCCCTCATTCACTAAAAATACCACCAACAGCTTAATCTGGTTCAAGGTCAGTTGGCATTCATCTGTATCCCCCTCCCCCGGGTCATGCCTGAAAATAGGCAGGATTTGTCTAGTGCACTTACCCGGTCAACAAAAGCTAAATAAAATAAATAAATTCTGCGCCGGAACTGTGAAAACACATTTCGGTCAGGATGTGAAAAATGACAGCTGTACTGTTCATAAGGAGGTGTGAAAAAATGCCACTGGTGAGAATCTGGCATGACAATATTACAAATCTGTGCAGTTACAAGGGTGCATGGAAAGTGTGCAACACACACTTGTAACACAGTCATTCGATGGGCTACCATCACCAAATTTTCAACATAGGCATTTTAGGACCTCTGCTCATGAACAGTATCACTGTCATTCTTTTAATCTGTCCTGGACAATGATTTCCCACAGCAACCACTCTATTCTGCACCAGAAGTGCGAAAACACATTTCAGCCAGGATGGAAAAAATGACAGCTGTACTGTTCATAAGTAGGTGTGGGAAAATGGCAATACTGGAAATCTGGAGTGAAAATATTATAAATTTGTGAAGTTACAAGCATGCGTGCAAACTATGCAATGCATGCTCATACAACAGTCATTTTATGGAGTACCGTTACCAAATTTTCAACATAGTTATTTCAGGACCTCTACTCATGAACAGTGTCACTGTCATTTTTTTAATCTGTCCTGAACACCGATTTACCACAGCGACCACGCTATTCTGCACCGGAAGTGCAAAAACACATTTTCGCCAGGATGTGAACAATGACAGCTATACTGTTCACAAGGAGGTGTGACAAAATGCCAATGTTGAAAATCTGGTGTGAAAATATTGCAAATTT